>OZ018324.1:167952919-169152919 GCA_963969495.1 Ceratothoa steindachneri
AACACTAGTTCTCGGGGAGAGGGGGGATAAGACGACGGGTTTGGGGCTGCTGGCTGCAGTTCCGATTAGTTCACTCCTAACTGGATGTGACGCTAACAAATAGTAACTTCCAGTAACTATTTGGATGTTCCTTTTCTTTCTCTAGTTACGTTGAGCAACAGAGCGTATTCTTCTAGTCACAGACTCTGCGGGGCGGGATTTAGCTCAGGAACACTTTGAGACAGCGACCAAGTTGACTCGGCGGCCCGTTGGCAGTCGATACGTTACGGCAGTGATTCCCGTCCAACGTGAGGGTTTCCATGAGTAGGTCTGGAACACTTCTGGCGAGGGATGAACAGCGTTGTCATTTATAGCGCGGACTGTGTGAAATCGAGAGAGAGATTCCATTCACGACAATTCGCTTATCGCAGCGCCTTCTGGACAATCTACATGGTATCATAAAGAAGGCAAATAGAATGTAGGCTTCTCTGTGAGATAGGCCTTCTTTTGCCAGACTTCCTGTCGCCTGTTAGGAAGTGTGTAGGGGGGGAGAGAGGAGACGAAGGTCAACTCAAACGACAAATTTCTTTCGTTCTCACGATTGTCTGGCGTCATGCGAGTATGTACTTTCCATACCCTCACACCTCCTAATCCATCCAGCGTGTGGCCGTTTCCCATAAGCCAGGGTTTTTCTGGCGGTCGGTGCCTTATGATCAGCCCTCATTTTGAACTTACTTAGCGATGCTAGAAGATGCCACTAATTCTGCTCCGTGTACAGCGCATTATGCGCCTATACGTGCGAGCCCAGCGCCTACTTCGGCCGCTAACGGCTCCCACGGCATCTGCACCCGATCTCGACTGCTTATGCCGCCGAGACATTCCAGTAATATCCTAACTCCTTTGGGTTTGACGCTAGAAACGCTTTCAAAAGATGGGTTTAGCTAACATCCCGATGGCGCCTGTTTGTGCCAAGGACGCCCCCTGGACTTTAACACATTTGAGAATCTCGCTATGCTTCTGCTCCCGAAGCTTTCACAGCGCCCAGCGCATTACGTTAGTCATTTTGGACCACACTTCGTGCCACGCTGGATTCCTGTTAGTCTACAAGGACGGCTCGAAGTCCCAGGACCGGGCCAGTTTCCACGCCGTATCACCTCTTTTTCAAGTCTAAGAGGGTCTATTAGGCGCGCGTCTGTCGTCATGACCAAACTGGTTGAAATACTCCCCTTGATACGGGAGATAACTCGTCGTGCACTGGTCGCAGAACAGATTGTGATATTTGACAACTTACAAAGGGCCCTTAAGTTCCTCTAGATTTAGGAATACACACACACACACACACTGTTTCGTGGCATCCGTGAAGCCACGGTTGTCGTGAGTCGAATGAATGTAATAATTAACATTCTGTCGGGTTCCTGAACATATAAGAATTGCGGGGAATCAAGGCGGCAAAAAAGTCTGCGAAGCCTGGGCGATCAGAGCAGCCTTTCACTCTTCCTCACACCAACTACATGGCAGGAATTAGGGCACCCGTCATAGCTGCCTGACAAAGAAGATGGGAGACGGCCAAGGGTAATTAAAGATCCGTGCTATTACGCCGATACTGCCTCCCCCCACCAATTCCGTGACTGTCTTGGGTTGCTTTCTGTCTTCTTTAGAATTAGGCATACTAGTGGGATACACTGCCATTTGATGGAGCTCTCACCTGCACCTTACTGCGACGAAAGAGTTGTCATCCGAACTTGTCGGCACATTGTTAAATGTCGCATTTTGGGTCATCTTCACGCACGTTACCTGTCCCGGTATAGACACCAGCGGGGTCACTTCCGCTTGTCTCTTGTACTCTGGACTGGTTCTGTGATTTAGAATTGTGTACTATCGTGCCTAGCCCTGACACCGGAACGTGCTTCCTTCTTCTTGTTCTATTGCATCGTTTATATTAGTTTTCATTTTTTGTGGGTGCGGTCTGTTACAGATTTTTTCAATTTACCTAGCAGTAGGCTGCAGGATGATTGTAGCAACTTGTGCCCTAGTTTAAGGTTGACAGCTGGGCCATGGAAAAAAAAAAACTAGCTTCATGCACGGTTACCGCCCTTGGTCAGGACGTTATCCATAATCTAATGTTTAGAAACTTAGGGGAGTGAGGCATGACATTTGCTAGATTTTATTCAAAAAGATCTGGGCGGAACGTATCTTAGTTTTTAGTCAAATGGCTACCATTCTTGCTTCCACCCAAGTTCTTAGGTTGTGCATGTTTGGATGAACAATGGTGTGAATTAATGAGGCATCTTGTTTGGGTGAACAATGTCTAAGTTAGAGGTATCTTGTAAGAGTAGATGCTACATCTTCACTTGTCCTTTTGCCTTTCCAGATCTTTGAGTTTGCGGGCTACTGAGGTAACAGACGTAGGACTTTATGCCCTGAAAAGAGGGGACTACATTAATATTGTAAACCATGGGTTTGTGGCTCGGAGTGTAGTAGACTTCACCTTGAAGTACTTGGATATTCGGCAAACTATGGCAACACCTAACTGCGTGATTGAACTCTCAAAACTCATGTACTTGAAAACATTCTTGAGTGACAATTTTCTCGAAGCTTGTTGTCAAATTTGGAGAGATATGGTGCCTCAAAATATCTCTATAAATTCGGTTCCATTTTTTCCATATAAAACTCTCTCACAAATATTTAACCCCCAGAGTGCAGTCCCGAGTAAACGTACATTGGTGGCTGCCATTAAGATGGTTGGTCTTGCTGACGCTGTGATTCTTGACAAGATTCCAAATGCTATCTTCAAAGACTTGCAACTCATTTTCCGATTGAGACTTACCACACTTGAACTGAGTTGCGCAGAAAATTGGCGAGAAAACTCTTTCGACGAAATAAGAATCCTCTTTGGTACTAATGGATTCTTCCTTGAGACCCTGAGACTCGAAAGTTTTGCCAAAGTAAGTCTCCATTTTGTTGGTTTAAGATGCCCAAGAATTTCCAAACTTATATTGTTAAACAATACCTTCACATCCACTAGAATACAGCGGTCGCACTTTAAGCAACTGACCTACCTCAATATCACGTCATGGCTTATTTCGGGCATTTCCAAAATGCCTTTAAACGAGAACAATTGTGTGCCGCCGAGAAACTTGCTCTTCCTTTTATCACGCCCCGAATTGACCAAATGTATATTAGTTCAGCAAGTTCAGCTAACTGATTCTGTTTTCTCAGACCTTCTTACTAAAACTACCTTACCTTCTCTTCAGTCTCTCTTCCTAGCTAGTTGTAATCAATTGACTATTGTTAGTCTTATGAGTTTAGTAGCGCTCGCCAATCCTCTAAAATACCTAGATATTATGGGCTGTCTAAGACTTTTTGAAAACGATTTTCTGCAATTATCAGAATACGTAAAAAACCATAATCTAAATTTAGAGATAAGACGCTTAGAACAAATGCTTAGAAATAGAACTTGCTTTGACATCTTTATGGAGATTTGGTATCAATGATCAGAAGTCGGGTAGTAAAAATTGAATAATTTGTTGACCTATAAATGTTGATCTATATCAGATTTTATGTAAGAGAAAAAATATTTCCGGTGATTGGATATTTTCTTATTAAACCTTATAACTTTTCAATGTTGATTTATCCTGTAAGCTAATATTCATCCACGCCTTGATACCAAACTAGATTATAGTCGTATCTAAACACTAAATGTAATGAAAAAATGTGCA
Source organism: Ceratothoa steindachneri (assembly GCA_963969495.1). NCBI lineage: Eukaryota > Metazoa > Arthropoda > Malacostraca > Isopoda > Cymothoidae > Ceratothoa > Ceratothoa steindachneri. Next base: position 167,956,618 of record OZ018324.1, read on the forward strand.
TAACGTTTATTCGAAAGGTTTTGTAGTTGCATTTACCAGCAAAATAATATATTCAGAAAAGGGAAAGTTTATTTCTTGTCTTTATTTTGGGTTGAGGTGGCTCAATAAGTCAATGCCACATACATTTACCCTAATATTTAACCGTTCAAATTGTTCACACACCTCTCCAGATTGTTTATTAACATTGTGATTATTTCAAATGTTTGCAACTTTGGCTATTCTTATATTACTGGATTTCTCCTTTAGATCCTCTTAACTTTAACAATACATTACTTTTCATTCGTCGTTGGTGACAAGTTTTATTTAATTGCCTTTATGGTTTATATAGCAATTAAATTGACATCAGCCCGTCCTTTTCAATCAAGCGAGTGATACAATGGGACAAGAAAGTAATAGACTGAGTAAAGATCATCAGTTTAGTAAACGAAGCGCGTGTAGCTGAGGAAATAATAGCAGTCTAATGAGAACCATGGAACCAGGGATTCGACCAAGACTTGATTAGTGTTTTAGTCGAAGCTTGGAAAAGAAACTAAAACAAGTGGGGGATGTATAACTGAGTCTGGCAGGGTCAGAAACGCAGACGTGTGCATGTATGTATGTATGGGGGGGGGGAGAGTGGAAAGAGAAGATAAATCGCAGTGCGACAAAAATTGAACGCCTAGGCTCGCTACTCTAGTTGCTTTTTTTTATTGGAGAAGCGATTGTGGCCGAGGGACTCGTCTGCATCTCATTCCTGGACCCCGATTATTATCAAAGGGAAAGGAAAATATGGGAGAAAGAAGAGATGTGCAAATATATCAAAATGAGAAAGAGAAGGGAAAAAAGACTTGCGAACAGATTACCAGGGCGTTTAACGTACTAGATGGCATTTCTCTCACGCGAAAGAAAGGAAGGAAAAGAAACGGCGACGAGGAATACACGAGTTACTCGAGGGGCTCACTGGATACTGAACACGCAAGGGGTGTACCGTGTAGCTCGATACCCTGGTACTTAGAGAAGCTGCATGTCCTCTCCTCAACCCTTTTTCTATACACAAGGTAAATGGTGTATATCTGTAAGAATCCCCCCCGGTACAACCGAAAGCTGGAGTAGAAACTCGATTTCACGTTCCTAGTGCGCAACAGAGGTACTACTTTGCACCTGTACCTGGTGTTGCAGCACTTCCTTCCAGCCTCTTTGCCCATAAGGAAAGACTACACAATGGGAACATCCAATCAGGGCCTTGGTCTAGGTCAGTGGTGGCAAAACTTTGAAGCTAGTCGTGTCAATACTTTTATCTTAGTCATTTTTACATCGTCGTGTGTCGCTTCTAAGTTTATATTGTTAACTGGTATATTACCCTATGATTTTATCACAAAAGTATATGAATATATATGCTATGTTTTACAATAAAGAAATAAAAATATAAATTTGCCTATTTAATTTCTCATGTGAACCCGATTTTTTCCAGCCATTTCATTTTATATCGCACCGATAGTTCGTTGTCTTTAAATGTAAACATGCAGCACTTGCCTCATCAGTAAAGACTTCTTCTATTCTTCTTAGCGTGGCTAAGAGAACACACTCACACGCAAACGTAGAAGGAAATAAAAATGTTAATACCGCTTTGGCAAGACGTTTAAGAGCACCAAGTACTTCGGGAAGGCTTTTCCAAATGACGAACAATTGATTGTCTTGATCGCTGCAAACTCCCCTCAATCGATCTCTCTGAGTGACAAAGTTTTGCCTTCAAATAGAACTAGATTGAAGTTCTAATTCCATTGAAAGTTTTTATTTTCAACCATTCAAACGGATTAGTTTTAATTTTTCAAAATTATCTTCATATGGGTGCTTAATGAAAAGTAATATTTCTTAAAGATTTCTAAACTGAGAAAATCTTGACGAATTCATCTTTCAACGAATGTAAAGCTGATAAAAAGAAGGCTTGATCGTGTTCGATATCATTCTCATCTTTGTAACCAACTTCTTCATAGTTTTTTTTTCAATCTTGGAAAGTACTTAAAAGTTTTAGTTTCAATGTCACGCTCAAAAATGGCAAGTTTGGTTTCAATGACAGTAATATGCCCAAACATGATTATAAATAGTTTTACCAAAACCTTGGAGTTTATCACATTCAGTTTATTCAAGTGCAATGAGAGATCTGTGAAAAATTTTAACCACCGAATCCAAGACTCTTCATGTCGTCCCGGATAGCCCTCAATCTTTTTCACGTCTCAGAAAAGCTGTATCTCATTTATGCATTCAATAAAGAGTTCAAGAACCTTGCTTCTACTAAGACACCGAACATTATTGTAAATCAATAAACCGCCATAAGCTGATTTAACTTAACCCAGTAACGAGCTGAATTCTCGTTTATGCAACGCCCGTGCTGATATCAAATTAACTATCTTGGTGACTGACGCTAATATTTTCAAGTTCTTTTAATCCAACTTTAGTACACAGTGCTTCTTGATTCACAATACAGTGAAACTGTACTACAGAATGTCCGACGATATCAGTGAAAAGTTTCACAAATCCAAGCTTTCGGCCGACCATATTGAGTGCTCCATCTGTTGTAATTGACAGTATTGATATGTTTGTCGCCAAGTGCTTTGACTACAATATAACATTTTTTCCTCTATTATTTAACGACAGGCTTTCGAGGCTAAGCAACTCCACGAACATTTCATGACCATTAGAATATCTTGCAAAAATTACCAATCGAGAAGCAAATTGAAAAATAATCGTGTTAAAGTCCTTTTGCATTTATTCTTCAATATTTGAATGCATGGTCATTACCCGGCTTTTAAGTGTTCCTAGAGATGGAAAGCTCTCCAATACACTTAATTATTGTCCTTTTACTAAAATTTTCAAAAAGAAAAGGTGCACAGTTAAGAAAACAATTTTTAAGGAGCTCCTTCATTAAAGGGTTTACCTTGCTGAACAATATTAAAAATACTGAAACTTGCTGTCACTAAACTCAGACCCGAGTTGCCACTTACAAATTGCAACAAATTTTCAGATTTGAGTCATTTTTTTTATTACCTCTTCTGAGATATATCCTTTACGTTTTTCATCACTTCTTTCTAATAACCACTTGTGATTTGACTGTATTTTCCCATTCCAAGTTCTACCAGTAACTTATTGATCACATAAAATGCAAAGAGCTTTAGTATTTCTTTCTATAATGCCATATTCAGTTGTCCGCCATTTTTGAAAAATTCTGCTACCTAACTGATTTTATGATAATTTAACTTTCTTTGCTGTACTCATTCTGTCAGCAAGGGTTTGATCAAAACTGTGAAATGAATTTTATCTGGACCTTGTGATAAAGGAAATAATAATAAATGCGGCGACTTCTGGCACTTCTACTTTCGCGAGTTGCCAGTGGCTAATAATTTTTCTGAATGAAAAGACTTATATTGGATGCCACCTATTTTTTAAAGAACGGTTCGCTTCTTGACAAAAAAGAAATTGGCCAAAGAAAGGAATTAAGAATGAAATTTACAGCTTAGTATTGCTGACGTTATCAAGTGCTGCACAACACCTACCCGCGTGACATTTCAAACACTAAGAGTTGCCACTTGGTACATAATTGCTATTTGTTTAGCTTGATTTCATACAAAAGTACTAGGTTTTGTAAATAAAGTCTGAAATAAACAGAACAGATGCCAGACGCAACTGGTGTCTTATGCAGCTATGCACGTATTTTCAATGTTCAAGGTCCTCAAGGTCACGGGTGTCGCTTAAAATGCCCTCGTGTGTCATAGTTTTGCCACCACTGGCCTCGGTGAACTGATGAGTGCCCCGGGTCATTTTATGCGCCCTTGCCAATACTGCATTTTCCAATGCCCGTCTTGAAATACTATTCAGGCTCATCTTCCAATGCCGCTTGGTATGTAGTAGGAGAGGAAAATGAAGGTTTAGGGGATGGTTCGACAACGTGGACAGAGCTAGACTTCTGTTCAAGAGAAGTAAACAGGGAGGAAACGCCACAAGACTCTTGGAGAAAGGCATTTGTTGGGCAAGAATCTTGGGGAAGAGAAAGAGAGCTTGGGGATTAGTGATTTAAGATTTAAGATAAGTTACCGGTGGGTTGCTGCCCAATCCAAGTGGATTCTATATGGCCGCTAGGGTGAAACGAGAAATATCATCTATAAAAGGTGGAGGAGACCACTTTGTGATAATAAAATAAAAACGACGGGTTAAAAGATTGCTCCGCCAATATGAATCGAAGACAGGTGTGTTGAGGAATAGTTAAAAGGGTCGGGGAAACAGGACAACCGGAGAATGGTAAAATGACTACAATCCAATAAAAGGTGGGCAACCGATTGGTCCCCACCGCAAAAACGACAGCAAGGGCTGATATCAACATCACCCGAAACAAGATGGCCGTGAGTAAGTCTCGTGTGGCCAATGCGAATTCGGAAAAGGGCCACCTCCAACTACCGCATTCTATGATGACTCGAGGGCCAAGAGCGAATAGAATTTTTAATTTTGTATAGTTTGGATGATGAACAGTCATCCCATTCATTCTGCCACAGTTGAAAAATATACCTTCTTATTGAAGGAAAGTAGTCCCTAAAAGGCAGAGCCGAGTTCTCAATGGACACAATGTGCTGAGCGGGCCAGCCAATCAGCCTTTTCGTTGCCCAGGACCCCCACATGCCCAGGGATCCAGCAAAAAATAATTCTATATTTGGATGCATTTTGGATCAGCCAGTTGCAAATTTCTGTGACCAGGGGATGGGACGCATTAAAAGATCTAATTGACTGTAAGACGCTCCTTGAGTCGAAATAAATGACAAAATCACTAAAAGGTAAAATTTGGATGAGTCTAAAGGCTAAAAGGATTGCTGAAAGTTCAGAGGTAAAAAATGAATGCTGCTGGCGGCAAAGATAAAGGTTAGGAATTCTCCTCCTGGGTAGATGGCTGCGGCGCCCACGCCACCGTCCGACTTAGAGCCATCCGTGTATAGTGGGCAGCATTGTTTGTGGGAGATCGAATGCTCTATAAATAGGCTTTTAATGATGCGATGGTCCATGGAGGACTTCTCCAGTCTCCCCCCGTAAGGGGCGCGGTGATTTGCCATCCTAGGCGCCGTGCTGACGGGACTCGGCACCCCGTCCGGCCCAGCTTAGCCTCTCTTCCTTCCTTCAAAACACTTGTTTCCTTTCTTTTCATACAACCTCTCCCACAACTTTCTCTGGTCAGCCTCTAATTTCACAGGGTAGATGCTGACCTTCTTCTCGGCCAACCGTCCTGGATCGGGGCTGAGACGAAAGGGGCCAATGTTCCCTAACCCCTGAGCTCCGGTCTGGGGTGGTTGGTTTTGACCAACCTGCTTCATTCCTCCTACACCTTCCTCGGATCCCTTTTCCTCTCCTCTTCACATTCTATCTGTTTTACGCCGTGTCTAAGGTGGAGCCGCCATGCCGATGGACTGCCAGGCCACCAGGCGGGAGGGATGGTCCCGAATGGCGGCGCCTGGCTCTGCCGGGCTTGTAAGCACCTCTCGCAGTGCGGGCTACTGCGAGAGGTGATGTGCGATTGCGTCCCGTATAAAAAAGAGGGTCACCATGTCCATGTATGTACAACAAAAAAAAACCCAACCCTCAACTTCCCCTGAAACAGCGACGGAGCCGCCCAGCAAAAAATGGAGGTCCCCCTACCCTGTGCTTGCACAGAGGACCCTCCATATTTCTCTAACCGGAGAGGAGGCTTACTCTTCTCCTTCGCCTACGGGTGCAGGGGACTCCCCCTCACCCCCTTCTCTGGAGGTACTCTTATGCGCCCCCCTTTTTCCAGCGGCAGTCCCCTCTTTTCTTTCCAAGGGGACTGCCAAGAAAGCCAGCAGGCAGCCCTTAACCAGCCGCTTCCCATCGAAGCAGCTTGGTAGGGCAAACCCCCTTAGGGGGGAGAGGGAAGCCAGGCCCTTCGGTCGCTTCCCTCAAAGGACCTGCTGGCAAGGATATTGAACCTTGCCGGGGTTAAGGCCTGTGCCTCCCCACAAAAGACTAGTGACAATACTGCCAACGGGACCTGCAATGTCTTGGTAGGGGATTGCCAATTTGAGGCCCCTCCTGTGACACACATGGTCCTTGAGGAGCCCCAGCCTCAGACGGTCGGGCCTTCCATAGGGGGGAATCCAGGCTAGGCACCAAGCCCCGAATCCGCCCCTTTGCAAGGTCCTTCTCAAACGGCTGAGGTCTCCGAGGCAGTACAAGGAGGGGAGGGATCTCCTCCGACAGGTGCCCCTACGACTACCAGGACCTTCTCCATTTCGGAGAGGGACCTGGCTGAGGCCAGATGATCGGGCATGGGGGCTTCTGCACTTGAAGGTAAGAAGTGGGTTCATTCCTTGCCCTCCTCTCCTAAAAAGAAAGACTAAAAAGACAAGAAAGACAAAGAAGACTCGGGGCTCTTCTCCATCCGTGGGGGCTGCGGATACGGATGGGTCTGCTGCCACTTTGGTAGGCAACCAAGCCAAGATCGGCACATCCGGCCCTGCTACCCCCCCGTATCTCCGTCCGGCCCCAGCTTAGCCTCTCTTCCTTCCTTCCTTCAGATAGCCTGTATATCTCTCCTACCTCGTCGCTTTTCATAGAACCGCTCCCACAACTTTCTCTGGTCAGCCTCTAATTTCACAGGGTAGAAGCTGACCTTCTTCTCAGCCAATCGTCTCGAATCGGGGCTGAGGGGGGAGGGGACAATGTCCCCTAACCCCTGAGCTCCGGTCTGGGGTGGCTGGTTTTTAACTACCTGCTTCATCCCCACCCATACCTTCCTCACATCCCTTTTCCTCTCGTCTTCAAAATCTATCATTTTTACGCCGTGTCTAAGGTGGAGCCGCCATGCCGATGGACTGCCAGGCCACCAGGCAGGAGGGGTGGTCCCAAATGGCGGCGCCTGGCTCTGCCGGGCCTGCAAGCACCTCTTGCAGTGCAGGCAACTGTGAGAGGTGGTGAGCTGTTGCGTCCCGTGTAAATAAGAGGGTCACCATGCCCAATGATGATTATCAAAAAAAAAACCAACCCCCAACTTCCCCAAGAACAACGGAGCCGCCCTCGGGCAGCTCCACTAAAAAAATGGAGGTTCCCCCCTTGTTCTTGCGCAGGGGACCCTCCATACTTCTTTAACCGGAGAGGAGGCTTACTCCTCGTCCTACGCCTACGGGTGTAGGGGACTTCCCCTCACTCCCTTCTCTGGAGGTGCTTTCGGGCACCTCCCTATTTCCAGCGGCAGTCCCTCCTTTTCTTTCCAAGGGGACTGCCAAGAAAGCCAGCAGGCAGCCCATTGCCGACCGCCCCTCTTGTAAGCGGCTCGGTAGGGCAACCTCCTTAGGGGGGAGAGGGAAGCCAGGCCCCTTCGGTCGCTTCCCTCAAAAGACCTGCTGGCTAGGATATTAAACCTTGCCGGGGTTAAGGCTTGTGCCTCCCCACAAATGACTTGTGACGCAGCCAAGGGGACCTGCGATGTCCTGGGAGGGGATGGCCAACTGGAGGCCCCTCTGTAATAGACATGGTCCTTGAGAAGACCCAGCCTCAGACGGTAGGGCCTTCCATGGAGGGGAATCCGGGCTCGGCGCCAAGCAACGAACCCGAGTCCACCCCTATGCAAGGTCCCCCTCAAACGGCTGAGGGCTCCGAGGCAATACAAGGAGGGGAGGGATCTCCTCTGACAGGTGCCCCCACGACTAACAGGAACTTCTCCATTTCGGAGAGGGACCTGGCTGAGGCCGGCCCATCTGGCATGGGGGCTTCTGCCGGCGCATCTGGCATGGGGGCTTCTGCCGGCGGAGGTGAGAAGCGGGTTCATTCCCCGCCCTCCTCTCCAAAAATGAAAAAGACTAGAAAGACAAAGAAGACTCGGGGCTCCTCTCCATCCGCGGGGGCTGCGGGGACGGATAAGTCTGCTGCCACTTTGGTAGGCGACCCAGCCAAGATCGGCACATCCAGCCCCTCTACCCCTTCGTGTGCGGAGCCCCTGACTAAGACCAAGAGTGCACAGGGCGGAGCCTCGATGACATCGGCGCCCCTAGCTTCAAACGCTTCCTCGTTATTCGCTCCACTGATAGCACCATGTTGTCCAAGGGCAACATGATCCATCAGAGGAGAGGATTAGCTAGTGCAATTGGTAGAGAGCCGAAGGTGACCCGTTTCTCTGACGGGAGCCTTCTGGCGAATGCGGAGAATCCCGCCGAGGCGGCCAAGATAAATGCTCTTCGGACACTTGATGGCACCCCGGTGAGTGTGACGCCGCACTCTACCATGAAATTTGTAAAAGGAGTAGTTTATGCGAGGGAACTCGTTGACTACTCCATTGAGGACATCACCCTAGAGCTGGCGGTCAAGGTCGAACGTGTGATAAGAAAACAGGGAGGGGCCTCGAGACCCACCCCTACACTCTTCGCGGGGTTTGACTGTGACAAGCTCCCTGAGTCAGTGCGTGCCGGTTGGTACCGCTACTGCGTGAAGGCATCGTGCTACTTCCGTGGCGGTGCTATTACTGTCACCACTTCGGCCATACGAATCGCTCATGTAGACGTGCAAAGTCGGGGTCACCCGAAGTATGTGTAAATTGCTCCAAGGTCGCACACGATAAGTCCAAATCGTGTGTGGCTAAGTGTGTCAATTGCGGAGAGCCGCACCCTGCTTCTTCGAAGCAATGTGGTGCATATCTTCTGGAGAAAGAAATCTTGGCCGTTCAGGCCCAGGATAGACTCTCATTCCCCGAGGCTAAGGACTTGGTCCTGAGGCGCCCAGCTCTGCCTGGGACGTCATATGCCTCAGTAGCTAGAAAGGCACCCTCTGCTCCTGGCCCATCCAGGCCAACGAGCACGGTTGTTTCCGCGCCCATTCGGAGCCCTTCTGCGGGCTCTACCCGACCCAGGTGCTCCCCGAACCGGGCGCTCCCCGACCCGGGTGCTCCCCTGGTAAAGACGCGGCAAAAAGGGTTCATACCCAGCCCCGGCTAAGACCAGGGCTCCCCCCTCTTCCATCAGCGTGACCGTTTCCCGCAAGGCGAAACGGCCACGCGCCTCCACTGAATCGTTAGACTCACAGGAGGCAACACCCCTAAGGATGGTCGCTAGGCCATCTTTCAGGGTTCCTAAAGCTGTCCCCCGAAAGGAGGAGAGCAACAAAGGAGCTTCGGCTTCTTCTCCCACGCCCCGAGGTGGAGCGAGTGGCTAGAAGACAATGGTTCCTCGAAAAGAGGGCCCCCCGCCTCCGAAGCCGCAACGCCCGCCTAAGGTTTCGAGGTGGAGGGAGGAAAAGACTCGCATCGCGAGCCCAACCTTCCCCAATAAGTCCTCGGAGGCGACAGCGCCTTTAGCGCTTTGTACGTCCACAGCGCCCGGCGTTCTGCTCCCGGGAAGCGTACGGCCATTCCCGTGAGGGTCTTCAGTTTGAAGAGGGCCCCCGCGTCCTCATCCGAGCTAGGCCTGGAGGGCATATTCCTTCAATGGAATTACCGTAACCTCCGGGTTAACTGGGAGGAGCTGCGGAGGCTCGTCTCGTCCCGTTCCCCGTTAGCTATCTTTTTGCAGGAGACCATGCTAAGCGCGTGCCCCCTGCCCACCCTCCCGGGGTATAAGGGTCTTGCGACCCCACCACCGCGGGATGGCCGGGCTGGGGGATGCGCGGTTTACACCCGGCATGATGTCTCCGTTCTTCCTTTCTCTTTAGATACCCCCTTTCAGGCAGTAGCTGTGCAGCTGCACCTGGATAGGAGGTATACTATCATTTATGCGTACATTCCAACGTCAGCTAACTTCGATGTGGGGGACTTCGGCCACGTCGTGGCACGGTTGCCGAGGCCTATCTCTTGCTAGGAGATCTGAACGGCAGGCATCCTCTCTAGGGAGATTACTCCATAAATCCCAGGGGACAAGTCCTTGCTGATCTCATCAAAGAGCTTGAGATGGGTATCCTAAACGTGGATGAGTTTACGCATCGCTGGCCGAGAACCGCTTCATTTTTTGCCTTGACCTATCTCTGTGCTCCTCGGATGCAAAGCCTGATTTTGATTGGGGGGGGTGGTCGATGACCTCCATGGTAGTGATCCCTTTCCCATTCAAATATCATTTTCAGGGCAACTGCCGCCTGAGAGACCACCTCGGTGGTGCTTGGTGCGGGCGCGGTGGCCTGCATTTCAGGAAATGACTGAATTCTCTATCTCAGTCGAGGAGTTTAGGTCGGTAAATGAGGCCGTTGAGTTCTTCTCCGGCAACCTCATCGCCGTGGGCCTGACTACTGTTCCTAGGACGTCTGGCCGTTTTGCACGCCGACCACTTCCATGGTGGTCGGCCGAGTGTGAGACGGCCCTCAAAAAGAAGCGTTATGGCTATATGCGCTATAAGCAGCGCCCGAACGATTTAACTGTCGTTGAATTTCGTCGGGCTAGGGCTAGGTTTCGTAATATTTCGAAGCACGCCCGCCGCTCTTCTTGGCGGGCATACGTGTCTTCACTTAACGGGAAGACCCCTTTAGCTGAGGTGTGGAAGCGAGTCAAAAGGATTCAGGGCAAGTTCTCGTAGGACCCCCCTCCCGTTCTCCAGGAGAATGGGACCGCAATCTCGGACCCCGCGTCCGTGGCGGAATCCTTAGCGACCGCTTTTTCCGCATTCTCTAGCCGTGATGCTGCTCCGCAACCATTTAATGCACGTTGTCATGGTGCGGAAGGCCGCCGGCTGGACCTTACCTCTCGAGGTGGAGAACCCTTCAACGACAAGTTCACTGTGAGTGAGTTGCGTTCCGCTCTCGCTTCGTGCGCAGACACCGCCCATGGTCGGACGATGTTCCGTACGCCATGCTTCGGCACCTGGATGAGCGAGGCATGGCCTTTCTGTTAGATTTGTTCAACAGGATCTGGGTCGAAGGTCTGCTCCCAGACTCCTGGTGAATCGCTACTGTGCCCGCCTTTTGCAAACCGAGGAGATATCACTCTACTTTGACCGGTTTCCGCCCAATCTCTCTAACCTCTTGCGTGTGCAAGTTGATGGAGAAATTGGTAAGTGTTAGATAAACCTTTTTCATGGACAGCGGAGGCCATCTTTTTTCCGCACAGTGCGGCTTCCGCAAGTTCCACTCCACGTCGGAGTCTCTCCTCCGACTGGAAAATGCCGTCTGTGAGGCTTTCCTTCGTAGACAGCACTACGCCACGGTGTTTTTCGATCTGGAGAAGGCCTATGATATCGCATGGTGATACGGTATCTGGGAGACTCTCCACACGATGGGGGCGAGGGGACGCTTTCCAATGTTTATATCTGAATTTTTGCGAGATCGTCGATTCCGCGTACGGGTGGGGGGAGGCCTCTCCGGCTCAAAGGAGCAGGAAGAGGGTGTCGTGCAGGACAATGTCCGCAGTGTCACACTCTTTGCCCTGAGCATCAACGGCATCACCTTGGTGCTGCCGGAAGATGTTCTCGCTACGCTCTACCTGGACGAACTTTTGATCTCTTTTAGCGCGGCCCAGATGTCAACTCTGGAGCGTCGACTAATCAGGCATTGAACCGCGTCTCTCGCTATGCCGAAGCGCACAGGTTTCGGTTTTCTTTGGCCAAGACTAAGGTGGTGCACATCTGCTGCCATCCACGGCTTCACCCCGACCCAGATTTGTTTCTTAATGGAGTGCGTCTGGGGGGGTTGAGTGGCACCGTTTCCTTGTTCTTATATTCGACCGAAGCCTCTTCCGGGAGGCTCATATTCGCAGCCTTAGGGTCTCTCGTACCTGCGCCATGGACATTCTCCGTTCCGTGACGTTCAGCGCTTTGGGCGCTGATAGGGCTACTGCCTTACTTTTTTATCGATCCTTTGTTCGTTCGAAGCTCGACTACTTGACTACGGATGCGAGTTTTATGCATCCACAGCCGAGTGTTTATTGCGGAAGGTGGATTCGATCCACCACACTGGCCTTCGCCTTGCGACCGGTGCCTTCCGCACTTCCCCCATTGAGAGCCTGTTGGTCGATGCTGGGGAGATGCCACTCGCTCTGCGCCGCGTGCAGTGCATCACTCGTCTGCACGCGCGAGCCCGGCGCCTTCCTCAGTCGCCAACTGCTCTCACTGCATCCGCAGCTGATCTCGATGGTGCCTATGCCATCGAGAGACGCCAGTCATACCCTAAGCCTTTTGGTTTTAGGGCCAGGAAACTCCTTCGAGAGGTAGATATTTCTCTCGGGCCGGTGGCGCTCCTAGTTCTGCCCAGGACGCCACCCTGGAGCGTACCACATTTGGCTATTTGTCGCCACGCCTCTGCTCCTAAAGCTTATACTGCGCCGGGAGTATTGCGTTCGGCCTTTTTTGGAGCACACATCGTGTCACGCTGGAACCGTGTCAGTGTATACGGATGGCTCCAATTCCCAAAAGGACGTCGGCTTCCACGCCGTATCCCCTCTGTTTGAAGTCAGCGGGGCTCTACCAGGCGCTGCGTCTGTCTTCACGGCCCAGCTGGTGGCAATACTCCACTCGGTACGGGAGATTACGCGACGTGCCCGGTTTGGAGACCAGATTGTAATCTATAGGGACTCACAAAGCGCCCTGAGTGCTCTCGGGGCATTGGAATCTCCGCATCCCCTGGTTCGCGATATCCGTGACGCCACGGTTTTGGCGAGCCAGGCAGATGTCGAGTTTATCTTCACTGGGTTCCTGGACATGTAGGAATTGCGGGGAATGAGCGCCCTGATGAGGGCGCCAAAGTGTCCGCGAGGACTCTGCGACCGGACCAGCGTTTCGCTCTTCCTCACACCAACTACATGGCAGGAATACGGGCAGCTCTTCGGACTGCTTGGCAAAGAAGATGGGAGACGTTCGAAGGGAACTTAAAGATGCGTGCCATTGCGCCGCGACTGTTCCCATGGACCTATCCCCCAATGCCGCGGCGGCTTCAGGTTGCTTTCTGTTGTCCCTGAATCAGGCACACTCGTGTGACGCATCACTATTTGATGGAGCGCTTGCCTGTGCCCTATGGTGACGACTTCGTCGTCCCCCAGACTGTTCGGCACATTCTTGTCGAATGTCCCAGTCTCGGTGATCATCGCGCGAGTTACCTTTCCCGGTACCTGGATAGGCGGGGTCGCTACCGCCTGTCCCTTTTACTCGAGACGGATTCGTGCACATTGACCTGTGGACTTGTTGACTTTTGGGGGGATGCCGGGCTTCTACCCTTTATTTAGGTTCTTTTTGTTGTTTTTCTGTTGTTGTTGTTTTGTAGGTTGCGCTCTCCTTCACCGGGGTGAGGGGAACCTCCCCCCGCTGCCGGAGATTGCTTCCTGGTTGTTAAGTTTTTCGAATTTATAGCATTGTTATGTTTTCATATTTTTATTTTAAAGTAGCCTAGTTCTAGGCTGTCGTGTTTTTCGGCGACTTATGCCCAAGTGGGCAGTTGCCAAATGGGCTCTGTAAAAAAAAAAAAAAATCTCAAGTCTCCACATGTTGGTACATACTGTGGGGAGAGGAGCACGCCCCGTAGGGGTCAGTAAGGGTGGCAGGGTAAGGATCCTTGGAGCACCCAGGTGAGAGAGATGATCTCCTATGCGAAGGTTCAAAGGGCGGGGTAAAGATGGCAACTTATCATATGCTGCTGTTGATGCGGCAGCATACAGGCATCTGTAGACCTCTGATACAGGGACTTGCTGTACTCGGCAGAGGTATCACATGCAGATTTGAAGTCTATGGTAGGGCGAAGGAAGTACCCCACTCTCGCAGTAAAGGCTGTTTTTGGAGAAGTACGGAAGGCTCCACTAGAAAGGCGAACTCCGAAGTTTCGAATGGGGTTCAGCATTTTAAGGGCTGAAGGGGAAGCCGATGAGTTAATTTGACAGCTATAATCCAATTTGGATTGAACGAGGGCTGTGTATAATGTCCACAATGTTTGTCGGTCACTGCCCCACAAAGTGTGTGAGAGGACTTTCAAAATGTCTGGAGCCCGCAGACAGCCTGTTTGAAGTCGGCGTAGGTGTGATAACCAGGATAAATTTGGATCGAGAGTTACGCCAAGGAACCGAAACTCGGAGACAAACTCTATATCTTCTCCTTGTAGGGAGATAGATGGCGGAACAAGAACCCCTCTGCCTCGGTGGAAATACATTGCTTTGGTTTTGGTCGTGGAAAAGCGGTATCCCTTAAGTTGTGCTCTTTTGGATACAGCATCGACCGCCAGTTGAGCCGACGTGCTGCTGATGGAAGTCGAGGTGAGGAACAGTATGGTGCTAAATTATCGACAAGCAGAGTTGCCGATACACCTTCTGGGAGAGACGAAATAATATCATTAATAGCAATTATAAAACATAAGACACTTAAAACACTGCCCTGAGGAACTCCCTCCTTTTGGGGTTGCAGGTCAGAGTATGCGTCCCTAACACATACCTTGACGGATCGAGATGCTAAAAAACTTTGAATAAGTGAAGGTAAAATGCCTCTCATCCCCCAGACGTATAGCTGCTTCAAGATGCCGTATCTCCATGTTGTGTCGTAGGCTTTCTCATTATCGAAAAATATGGCCAGGACTCGGTGCTTTAATGAGAAAGCTTTCCGGACTGATCCCTCGAAACGTACTAGTAGGTCAAGGGTACTATGACCTTTGCGGAAGCCACATTGAAATGGAGAGAGAAGGTGATTGGCTTCTAGGAACCAGTTTAGGCGCTTCAATATAATTTTTTCCAGCAACTTACTCAAACAGCTGGTGAGAGCTATAGGGCGGTAGTGATCTGCATCCAACCCGTCCCTGCCCAGTTTGACAAAGGGAAGGATGATCCCAATGCGCCATGATGACGGGTAAAAACCCTTCACCCATATAAGGTTGTACAAATCAAGCAGGAAGAGAGTAGAGTGTGGATGTAGGTGCCGAATCATGTCGAAATGGATCTCATCAAGGCCAGGGGAAGTAGATCTGCAAATGGACAAAGCGCTTTGCAGCTCATAGATGCTGAATAGAGCGTTATACGGAAGGTTAGATTTTGTTGTGAAGTTGAGAGAATGAGATTCTTCATTTGATTTGTAGGATTGAAAAGCCTTATCGTAACGGCTGACACTGCTGACGGCGCGGAAATGGTCAGCAAAAGCATTGCTGACCGCCAGGCCGTCATTCTCCAAGGAACCGTCTAAGTTGAGTGTGGGGGTATGATGATTAGCATAACGGCCCCTGATCTTATTAATCCTTTTCCAGATCTTAGCAGTAGGTGTCATAGAGGAAATCGATGAAACGTATCTGCGCCATGAATTTTGGCGAGCTTGACGAAGGGTTCTTTGGCGAAGCGCACGAGCTTGGTTTCGGTCGACCTTGTTGCACAAAGTTGGGTTCTTTCGGAATCGGCATGGGCTAACTTGTAATTTTTGATAGTTGCTGCACACGTCGAGGTCCACCAGGGCACGGTTGAGCGGCCCGTGACAGGTCGCCTCCGTGGGATGGTCTGTGTTGCTGAATTGTAGATAGTCGATGTAAAGTATTCTACTGCCGCGTCCACTTCATTGAAGGTCCCCAAAAAAGCATTTGTGAAGGATGCCTCTTGGAAACCTTCCCAATCTGCATGACCTAAGTCCCACTTAAGGGGCAGGGTTGTATGAAGGCTAACTTGAAGGGCCGAAAAGACAATAGGGAAGTGGTCACTCCCATGGAGATCGTCAAGAATTGACCATCAAAATTCCGTGAAGCAATCAGGGGAACAAACAGACAGGTCAACACAGCTAAAAGAGTCCGTCTGGACATGATAAGAGGTAAAATCGCCAGTATTTAAAACACAAAGAAGGTCAGATAATAAAATAGACTATAAAACACTGCCTTTGGAATTCGAGTTATGTCACCCCAGTATGGGTGACGGGCGTTAAAATCTCCTAGTAATAAGAATGGGGAGGGCAACTGGTCTATAAGTTCTAAAAGGTTGGATCTTGACAATGATAAACGAGGGGGTAGGTAAATAGAGCAAACGGTAAAAAGCTTAATAAGAAAAACCCTCACAGCAACAGCTTGGAGGATAGTATGTAGGGAGATGAGAGAAACATGGTAGGATGAAGATACCATGATTGACACCCCTCGATGAGAGGGGCTTCCAGCAGGAGCAATAGAGTTGAAAGGGAGAAAACCGGGTACCGGCGGAAAGGGCCGAATACCCAGTTTATTCTCCTGGAGACAAATAACAGCGGGGTGGATAGTCGTCAAAAGAATTTTGAGTTCTTCCCACTTTGGAAGAACTCCTTGACAATTCCATTGTAAAATGGAAGATATTATGTGTGACGATTATATACCACTGTGGAGATCTTTTTCTCTTTTGAGGCCGATATTGTATTTGAAGTTCATCCCAAAAAGCTTGGGAGACGGAGAGCTGATTTTGAGGAGCCTGCTTTTGCAGGGGGAGAGATCCTAGATGGAGCAGTAACTGAGGTTTTTTTCGTGGGTTTTGGAGAACCGACCGAGGCCCTTGATTGTAATTCGGGCTCGCAACCTGGCAGAAAAGGAAGATGAAGAAGGGATTTTCGGCCGGTAGAGCCGGATTCATGGGTCGATGGTATTTTCGGTGTCTGCGGAGTTGGTACAACCACCGCAGTTGGTAATGTTGGAGTATCAACTGCTTCCATTGGATCATGGGTAGAAAGGTGAGTGGAACGAACAGGCGATCTGAACGAGGTGTGTAGAGCTGGGTGTATATCTGTCATCGTTTGGATGGAGCCTAAGTCCTGTGAAGGTTGGGACGGACTTAAGAGCATAGAATGTTCAGCCATAGGGAAAGAGTCAATTGAAGATTCTCGGTGTTCGGCCGAGTCAGCTTCAGAGGCTGCCCGCTTATTGGTGGTTGATGACCCAGGTGAGGAATCCTTCCTCTTACCACTGGGCTTTAGGTCTCGGGGCCGGGTAGATAAACCTTCACTGGTCGATGTTGAGGATTCTTTCTAATAGCATTTGATGTCTTTAAGTGTCTCAACCTGAGCGTCTCTCCCAGCTGGAGCTGCTGGAGAGAGGGGGGCTACATTGGTTATTTCGGTGTGAGAGCGATGCTTCGACTTCACTTTCTGAATGTTTTCGACGCTGCGAGTAGATCTAGGGTGAAGTGCTTCAGGCTGATCGAAACTCGCGCGTGATGGTCGGTTTTGTCCAGCGTCACGTAAAACGTCAGAGAAGAGCCGGCCGATTGGCGAGGTTTGTGCTTGAGCACGCTGGCGGGCCTCTCTTATATCTAGACGTAGGGAGTCGCGCAAGGCGAGAACTTCCTTTTCATATAAAAATATAGAGCAGAGTTTCGACGCAGCACAGTGACTACCTCCGCAGTTGGCACAGTGCGCTGTTTTGGTGCATTCGGGGCCATGGTAGTCAGAGCTACAGACACGTTGGGTACTGAGCTTACTCTGAAGGCGGGTGGGGTCGTAGTCCTTTAGTTCGTTTTAACGGACGACACCTTTGACGCAATTCAGACGTGGATGGGGCGAGACAGTTATTGGAATTTCAGCTATCGAAGATAGATTTTGCACAAGGTTATGCTGAGAGTGGGATGACACCTCGACTACGACATCACTACTTCCTCTTGACCACATCCGGCGGGGTTCACCACAGCGGGACTCAAAAGATTCATTGACGTCAAACACATCGACTTTTGCAAGTGGGATGTTAGATGATGAATTCATGACAAGAAAGCGAGGATATCAAGATCTGGGTCTACTTCGTTGGAATAGGGGTCCAACGAGTGAGGAAAGGCTGAAAGGGGAGCTAAGGAACGTTTGGCACGAGAACCCTTACTAGAAGAGGAGGTTTTTGGTTTATGGCTAGCCATTGCAAAAAGAAAAAAAAAATTCGCATTCTCCCTCGGGGCTTCCCACCATGGAGGCCGACAAGAGCCCGGCACTACTGCAACTATACAATCAGTTACGTCCGATATGTCCTCTTGGAGAATGGATACGGATCCAAAACACCATCTTTATAACCCTAAGAGGCTGCCCGAGTACTCCTACGCACGGAGAAAAAGGGCCAACGATGGGTTTCTCCTTTGGCATTCGGTAGACGAAGGCGGTGAAGATGCCCAGCCTCTTTCACCTTCATGAAAGAACAATTCGGAATCAATCCATTAAACGAGCAGAGGTCGGGTATTGATAAGGACCACTAGGTAGGTGACGGAAGAGGAAGAAATAAAGGGCAGTGGAAGAACGTAATAGGGGAGGAAAGAAAGAGGGGCATGTTAAAAGTCTTGTTGGCAGCACCATAGGTCCCCTAGGGGGCCCAGGGCTGACCCCCTTCGCCACGAGAAGGCCAGAGCGCCTCTGGGAACAACCCCTGAAGAATAGATCCCAGAGAGGGAGGGAGTGGGGATTAGAGATAGCTTGGCAGTTTTTTTATGGCAGAGGGTCATAGATGGGGTATTGGAAAGGAGTATTGAGGTTAAGCGTTTGAGGGGGAGGGGAATTAGGGTTCGTGTTGGGTTCCTTGCTTGCACGTGGGGTTTCTGCGGTAGGGTTTGGAGGCGTTGAATGTAATGGGGTTTTCAGAACGGGGCTTTAATAGTAGGGGATATGCTAGGGTCATTGGACCTTGAGGTCTTGAATGGAACGTTTGGCACTGAAAGCCATCTGAGATTACCTTCTTTATTGCATCCTCGACTAAAACGAATGGATAATTTTGTGACGGTAAACATGATGGCGCCTACACCAGTGACATGGTCAAACTGTCTATGGATTTAGTAAGAAACTAGGTAGGCAGGAACGATCTTAAACGTGATGAAATTAGTTACTAGGTGCCAAAAACAAAAGGGAACGTTCAAGACCGATTTAATGGCCTCTGTATCTACAAGTAATGTGCAGAGTTTCATCTGGCGATGACATTTGCAACGAGTGATGGGGATGGAGTTAAGTGACCCTGAAGCCGCAACAGCTCAGAGTATCAGATAAAACTGTGTAGTGACCTAGTAAGGTTTAAGGTGAAGAACCAGTGAGTTTCTGCCCAATCCAAGTGGATTCTATATGGCAGCTATAATGAAACGAGGCAAATCATCAATAAAAGGTGGAGGAGACCACTTTGTGATAATAAAATAAAAACGACGGGTTAATAGATTCCTCCGCCAATATAAATCGAAGACGGGTGTGTTGAGGAATAGTTAAAAGGGTCGGGAAACAGGACAACCGGAGAATGGCGAAATGGCTACAATCCAATAAAAGGTGGGCAACCGATTGGTCCCCACCGCAAAAACGACAGCAAGGGCTGATATCAACATCACCCGAAACAAGATGGCCGTGAGTAAGTCTCGTGTGGCCAATGCGAACTCGGCAAAGGGCCACCTCCAACGACCGCATTCTATGACGGTTCGAGGGCCAAGAGTGAATAGAATTTTTAATTTTGTATTGTTTGGATGATGAACAGCCATCCCATTCATTCTGACACATTTGAAAAATATATTTTCTTATTGAAGGAAAGTAGTCCCTAAAAGGCAGAGCCGAGTTCTCAGGGGACACAGAATGTGCTGAGCGGGCTAGCCGATCACCCCTCTCGTTGCCCAGGACCCCCACATGCCCAGGGACCCAGCAAAAAATAATTCTATATCTGGACGCATTTTGGATCAGCCAGTTGCAAATTTATGTGACTTAGGGGTGAGACGCATTAAAAGATCTAATTGACTGTAAGACACTCTTAGAGTCAGAAAAAATGACAAAATCACAAAGGCAAAATTTAGATGAGTCTAAAGGATAAAAGGATTGCTAAAAGTTCAGCAGTAAAAATGGATGCTGCTGGCGGCAAAGATAAAGGTTAGGAATTCTCCTCCTAGGTAGATGGCTGCGGCGCCCACGCTACCGTGTGACTTAGAGCCATCCGTGTATAGTGGGCAGCATTGTTTGTGTGAGATCGAATGCTCTAATAACAGGCTCTTAATGATGCGATGGTCCATGGAGGACTTCTCCAGGTTCCACATGTTGGTATATACTGTTGAAAGAGGAGCACGCCAACTAGGAGGGGTCAGTAAGGATGGAAGGGTAATGACCCTTGGAGCACCCAGGTTAGAGAGAGGATGATGTATTCGAAGGTTCATGGGGCGGGGTAAAGATGGCAACATATAAACAGCCTTTACTGCGAGAGTGGGGTACTGCCTTTGCCCTACCATAGACTTCAGATCTGCATGCAATACCTCTGCTGAGTACAGCAAGCCCCTGTATCAGAGGTTTACTGATGTCTATATGCTGCCAAATCAACGACGGCATTTGATAAGTTGCCATCTTCACTCCGCCCCTTGAACCTTCCCATAGGAGATCATTTCTCTAACCTTGGTTCCCGTAAGGGGCGCCACGATTTGCCATCCTGGCCGTCGTGCTGATGGGACTCAGCACCCCCTCCCACCCCAGCTTAGCCTCTTCTCCTTCTTTCAAAACACTTGTTTCCTTGCTTTTCATACAACCTCTCCCACAACTTTCAATGGTCAGCCTCTAATTTCACTGGGTAGATGCTGACCTTCTTCTCAAGCCAACCGTCCCGGATCGGGGCTGAGGGGCGAGGGGAAAATGTTCCCTCACTTCTGATCTCCGGTTTGGGATGGTGTTTTTTCTAACAATCTGCTTAATCCCCACTCATACCTTCCTCACATCCCTTTTCTTTCTTCTTCACACTCAGTTTTACGTCGCATCTAAGGTGAAGCCGCCATGCCGATGGACTGCCAGGCCACCAGGCGGGAGGGGTGGCCCCAAATGGTGGCGCCTGGCTCTGCCAGGCCTGTAAGCACCTCTTGCAATGCAGGCAACTGTAAGAGGTGATGAGCGATTGCATCCCCTGAAACAAATAGGGTCACCATGCCCAATGATGAGAAATATAAAAATCTCCCCTTAATTCCCCCTGTGTCACCAACGGATCCGCTCTCTGGCAGCTCCACCGAAAAAATCGAGGTCCCTCCTCCCTTTACTCGCGTAGGGGACCCTCCATATCCCTCTAACCGGAGAAGAGGCTTACTCCTCTCCTTCGCTTACGGGTATAGGGGACTCCCCCTCACCCCCTTCTCTGGAGGTGCTTTCGGGCACCTCCCTTTTTCCAGCGGCAGTCCCCTTTGTTCTTTCCAAAGGAACTGCCAAGAAAGCCAGCAGGCAGCCCATTGCCGCCCGCCCTTCGTGTAAGCGGCTCGGTAGGGCAAACCCCCTTACGGAGGAGAGGGAAGTCAGGCCCTTCGGTCGCTTCCCTCAAAAGACCTGCTGGCAAGAATATTAAACCTTGCCAGGGTCAAGGCCTGTGCCTCCCCACAAAAGACTGGTGATGCTGCCAAGGGAAATTGCGGTGTCCTGGGAGGGGATGGCCAACTGGAGGCCCCTCCTGTGATAGACATGGTCCTTGAAGAAACCCAGCCTCAGACGGTAGGACATTCCATGGGGGGGGGAATCCGGGCTCGGTGCCAAGCCCTGAACCCGAATCCATCCCTATGCAAGGTCCTTCTCAAATGGCTGAGGGCTCCGAGGCAGTACAAGGAGGGGAGGGATCTCCTTCAACCGGTGCCCCTGCGACCACCAGGACCTTCTCCATTTCGGAGAAGGACCTGGCTGAGGCCGGTCCATCTGGCCTAGGGGCTCCTATCGGCGGAGGTGAGAAGCGGGTTCATTCCTTGCCCTCCTCTCCAAAAAAGAAAAAGACGAAAAAGATAAAGACTAAGAAGACTCGGGGCTCCTCTCCACCCGTGGGGGCTACGGGGACGGATGGGTCTGCTGCCACTTTGGCAAGCAACCAAGCCAAGACCAGCACATCCGCCTCCTCTGCCCCTCCGGTTGCGGAGCCACTGACTAAGAATAAAAGTGCACAGGGCGGAGCCTCGATGACATCAGGGCCCCTCATTCAGAGGTTACCTGGCGTTTTCGAGCCCGCTGGCATCAAACGCTTCCTCGTTATTCACTCTACTGATGGCACCATGTTGGCCAAGGGCATCATGATCCATCAGAGGATAGGATTTGATAGTGCAATTGATAGAGAGCCGAAGGTGACCCGTTTCTCGGACGGCGGCCTTCTAGGGAATGTGGCGAATCCCGGCGAGGCGGCCAAGATAAGTGCTCTTCGGACACTTCATGGCAACCTGGTGAGTGTGACGCCACGCTCTACCATGAACTTTGTGAAAGGAGTAGTTTATGCGAGGGAACTCGTTGACTACTCCATTGAGGACATCACCCAAGAGCTGGCCGACCATGAGGCGGTCAAGGTCGAACGTGTGATGAGAAAACAGCAAGGGGCCTCGAGAGCCACCCCTACACTCTTCTTTACGTTCAACAGTGACAAGCTCACTGAGCCGGTGCGTGCCGGTTGGGACCGCTACCGCGTGAAGGCATTCGTGCCACTGCCACGGCGGTGTGATTACTGTCACCACTTCGTCAATACGAATCGTTCTTGTAGAGGTGCAAAGTCGGGGTCACCCGAAGTCTGTGTAAATTGCTCTAAGGCCGCACACGATAATTCCAAAGCGTGTGTGGCTAAGTGTGTCAATTGCAGAGAGCCGCATCCCGCTTCTTCGAAGCAATGTGGTGCATATCTCCTTGAGAAAGAAATCCTGTCCGTTCAGGCACAGGATAGACTCTCATTCCACGATGCTAAGGACTTGGTCCTGGCGCGCCCGACTCTGCCTGTGACGTCATATGCCACAATTGTTAAAAAGGCACCCTCTGCTCCTGGCCTATCCAGGCTAACGAGCACGGTTGTTTCCGTGCCCATTCGGAGCCCTTCTGTGGGCTCTACTTAACCTGGGCGCTCCCCTGGTAAAGCTGGCAAAAAGGGTTCACACCCATCCACGGCTAAAACCAGGGCTCCCCCCTCTTCTCCCAGCGTGACCGTTTCCCGTAAGGCGAAACGTCCACGAGCCTCCCCTGAGTCGTTAGACTCATGGGAGGCAACACCCCTAAGGATGGTCGCTAGGCCATCTTCCGGGGTTCCTAAAGCTGTCCCCCGAAAGGAGGACAGCAACAAAGGAGCTTCGACTAATTCGCCCACGCCTAGTGGTGGAGCGAGTAGCTCAGAGACGGTAATTCCCCAAAAAGAGGGCCCCCCCGCCTCCAAAGCCGCAACGCCCGCCTAAGGTTTCGAGACGGAGGGCGGAAAAGACTCGCATTGCGAGCCTAACCTCCCCCAATAAGTCCTCGAAGGCGACAGCGCCTTCAGCGCTTTGTCCGGCCAACAGCGCCCGGGGTTCTGTCTCCGGGAAGCGTACGGCCATTCCCGTGAGAGCTTCTGTTCGAAGAGGGCCCCCGCGTCTCCTCCGAGCTAGGCCTGGAGGGCATATTCCTTCAATGGAATTGCCGTGGACTCCGGGCCAACTTGGAAGAGCTGCGGAGGCTCGTCTTGTCCCGTTTCCCGTTAGCTATCTTTTTGCAGGAGACCATGCTATGCGCGTGCCCCCTGCCCGCCAGCTTGGGGTATAAGGGTCTTGCGACCCCACCACCGCGGGATGGCCGGGCTGGGGGATGCGCGATTTGCACCCGACATGATGTCTCCGTTCTTTCTTTCTCTTTAGATACCATCCTTCAGCCAGTGGCTGTGCAGCTGCACCTGGATAGAAGGTATACTATCATTTCTGCGTAGATTACACCATCAGCTGACTTCGACCCTGGGACTTCGGCCGCGTCGTGGCATGGTTTCCGAGGCCCTTTGTCTTACTTGGAGATCTGACCGGCAGGCATCCTCTCTGGGAAGATTACTCCATAAATCCCAGGGGATAAGTCCTTACCGATCTGATCGAAGAGCTTGATATAGGTGTCCTAAACGTGGATGAGTTTACGCATCACTGTCCGAGAACCGCTTCATTTTCTTGCCTTGACCTATCTTTGTGCTCTTCGGATGCACAGCCTGATTTTGATTAGGGGGTCTTCGATGACCTCCATGGGAGTGATCACTTTCCCATTCAAATATCATTTTCAGAGCAACTGCCGCCTAAGAGCCCACCTCGGTGGTGCTTGGCGCGGGCGCGGTGGCCTGCATTTCAGGAAATGACTGAATTTTCTATCTCAGTCGACAAGTTTAGGTCAGTAGATGAGGCCGTTGAGTTTTTCTCCGGCGACCCCATCGCTACGGGCCTAACTACTATTCCTAGGACGTCTGGCCATTTTGCACGCCGACCACTCCCATGGTGGTCGGCTGAGTGTGAGACGGCCCTCAAACAGAAGCATTATGCCTACATGCGCTATAAGCGCCACCCGATCGATTTCACTGTCGCTGAATTTCATCGCGCTAGGGCTGGGTTCCGGTATATTTCGAAGCACGCCCACCGCTCTTCTTGGCGGGCATACGTGTCTTCACTTAACGGGAAGACCCCTTTAGCTGAGGTGTGGAAGCGAGTCAAAAGGATTCAGGGCAGGTTCTCGTAGGACCCTTCTCCCGTTCTCCAGGAGAATGGGACCGCAATCTCGGACCCCGCGTCCGTGGCGGAATCCTTAGCGACCGCTTTTTCCGCATTCTCTAGCCGTGATGCTGCTCCGCAACCATTCAATGCACGTTGTCATGTTGCAGAAGGCCGCCGGCTGGACTTTACCTCCAGAGGCGGAGAACCCTTCAACGACAGGTTTACTGGGAGTGAGTTGCGCTCCGCTCTCGCTTCGTGCGCAGACACCGCCCATGGTTCGGACGATGTCCCCTACGCCATGCTACGACACCTGCGTGAGCGAGGCATGGCATTTCTGTTAGATTTGTTCAACAGGATCTGGGTGGAGGCTTTTCTCCCAGATTCCTGGTGAATCGCTACTGTGCGAGCCTTTCGCAAACAGGGGAGAGATCCTTCTACTCCGACAGGTTTCCGCCCAATCTCTCTAACCTCTTGCGAGTTCAAATTGATGGAAAAATTGGTAAATGTTAGATTAGCCTTTTTCCTGGACAGCGGAGGTCATCTGTCTTCTGCACAGTGCGGCTTCCGCAAGTTCCATTCCACGTCGGATGCTATTTTTCGACTGGAAAATGCCATCTGAGAGGCTTTTCTTCGTAGACAGCACTACGCCACGGTCTTGTTTGATCTGGAGAAGGCCTATGATATCGCATGGTGATACGGTATCATGGAAACTCTCCACACGATGGGGGCGAGGATACGGCTTCCAATGTTTATATCTGATTTTTTCGCGAGATCGTCGATTCCGCGTACGGGTGGGGGGAGCCCTCTCCGGCCCAAAGGAGCAGTAAGAGGGTGTCCCGCAAAGAAGTGTCCGCACTGTCACACTCTTTGCCCTGAGCATCAACGGCATCACCTCGGTGCTGCCGAAAGATGTTCTCGCTACGATCTACGTGGACGACCTTTCGATCTCTTTTGGCGCGGCCCAGATGCCAAGTCTAGAGCTTCGACTCCAACAGGCATTGAACTGCGTCTCTCACTATGCCGAAGCGCACAGGTTTCGGTTTTCTTTGGCCAAGACTAAGGTGGTGCACTTCTACCGCCATCCAGGGCTTCACTCCACCTCAGATTTGTTTCTTAATGGGGTGCGCCTGGATGTGGTGGAATCGCACCGCTTCCTCGGTCTTGTATTCGACCGACGCCTCACCAGGGAGGCTCATTTTCGCAGCCTTAGGGTCTCTTGTACCCGCGCCATGGACATTCTCCGTTCCGTGACGTTCAGCGCTTTGGGCGCTGATAGGGCAATTGCCTTACTTTTTTATCGATCCTTTGTTCGTTCGAAGCTAGACTACTTGACTACGGATGCAAGTTTTATGCATCCGCAGCCGAGTGTTTATTGCGGAAGGTGGATTCGATCCACCACACTGGCCTTCGCCCTGCGACCGGTGCCTTTCGCACTTCCCCATTTTGAGCCTGTTGGTCGATGCTGGGGAGATGCCACTCGCTCTGCGCTGCGTGCAGTGCATCACTCGCCTGTACGCGCGAGCCCGGCGCCTCCCTCAGTCGCCAACAGCTCTCACTGCATCCGCAGCTGATCTCGATGGTGCCTATGCCACCGAGAGACGCCAGTCATACCCTAAGCCCTTTGGGTTTAGGGCCAGTAAACTCCTTCAAGAGGTAGATATAGCTCTCGGGCCGGTGGCGCATCTGGTTCTGCCTAGGACGCCACCCTGGAGGGTACCACATTTTGCTATTTGTCCCCACGCTTCTGCTCCAAACGCTTGTACGGCACCGGGAGTATTGCGTTCGACCTTTCTGGAGCACACCTCATGTCACTCTGGAACCGTGCCAGTGTATACAGATGGCTCCAAGTCCCAAGAGGGGGACAGCTTCCACACTGTATCCCCCTTGTTTGAAGTCAGCCGGGCTCTGCCAGGTTCTGCGTCTGTCTTCACTGCCGAACTGGTGGCAATACACCACTCGGTACGGGAGATTACGCGACGTGCCCGGCTCGGAGACCGGATTGTAATTTATAGCAACTCACAAAGCGCCCTTAGTGCCCCCGGGGCATTAGTATATCCGCATCCCCTGGTTCGCGGTAACCGTGACGCCACGGTTATGGCGAGCCGGGTAGATGTCGAGCTTATCTTCTGCTGGGTTCCTGGACATGTAGGAATTGTGGGGAATGAGCGCGCCGATGAGGGTGCCAAAGAGTCGGCGAGGACTCTGCGACCGGACCAGCGTTTCGCTCTTCCTCACACCGACTACATGGCAGGAATACGGGCAGCTCTTCGGACTGCTTGGCAAAGAAGATGGAAGACGGTTGAAGGGAACTTAAAGTTGCGTGCCATTGCGCCGCGACTGTTCCCATAGACCTATCCCCCAATGCCGCGACGGCTTCAGGTCGCTTTCTGTCGTCTCCGTATCGGACACCCTCGTGTGACGCATCACTATTTGATGGAGCGCTTGCCTGCGCCCTATGGTGACGACTTCGTCGTCCTACAGACTGTTCGGCACATTCTTGTCGAATGTCCCAGTCTGGGTGATCATCGCGCACGTTACCTTTCCCGGTCCCGGGATGGGCGGGGTCGCTACCGCCTGTCCCTTGTACTCGGGACGAGTGCGTGCACATTGACTGGTGGACTTGTTGACTTTTTTGTTTGTTTTTCCTTTAGGTTGCACGCTTCTTCGCCGGGGGGACCTCCCCCGACGCAGGAGCTTGCTTCCTTTCCTCCTTTTTGGGGTGTTTCTCGTCTCTTTAATTTTATTTTAAAGTAGCCTAGTTATAGGCCAGTTTTAATACGGTGACTAATGCTCAAGTAGGCAGTCGAAGTCTTCCATGGACCTTCGCATCATTAAGAGACTGTTCTTAGAGCATTCGACCTCAAACAAACAATGCTGCCCATTATACACGGATGGCTCTAAGTCGGACGGTGGCGTAGGCGCCGCAGCCATCTACCCATGAGGACAATTCCTAACTCTATCTTTGCCGCCAGCAGCATCCATTTTTACCGCTGAACTTTCAGAAATCCTTTGAGCCTTTAGACTCATCCAAATTTTACCTTTTAATGATTTTGTCATTTTTTTCTGACTCAAGGAGTGTTTTACAGTCAATTAGATCTTTTGAAGCATCCCATCCCTTAGTTACATAAATTTGCAACTGGCTGGTCCAAAATGCGTCTCGATATAGAATTATTTTTTGCTGGGTCCCTTAACATGTGGGAGTCTGGGGCAACGAGAGGAGTAATCAGCTGGCCCGCTCAGCACATTCTGTGTCCCCGGAAAACACGGCTCTGCCTTTTAGGGACTACTTTCCTTCAATAATAAAGTATATTTTTCAACTGTGTCAGAATAAATGGGATGACTGTTCATCATCCAAACTGTATAAAATTAAAATATCTGTTGACTCTTGGCCCTCGAGCCGTCATAGATTGCAGTCTTTAGAGTTAGCCCTTTGCCCAGTTCGCATTGGCCACGCAATACTTACTCACGGCCATCTTGTTTCGGGTGATGTTGATATCAGCCCTTGCTGTCGATCTTTGTTCGGACCCAATCAGTTGCAAGCCTTTTATTAGATTGCACGCATTTCACCACTTTCCGGTTGTCCTGTTTCCCGACCCTTTTAACTATCCTTAAACACACCCGTCTTCGATTCATATTGGCAGAGGAATCTTTTAACCCGTCGTTTTTATTTTATTATCACAAAGTGGTCTCCTTCACCTTTTATAGATGATTTGCTCGTTTTATCCTAGATGCCACATAGAATCCACTTGGATTGGGCAGCAACCCACTAGTTCTTTACCTTAAAACTTAAAGGGTGCCACAAACAAATAAGGAAAATGAATTATAAAAGAGGGAGGAGACCAATGAGGAGACCAATGAGGAGACCAAATGAGGGTTTAAAAAGATTCTTCTGCCAGAAGAAGGAGGGGCAGGCAAGGTATACTTAAGAGGGTCGAAAACCAGAAAATAGGACGACCTGAGAATGGTAAAATGAAGACATTTCAATAGAAGGTAGGCGACCGATGGTTCTCACCACAACCATAGGAGCAAGTGGTGATTCGAGCACTAGCCAAAAACGAAATAAGATGGCCGCGGGTAGGTCTCGTGTGGCCGATGTGAACGTGACAAATGGCCATCCCTAGGGACCGTTGCCGATGCGAACGTGACAAACAGCCATCCCTAGGGACAGTTTTCTTTGAAGGCTTAAGGGCCAAGAACGAACAGAAAATTTGGTATGATATTATTTAAAGGATGAACACCTATCACATTCGTCCTGCCACAAAGGAAAGACAATCCCTTATAGAATAAAATAAATCTCGAAAAGGCAATATAGAGCTATCTGGTCTCCAGAGAAAATGACCAAATCTTTACAAGGCAATTTTGAATCATCCTGAAAGCTAAAAGAATAGCCGAAAGTTTAGCGGTAAGAATAGAAGAGGCCAGCGGCACAGACAAAGTTAAAAATTCTTCTGAGTAAACGGATGTAGCACTCACGCCTCGAAGCGACTTGCAACCATCTATGTATATTGAGCAATGTTGTGTATGTGAGGTCGTATGCATGAGAAACAGGAACTTAAAAGGGCAAGGGTCCAACGAGGACGTGTCCAAGCTCCACATGCTTGCGTAAAGTGTGGGAGGTGAAGCACTCCAACTAGGGGTTGTCGAAGACGGAAGAGCAAAAATCCCTAGAGCACCTAGGTTGGAGATGATCTATTTGAAGGGTCAAGTTACGGATTAAAGACTGCAACATTTCGAATGCCGCAGTTGATCCAGCAGCATAAAAACATCTGTGAATCGGGTTCAGCATTTTCATGGCTGAGGGTTAAGCTGAAGAGTAAATTTGGTACACAGTCCAAATTGGATTGAAACATGTCAGTGTAGAGTGACCCCAGTGTTCGATAATCACTGCCCCCACGACGTGTGAGAGAGGAACTTTAAAATGTCTAGAGTTCGTAGGCAGTCCGTTCTAAGACTGTATATATGTGGTAACGAGGATAGCTTGAGATCAGGAGTTACTCCCAGAAACCTGAAAAGGAGAAACGAGCTTAATTTCTACACCTTGTAGGAAAATAGGTGACCGAATAAGAGCTCATCTTCTCCGCTGAGAATACATAGCCTTCGTTTTGCTCCAGGAAAAGCGGAATCCCGTAAGTTGTGCATGTTTTAAAACGCATTGACTGCAAGCTGCAGACGACGCGCCGCTGGCAGAAGGGAAAGCGAGGAACAGTAAAGTACCAAGTCACGAAGAAATGATATCATTGATCGTAATTACAAAACATAAAACACTTAAAATGCTGCCATAAGGAACTCCTTCCATATGTGGTTGTAGGTCAGAGTAGGTGTCTCTAACACGTGCCGTAAAGGATCGTGATGCTAAGAAACCCTTTAATAAAAGAGTGTAAAATACCTCTAATACATTAAACATGTAGGTGCCTTTAGACGCCGTATCTCTATGTAGTAAAGTAGGCTTTCTTAATGACGAAAAATATTGCCAAGACTCGGTGCTTTACGAGAAAACATTCCGGATCGACCCCTAAAAATATACTAAGAGGTCAGGAGTGATATGACCCCTGCGTAATGATTGGTCCCCAGGAACCAATTCAGGCACACCAGCACCATCTTTTCTAGCAACTTGCTCAGAAAGCTGATGAGGGCTATAGGGCGATAGTGATCTGCGTCCAATCCGTTCCTGCCCGGGTAATTTTTTGTTTGTTTTTTTACAAAGGGGAGAACAATCCAATCATACCCTGATGATAGGTAAGAGCCCTTCACCCATATTAGGTTATATAAATCAAGCAAGAACATTATAACTTAATGGATCCCTTCAGTGCCTTGAGATGTAGAACCACAAAGAGACAATGCAACACGCAACTGGTAGATAGAGAACAAGGCATTATAAGGAATGTTGGAGTTCGTCGCAAAGTTGAAGGGATGATACTATTCGTTCGATTTATAGGCTAGAAGTGTCTTATTATATCCAAAGCATTGCTGACCACCAGGCTGTCATTTATTAAGGATCCCTGGGGATTGCAAATTATTAGGACCGGCATAACGATCCAGTCTTGATAATCCTGTTCTAGATTCTGCAGTAAAGGTCATGGATAAAATCGCTGAAAATGGCGACGGTTTAGGTCGACCTTGTTGCACAAGGTTAGGTTCCGCCGGAACCGGCTATGACCTAACTTGTGTTCTTAACTACTGTCGTTCACTCCGAGGTTGACCAGGGCACAATTGAGCGACTTGTTACGCGTCACCTCTGGGGAATTGTATGCATGGCCGCGTTGTAGATACTTGATGTGAAGTACGACACTATCGCGTCAACACATTTGAAGGTCCCCAAGTAGGCACTTATGAAAGATGTTTCTCAGATGTCCTCACAATCAGCATGGCCTAAATCCTAGGGCTAGGGCTAGGATGAACGGCCGACAAGACACCAGGGACTCTCATGAAGTTGATTAAAGTCTAACATCGAAAATCCCTGAGACAATCCGGGGAACAGAGAAATAAAAGAATCTTTCTGGACATGATAAGAAGTAAAATCACCGCTATTTAAAACGCAGAGGAAGCAAGATAATAAACGGGGCTCCAAGACACTAACTTTGGCATTACTAGTAGCGTCACCCCAATAAGGGTGAATGGTAGTTAAAATCCCCGAGTAATAAAAACGGGAGGAGGTGGCAACTGATCTATAAGTTCCAAAAGGTAAAGAAGTAGGGAGATAAAATAGATCAAACATTAAAAAGCCTTGTAAGAAAAACCCTCACGGCAATAGCTTGGAGTGTAGTGTGACGGGAAAGGAGAGATGACGAAACCATAACTGACTTCCCCAAAATGGGCAGGTTTTCGACGCAGCGCTGTGAGCACCACCGCAGTTGGTACAGCACAGTGTTTTGGCGCATTCGGGGCTGTGGTATTCAGAGCCACAATTCACACAGGAACGGGGGTGCCAACAAGTACGACCAACATATCCAAATTGGTTGCAATTGAAGCAACATCTGGGTAGGTAAACGTAGGGCTTACCAAGGCACGAAGGTAGCCAGTTTTAATAAACGTGGGCAGTTCCTGTCGTCCAACGTTAAAATCAATTTGGCAGTTGGGACTCGAGCAGAGCCCACAGGTTTAGTGACCCTCTCTACATATATAACGCGTTGGCACTAAGCTTACTCTGGAAAGAGGTAAGATAGTTGTCCCTTAATTTATTCGAACGGACGAAATTCAGAGATGGGTGGGGCGAGACGGTTACAGGAACTTCGGGTATCGAAGACATATTTCGGACAAGGTTGTGTTGAGAATGAGATTTTAAAACTACCTCTGGACCACATCCGACGGGGTTCACCACAGCGGGATTTAAAGGATTCATTGACGTCAAACACATCCACATTCGCCAGGGGGTTTCAGATTAGTAACTCAAAACCAAAAAACGTGGATAATCTAAATCTGTGTCCAGATGATTGGCAGGAGTTCGTCCCAGAGAGGCTATAACCTTTTTGTGACGAAGGATGAGAGGTCACTCCTAGGGTACTTTAGTGTCCAAATTTGCTGCGAACAAGACTTTATCCCACCCCTTTTCCTGCTCTTCGATTATTTCCTTTAACTGCTCTTTCTTTCACCCTTTTCTTTATCATAACTCGGCTCTAACTGTTACCTGACCTATGCTTGTTTTTTTGACTGATTCTAGATTTTTCTTTCAAGAAGGTCGGAGGTTGTGAATCTCCGTCAACTTCGTTTGCCGATGCCCAAGGCTGCCCGAGTTCTCTTCGGCCAGCCTCTTTAGCCCATAAAGATGGTGTGGTGGATCCATATCCATTCTCTGAGAGAAAATACCGGACGCAACCGAGTCGAGAGTAGCAGTAGCGCAGAGCCCTTTTAGACCTCGGTGGAACTCGAAGACCCTTAACTACACCCGAATTCTCCAGCATACGAAATCACGCAGAAAATACTGGCCGCCTCATTTCTTCGGGACATTTTTCCATTCTTTCTGGGGCTCTTTCAGTCCATTTATTAAAAAACACAAACCGAAACTCAATGAGTCCGATTCCTCCTCTCCCTTACGTATCTCATAACCCTACAACCTACCAAGTCATTTCCATACTCCTTTGTCGTTCATCTTTTCATTCTTGTCCTGAAACGACGATCTGCTGAAGGTAATGTGTATATCATTCACGTATTCGGTTCTTTTAATATTTTATTTTTGTAACTTTATACTTTGTCATATTTTGACTTTAGTCTCGCTTCTTTGGCTTTATCTGATTTGTTCTAAGCTTGTTTGTTTTTTCAGTGTTTTTTTGTAGTGTTGTTTTTTAGTGATTTTAGTATTCCTGTTTGCTTTGTTTTTGATGTAGTTTCTAAATTCATTGGCTTTAGTTTACTTTAATAGAATCACTGAAGATGTTCGAATATTTGGAAGGAAACATCTGAGAGGAAATAAATGACTATATACTCGTATATAGTAAATTAATTACGTGATTTTTGAAAAAAAAAAATTAAAGCAGACAAGTAAAACTGGTATGAATTTCCAATGCATTTTTTACCCCTCCTCCCTCTTCCCTCCCTATCTCTCCCCACGTTATCTCCTCCTACCTCTCCCCTCCCTCTTCCCTCCCTACCTCTCCCTCTCCCTCCCCCCTTTCCCTCTCCGCCATCTCCCTCTCGCCCCTCACTCTCCACATATATCTATCCCCCAGTACCTCCCCCATCCCTCTGCCCCCTTTCCCGCCATCTCTCCCCCCATCCTCCCACCTCGATCCCCCTCCTCCGTCACTCTCCCACCTACTTCTGCCCCACGTTATCCCTAACGCTTTCTCTCCCCCCCCCCCTTCCTCTCCCTCTCTTCCCATTTCCTTTTTCAGTTCCCAATCTTCGTCTACCCCCTCTCCCTCTCACCTCTCCCTATCCTCACTCCCTCTCACTTCTCCCTCTCCTCCCCCCTTTTCCCCCCTCAAGTTATCTCTACTCACTCTCTCCATCCTCCCTCTTCCCTCCTCTGCCTCTTCCTCTTCCCCACTTCCCTGCCAACTCTCTCCCCTCTCCGCCCTCTTTCCCCCTACCCCTCTTCGCTGCCATATCTCTCCATCCTCGCTCCCCTCCCTCTTCCCTTCTCTGCCTCTTCCTCTCCCTCTTCCCCACTTCCCTGCCAACTCTCTCCTTTCTCCGCCCTCTTTCCCCCTACCCCTCTTCGCCGCCATATCTCTCCATCCTCTCTCCCCTCCCTTATCTCACTCTCTCTTCCTATATCCCCCTCTCCTTGCCCCCCCCCCCTCTCTACTCCACGTCTCTCTCACACTCTACTTCAAATTCTCTCCCCCTCCTTTATATTAGCCCTTAATATCCTCTACTTATCCTGCCCCTACTCCCCATATCCCTTCCCCTCTCCCCCTGCCTACTCTCCCCATCTCGTTTCGTCGTCTCCATCCTCCCCCTCACTTACCACATATATTTCCCCTTTTCTCTCTATCTCTCTCCCCACTCTCCCCTTCCCCCTCTCAACCCTATTCCTTAATAAGACCCACCCTCTTCCTCATTTCTTCGATAGGCCTCATTTCTTAATTTTCTGCAAGGATTGAATGAAACCCTAGTAATAACTAGTTTATTGTGTTTAAAAACATCATGTCAGAGCATGAGAGTCTTTGGAATTTTCTTCTTTATTCTAGAGCCCGTGTTTGAGATGACCTCCATTTAGTCTGTGCATTTCTTGAGGCGCAGCACAAAGTTGTCCATGAAGTCCTGACAAACCGACCGACTAATGGCTTTGATCTCCTCCCTGATGGCTAAGGTCTGGGCTGTAAGGAGGCCCACTCAAAATCATTCTTGAGACAGATCACACGGCCACCAAACTTCTCTTTCAGCCAATCTCGAGACAGGTTTAAGGTGTGAGAGCATGCTGCATCTTGCTGGACCCAGAACTTTTCCATAAGCGACGGGAACAGGGTCTGCATCTCCCTCTTAAAGGTTTTGAGGACTTCAATATATCGCTCCTTGCTGACTGTCACTATCGCGCCAGATTCCCGAAGAAGAATGGTCCGATGATGCCTCTGACTGAGATTGCAATCCAAACCATGCACTTAGGAGAGTGTATGGGGCTTGGTGGCTACCTCATTTGGTCTGGAGGTCCCCCAGAAGACATTTTTCCTCGAGTTTACCTTTCCTTCAAGATGGAAGTAAGCTTCATCTGAGGTCCAAAGGAGGTTAAGGAAAGTTGGGGTCTCCTGAATCTTCTCCAGTATTTTGACTGCCATAGCCTTTCTCTGCTCTTTGTCTCAGGCTCTAAGGGTCTATTTCGTCTGTATTCTGTATGGGTAGGCCTTTACATCCATTACTAGCACTCTCCTGCAAGTCTCACGGGATATACCGAGGGATTGACTTCGCTTGCGCACAGAGCGTTTTTGGATTCTGCTGAACTGACTCTCTCACGCTCTCGACCAGCTCCGCTGTACGCTTCCTGGGGTGTCTTGAATGGCTTCAACGGTTGGCACTGGCTGCATTGTGGTTCTCCACTGTCTTTTAGTTCTCGAAGTGGTCCACCCAGTCCTGAATTCTGCTCTTGGAGGGGGCTTTTCGCATTCGAACTGATGCACGAAAGTGCTCTGCACTTTCTTAAACGAGCCTGTCTTGTAGTAATGTTTGACGCAGTATATTCTTTGCTGGAGCTCCCATTGAGATCTAGTTGTATTCCTGCAAAGTAAGGGTGATTAGTAAATGAATGAAGTATATATGACAAAAAATGTGTGCAGGCCCGTTTTGGGGGGTCACCCTGTATATGATAAGGAAAATGGGCACCTCTCCTTAATCTGCCTTATATCTAAAAGTAATAATAATCAGCGAGTAAAGATATTTTTGAGCAATATAAATATAAGAATTTCAAACAGTGGCTATATATATATATATATATATATATATATATATATATATATATATATATATATATATATATATATATATATACTAGCAGAGATACCCATTTTTCCCCGTAAAAATATGTGTTCGGAAATAAAGTAAGACTTTTTATCCAGGGCATTGGCTGCGATAAAAAGTCATGTCATAATTAAATCGAGATGACCATTGTTTGAAATTCTTCAAAATTTCTTTAATAACTTATTATATTAGAGAGATAGAGTGAGAGACGTGGACTGAGTGAGGTAAAATGGTTAGGTAACGTATGGATGACTAGGGGGGAAGTGAGGGGATGGGGTGGGGGGAGGAGTAGATGAGGTGATAGGGATACAGGAAGAGGGTAAGGGAAATTGGTGAAGGGGAAGAAATGATTACAATCGTTTTGAAAGAACAAAGAGGCAGAAGGCCAACAGCCCGAAAGGCTGATAGCGTGCGCAGCGAAGCCATAGCTTATATATATATATATATATATATATATATATATATATATATATATATATATATATATATATATATATATATATATATA
Source organism: Ceratothoa steindachneri (assembly GCA_963969495.1). Lineage (NCBI taxonomy): Eukaryota > Metazoa > Arthropoda > Malacostraca > Isopoda > Cymothoidae > Ceratothoa > Ceratothoa steindachneri. Next base: position 167,992,257 of record OZ018324.1, read on the forward strand.
TATATATATATATATATATATATATATATATCCTAGAGATCAGGCTTATTTATGTTCGTATATTTATAATTATTTCAATGATATGTGTGGCCACATACAGCTGGCTACGAGAGTACATCCCAATAAATGACATGGAATTTACTGCAAGACCCTTTACATGACATTTCTTTCAGGAGGGCTAGCGTCATGACATTACATACAATAGCATGCGGCCAGGTAAGCGGAACTGTGGCAGGAAATTTCAAGCAAGCAATTCAGCGTCATGACATTAAAAGAGCGCTTGGCCGGGTAAGCGCTACTATCGCATGACTTTTCATGCAAGCAGGTCAGCGTCATGACAAAACAGGAGTGCGGTTAGGCAAGCAAACTGGTAGGCGCGTGGGCAGGCAAGGATGACTACGCGGGTGGAACCACATACTTTACAGCGGACTTCAAGGAAATGGGGGCGAGTGTTAACTAAATATCTAGATTATTCGAGTCGTGGGCATGCTGATAATTATTTATTATCACATTTTTTAAACATTGCACTAACAGAATTGATCTGTCAAATCTTAATTTTTCCACAAGTAATGTTGGTGTTTTCATTGTAACTCATAGCCGCGATTACTTATCCAAAAAATCGAGAGAGGGCAAAAGCTTTAAATCGCGTACCTATATAGGCAACAAATTCGAACTGCTGAACGAAGTAGATGAGGACATCCAGTTTACCATGGAAGAAGAAGAGAATAATCAAATTTCTCTCCTCGACACGTTGGTCCATAGGGATGACGATAGGGCTAAATTCTCCGTGTACATGAAACCCACGAATATGAATGGTTTTATTCATTTTATCTCTTGACGTGGTAAGAAAATGAATAGTCATTGAGTCTTATTTAAGGGCTATTCGCATTTGTATCAAAAGCCTTTAGAATGATGAATTTGAGTATATTAAGAAAGCATTTATGAAAGTAAAAATATCCAGAGGGTCTTTTAATAAAATTACGTCAAAAAGCAATAAAAATAGGAAGGCGAGGCTCACAGGGCAAGACGAAGGTAGTGAGCACGCCAGGAAGGGATTAGAAGGGGTTATGTACCTGTTTGCTCCGTACTCTATAGTGGCAGGTCTCTTACGAAGGCAGGTATTTGGATAGCTAACTCTGCGGGAATCAGAGTTGGGGAGTTAGTAAAGCATAGGAATTCAACAACTAAAAACGACAACGGTATTATTTTTCAAATACCCTGTGACGGATGTGACCGCAGTTATTATGGTGAATCAAGAAGAGATATTAAAGATATTGAGTAGAATTAATGAGCACAAGAGGGGTATTAGAGCCCATAGAACATTAACAAACCCAATGATAGCACATGTCGATGAATACGGTCATTGCCTAATTGAGGTGGCATCAAAGTAATTCATAAGGGTGTAGCAAAAAGAGTGAGAAGAATGATTGAAGTGGCGCATATTACGAGTATGTCAGACAGGTCAGCCAATCACCGGGACGGGTTCTTCTGCTGGTCAAAGGTGCAGCTAGGGTGATAAGAAATGGAGTGAAAAGGACGGAGTCCGATAACATCAACCGACCAACCTGAAGAAGCCGACCTACGACGAACAGTCGTGACCCAGGATGGCATCTGCCTACATATATAGAGAGCAATCTCCTTTCCTCTGTAGTTCTGTTCTGAAGAAGCTGAAAGGCGCAACGTCAATAAAGAACTCCAGAATATTTCCAGATTTTTACTTCCTCCACCCATTCACACACACACACACACACTATATATATATATATATATATATATATATATATATATATATATATATATATATATATATATATATATATATATATATATATATATATTAGTGTGCCTCAGAAAATTCAAGATGGTAATACACACTCCAGCACATGATGCCCTGATTTCCTCTCGTGTGAAAGTAAATATTGTAAAATTTTATTTAATTTCGGCTATATTTACTGGTAGCACAAATTGTCTACTTCGTGTATTTTGAGTGATATTGACCACTTTAAGAATTGATGTTTTTTTCTTCTCTTCCTCAGATAGCTGAAACGCAATGGCACGTTCTCGGCGATCACAAGATACGTTTTTTTTATGTGGACTCATCTGAGAGCTTTCCCGGGAACAGGCTGCCCTCTCGGAAGGAGCTGTTGGCCGTGTTCTTGTTCCACCATGTCAATAAGAAGGAGTTCGTCACAGCAGCCGCTGGCTCCACTATCACCAAGATCTTCTACGTCTGAAAGAAGGCCAACCTCTGACCCTCTTGCGTCAAGAAGAAAGGCATGAAGTTTTTCAGCGACTTCGAAACAATCAAGAAGCTGAAGAATCGCACGACAGAGACGGAGGTGGCAAAACGAGGGATTTTCAAGGACTCCTTGGAAGACATCTTTGACGTGGCCCACGCGGATACCCTGACCTCAAGAATACCAGGGGAGGACAAGGAGTTCATGAGGTCCAACGTGAAGACAGGATGAGTTCTTCAAAGGCCTGGGTCGACGAAACTTCAGTGAAGAACCAGGAATGGGCCTGGCTGAAGAGGAAGCGAGAGGATGACCACCGAGGGAGGGAAACCGCAGCTGTGTCTTCAATGCTGACGAAGGATTTCGCTCTCGAGACATCTTCGGGGTCGTCATCGTCGACCGAATATGATGATACGTTCCTGGGTCCAACGCCCGCAAAATCACATTGTCTTCGCCGTCCATCGACCAAGTTAAACAAGGAGATGACCCTGTCCTGTGATTGGACAACCTGTCGGTTCGGGCTGTCACCTCGTCATTCGCACCGACTGCCATCGCTCTTGGCCACAACATCGACGAGCTGATCCTGCCCCGCTCCTCTGTTCACCGCGCTCGAGTGAGGAACAGAGAGGTAATCGCGGCTTCACTGGCCTGGGGCACATAAGTACGCTTGATCCTCAACTGGGACGGGAAGCTTCTCCATAATATCACGGACAGCAAATCACTGGAGTAGAGGATCGCAGTCTTGCTCACTGGGGGGGGGGACACACATAGGAACTCCTGGGCGTCTCTGTTTCCGCTGGCGGAACAGGAAGAGCCGTGGCCGAGACAGTCTTGAAGCTTATCCAGGAGAATGGCCTGGAAACCCGCATCATCGGCATGGAGTTCGACACCACAATGTCCAATACTGGCCTCGAGCAAGGGGCGTTAAGCAGATCGAGCAGGAGCTTCACCGTCCCCTGCTCTGTTTAGCGTGCCGGCACCATGTCTATGAGGTGTGCTGCAGGACGTCTTCAAATGCTGCCACGGTCCTTCTTCTGGCCCAGACATTGCCCTCTTCAAGAAGCTGCAGACACGATGGCCATTTATCAACCAGAGCAAGGCCAAGCCATTAGACACCGAGTCCTTGTCGGCCGAGCAGGACACCCGACGGCAGTCCATGACCAACCTCCTGCGCCAGCTATTGTAAGCTGCATCTTATCCACGTAAAGACTCCCAAGTGCTGATCCAGCTCTGTCTCGCTTTCCTGGGCGGTGACATGCCAAAGTCCTTCAGAGTTCCTGGCGCTTACCACATGGCCCACTGGATGGCGAAAGGGATTTACGTCATCAAGATCACGCTCTTCGCCGATCAACTCCAACTGACCCGTCGGAAAGAGAAGGAAATTATGCAAATGTCGTTGTTAGTGGCAATGGTGTACAATAAGTACTGGAACGAAGCGTCCATTGCCACCCACGCCCCGAAGAACGACAAGGACTTCATCCAAGACATCGCAGGCTACGGGGATCGGAGCGTGGCCGCTGTCGTTGACCGTGCCATGCGCCAACACCTGTGGTACCTGTCGCATGACCTGATCGGGCTGGCGCTCTTCGATGAGAGAGTGGACGAGCTGAAGAAGATCGCCATCGTCCAGGCCATGAAGACACGACCGGAATTAAAGAACAGCTCAATGCGACTCCAGGGAAAGAATCTTAACCTCCAGGAGCCAATTTCTAACTGGGCAACGGTGCGATCGTCGAACCTCATCAAAGGCCTTCTGGGAGAACAGACCTTCCTCGACGAAAGTGTGGCGACCTGGCCATTCAGCCCCTGTACCAGCTAGCCCAGAAGCGAGTTGCCACCCTCCGTGTGATCAACGACGTGGCCGAGTGTGGCAGGCATCGTCCTCGTAAAGTGATTCCTTATTCAGCATACCGAGAGCGAGGAACAGACGCAGTTGCCACTGACGACAGTCCCGCTCCACACACGTGCCGTGCCGAAAAAGACAAAGGAGCAGCTGAAGACCAGGGTAGTCAAGGACATCTAAGACAGCCGAAGAGGTGGTGAAGGGCCCCTTCCGGGATCCGAGACTTATTAGCTGATGCTCTGTGTTATCATTTGTCTCTGACCCTCGTCTTTGAATAAATTATCTTCCGTTTTCTGCCTTTACCTCTCTTTCGTGATTTTTTCTCTAGAGAAACAATCATTTTGTGCTACCAGAAAATATGGACCGATTTTGATGAAACTTTCTCTGAATCATTTCCACACATGTACGAGCAAGGGCGAAGTGTGCTGGTATCGATACTGCCAAGTTGGATTTTCACTTATATGACTTTGAGACACCCTAATATATATATATATATATATATATATATATATATATATATATATATATATATATATATATATATGAATAACGTTACAGCCACTAGGAAAATAAAACAACGGAGGACTGCGAGGCCTTTCGACTAATGGTCTGCTCAGTAAAGGACCATTAGTCGAAAGGCCTCGCAGTCCTCCGTTGTTTCATCTTCCTCGTGGCTGTAACGTATTCATAAATTCCTCACGTTTCTTATTTTCGTGATTTAGTTATACATATATATATATATATATATATATATATATATATATATATATATATATATATATATATATATATATATATATATATATATATATATATATAAAAAATAACTCAATGGCGAGTTATGGTATATGATAGTAAAAACCACTGCATAGGAGTCAAAAGTTTAATTTACGAGACTAGTTTCAGTATGTAGTTTATCATAACCTCCTGAGTCGTATACTGAGAATGCAAATGTTATTAAAGTCTATAAATAGCGTATAGATCAGAAAAAAAAAAAAACGACAAAGAAACATAAAACGGGGGAAAAAGGTCATATATAACCTGCAATTTCATTGAATTAAATTATCCCCTTGACGTGATCAAGGAAAGTTTATCTTAAGCAAAGTCTAGTCATTACCGTCCCAAGGATAAAAACAAATTTAGTAATACGAAATGTCTGTCCCTCCCTTTTTCTCCGTTCCTCAAAGTTGTGAACAAAGTTATTTCTCCATGCCTAACCACAATTAAATACCCCTTTTTCTATCATTAAATCTTTGCTTTTGACCAAGCCCGTGGATAAGCCAAATGAAGAAGGTGTATATTTAATCCCGTGTTGCTCTACAAACTGTCCCTCATTTTACATAGGAGAGACCGGAAGAACCTTAACAAAACGAATTTATGAACATAAAGGTGATGTCAGACGAGGCAGTAAGTACCACATCCAGTATTTTTAATTATATTAGCAATTTCAACCACCAAATTGACTATTCAAAGGCACAAATCATATATAATTGTAAAGATTCCCGTAAAATAAAAATAGTAGAATTTTTATTAATAGGAGAAATTCCCAATTTTAATTTGTCAGATGGGCAATTGAAATGCAACCCCCATTCCCTTAACCTCATCGTAAACAGATTAATCAACGATCTTAGACTTACCCTCCCTGATTAATGACCGTTTTTCCCCGTTTTGTGTTTTTTTTTGTTGTTTTTTCTGATATGTATGCTATTTAGAGACTTTTATAACAATTTCATTCTCAGTATACGACTGAAGAGGGTATGATAAACTACATACTGAAACTAGTCTCGTAAATTAAACTTTTCGCTCCTATACAGTAGTTTAACTATCACATATATATATATATATATATATATATATATATATATATATATATATATATATATATATATATGTGTGTGATAGAACGAGTTGAAGCTGCGTTTAATTTCAACTCCTATCCCGTATTATTTAAAACCACGATGCTGCCCACGTGCATCTTCGATTCGAGGCTTGGAGTCTTATCACAGCTACCGGATGTCAATGTTTAAACAAGGAGGTTATCGTCCCCCCGTTCTCCCCCATACGCCGACCTCGCCAGATTGAGTTAGGCTTATGAGCAGATAAGGCATTGTTCTCCGGCCCGGCTGTGCGTTCCCTCCAAGCTTTCACTCCATTTTCCCCCACGCCAAGGAGATGTCCTGGCTATTTATATGGAAACTTTACCACTAAGATCAGATTGGAGATCCAGATTTTCGTCGCGAAACATCACCACGACCCTCTCTCCCTTTGTGCGCCAAGGGACCTCGACCTCGAGATTCACCATCACTTGTCCAGAAGGAGGACAATATTCCTTGAGTGCCAAAGGTTCGAGCCTTTCCGACGCCAAGTCCCCAAGGCTTCCCCCCCTGTTGTTCAAAGGAGAACAGCATTAGAACAGCCATTGTTCGTTTTGAGCCCTTCGCCAAGAAACGGTTCTCATCCCCCCCTGTTGTTCAAGGAGAACAGCATTAGAACAGCCATTGTTCGTTTTGAGCCCTTCGCCAAGAAACGGTTCTCACCCCCCCCCCCCTGTTGTTCAGAGGAGAACAACATTAGAACAGCCATTGTTCTTGAGCCCGTAGACAAGAGACGGTTCTCATCTTCCCCTTTGTTTAGAAGAGAACAACCTAGAACAGCCATTGTTCGTTTTGAGCCCTTCGCCAAGAAACGGTTCTCAACCCCCCTGTTGTTCAAAGGAGAACAGCATTAGAACAGCCATTGTTCGTTTTGAGCCCCTCGCCAAGAAACGGTTCTCACCCCCCCCCCCCCCCTGTTGTTCAGAGGAGAACAACATTAGAACAGCCATTGTTCTTGAGCCCGTAGACAAGAGACGGTTCTCATCCCCCCTTTGTTCAGAAGAGAACAACCTAGAACAGCCATTGTTCTTCAAGCCGTTCGTCGAGAAACGGTTCTCCTTCCCAAGACGCCTCGTCAGGATCCTTTTATCCCCCCCCTTCGGCTGGAACTCGCCAGCGGACCGAAACTCTATTTTATTAACGATAGCAATATTATTATCCTTGAGCTCAGTTCCACTTCTTAAGCATATCGAAGATACATAATATCGGCCGCCAGACAGTAACGCACTCTAAAGATAATTAAAGAAGTTCCCTCAACGAATAGTGATATATGGTATCGTCGGGAGTCATTCTACGACATATATATATATACTATTTAAATTTGGTATCAGGTGTGTAAGGTTTAACGCTATATCTTTGCAAACACTGGTCTCAGTCGAGTAAAGCATAGTGTTATTCGTTACAATAATAGAATATAGTAGTTCCCTTTTGTTTTAACGATTGCTATCCCCTTTTTTTTAAACTTAAGAAGCTGGAGTAGCTCAAGGAACGGTTATAATAATTTGTTTGTGTTTTTTTTTGTGATTTTAGTCAGTGGTTATTTAGACTGAGAAACCAAGTACGAATAGGTCAGTGCCCATATTTAGGTAGGCTAATTCTATAGAGGCATAATTCTTGTTGCAAGGAATTTTAGTTGGTTGACTAGTGCGCCCCCAAGTGCAAAGATGACTCAGTTTGAAATCTTTAAAGCGCAAGGAGAACCTTGGGACTTTCCGGAAAAGAACTAATAAAGTACATAAGAGAGGAATGGATAAGACAAGTGGACCTTCACCATCAGATTAATTTAGCTCGTATTGAAGCAAAATTTCAAAGAGAAAAGGAAGAAATAGAAAGGGAAAGATTAATCCGACGAGAGGAACGAGAAAGAGAAATACAACGAGAGGAACGAGAAAGAAAAATACAACGAGAAGAACGAGAAAGAAAAATACAAAGAGAAGAACGAGAAAGAGAAAAACAACGAGAGGAACGAGAAAGAGAAATACAACGAGAAGAACGAGAAAGAAAAATACAACGAGAAGAACGAGAAAAAGAAAAACAACGAGAGAAACGAGAAAGAGAAATACAACGAGAAGAACGAGAAAGAAAAATACAACGAGAAGAACGAGAAAAAGAAATCCAACGAGAAGAAAGAAGGAAGGATTCGCGCCCCTTCCCAGGAAAGCTGACAAAGTTTCCGAGCCCCGTAAAACCCCCAAACTTCTTTCCCCAAAACCAACATCGGGACTCCAAACCTCCCGTTAAGATTTCTCCTCCATCTCTCTTCCCAAAGCGACCAATAATATGCTTCACCTGTGGTGTAGAAAACCACATGAGTTGGAACTGCCCCCATAATTCTAGGCTTAAAAGCGGACCAGCCCACCAAGTTCACCAGATTAATGCAACCCCGGCTCCCCCGGTGGTGCAGACCCAAGCATAAACTTCTCCCCCTCCGTCAGGCCACCAGGTAAATTTTGGTTTTGATAAAAGTTCATCGGGAACTTTGAAATATGAGGAGGGCAGCGTGGACGGCTGTCGAGTATCGACTCTCGTCAGGGACACAGGATGTACGTGTTTTATCGTGTCCGACGAACTCCTCCCAGTGGCCTCTAACCACGAAAAATTTGCGGTGGTACATGACCACCTTGGGCGGGCGAACCGATTCCCCGTCGTTAGATGTTACCTGCAGTGTCAATATTATAATGGCTGGGCTGAAGTCATTGTAGCACCCATACAATTCTGTTCCGTACTTATAGGACAGAGCCCTCAAGTAAGTTTCGACCCTGTGTTTCAGGCCGCCCTTCCTCAAGGCCGAGATAAGAAAGAAGCCCAGGAGCCCGTCCCCATCAGAACCCCGATACCGTCCGATTTCTCGGAGACCCCTAACCAGGACTTTAGGACGGCAAAAGAGGAGTGTGAATCACTAACACCCTTAGGTGATAAGGCCCCAGACAAGGACACGGAGTCTGTCCCTGGACCCCAAGAAAAAAAGAACCCACAACGCGCCCATGGAGATACCTTCGTAGAACTGGACGAAGCATCGGCGCTTGAAGAGGATTGCCCCGCGGAGTCCCTTAATGTAATCCAGACAGTGTGCATCCAACCTGATGCCGATTACCCTCCTCCTTCCCTACCAGGCGAGTCTTTGGAACCCTCTGACCTGGATAGTGATGCGCAGCTGACACCACGTCAGAAGGGTCAGCTACAAGAACTAATTAAATGGAGTCACCATTTACCCGCCCTATTAGCTCTTTTCGAGCGACTGCGCGAAAATGGCCTCACCATTGGCCTCCGCAAATGCCATGTTTCCCACGAAACCATCAAATATTTGGGTTTCAAAATAGGACAAAGCAAGTTAGGTCCCCATGAGAACAAGATTAAGGCAATCGCCCACATGCCCCTCCCGATTACAAAGAAGCCATTAAGATCGTTCCTAGGATCAGCTTCTCCCTATCAGCGATTTGTTCCGAATTTCGCTGCAATTTCGGCCCCCCCATGCCCCCTTCAGGAAAAGAATTTCCCCGATCGTTTACGTTGGAATAATGTCGCTGTTTCCCATTTTAATCAGCTCAAAAGTAAGTTCATTTCTGCCCCTATTTTATAGTTGCCCAACCCGGAAAAATCCTTTGGGGTTAAGACCGACGTGAGCAACGAGGGCATTGGAGGTGTACTCCTTCAATACGTGGATGACGGAACGAGTCATCCAGTTGCATATGCTAGTCGTCAATTATTACCACGCGAAAAGAGATATGCCACTAGAGAAAAGAAAGCTCTATCAATTATCTGGGTCATAGACAAATTCAAGCTGTACTTGATATGTAAAGAATTTCAAATAGGAACCGACCACCGTCCGTTAGCCTGTATTAGGAATGTGAGACACTCAAACGGCCGCATCATGCGCTGGAGTTTACTCTTGCAAGAGTATCAGTTTAAAATAAATTAGATAAAAGGTTCCGATAACCAGGTCGCTGACGCACTCAGTAGGAATGCGTTACCGAATAGCGTAGAATAATTGTATTCATAGGATTAGTATCTCCATGTAGGTATATACCGTCTTGTACGACTTAATTTAAGATTCTTTTGTAATATAATTAATTAATGTATATGTCTGAATTTTGTAACGCTCAATGTCTAATTTTTTGTATGTCTACATATTTGTTCTTATTAATTTACGTATAAATTATTTTGTCCCGTATGTACTAAGTTTATATCATTTCATTGTTCCATGCCCTTTTTTTTCCTTTGATTAAGTTGTATTAAAAGTTATTTTCCCCTGTAATCTAAAGATCAAAATAATCATATGTATTGAGGTAATACTAGTTAGGTGCAGGAAGGTACGGTTGGTACAAGTAAACGAGTTCCCCACAACGGAGCTCTATCGTTGTCCCTTCTCTCTTTTTTTCGAAGTGACAACTTCCCCTGGAATGGAGGGGTGTGATAGAACGAGTTGGAGCTGCGTTTAATTTCAACTCCTATCCCGTATTATTTAAAACCACGATGCTGCCCACGTGCATCTTCGATTCGAGGCTTGGAGTCTTATCACAGCTACCGGATGTCAATGTTTAAACAAGGAGGTTATCGTCCCCCCGTTCGCCCCCATACGCCGACCTCGCCAGATTGAGTTAGGCTTATGAGCAGATAAGGCATTGTTCTCCGGCCCGGCTGTGCGTTCCCTCCAAGCTTTCACTCCATTTTCCCCCACGCCAAGGAGATGTCCTGGCTATTTATATGGAAACTTTACCACTAAGATCAGATTGGAGATCCAGATTTTCGTCGCGAAACATCACCACGACCCTCTCTCCCTTTGTGCGCCAAGGGACCTCGACCTCGAGATTCACCATCACTTGTCCAGAAGGAGGACAATATTCCTTGAGTGCCAAAGGTTCGAGCCTTTCCGACGCCAAGTCCCCAAGGCTTCCCCCCCCCCTGTTGTTCAAAGGAGAACAGCATTAGAACAGCCATTGTTCGTTTTGAGCCCTTCGCCAAGAAACGGTTCTCATCCCCCCCTGTTGTTCAAGGAGAACAGCATTAGAACAGCCATTGTTCGTTTTGAGCCCTTCGCCAAGAAACGGTTCTCACCCCCCCCCCCCTGTTGTTCAGAGGAGAACAACATTAAAACAGCCATTGTTCTTGAGCCCGTAGACAAGAGACGGTTCTCATCCCCCCCTTTGTTCAGAAGAGAACAACCTAGAACAGCCATTGTTCGTTTTGAGCCCTTCGCCAAGAAACGGTTCTCACCCCCCCTGTTGTTCAAAGGAGAACAGCATTAGAACAGCCATTGTTCGTTTTGAGCCCCTCGCCAAGAAACGGTTCTCACCCCCCCCCCTGTTGTTCAGAGGAGAACAACATTAGAACAGCCATTGTTCTTGAGCCCGTAGACAAGAGACGGTTCTCATCCCCCCTTTGTTCAGAAGAGAACAACCTAGAACAGCCATTGTTCTTCAAGCCGTTCGTCGAGAAACGGTTCTCCTTCCCAAGACGCCTCGTCAGGATCCTTTTATCCTCCCCCTTCGGCTGGAACTCGCCAGCGGACCGAAACTCCTTTGCGCCACCTTCCACTGCACCACTAGTGCAAAAGTTACGTAAGCCAAACGTCACCTTGGAGTACTTAACCCTTTTGTCAATTCTATCCTGTGCTTTAAATGGTTTATCGAACCATCCCATCTCTTTAACTCGATATTTGTTTTACCTTTTTTTAAATCCTTTAAATCCTCGGATTAGCCGAGCCCCCACGACCCTTTTCATTCTCTGTTTATGTCAATATTTTCCGTCTTGTGTTTATTGATAGCTATTATTAATAAAACTCTATTTTATTAACGATAGCAATATTATTATCCTTGAGCTCAGTTCCACTTCTTAAGCATATCGAAGATACATAATATCGGCCGCCAGACAGTAACGCACTCTAAAGATAATTAAGGAAGTTCCCTCAACGAATAGTGATATATGGTATCGTCGGGAGTCATTCTACGACAATATATATATATATATATATATATATATATATATATATATATATATATATATATATATATATATATACGTGTATGCTTCTGCTTCTAGCAAGCCGGATCTTCAACAGGAAAAGGAGAGCAAATACTGAATATAACATATTGCCATCGTTTTGGGCTCTGGACACATCTTCTAGGCTAGAATATTAAAGATTTATATACGAACAATTGCTTAACAATTATTTATGAGAACAATAATAATTAATGGCTTTAGGCTAAAAATGTACTAGGATGTAAAACAAAAAAATATCAAAATGCAATATAAAGGACAAAAATCTGTATATTAAGTTAAAAAATAAATAAATTCAAACGAAATTAATAAGGTACCAATGGAAGAAAAGGAAAACCTCAATAAATACACTAAAATTTGTTACCTGATTCGGAGAAAGTTGAGCTGAATGAATGAAATTTAAAAATTATACTACCAGGAAAGATGTGATTTAGTATTAGTTGGTTTTCTGATCTATGTAGTTAGTTGGTCGAAAAAGGAAAACAAAATGTTAGCTAGTTGGTTGTTTAAGTGGTAATTAATTCATGGTGACTAGTTAAAAAAAAAATCAAACGAAATTAATCAGGCAATATATAACGGTGTGGAAGTAGAGTCCTTATATAACTGAAGCTGATTTTATTTAATTTAAAGGAACTCATTTATGAGAAGGTCAGATTTAGATTTTGATGCGGATAATTTTTTAAATTGACTATAATCTATAGGTATTTTACATGAATATGAACTCATTTATGAGAAGGTCAGATTTAGATTTTGATGCGGATAATTTTTTAAATTGATTATAATCTATAGGTATTTTACATGAATATGAATGAGATCGGACAACAGGGTTTTCTTTTACGGAGAGATCCATTCCTGTTCTGTAACTGACCCCACGGTGAGCATCAATGCAAACCTTGAGAAGAAGTTCCATACATCCAGAGTAGTATATTTATATACTACTCTGGAACGCAAAATTACAGGAATGGGGTCCTTTACAATGAATAAAGAACTAATTTTTAAGCATGTCCTGACCTTTCAGGCTGCAGATCATCCCTCATCTCGCGAGTCTAAGGACTGGGTTCAGGTGCGCCCGGCGCTGCCTGGGATATTTTTAGGCCTCAATGTTAAAAAAGGCACCCTCTGCTCCTGCCCCCCCCTCCCCACCTCATGCGTGCCTACAAGCAAGGTCGTTTCCACGTCCATTCAGCACCATTCTGTGGGGTCTACTCCTTACTCAGGGGTGTTATCTGGTAGACCTGGTTGTGCAAAAGGTTCACACGCAGCCTCCGCTAAAATCAGAGCTACCCTCTTCCACAGGGTGACCGTAAATCGAAACGTCTCCTGCGCCCCAACTAAAGGCTAAACTGGGTGGCTCTGAGAAGATTGATCCTGCAAAGGAGGGACTCCCATTTCCTGCCAAAGGTTTAGAGGCGTAGAGGAGAAAAGACTCTTATAGTAAGCCCAACCTCCCTCGATAAGTCCTCGAAGGAGGCAGCGCCTTCAGCTCCTTGTCCGACCAACAGCGAGCGTAGATCTACTTCTGGAAAGAGTATGGCCATTCCCATGTGTTTTTTATTAAGAGGGTCCCTGCATGTACCCAGATTTATGCTTAGATGCCATATTCCTTCAATAGAAGTGGCGCGTACTCTGGACTAACTGAGGGAACCTGCGGAGGCTCGTCTCCTCACGTTCCCCGTTAGCCATTTTTTTTTTGCAGGCGACTATGCTGGGCACGTTGCTCTCTGCCTACTCTGCTAGGGGATAATTGTTTTTCGACTCCCATCACCACAAAATGGGTGCCGGGCAGGAGGATGCGCGATTTAAGCTCAGTATGATGTCTCCGTTTTCCTTCTTGCTATAAATACATCCTTTCAAGCAGTGGCAGTGCAGCTACAGCTGGATAAGAGGTATACTGCTATTTCTGTGTACACTCCACCGTCAGCCGACTTCGATGCGAGTGACTTCCGTCGCGTCGTGGCACGGTTGCCGAGGCCTTTTCTACTGCTCGTGGATTTGAACGGGAGATACCCTCTCTGGGAAGACTACTCGATTAATCCCAGGGATCAGGTCCTGGTCCTTGCTGTCCTGTTTGACGAGCTTGAGATAGGTGTCCTAAATGTGGATGAATTTACGCATCCTGCCCGAAAACCGTTTCATTTTCCTGTCCTGATCTATCCCTATTCTTTCGGGATCCAAAGCCTAAAATAGATGGTGGCTAATCGATGACCTCCATAGTAGAGATCCCTTTCCCATTCAAATGTCATTTACTGGACCACTGCTCCCTAAAAGACTACCCCATTGATGCTTGGAGGGGGCATGGAAGTTCGCATTTCAAAAAATGACTGACTTATTTGTTCTATTCGAGAAGTTTAGGTCGGAGAATGAGGTTGTTGGGTTCTTCTCTGGCAAACTTATCGCTTTGGGCATAACTACTATTTCTAGAACTTCTGCCGTTTTGCACTCCAACTGCTTCCGTGGACGACCTTTCGATTTTTTTTGGTACGGTCCAGATACTAACTCCTAAGCGTCAACTCCAACAAACATTGAACCCTATATTTTGCTATGTTGAGGTACGCAGCTTTCGGTGTTCCAGCTTTTGGTTTTCCTTTGCTAACACTAAGTTGGTGCACTTCTGTCGCCATCCACGGCTCCACCCTGACACGAACTGCTCCCGAATTGAACTTCGCCTGGAGATAGTGGATTCGCAGTTTTCTTGGTCTTGTTTTCGACCGATGCCTCATTTGTGAGGCTCATATTAGCAGCCTTAAAGTCTCTTGTACCCGCACCATGGACATTCTTCGTTCCATGACGTTTTAGCACTTTAGGTGATATGGCTTTTGTTTTACTTTTCTACCGATCCTTTGTTCGTTCGAAGCCACACGACTCATGCGAAATTTATACATCAGCAGCTGAGCGTGTATTGCAGAAGGTTGTCTAGATTCACTACACTGTCCTTCGCTTGGCTCCCATTAAGAGGCTACTTGTCGATACCGGAAACATGCTACTAGCTCTGCGCCGTACAAAGTGCACTATTCGCCTGTGCCCGTGAGCCCAGCGCCTACTTCAGTCGCAACTTCTCTGTCTGCACTGGTGGCCGATCTCGACAGTGCCAATGACGCCAAGAAAAGATACTTATACCCTAAGCCCATTGGGTTTAGGGCTAAGAAACTCCTTCGCGATCTCAGTGTAGCTCTGATACCGGTGGTGCCCCTGGTTCTGCTTAAGCTGCCACCCTGGAGGGTACCACCTTTGAATCTTTGTCGCCACGCCTCTGCTCCCAAGCTTCTAAGGAGGCAGGACTATTGCGTTCTACCTTTTTGGCGCACACTTCGTCTCACGCTGAATTCGTTCCAGTGCACACGGGTGGATTCAAATCCTAGGGGAGGGTCAGCTTCCATGCCGTTTAGCCCCTTTATGAAGTTAGCGTGGCTCTACTAGTCGCTGCGTTTGTCTTCACGGCCGAGCTCGTTGAAATACACCCATCGCTACGAGAGATAACAGGTCGTTCCCGGTTCGGAGACCGGATTTTGATTTTTAACGAGCCTCAAAGTGCCCTGAGTGCTCTCGAAGAATTGGAATCTTCAACTCTATTGTTCGTGTTATCCGTGACGGCACGGTTGCCGCAAACCAGCTCGGATTTCGACATTATCTTCTGCTGAGTTCCTGGACATGTAGGAATTGCGGGCTGGGCGACCAGACAGACCAACATTTTGCTCTTCCTCACATGACTATATTTCAGGTCTCACTAGCCCTCCGGGATGCCTGGCAGCGAAGATAGGAGACGACCGAGGGGAACTTAAAGTTGCATGCCATCGTGCCGAGACCGTTTCCTTGAACCTACCCCTCATCAATGCCGCATCGGTTTCAGGTCACCTTTTGTCTTCTTCGAATATGTCACACTCGAGAAACGCACCGCCATTTGATGGAGCACTCCCATCCAGCCTACTGCGACGACTGCATTATCCCCAGGCTGTTAGGAACATTCTTGTTGAATGTCCTAGTCGGGGTGATCTTCGCGTACGTTATCTGTCCCGGTAGCGGGGCGAGCGGTGTCGTTACCGTTTGTTTCTTGTACTCGGGACCAGTTTTTTCTCACAGACTTGTAGACTATCTAACTTTTTGGAGGATGCTGGCCTATTTATTTGATTCTTTTTCGTGTTGGTCGCTTTTTTGTCACTGGGGGGAGGCAGGCCTTTCCCCTACGACGGAGCGTGCTTCCTTCTTGCCGTTTTGGTTCTTGTTTTTTGTTTGTTTGTTTTGGGAATTTTAGAGTTGCCTAGCACTAGGCTGAAATTTTAATTACTGCGACTTATGCCTTTGGAGGCAGTCGCCAGATTGATGCTCAAATAATAGTAAAAAAAAGTATCGCTTGAAAAAATGACCTTTTTGGAAATATGAACCGGGACATTTCTTGTCTTGACAAGCAAGTGTCGGAAAAAGGAGGGAAACGGAGTTAAATCTCGTGAGGAAAGAAGCATCTCCCTCACAATTTTATAAGGATATATCTCTAAAGAAGAAAGTGAAGATTAGTAATTCAAAATGTATGCAAGATACATAGCCACAAATCCTCAGCAGTTATTAGAGCCTAGAGGGCACCCAAGACTTGCTATAAGAATCTGATTCATTGAACCAAACTTTAACGATTTCAGGAAATGTATTGGATTCTTCTGTTACACAAATGGGCTCATGCTTAAACATCCACAACCCTGCCCTAACTGC
The DNA here is from genome assembly GCA_963969495.1 of Ceratothoa steindachneri. NCBI lineage: Eukaryota > Metazoa > Arthropoda > Malacostraca > Isopoda > Cymothoidae > Ceratothoa > Ceratothoa steindachneri. The sequence continues at coordinate 168,008,903 of OZ018324.1, forward strand.
TCGCTATTGAGCATCCTCTTCCTTATAGATTGCCAACACATTCTCGCCCGTAATCTTAGGCTATTGAACATCCACCCCCAAATTTTCTTGGGGTGTTGGAAATGTCTCATTTTCCAGCACTGCCCGACTTATTTATCTCTAAATTTCCTTTAGTTAAAAGTTGTACACTGAGCTTTACTACCCTTCTTTCGGGTATTAGGTCCTCCGAAAGGTGAAAATAATAGATTGTTTCCCGTAAAAACACTGAATATATTCATAAATATTTATTTTTCACAAACTTATAGCTGCAATTCACTAAACCATAGGAACTAACCTCGCGACCAGCACGGGTAACTTGGATAAAATAGGATATTTAACTCGGAGAAAGATCAAAGAGTCCAATCTGACTTCACCTTCACCTTCACCTTCGACTTTACGGCAAAAGTAAAGACGAGGGGGAAGAGAGATTATTTTTATTTTACAAATCGTGAAACTCCGAAGATGGCCGGAAAATTCTCGTACCTCGTCATTTTGCTACGAAGTTTTCGTCATCAGACGCATCCAATCATCAAACAATAAAAATAAGACATTTCACCTCGGGAACAGCGATTTTCGAACGTCTCCTCAACAATCACTCGAACTTCTTCGCTGCCCCGAAGAAGCTCGAGACTGGCGAAACATCTGCCAATAAACCTCAGAGTTTTCGAGTGGTATCTCCTAGCTGTTTTCGCAAGATGACCCATATAGGTCTCCCTTAATATTTTAAGGCTTAATTGCGATACCCCACAACGCAGAATAAGTCAACCATTTGAAATTAGAGGAGTCCCATATGTAACCCAATTCGATTCCATGTTAAGGCCCTTTTAAGCTTTATATTCTGTTCAACTAAATCCCGACCATTGACTCAGATCTAGAGTTGGACTACCACGAATTAGATGGTCTCTTATACGAACTCTGTATAGGTTTATGTGGTCATCTTATTAATGATATATGAAGTTATCAAGAAAATGCTGAGGGCTAAAGGTGCCCAAAACCAGCAATAATAATCATGTTAATTTTCTTCTTGTTTTGTCCGAGGTGATTAACACAGGTATGGGCCATACAATTAGATATGATCAAACCCTATTATAAAACCTATTACTACCTCTAAACTATTTTCAGACTTAGTATTTAAATATAAATAATTGTGATGAAAAATTCATGTAGAATGTAAAAATGAATACTTAGTTACAAGTAGATTTAAGCCGTAGCCAGATTTTAACTTAGGTATGTATGCGGTTTCGGAAGTCATCTGAATGCATTACTGAGGCTGAATATAAATCAAATGCGATTATTTCAATTGAGTCCAAACTGTACAAAACAGGAAGCTTTCAAAGATTCAGGACTAAGAAGGGCATAAAGCGATGATACAGTCGAAGCTAGTCCCCCGATGACGCCAATCGCCACAATTTCGCATAGATAACACCTTTGCCACAGGGAAATCTTCCTGAAAACCACAAAAGTATCAAATCAGAACTCGATCGGGCGCGATTAGTTGGAAAGGGAGAAAGAATAAGAAATTTGTTGTAATACGAACCTTTGTGGCCAATTTTTGTCGCTGTGATCATCCACAAGTTTCATGTACATGATCGGAGGGAGGATGAAGGAGAGGCAAGCCATGGCGGAGCCACCAATCAGGTTGACGATCAGCCCGAAATCGGGAAAAGCCAGAGCTACAATTAATTCACACAGCACGAGCATAGTGCGGAGTAGAATTCTCTTCACGCCAAAGCCTGTAAAAGATTAAAGACTTGTTAGACCGCGCAAAAAGATCAACAAGGAGGGATGTTTCTGTTAGTACGAGTCCTTTTTCGGATTAAATTTGGATTCATGAACCAGCCGCAGAACGATTTGGAGCTGAAAAATGTAGTAGTTCCTGATACTTTCGATCTTATATTTTACTATTTGTGTGTCCTTTTTTTCCCATTCTTTGCTTCTTGTCTCTTATTTTCCGTTATTCTCACCACAGTCAGCATTGGTGGCTTGAACAATAAGCGTTCCTTGCCTTTTTCGTCTCCCTGCGCAAAGTATAGCTGCATGGGGCAAGTTAACGGCGTTAAGACTGTTCAGTCACCGCGTGCTTGACCGTAATCGCTGTTTTGTCTTTCGGTTCCCATTTGTGTTCGTGGACCCAATATCAGTTTCTAGGGCGTTTGGGGGTTGGATTAAACGCGTTCGCATAAAGGGGTTTCCTAATTTACTAGTATTCGGCCAAGTATGGAAGACAATAACGATTGTGAGAGGGAGTATATGTCTGACTTGCTCAAATAATTGGAATACCGCACCGAGAAATGAAAGGCCTCTTAAATGAATGCAGATCGGTGGAAAAACCGCTACCAAATAATTTTATTTCTCTAAATTTAGCGAAATTAAGCTACATCGGGTGCAGTTAGTCGCCGGATGGAATCCCGATTTGAGACGACTGCCCTACGCTGTAGATCCCCGTGTCTCGGATCCCACATTAATCAGTAGGTCCCAACCACTGAGAAATAAAAGGCTTTAAAATGAGAGCAGATCGGTGGTAAATAGCCTACTAATTTTTCCCTTCTGTTCTCACATTGATTTTTATTGTACAGTGCGCATGCGCTGACCTCATATGTACAAAACATAAAACGCAATTCCTCATGCGAATGATTTTTTTATCGAATTTGAAGCGCAATAGCAACGAAGGCCAATCACGCAAAAAAGTTTGTCAAGAGAGCTTTGTAAAGAAAGTGGTGAAGCTAGAAGGAGTGAAAATGTGCAGAATATATATAACCGCAGATCACCCTGAAGGCAAGTGGCAAGGACAGCAAACTTCGGGTGTTGTGGCCGGAAGGGCACACAAACGTCGAAATTTCATCCGATATCCCCTTGTCAGTACGCCATATTTAAAGGGGATTCGCTTCCTCCGAGACGTGAGAGTTCCCTTGGGTCGAAGTACCCGAATGTACTTTTATTATCGAATCTGTTATCGGTGCTAGTCAAATTAGAAGAGGAATTAGACGTCTGATAGAAAGCTGTATGCCACATTGGGGTAATTCCATCTCATTTTTAATGCTAGTCCATTGTTAGTTTGGGTGGCTAGGTGTCAATGCCACTGCGAAAGCCCACAAAATCAATCGAAAAGGTAGAATTAACAGTTGACAACATCCTAACCAATATGACCTCATTTTAGCTAAAGACGAATGCTGTCGATAAGGAATGAGACAATGATCAAACAGTTAATTGCTGGACAGAATATGAACATTCCATATAGGCAGATAAGAGCCAAGTCTGTCGAGCTTAAATGGATGTCAGATAAAATTAAGAATTATATTCGCATTAAAAGGGGAATTTATAGGAAAAAAAAATGGTGAGGATCAATTAAGGCAGATATATAATGAGTTAACTCGGGACATAAAAAGTTAATATGACCTCATTTTAGCTAAAGACGAATGCTGTCGATAAGGAATGAGACAATGATTAAACAGTTAATTGCTGGACAGAATATGAACATTCCATATAGGCAGATAAGAGCCAAGTCTGTCGAGCTTAAATGGATGTCAGATAAAATTAAGAATTATATTCGCATTAAAAGGGGAATTTATAGGAAAAAAAAATGGTGAGGATCAATTAAGGCAGATATATAATGAGTTAACTCGGGACATAAAAAGTTAAATTGTGAAATTAAAATGGCAAAAAAAGGCAAAGAAGCATCCCAAAGGTTTCTTTCAATTATACAGAACTAAGATAGAGATAAAATAAGCCCACTTAAAATTACAGATTGAGAGTTCGTGAGTGATATTGATCCTCACATCTAATTGTACCGATAGGACCTTGATCTTCAGGGGTAATAATGAGAAATTAGAGGATATTTTAATTACAAAGGAGATAGTGTCAAAAGAACTAGATAAAGTCAAATTTATTAAACCACCGGGCCCTGATGATTTTTTCTCTAGAATTTTGAAGGAATGTAAAGATGTGTTAAGTGAGCCCCTAGTATGCCTATTTAGAAAATAGTTGTTGACTAGCATTGTACCAACAACATGGAAGAAAGCTAATGTGATACTTACATTTAAGAAGGGGGATAAAACAATTATGTCTAATTACAGACCTGTGAGTTTGACATCAGTGGTGGAGAAAATGATAGAATCTATAATAGCGAAATCTATTAGTGATCACTTAGATAAACAATTTGATTAATGAATATCAACACGGCTTTACTAGGGGTAAATCGTGTTTGACTAATTTACTGTCTTTTTATAGAAAGGTGTATGATGCATCTGATAGAGAATTGAATTACGATATTGTTTACTTGGATTTTAGTAAGGGTTTCAACAGGGTGCCACACCTACGACTTTTGAATAAAGTTAAAGCGCATGGGATCGATGGAAATAATTTTAGGTGAATTCAGTCATGGCTTAGTGACAGACAACAAAGAGTTAGTATAGACGGGATTAAAACTAAGTGGGGGGGGGGGGGATGTTACCAGTGGGGTTCCTCAGGGGTCAATGTTGGGGGCGTTGTTATTCTCGATTTATATTAATGATCTTGACTTAGATATAAGTAGCAATCTGAGCAAGTTTGCTGAGGATACTAAGTTAGGTATGATTATAAGCTCCGACTCCGATGCTGAGGTAGTACAAGATGAAATGACCATACTATCCCAATTGGCAGAGAAATGGCAAATGGAATTTAACATAAGCAACTGTAGTGTAATTAGTATAAGTAGGTGTAATCCACTGAATAATTATAAACTGAATGGGAGAGTTTTAGGAAGGTTTGAATGTGAGATTTAGGCGTCTTGGTTAGTTCTAATCTCCGGCCTAGAAAGTAGTGCATAAGTGCTAAGAATAAGGCTAATAGGCTATTAGGGTTTATTGAGAGGAGTGAAACTGATAGCAGTGCTGAGGTCATTCTGAAACTTCACCTGTTATTAGTTAGGCCTTATCTTGACGTCACCATATTATAGGATGGATATTGCTTTACTTGAGTGTGTGCTAAGAAGGATAACTAAGATTCATGGGCTGAGGAACTTACCTTATGGTCAAAGGCTTAAGAGACTAAATCTCCATACATTATAAAGGAGAAAAGAGCAAAAGACTTGATTGAAATCTTCAAGTGGGTAAAAGGTCATAATAGGGGAGACATAGGTAAAGGTTCTTATTTTTAATGAACAGTATAAGATACGTAGCAATGAATTTAAACTGGACAAATTTAGTTTTCGGAAAGAGATTAGTAGAAATTGGTTTACATATCGAGTAGAAGATGAATGGAATAGGTTCACTAGTCATGTAATAGAGGCGTCCTCACTGAGGAGTTTTAAGAACAGATTCACTAGATTGGTGGATGAGGATACTAGGTGGGACTAAACTGGATGATGGGAACAGTAGCTGTCTCGTATAGGTTATTGATTAACTTTTTATGCAGACTTCTTTTTTTTCTTATTTTCTTGTGTACATAAATGCATCATGAAGCCAGCCAAAGGGGGTGAGATATACTGAATTTTTATTTTATTTTACTTGATTATTGGGCTCTAACCATTCTGCCATTTCCAGATCCTTTTTATTAACCTTGCTAACAAGCTTACGTAACAGAAAACACAACTCGAGATAACCATTACTAAATTCTCGAGAAGGGAACCGATTTTCCAACCTTCTGCCAATGCTGGAGTTCCGCTGATTAAGACTCACACTAAATAAATCGGCTTTTGAAAAGATGGAGTAGGATGATCACTGGATCTAAATGACCCATCCTGTCAAGACTCGTCCCCCTCAAACTTCTTGAAGCTCCATCGATAATATTTGCTTTAATTCTAGTGGAAAGCAAACAAGCCCAATCTAGCTAAAATTGTTGATGAAATTAATTGTTGATGATAATATAATAGATGAAATCCATTGAAAGCCATGAGGTGTTCCGCAAGGACAGAATTGCAAGGGGGTTAGTTGTAAGAAAGCCAAATGAAAAGAAAGAAAAACGATCTTAAAGAGACCAAGAAATCAAAGGACAGCAAAATAAGCCTCGTCTTACATAAATATTGGGGCCAGGAAGATGTATTCGAAGCCACTTGGCACAATCTGGACAGTGAGTATGGGTAATTGAATGTAGGAATCGGAACCTCTTTGCTAGGGATCCAGTTAAAACATAACATAACCCTTTGGATGGTACATGACCAATCTGTCCATATATAATAATCCGCCACTTATCCACTGCGTAATCTTGGTTGAGAAACAATGATAAATAAACATATCTTATCATTTGGTTACATTGCCACATTATAATAGTGATTCACCAATAACTCTGTTATTATTTGATAAAAGGACAAAGTAATGCTACTCATTCGCACCTGTTATGATTTTGTAAAGGATGACCGATAAATTACTCTGTTAAGCTTTTAGAGAGGAAGCCGTTAGATTACACCCAGAATAATGGAGACCTATGAGCAATCTTGTTGTCAAACGCACAAGCTAACAATGCACGACCGGGCAAATACGTTGGTGAAAACAATTCCCTCCGGACAGGTAACAAAAACTCACTTCTAGGGACTGAAAATATTTGTTCGAGGCACTGAAACACTGGACTCAAGGTGATGATGTAGGTTCCCATCAGGTTGAAGACCTGGAATAAGATGCAGAGGCCAATGGCAATGCCACCAGGTTGCAACGACAAGATCACGTTGCTATCCACAGCATCGCCGATCAACATGTAGCCGACCACAGCAATCGGCAAGTACAGGACCATCGCACCTGCGACACGAGTATATAATAATTATACCTTGCAGATAACTGAAAAGTACTACCGACAGTATCAAAATTATTTTGTTTGTAAAAAAGGAGATTGTAGGTGTGTGGAAAGGGCTCACACACGTGCATGTCTTTTAAGGTGGGTTTAGAAGCGTAGGCCCTCGAAGGAGCTCTGACTAGTTTAAGGTCTAAACATTTAGCTTTGGCGCCACTGTGATGAACGATGCGTAGCAGGAGTTATAGCGGGGACGTTTAGACGTATATACCAGGTCCTCTTGGACTTTCAAAACAGTGAATGGCCCGGGGCAGGGGCATCGTGGATAAATAAGTAACTAAGCAACGAAACGCCAATAAGCCTACTTGTAAAAGAAACGACGACGCTTTTCCAGAACTCGGATCTGTCCTTCATGTCATTCTGAATAGTAGCAAAAACCGACATTCCTCCGTAGGAAAACAAGATGGCGCCGAAACCCAGCGAAAACGAGGGCACTGTGGGGTTCGGATGTTCGGCGAGAGGATAAACTGGTTGCACGGAGTATTTGAGGACCGTTTCCACCAGGATAATAAGCACTGCGAGCACTGTGGATACCATAGCGAAGACAGGAGCTTGCCTTGGGAAAAGAAGCGTAGCCAGTTGAAGAGGTGCCTGAGACTCGCTCGGGGGAAAGGGGAAGCAGGCGATTGGCAGTCAGTGACGAAAGAAACTCAGACGAGGAGAATGGGCGACGACGGACAAGAGAGGAAGGCCAAAGTGAACGAAAACAAGAAGAATAATTAAAACAGATAACAAATAATTTAAAAGTTCTTATCACAATTTTTAGTCCTTTTCCCATTCATGGAATTCTCTCAATGATCCTTATTTGCACTTCCATTCTCATTCTTCCGAGCAAATTATCACTCCGCCATTCACTTCTTTTTCATCCAATCTCGGGACTTCCAGAACTCCCTATTCAACCGCCAGGACTAACCCTAGACGACCCTAATGCAGCTTGCATCTGAAGGATCGCCTGCCTTCCCCGCCCCAACGACCACAGCTACATCTACCACTACATATTTTCCGCACTGTGTCACTTTATATCCCCACTCTCTTTACAGATCTCTCTCCTTATAAACTTTTTGGTCGTTTTTCGCTTTAAATCAAAAACGAATTCCTATTCCCTACATTTTCTGCTCCTCAACCCCCTCCCCTGTAATCTTCCATGCTCATATCAGCCGCATCTGCATAATCTCACGAAATTCCCAACCGTCCCCCGTTCCTGCCGTACCAGAAATCCTTGGGGGTGCCAAGCCAGGTGAGAGGTACCAGAACGAGTGCTACGATGATGGCATACTGGCATGAACTCAGCGCCGAGAAGAGGCTCTGCAACAGGTCCGCTATCAGGATGATGTAGACGGTGGTGCTTCCGATGTTGCACGACAACATAAACGCCATGGCTACCTTCCTGCAGGAGGAGTGAGTACATGAGTATTATCGTGATGCTAGGTGTGGAGTACAGGAGTACTATCACTATGACGGGTGGTGAGTACAAAAGTACTATCGCAATGGTGGGTGGTGAGTGTAGGGGTACTAGCACGTTGGATGGTGGGGAGTACAGGGATAATATAACGATGATTGGTGGTGAGTGCAGGAGTAGTATCACGTTCGTGGGTTGAGAATACAGGGATACTATAACGATGATTGGTGGTGAGTGCAGGAGTAGTATCACGTTCGTGGGTTGAGACTACAGGAATACTAACACGATGGTGGATGGTGAGTGCAAGAGTACTTTCACGATGTTCAGTGGTCATTACAAGAGTACTATCACGAGGGTTTGTGATGAGTGTAAAAGTACTATTATGATGGAGGGTGGTTGGTGCAGGAGTAACAAGGAGTAACAAGGAAAGAAAGTACCCTAGAAGACCTTACGGTCCATTCAAAGAGGGTACCTTTGGACTAGCAGTCGAGCGGGCAAATCTCTACTCAAATGCTTTACGTCCTTAAACGGCCACTTTTCAAGACCCTGTCTAGTCTTGACTTGAACTGGTCAATAGATTCACTGTTGACAACTTCCACTGGAAGTGCGTTCCAACTACCGCAGATACTGTACATGAAAATTTTTCCACACAGATCGCGGTTGTAACGCTTCAGTTCAAGTTTAAAGCCGTGATTTCTTGTTCTGCTATCAGCAAGTGTGAAAATATCCCTGTAGTCAACATTGTCGAACCCTCGAAGTATTTTGAAAACTTCGATGAGCTAACCACGCAGTCTACGGGCTTCCAACGAGAACAGATCTAATTCCTTTAATCTATCTTCATAACTTTTATGTCTGATAGAGGGAATCAGTTTGGTTTCCCTGGCTTGCATGCGTTCCAATCTCGCGATGTCCTTTCGAAATGAAGGACTCCAGAATTGTACGGCATACTCCAGGTGCGGTCGGACAATTGAGTTGTACAAACACAGTACAATCTCCTCGTTCTGATATCCAAACTGGACTGGCGCTATATGTAGCCTAGCATCCTTTGAGCCCTTTTCTCCGCCTCAATACACTGTTTCGAGAACTTGAGGTCACTAGTGATTGTTACACTAAAGTTCTATGGTTGGGGGCCATATTTTTATATTTATTTATTTCTTCTCGACTGAAGTTGCCCCTTGTAACATTGACTCCATTTATCTGGACTTAAGTATTCTTATTAGCTGAGATTCCTTCTTCTTTAATTTGGCTGGGTTGGTTCTTGATCTTCGATTTTCTTTTCTTGATGTATCTTCATATTAACTTGATTTCTTCCAAATTTTTGATGACATGATGATTTCACCTTGATTCTTGATGAGTTGAGATGAGTTAGCTCTTGAAGCCATTTTCCTTGAGTTCCGTTTTCTTCTGGAGGCGATCCATTTATCTTGAGTCTTCTTGAGTTGTCCTTAAAGCGTTTTCCGTGGTCTCCGCTTTCTTCGTGAATTTTCTTCGTTAAAAGTGTGGACTGAGGATCGATCGCGGGTCTTTGAATCCAAATGCCAGCACGCTGCCGTCACGCTACGGCGAGTCCGTTCTGAGTTGGTAATTTAATGGGCTATTTATATTTTCGCTTTGGAAGGATTTTTTCTCTGATACATCTTCGCACCCCTACACAGGTCCTACGGCGAGTCCGTTCTGATTTGGTAATTTAATGGGCTATTTATATTCTCGCTTTGGAAGGAATTTTTCTGATACATATTCGCACCCCTACACAGGTCCTACGGCGAGTCCGTTCTAATTTGGTAATTTAATGGGCTATTTATATTCTCGCTTTAGAAGGAATTTTTCTCTGATACATCTTCGCACCCCTACACAGGTCCTACGGCGAGTCCGTTCTGAGTTGGTAATTTAATGTGCTATTTATATTCTTGTTTTGGACTGAATTTTTCTCTGATACATCTTTGCACCCATACAGTTCCTTACAGTGTCGGTGGATTCAATAGCAGTAACCTTAAGGATAAACTGAGATTGGGGGTTTCTGTGGCCGATATGCATCACTTTGCATTTGTTCACGTTAAAAGGCATTTGCCACGTGTCCGACCACTCCCCAATCTTCCCAAGATCTTCCTGCAGGCGGGCAGTATTTCCATCCTTTGCAACGTTCATACCAAGCTTGGTATCGTCGGCAAATTTGGAAATCTTGGCAACCATGTCACCGTCCATGTCATTGACGTAGATGATGAATAGTAGTGGTCCCAGGACAGAAGCTTGAGGCACCCCGCTAGTAACGGTCGGATACGATGTTGCAATCCGTTGAGTTGAGAGTATCCTTGACATACAACATCACACCGCCACCCTCTCTGTTTGGCCTATCTTTTAGGAAGAGCTGGTAACCAGGAATCGTGAATTCACCTTCAAAATCTCGGCTTGAAGTTTTTATCCATGACTCCATTATGGCCACCATCTCAGGTTCTTCTGTTGCTACGAGGCCACGGATCTCAAAAAAGTTGTTCCTGATTGACCTCGCATTGAACAGAAGAACTTTCAGGGAGTCCCCTAGTGTAGGACTCCCTACGCTCTTCCGTTTCCCGGCTTCTGTTTGCGTGCTTGCACCCTTTTTGACGACATCCGAGAAGGTCGTTTAAGAAGTGACACGGGTGTGCTGGCGCACGTCCGCTTTCGCTCTGTTTCAAACGCTCCTTTGGGTGCGTTCCACGACATCTTGAATTAGTTGGCAAGAAAGGCCTTCCCTTTAAAGGAGACGTGTACCCCTTCCCTTTGGTAGAGGTCGTCTCTACCGATAAAGGTATGATAGGGGTCCACGAAGAAGACTCTTTCTGCCATGCAGAGATCTGCCATTCTTCTGTTCACTACGACGTTTCTCTCGTGAGCGGTTCGGGATCGACCTCTTCTCGGAAGCATCTCAACCACGACACGTTTGCGGGTTTTAAGCCCTATGTCATCCACGGCTTCCATCACCGTTTGGATGGTCTTACCACTGAGGCCAACCTTACCCCCTCTGAGGTAGAGGTCGTTGCCACTCACCATCAGAGCGACAACTGAATTCTCAGAAATCTGAGCTTTCTCTGCCTCTAGTCTGATGTTGTCGTTACCCCGTCTTGGCAGGCAGCTTACCTTCACGCTAGTGCTGAGGCGGGCCGCTAGCAGCGGCTGCAGATCCCGTATTTGAGAGTCACCAATGAGGGTGACCTTCGGACACTTAGTCTCTGAAGACGGGGTCTTCCCTTGTGGAAGAGGCCTCCAATTTTCCTCTTTACTCTCCACATTCTTATCCTTCTTTTTCTTATCCCCATGTTTCTTCTTGTTTATCTGTTTTTCTTCTATTTTTGGTTCTTCTCCTTTTGTTTCAACTTTATTCTTTTTCTTTCTTTTTTTACTTTTTTCCTTTCTTCTTTTTCTCTCGCCTCAGATGATGCCAAAATATCCACTTGGGTAAGAACTACGGCACCAGGGGATTCCGACACGTCAGTGGGCGGCGCCTCTTCTAGGCATTGAATCTGAGCTGCGTGAAGCACTTCGAGTTTCTGCAACTTTCTTTCAAGAATTTTATCTCTCTCCTCTGAGGCTCTATAGAGGTCTTTTAGGTTCTTCACCTCTCGGACTAGCACGTTCGAACGTGCGGAGTACAAGAGTACTAACTCAATTGTGAGTGTTGAGTACAGGAATATATCACAATGGTCGGTGTTTAGTACAGGAGTACTATCACTTTAGTTTGTTTTGAGTACAGGAGAACATACTATCATGATAGTGGATGGTGAGTGCAGGAATATTAGCACGTTGGAAGGTAAGGAGTACAGGTGTACTATCACTAATTTTTTTTTATTTATTTTTTTAGGGGCTATCCGGCGACTTCCCACTTGGGCATAAGTCGCCACAAACAAACAACCCAGTTCTAGGCTACTTTAAAATAAAATTTTTAACAGAAACAACAATAAAAAGGGATAACAATCAGGGAGCAAGCTCCGGCGTCGGGGAGAGGTCCCCCTCTCCCTGGCGCAGGAGCCCGCGACCTACAAAAAAACAAAAACAACAATAACAAAAAAAGTTAAATACAAGGGAGAAGGCCGGCCTCCACCAAAAGTCTATCAGTCCACCAGTCATGGTGCACGCACTCGACCCAAGTACAAGGGACAGGCGGTAGCGACCCCACCCATCTCGGTACCGGGACAGGTGTCGTGCGTGAAGATCACCCAGACTGGGACATTCGACAAGAATGTGCCGAAAAGTCTGGGGGACGACGCAGTCGTCGCAATCGGGTACTCCATCAAATAGCAATGCGTAACACAAGTGTGTCCAATTCGGAGACGACAGAAAGCGACCTGAAGCCGTCGGGGCATTGGGGGATAGGTCCATGAGAACAGTCGTGGCGCAATGGCACGCAACTTTAAGTTCCTTTCGACCGTCTCCTATCTTCTTTGCCAAGCAGTCCGAAGAGCTGCCCGTATTTCTGCCATGTAGTCGGTGTGAGGAAGAGCGAAACGCTGGTCTGGTCGCAGAGTCCTCACGGACTCTTTGTAACCATCATCGGCGTGCTCATTTCCCGCAATTCCTACATGTCCAGGAACCCAGCAGAAGATAATCTCGACATCTGCCCGGCTCGTGATAGCCATGACGTCACGGATATCGCAAACCAGGGGATGCGGAGATTCCAATGCCCCGAGAGCACTCGAGGCGCTTTGTGAGTCGCTATAGATCACAATCCGGTCTCCAAACCGGGAATGTCGGGGAATCTCCCGTACCGAGTGGTGTATTGCCACCAGCTCGGCCGTTAAGACAGACGCAGCGCCTGGCAGAGCCCCACTGACTTCAAACAGAGGGGGATACAGCGTGGAAGCCAACCCCCTCTTGGGACTTGGAGCCATACGTATACACTGGCACGGTTCCAGCGTGACACGAGGTGTGCTCCAGAAAAGTCGAACGCAATACTCCCGGCGCCGTACAAGCTTTGGGAGCAGAGGCGTGGCACATTTTTTTTCTTTTTTTAGGGCTCATCTGGCGACTGCCTACATGGGCATCAGTCGCCGTATTAAAACTGGCCTAGTTCTAGGCTACTTTAAAATAAAATTAAACGAAAAAAAAACACCCTAAATGGGGGAAAGGAAGCAAGCTCCTGCGTCGAGGGGAGGTCCCCCTTGCGCAGGAGCGTGCAACCTAAAGGAAAAAAACAAAAAACAAAAACAAATGCAAAAAACAAAACAAAAAGGCGTGGTAAAAAAATAGCCAAATGTGGTACCCTCCAGGGTGGCGTCCTGGGAAGAACCAGAGGCGCCACCAGTCCGAGAGCTATATCTAGCTCTCGAAGGAGTTTCCTCGGCGGCAGAGGCACCATCGAGATCTGCTACGGATGCAGTGAGAGCTGTTGGCGACTGAGGGAGGCACCGGGCTCGCGCGTACAGGCGAGTGATGCACTGCACGCGGTGCAGAGCGAGGGGCATCTCCCCAGCATCGACCAACAGGCTCTCAATGGAGGAAGTGCGGAAGGCACCGGTCGTAAGGCTAAGTCCGGTGTGGTGGATCGAATCCACTTTCTGCAATAAACGCTCGGCTGCGGATGCATAAAACTCGCATCCGTAGTCAAGTAGTCGAGCTTCTAACGAACAAAGGATCGATAAAAAAGTGGGGCTGTAGCTCTATCAGCGCCCCAAGCGCTGAACGTCACGGAACGGAGAATGACCATGGCGCGGGTAGAAGAGACCCTAAGGCTGCGAATATTTGTCTCCCAGGTGAGGCGTCGGTCGAATACAAGACCGAGGAAACGGTGCGATTCCACCACATCCAGGCGCACCCTATTAAGAAACAAATCTGGGTCGGAGTAAAGACGTAGATGGCGGCAGAAGTGCACCACCTTAGTCTTTGCCAAAGAAAACCAACACATGTGCGCTTCGGCATAGCCAGAGACGCGGTTCAATGCCTGTTGGAGTCGACGCTCCAGAGTTGGCATCTGGGCCGCGCCAAAATAGATCGAAAGGTCGTCAACGGAGAGCGTAGCGAGAACATCTTTCGGCAGCACCGAGGTGATGCTGTTGATGCTCGGAGTAAAGAGTGTGACACTGAGGACACTTCCCTGCGGGACACCCTCTTCCTGCTCCTTTGGGCCGGAGATGGCTCCCCCTTACCGTACGCGGAATCGACGATCTCGCAAAAATTCAGATATAAACACTGGGAGGCGTCCCCTCGCCCCCATCGTGTGGAGAGTCTCCCAGATACCGTATCGCCATGCGGTATCATAGGCCTTTCCTAGATCGAAAAAGACTGTGGCGTAGTGCTGTCTACGAAGAAAAGCCTCACACACGGCATTTTCCAGTCGGAGCAGAGCATCCGACGTGGATTGGAACTTACGGAAGCCGCACTGTGCAGAAGACAGATGGCCTCCACTTTCCAGGAAAAGGCTAATCTAAAATTTACCAATTTTCTTCATCAACTTGCACACACAAGAGGTTAGAGAGATTGGGCGGAAACCGGTCGGAGTAGAGTGATCTCTCTTCGGTTTGCGAAAAGCGAGCACAGTAGCGATTCGCTAGGAGTCTGGGAGAAATCCCTCCACCCAGATCCTGTTGAACAAATCTAACAAAAAGGCCATGCCTCGCTCACCCAGGTATCGAAGCATGGCGTACAGGACATCGTCCGGATCACGGGCGGTGTCCGCGCACGAAGCGAGAGCGGAGTGCAACTCACTCACAGTAAACTTGTCGTTGAAGGGTTCTCCGCCTCTGGAGGTAAAGTCCAGCCGATGGCCTTCTGCGACATCACGACGTGCATTGAATGGTGGCGGAGCAGCATCCCGGCTAGAGAATGCGGAAAAAGCGGTCGCTAAGGATTCCGCCAGGGACGCGGGGTCCGAGATTGCGGTCCCATTCTCCTGGAGAACGGGAGGGGGGTCCTGCGAGAACTTGCCCCGAATCCTTTTGACTCGCTTCCACACCTCTGCTAAAGGGGTCTTCCGTTATGTAAAGACACGTATGCCCGCCAAGAAGAGCGGCGGGCGTGCTTCGAAATATACCGGAACCTAGCCCTAGCACGACGAAATTCAGTGACAGTAAAATCGTTTGGGTGGCCTTATAGCGCATGTAGGCATAACGCTTCTGTTATAGGGCCGTCTCACACTCGGCTGACCACCATAGAAGTGGTCGGCGTGCAAAACGGCCAGACGTCCTAGGAATAGTAGTCTGGCCCACGGCGATGAGGTCGCCGGAGAAGAACTCAACGGCCTAAATTACCGACCTAAACTCCTCGACTGATATTGATAATTCAGTCATTTCCTGAAATGCAGGCCACCGCGCCCGCGCCAAGCACCCCCGAGGTTGGCTCTCAGGTGGCAGTTGCCATGAAAATGATATTTGAATGGGGGGTGGTCGATGACCACCCCCCAATCAAAATCTGGCTGTGCATCCGAAGAGCACAAAGCTAGGTCGAGGCAAGAAAATGAAGCGGTTCTCGGACAGTGATGCGTAAACTCATCCACGTTTAGGACACCTATCTCAAGCTCTTCGATCAGATCGGCAAGGACCTGTCCCCTGGGATTTATTGAGTAATCTTCCCAGAGAGGATGCCTGCCGTTCAGATCTCCAAGCAAGAGAAAGGGCCTCGGCAACCGTGCCACGACGCGGCGGAATTCCCCCGCGTTGAAGTCAGCTGACGGTGGAATGTACGCAGAAATGATAGTATACCTCCTATCCAGGTGCAGCTGCACAGCCACTGCCTGAAAGGAGGTATCTAAATAGAAAGGAAGAACGGAGACTTCATGCCGGGTGTAAACCGCGCATCCTCTAGCCCGGTAAACCCGTGGTGGTGGGGTCGCAAGACCCTTATACCCCGGGAGGGAGGGCAGGGGGTACGCGCCTAGCATGGTCTCCTGCAAAAGAATAGCTAACGGGGAACGGTATGAGACGAGCCTCAGAAGCTCCTCCCAGTTGGCCCGGAGTCCACGGCAATTCCATTGAAGCAGTATTCCCTTCAGGCCTAGCTCGGAGGAGACGCGGGGGCCCTCCTCGAACATAAGACCCTCACGGGAATGGCCTGACGTTTCCCGGAGGCAGAACCCCAGGTGCTGTTAGCCGGACAAAGCGCTGAAGGCGCTGTCACCTTCGAGGACTTATTGGTGGAGGTTGGGCTCGCCATGCGAGTCTTTTCCTCCCTCCGCCTTGAAAACTTAGGCAGGCGTTGCGGCTTCGGAGGTAGGGGGGCCCTCTTTTCGAGGAACCACCGTCTCCGAGCCACTCGCTCCACCTCTAGGCGTGGGCGAAGGAACCGAAGCTCCTTTGTTGCTGTCCTCCTTTCGGCGAACAGCTTTAGGAACCCAGGAAGATGGCCTAGCGACCAACTTTAGGGGTTTTGCCTCCTGTGAGTCTAACGACTCGGTGGAGGCACGTGGACGTTTCGCCTTACGGGAAACGGTCACGCTGGGGGAAGAGGGGGGAGCCCTGGTTTTAGCCGGGGCTGGGTGTAAATCCTTTTTGTCGCCAGCTTTACCACGGGAGCGCCTGGGTTGAGTAGAGCCCGCAGAAGGGCTCCGAATGGGCGCGGACACAACCGTGGTCATTGGCCTGGATATGCCAGGAGCAGAGGGTGCCTTCCTAACTACTGAGGCATATAACGTTCCAGGCAGAGCCGGGCGCGCCAGGACCAAGTCCTTAGCCTCGCGGAATGAGAGTCGATCCTGGGCTTGAACGGCCAGGATTTCTTTCTCAAGGAGATAAGCACCACATTGATTCGAAGAATGGGGTGCGGCTCTCCGCAATTGACACACTTGGCCACACATGATTTAGACATCGTGTGCGGCCTTGGAGCAATTTACACAGACTTCGGGTGACCCTGACTTTGCACGTCTACAAGAACGATTCGTATGGCCGAAGCGGTGACAGTAATAGCCCCGCCGCGGCAGTGGCACGAATGCCTTCACGCGGTAGCGGCACCAACCGGCACGCACCGACTCAGGGAGCTTGTCACAGTTGAACGTGACAAAGATTGTAGGGGTGGGTCTCGAGGCCCTTCCCTGTTTTCTCATCACAGGTTGGATCTTGACCGCGTCATGGTCGGCTAGCTCTAAGGTGATGTCCTCTATGGAGTAGTCAACGAGTTCCCTTGCATAAACTACTCCTTTCACAAAGTTCATGGTAGAGTGCGGCGTCACACTCACCGGGGTGCCATGGAGTGTCCGAAGAGCACTTATCTTGGCCGCCTCGGCGGGATTCGCCGCATTCGCCAGAAGGCTCCCGTCCGAGAAACGGTTCACATTGGGCTCTACCAATTACACTAGCTTATCCTCTCCTCTGATTGATCATGTTGCCCTTGGCCAACATGCGGCCATCAGTGGAGCGAATAACGAGAAAGCGTTTGAAGCCAGCGGGCTCGAAAACGCCAGGTAACCTCTGAATCAAGGGCCCCGATGTTTTCGAGGCTCCGCCCTGCGCACTTTTGGTCTTTGTCATATTCGGGGGCTCTGCACATGGGGGGTGGGGCATAGGGGCCGGATGTGCCGATCTTGGCTTGGTCGCTTGCCAAGGTAGCAGCAGACCCATCCGTCCCCGTAGCCCCCACGGATGCAGAGGAGCCTCGAGTCTGTTTTGTCTTTTTAGTCTTTCTTTTTCGGAGAGGAGGGCAGGGAATGAACCCGCTTCTCACCTCCGCCGAAAGGAGCCCCCAGGCCAGATTGACCGGCCTCAGCCAAGTCCTTCTCCGAAATGGAGAAGGTCCTGGTGGTCGCAGGGGCACCGGTCAGAGGAGATCCCTCCCCTCCTTGTACTGCCTCGGAGGCCCCAGCCGTTTACGGAGGACCTTGCATAGGGGCGGATTCGGTGCTTGGCGCCGAGCCCGGATTCCCCCCTATGGAAGGCCCTACCGTCTGAGGCTGGGTTGCCTCAAGGACCATGTCTATCACAGGAGGGGCCTCCAGTTGGCCATCCCCTCCCAAGACATCGTAGGTCCCCTTAGGCGGCGTCACCAGTCTTGTTTGGGGAGGCACAGGCCTTGACCCCGGGAAGGTTTTAAATTCTTGCCAGCAGGTCTTTTGAGGGAAGCGACCTAAGGGGCCTGGCTTCCCTCTCTGCCCTACCGAGCCGCTTGGATGTGGAGCGGCTGGCTAAGGGCTGATTGCTGGCTTTCTCAGCAGTCCCCTTGGAAAGAACAGGGGGGACTGCCGCTGGAAAGAGGGAGGTGAATGGAAGCACCTCCAGAAGGGGGTGAGGGGGAGTCCCCTACACCCGTAGGCGAGGGAGAGGAGTGAGCCTCCTCTCCGGTTAGAGAGATATGGAGGGTCTTCTGCGCAAGCACAGGGGGAAGGGGACCTCCATTTTTTCGCTGGAGGTGCCCGAGAGCGGCTCCGTTGATGTTACAGGGGAAGTTGGGGGTTGTTTTTTTTTTAATATTCATCATTGGGCATGGTGACCCTATTTGTATCACGGGACGCAATTGCGCATCACCTCTCGCAGTAGCCCGCACTGCAAGAGGTGCTTACAGGCCCGGCAGAGCCAGGCGCCGCCATTTGGGACCACCCCTCCCGCCTGGTGGCCTGGCAGTCCATCGGCATGGCGGATCCACCTTGGACACGGCGTAAAAAAGATAGATTGTGAAGAGGATAGGAAAAGGGATATGAGGAAGGTATGGGTGGGGATGAAGCAGGTTGTTAAAAACCAACCACCCCAGACCGGAGCTCAGGAGTTAGGGAACATTGTCACCTCCCCCCCCTCAGACCCGATCCGGGACGGTTGGCTGAGAAGAAGGTCAGCATCTACCCTGTGAAATTAGAGGCTGACCAGAGAAAGTTGTGGGAGAGGTTGTATGAAAAGCAAGGAAACAAGTGTCTTGAAGGAAGAAGGAGAGGCTAAGCTGGGGTCGGACGGGGTGCTGAGTCCCGTCAGCATGGCGGCCAGGATGGCAAATCGCCACGCCCCTTACGGGGTGTACTATCACGATGGTGGGTGGGGAATAGAGGAGTACTGTCAATATGTTACAGGTGGAGCATGTGGATTATTTAATTGCTTCACCCATCTCTACAATTGTAGACGAATTCATCCCCCAGATGATGAAATTCACATAAATATTAGAATGATAATTGATGACAAGGTCGGGAATACTTTGGGCCGGTCGTCGTTTGGGGGTGGGGGGTGAAGAAAGGTTGTTAGTACTGTTTGACAGCAACCAGCGAGCAGGGAACACTTCCTAGCCCCAGGAATTGTTATACTTGCAACCTCAGGAAGAGTGATGTGTTATGAGCGCGAAGAGACGCGAGGAAGAATATGACTGCGTTGTTGTTGTATGTGACAATGAGTGTGGATAGAGCTGTCTTCGCCCACGCTTCAGAGTAAGCACGCAACCAATAAGTGTATAGCTCCCTTCAAGCACCATTTTTTGTTTTTATATCCGCTCTCTCCGGGAGTCGAACCCGAGACCCAGGCGTGGAAATTTAAGGCCTTATCCACCAGGTGAACGATAGCTCCTTGACTACTATATCAGTACTAGGTGAGGAGTACACGAGTAATGTACTATCACTATCTGTACTGTCATCTTATTCCTTCTCAAGTAGAAAGGAAGGTTTTCACCATCGTCGTTTCCATCATCATCCTTGTCATCATTAGTGTCAATGACGTCATTTTATTTATATTTATTTTTCAGTATTTATATGTTTGTGCATTTAATAAAAAACCCTCCTTATTCAAATCCCTTTCCCCCTTAAATTCCCTTTTATCTAATCCTTTTTATCTAAATCTATTTTTCTCTAAACCTTCCCCTTTATCTAATTCATTTGATGGAGCGTCCCCTGAACCTTGCTTTCAAGATTTCCTGTCCCACCAGATGGTTAGACACTGGTTGAATGTCCTAGTCTATGGGGATTTTCGTGATCGCTACCGGCCCTGGTACCGCGACAGACGGGTCGCTACCAATCGTCTCGCGTCCTTGGGTGCCACTCCTGCACGCCAGATGAGTTCTTGGAGGAGGACGCGCGCACAGACCGCTAGGCCTACCTCTGTTACATAAGCACTTCGTTTAGATTTTTTTATTATTATTATCATTAACCTGGCCTAAAAATAGGCTTCTTTGTTATGTCGACGGGTGGGCTGACATGGCGGATAAGGGCGGAGATGGGAGATGCCTCCCTCAGTCCCCTCGCCTCACCTGCCGACCGGTCCAAGCGCCCTGAATGCGATCTCGATGTAGGGCTGACGCGCGGGCGACGCGTATTCGGGGTAGCGCTCCTCTAGCATGACCCAGGACTGGCCCAAACGGGTGGCCACAAACCCGCAGCTGAATCCGAACAGCACCAGCAGAGCCACGCCGATCCAACCTGGAGGAAAGAGAGAGGGGTTTGGGGTCGAGGTCAGTGCATCGGTTGCTGGACGCCAAAGGAAAAAGTAGAGAAGAGCAAAATATAGATGAGAAAGAGAATAAAGGAGATAAAAGGAAAAGAAGGGAAGGCGGTGTCAATCTTACAATCGATGAGTGATTTGATGAGGCTAAATGACGTCACCACCCGGAGACGACCCACGACGACGCTTCGAAATTCAAGTTGTGAGTGACAGCTCTTTTTGCAAATTTGTCTTGGAAACGGTTGACGCACCCTTCTGGCCTTAGCGTGTGGTCGTGAGGTTTACTATTCTAGTCATTTATACAATGAACGTACCTTCCTGGCCCCAGCATCAGATCATTTTCACTAATGTAGTTATTTACAGTTTTCACTACATTTTTTTCTGATCATCCGTATTACTTTTTTCACTTTCCCTCTCATTCTTTCCAACCAGTGGTTAGTCCCAACTATTAGTGAAAGAAGGCGTTAAACCATATAAAGGACCTTGGTGACGCGACCGCAAAGTGGGGCACGGAAGAAGGAAGTGGAGCAATCTACTAATCGCCGAAAGTGAGAATAAAGAGAAATAAGGATGAATAGAAATATTGACGGGAATGATAAACCCTTCTTACCAGTGTCGGCCATAGCCCTTGGCAGGGCCAGGAATCCGGCTCCGGCCATCTGGGCCAACATGAAGAAAGCGGTAGTGAAGATACTGAGGCCGGAGGCAGCGCGTTGGTGTCCCTCTGCCCCTCCGACGTGCGAACCCTTCCTGCAGGGACGGAGTGGTTTAAATACGCGATGGGGCCTTCTCGAGTGCAAGGAAGGCAAACGGCATGGGACGGGACGGGAGAGTGTTCATGAATCACCGCTGTGACAAGGAGTTCGAGAATGTGCTGTTGTATAATGAGGTCTCCCGAGAATTTGGAAGGGACTTGAGAAATTTGAAGGTTAGCGGGTCATTGAAAAGGTGTTCAAATTTTATACACAAAACTTTATACACGAAACTTTTAATTATACACCATGGCAGTACGACTCATTTAAATAAAATATATAATAACTAACCACCCTTTAATTAAGTCCCTAACTTTAAAAAAATATATCAAAACTAATGACCATTTTCCTAAACTCCAAACCTGTCGGTAAAATGCTTCTTCTACCCCCAGAAGGGACCGGGTAGACGTAGAACTCATGATTTTTGCCTTTGGAACACAAAAATAGGGGTAAATTCAGGAACGAGGGAGATACGCTAGTGTCCCAGGCATGAGGGCGCGCCGCCGATTGGTTGAGGAGGAAGGTGTGTAACCGCGTGCTGCTCGCTGATTGGTCCGCCGTCCCGCCTGGGTCTTGATGAGATGCCCCTTTGGCTGGTCTCCTGGGTCTTGATGAGATGCCCCTTTGGCTGGTCTCCTTGAACCTGCTCTACTCTCCTCTGGCGCCGAAAAATACAACGTATCCCTCTGTACACCAGGCATATGGTCGCTTTTCGCCACACAACCGACACCATCTTATAGAAGATGGATACGAAATTTGAAACACTTATGTTGTTTTTTTGCATTCTCTTTCGAATGATATAATTGCCAAGGTCCTCTTAAGATTAGCCGGATAATTATTTTGTTTTGGCAATAGCATCATAACTTTTCGCCCGATTCTAACGAAATTTGCAATCATGATGTTATTTTACATTCTCTTTTGATTAATATAATTGACAAGGCCCTCCCAAGATTATTCCGGGAATTATTGAAAGTTTTGAAGGTCTTAAAGTCATAAATCAGAATAAGTGAGAGCACGCGACTTTGGTCAGCAGACCTTGTTTGTATTAGAAAAAAACTGGGTAACACTTCAGATTCGGGGCGCACGTAGATGGCGCTGTTAGTCGGCTACAATTTGGGGCTACAGCATCTCTTATGACGTCAGACGGTAGCGTCAGCTGTAAACAATATCGGCGTAATATTTTTTTGTATATGAGTATATACTGGGGGACTGCGCCCCCCAGACCCCCCCCCCCAATTGATTGAAACTCAGGATCATCGCAGGCTGGTCCTCCTGCAGTGATATCTCCCCAGCGAGCAGTCCCCTTGAATTTACTGGGGGGGGTTTTCTCCCCAAAAGTTTTTTACTGGCAGAAAAACCTAACCTAATGACAAACAATTCTTACTTTTATAGGTTTCTTGATTAGTTTATGCGCCTCTAGATAATCTAAAAGTTTTTCGCGATCATACAAAGTAAAGCCGAATTCGAATAACAAAGAAGCACATGGAGAGCACGAAAACACAATCACGAAAGAAAAACATTGGCAAAACGGGTCCTATTTATAAGCTACGATGTTGCCAGTAAGAAGCTGTTATCGTTCGCAGTAAACAAAAAATACGAAAACAAAACAAAAAACAATAAAAGACATCAAGAAACCTTACCTAACTTAAAAAAAAACTATAAACGAGCAGAGCGCAGATATTTAGTAAATAATATACTAAAAGTTACAAATCCCCAAAACAACAAAAAAATATAACGCAGTGATTGTCACATCTGACGCTACCGTCTGACGTCATAAGAGATATGCTGTAGCCCAAAATTGTAGCCGACTAACAGCGCCATCTACCGTGCGCCTCGAATCTGAAGTATTACCAAAAACTGTACTAATGTTGTTTTTATGCATTCGGTTAGGCGAGGAGAGCACTTATTAGTCGCATTCAACTCTACATCTTAATACGAGTATGTCGGTCGGTCCCCGTTTTGCTTTTTTTTGTAATAACATCATAACTATTCGGCCAATTCTAACGAAATTTTAAACCCTTATGTTGTTTTACATTCTCTTTCGAATGATATAATTGTCAAAGTGCTCCCAAGGTTAGCCCGGGAATTATTTTGTTTTGGCATAACATCATAACTACCCCGCCAATTCTAGTTAAATGTGAAACTCTAGTGTTGTTTTACAGTCTCTTTCGAATGATATAATTGCCAAAGTCTTCCCAAGGTTAGTCCGGAAATTATTTTGTTTTGACAATAACATCATAACTATTCGGCCGATACTCTTCTAGACTAGACTAGGCTATAATATGCTATACTCTGCTAGGTAAGCCTAGAATAGGCTATACTATGCTAGGCTATTATAGGCTAGGCTATACTATGCTAAGCTATGATAAGATATAAGGTACAAGGGTATGATATAAATACTATGCTAATTTAGGTTATAAAATTCTATGCTAGGATAGCATATACTATGTTAGGCTAGACAATACTAAGCTATAATTGACTAGGATATAATAGGATAGTATAGGCTATATTTGTCTAGGATAGTTAATGCTAGGCTAGGCTAAGTGCTACTAAGCTTTACTAGGCTAGACAGGGCTATGGTAGGCTAATGTATAATAGGCTAGAGAGGGCTATGCTCTGCTATGCTAGGCTATGTTAGGTTATGCTAGGTAATAATATGTTAGGCCACGATATGCTAGCGAACTAAGGCTATAATAGGCTAAGCTATGCAAGTTTATTCTAGTCTAGGGTATGGTATGCTATACTAGTCTAGGATATACTAGGCTAGGCAATAATATGATACTCTTGGCTATATTATGTTAGGTGTGGTTATGCTAAGATAGGCTATACCAAGCTAGCCTATAGTATGATAGTCTAGACTAGGCTATCGTATGCAAGGATATATTGGCTAGGCTATAGTACTAATCTGCTATGTTATATTATGCTATACTATGGAATACTGTGGTATTAGTGTGTGTCAATCTTTTCAACATTCTCATTACATAAATGAGGGGTGCTCAAAATTTGCAGCCCTACCTATGAATTCTAAAGTTTTTTTGTTTTTTTTTAATATAATTTTAGTTCTAATTGGTTAGCTACTCAAAAGTTTTGATCTATTTTTGTCATCTTGGGGAATTAAGTGACTATTATTATATTAATAATTATATCTATTCACTTTTTTTTTCTTATTTCACCGTTTGAAATATTCATCAGTGTGCTGAAGATTACGCGGCCTTCACTACCATCCTACCAGTGGGATTTGACATACAATTGCTTTTAAAATTAGGACAAGATTGGAGACATTCACACATTTGAACACCTAAATTGAAAATAGCAGAGTTGTTGTCATCTCAATTCCAAATTCTGGTTGACGTTCTGAAATGCGGATGTGAGAAATAACCCAGCAACCAATCTTGAAAAGGATATTTACCCTAAAGTACTTGAAAAGTGGGAACAAGGAAACATTTCTTTTCTAGCCCCCATTGTAAATTCAAGAATCACAATCTTAAACAGATCCAAAAGAACTGGGAGCAGGCCTAAAACATATCATTTGAGAGAGGAGAGCTACAGGCCTAAGACACTTTTATTACAAAACTAGCCAACTTGTTGATATCCTCAGGCCAAGTGTAAAATTGTTTTTTGCTGTGAATTTGGCTGCCATGGTCGCAAAAACGAAACTCAAATTAATTTAAATCCCATATAGAGATGAAGATCTCTATGAAGGAACTTGCTTTCATTAAAGTCAGAGAGAAATGGTTACTTCGTTTGTATCACATCAGGTTTGCTTTCGAGTTTAACTTGAGTAAAATAGACAAGTCAACAATTAAAAGCTACAAGAAGGTGAAGGAAGAAGAGTTGCTTACTATAAGTATGCCAACGTTTCAATGCCATCAAGTGAAATAATTTTCTCTCTTGACGAAAATGCTGATGCTCAAGATGGAATGAAAACGTTTCGCTTTCAAAATGAGGCTATAATTTCACCAAAAGTCTATTAGAAGTCTTATTAAAGCTTATAAATTTAAATAAGCAAGTATTGTATTGGCAGCAAGGGATGGTACCCTTTTTGTCGTAGCAGAAATGTGGTTAGATAAGGAAATTACAATTGATTCTGCCTCTGTAAGCCGAAGAGGCACTATTTTACCCCCGTTGCTAGCTGCACCTGAGGTGAGGATATGGGTGGTATAATCATAAACCCCATACCTCTCTCTCTCATTCAAATCGAAGCCCCAAACATTTTCGAAACCTTGCTTGCAACCTTGTCACTCAAACCCACCATTACAATTGCCATCATTTATCCTCCCTCAGGCCATCCCACTGCCAGATTCTTCACTAAGCTCTGCGAAAGTTCAAACATAACACTCTCCAACCCTTCAAAAGCTTTACTTATTTTGGAAGATTTAAACATCCCCCTAACTACCCCTTCATATCTGCGACTACTTGGTAGATTTAAACTTTATTCCCTCTTAATCTATCTCATATCCCTCCCCCTCTACACAAGGAATACACGACCTAGTCCCCTCTCCCCCTTCCAGATTCATAGCCCAACCATAGCTGACCCATCCACAGTTATTTCTGAACACCTCGACATTTAGTTATGTTTAGCTATCCATTTCCAAACACAACGCTCCATCACACTGCCATTAACGTATGGCAAATGGCAAGAGATATCATCTCTCTCCTTCTCCTGTGAGTCATTGTCATCACCTCCACCGACAGCAACATACCTCTCTTCTCTTTCTCTCATATCTTCTCCCTTTGTTAACTCTCCGATAACGCACCCTGTAGTTCTCAGCAAATATTTTGAATGGTAAGAAACACAGGTGTCCATGCAAGAGACAGAAACGGCGTGCCCGTTCCTTTGGCGAAGAAACAGGACCCGTCTCTGTGGCTTACTCGCTTGCTACTCATTCATACCCTGCCCTTCTAACGTCTGTCCGAGAGGCTCACACTTGCCGTATACTTTTAGAAATCCAAAACTAGCCACGCAACTTGCTAAAGCTTGCTGCTGAATTCTCAGACTTCTTCTCTGATGAGAGTGTTCATATCTGCTCTGGCCTAGTATCTAACTCTACCTCTCACCACGGAATAACCCCCTCTTTTCCTCCCCCATCCGAACTTTATTCTCTTGCACCAGTGTCCCCTGACGATTTCATCCCCCCCCCAACTTTATTCTCTTGCACCAGTGTCCCCTGACGATTTCATCCCCCCCCCCACCCTTTCCCATTAAAAAAGACCTCATTTTCCTTCAAATCATTCTCTCCAAGTCCTTCCCAGTTCATCCTTGTCCTCCTCGCTGTTATTTTCGACATCTCTCTCTCCTCTGGAATAGTAGTAACTGACTTTAAACAAGTTGTTCTTTGCCCCATCGTAAAGAAACCAAATCTGAACCGCAATGATCCGGCAAGCTACCTCCTACTCTCTCTATTCGCCTCATCTCAAAAAGTCTTTGAGAAGCCTGTGTCAATTCTAGGTTCTAGATCACCTGTCTTCCGCTACTGCCGCCGAGATCTTTTAGTCTAGTTTTAAGGTAGAACACAACACTATATAATATATAATGGACTACCATCGATCTGCAACCGACGCTTGATCAGCTTTCCATTCAAACTCGTAATCAAACTATCTATATTGTTAATGATGTATCGCAGTCATCTGAAGTACGTTTTGGTGTTGTGCATCGTTCGGTTCTTGGTCCACTTCTGTTTTGTATCTATATTTCTCTTGATATTCTTATGCGTCGCCATGGTAGTTCATTTCACTTCTATGCTGATGATACAGGAAAATCTTTCTTTCCTTTTCTCCAGACCCGTTAGCTGAAACTCGTATAAACCTACTAGAATTTATAGATGATACCTTCCAGCATTAAAAGTAGATGAGCTGAAACGCGAACAGAATATCTTAGACTTAATTTTGAAAAATAACGAGAAATTAGCTGATGGGATACATGTTGACGAAACGCTTGGGAACAGCGATCATAATATTCGGGACAATTTAAATATTCCTTAAAATGTTCATGAGCGCCGCTCTTCCCATTCCGAACTTTAAATCTTGTAATTTTGATATTTTTTGCTTCCGCTTAAAACTTTTAAATTGGAAGGAAATTTTAAACGTTACAACAAGGAAATGCATAATGATAATCAGCGTATTTCATTATAAATAACGAAATAGTGCTTAATAAACCAGGTTATAATAATTTATATGCTTAATTATTTTTATTGTTTTTCACGAAATGATCACAATGTTTGACTAGGATAAAGCTGTAGATGTAGTTTACCTCTAATCCCAAAAGGCTTTTGGCATCGTTTCACATAAAAAACTCTTAAAGCTAAAATCGTACGGAATTGGGGCAACGTACTAAAATGGACTGAAGATTGGCTGAAACCCGTAGGCAGAGAGTTGTGAATGGAAATAGCTTATGATAGACATCACTCAGGCAGTAGCGTTCATCAGGAATATGTTCTCGGACCTTTTCTGTTTGTATTATATATAAATGATTTTGACATAAATTTATTGCGTAAAATTTCAAAAGTTTGTTGATGATACGAAACTTAATACTAGAGAAAAATATCATAGTGACTGTGAAAACTTGCAAAATTCTTTGGACAAAACATTAAATGGTCGGAAAGATCGCAGATGCAATTCAACTTGAGAAGTGTAAAGAAGTTCACATAGGTCCTGATAATCTCAATCAATTATAATATGGGTTGTCAAATTTTCAACTCACTCAACATGGAAAATAATTTAGGTGTCTTAATCTCAAATGGTCTAAAATTTTCGAAACTGCACTGAAGCATCACATATTGCCGATTGAGTTCTAGGGTAACTAGGTAAACATTTTGCATTTAAATTTAAATATATTAATATTACCTAATATAAATCACTTGTAAGATCTTAATATGACATTGCCATAGCGGAACACGTTCAGCATCGAGCAACGAAATTAATTCTTAATTTACTTTCACTAAAATATCAGCATCTACACGGCAAACTTATTGAAGTATTTAAAAATATTGAAAGGGTTTACTAATATAAATTACGAAGCAATATTTGAGTTAGATAACCGAGCGGCCATTAGAAATAAAGGTTCCATCTAGTAAACAAACTATTTAACACCACTGAAATATCACATCATTTCTTTTCTTATAAAAAAACAAGCCTGGAATAGCTTGCCTAGGAATGTCGGTCGAAAGCACGTCAGTAAATATGTTTAAGAATAAAATCGATAAATATTCCTTTAAAATATGGCCATGCAGGAATAAGAGTTGCTACACTATTTTTTTATACATTTCCACTCTTCTTTTGCATTTGGTTTGGTGGGCTGTGGAAGGAGTTATTTCTTAAGAGCTCCTCAATAATAAGCAAACATTTACTGTAGACCTACTACTTATATGTGTTGAACAAATGCAAGGTTTAATGAAGCTCTTGAACAAAAAATTAATCACTGGTCAACCGACAGGTTTCGCTCCTCCTTCATAGCAATATACTTCCTCACGTTAGGTTGGAAAGATCTTCCTCCTCCTCGATTTTCATCCAACCTTGCACCATGTAAATACCATTTATTTAAGTCATTATAACATCACCTAAAAGGCAAAGTTTAATCTAATATGAAGGAGGTGGAAAATAATATCGAATCCTGTGTTACATCAAAACCGGATGAATTCTTCAAAAATAAAGCTACTTTCACTTTAAGAACATAAGAACATAAGAAAAGAAGGAGACTGCAAAAGACCATTCATGGCCTACACTTGGCAGCTCCTGCCTGCCCCTACCCCCTCCCGTTCTCTTCAATCAAATTCGGCAGCTCTTAGGAAAGCTGCCAGAGTATGTGGTTTTCTTCAGAGGTCTCTCGCGAGGTTATATTGAAAGAGGTTCTGAGATAGTCAAGATGGAAGCAGGATAAGATGAGATGGACAGGCTTTAAGTTGCTGGGGGTTGCAGCGGTGGCGGTCAGGAAGGGGGTGGGGTATTCATTTAGGACACGGTGGCATCCTGATCGAAGGCGGATCACTGAAACTGTTTCGCTGATCTAGGGTTAGTTGAGATTTGTGGGTGTCGAGGGAGGGGTGCACTTTGGAGACGGGTGTTTTGGTGCTGGGTTTGAAGTGCTATGTGAGTGAAGCGAATGTATATGCTTTAGATTTTTTGGGTTCAGTGGAGTTAGGGGTAGATTATCTAGTAATAATTGGTTTCAGGGGAAGGCAGGAGTTATTTGGAGGCTCTGGGAAGTGAAGCTAGGAGAGGAAAGAGCGTGTATTGGGTGTGAAGGGTATAGCAGTTTGCTGAAGAACTGTACACTAATTGTGTTGAGGTGGTTCTCGATTGGGACGAATTTTGTTTCGAGTGGTTTTTGTGCCGTCAGCTGCACTGTAGGGGACCCTATTTTACACTGTTTGTATTTTGTGTAGGTGTCTATTAGCTATGGTTTGTACCCAGGCTGGGTTATGCGTAGTTTAATGGCCTTCAGGTGAGAATTGCCAGGATTATCAGGGTGTCTTTGTGTTGTCTGAAGTTGGTGTTATTTTGTGTTTTGAAGATTTTTGAGTTCGGAAGCTTTTTCCTTTTGGATTTTGCTCGGTTCCATGTCTGCTGGAAATTTTGCTATCCATTTTTGGTCATTGGTGTAGTAGTTGGTGTGCAGTATTTTTTGTATGAAGATGTGGCGCGGGACAGTCTCGAAACCATTGGTGATGTCTATTGCGGCCATGAACTGTGCGTTGTGAGGAACATTTTTGGTTGAAACCTCCTAATATGTGTTGTTAGGGGGTTAGTAGTGTGGTTGTTAAATACTTTTTCTGAAGTCATGTGGGGTGTATGAGAGTAGGGGTAATGGGCTTGATTGTGTTGAGGGTTAGTTTTTATCGGATTTTTGAGATGGTTGGGAAGAGCGAGATCACTCTGTAAAGGGTGAGAAGGTTCGAAAGTTGATTTGGTTTGAGAATGTGAATGATATGAGCTTTTTTTGAGATGGGGATGATGATGTGTAACCGAGTGTAGTTGAAGATGTATGTGAGTGGAGATATGGCTATGGTGCCAAAGTGTTTCAATTAGATGTTGAAGATGTGGTCTGGATGTTTAGCATTCGTTTTTTAGGGATTTTATGGTGAGAGGAGTGCTTTCTTGTTCCTGCTGGTGGGTAGTTTGATGGTTTGGGAGTATAAGTCTTGAACTGTTTGCATTGATCGGAGAGATTCGGGATGTTAATGTCTCTGGTGAGGAGAGATTTATGGGTGGGGGTTGGGGTGGAGGATGGGGTGGGGGCGAAGTTTTTTTATTGTTTGCCAGAGTCAGACGATGGAAATAATAATAATGGAAACCTATTTGCTCAATAAATATATTTTTTCTTATATTAAAAATATTTTACTTTTCTTTAAAAAAACAACTAATATCTAATATCTTCCACACATTTTCCTTTCCTCCATCTTCACCATTTTCTTCACAGATCTCCCCTTTCAAAGTTCTTGTGGCAGATGCCCTCGTTGGTTTTCGCTTTAAATTAAAGGTAAAGTTATGGCCCGTGCAAACCCATTTATTTTAAGGGACCACATGACCTAAACAAGCCCTGAAACTTTGCTTTAGACTTGCAATCCCTCCTCTAATAGGGAAGAGGGGGTTAAAGTGACCAAAATAGATTTGACCATAAATGTTACCATCTTGTTTGGTTAGTCGCCAGATGGCGCCCCGATTCGTGTCGCCTTGCCGGGGGCTGCATCGTGCTCTAGAGACCCATGGTTCGGATCTTACGTTAATCAGTAGGTAACAACTCAGCATTAAGGGCCTCTTAATTGAGTGCAAATCAGTGATAAAACCACTTCCTTTAAACCTCTTCTTTTAAACGTATACCTTTAACCCTCTACCTTTAAACCTCTACCTTTAAACCCCTATCTTTAAGCCCCTACCTTTAAACATCTACGTTGAAATTCCTACGTTTAAAATCTTATCTTTAAACTCTTACCTTTAAACCTCTACGTTTAAACCCCCTTACCTTTAAACTCTTATCCTTAAACCCCTACCTTTAAACTCTTACCCTTAAACCCCTACCTTTAAACTCTTCCCCTTAAACCCCTACCTTTAAATTCTTACCTTTAAACCCATATCTTTAAGCCCCTACCTTTAAACATCTACATTGAGATCCCTACCTTTAAAATCTTATCTTTAAAATCTTACCTTTAAACCTCTACGTTTAAACCTCCTTAACTTTAAACATTTACCCTTAAATCCCCTACCTTTAAACTCTTACCCCTACTTTTAAAAAAAGTTACCTTGTCGATGAAAGTTTACTTTTCAATTCCATTACTTTAGTTTTTGTCTTCCGCTTTCAGCTGACTGGAATAGACACCAATTTAGTGACCCAATTTAATGACTTCGGGGTTTTATTTCTCTGAAATAGCAATTGAAATATGTATTAATAACAAATGGTTTGATGTAAGCGTAAGATTAAGAGACTCGTGCAAAAGAGGGAGGGAGATGTTGGTGTCACTCAGATTACGTTTAAACATATTCATTTAACCTCACAAGAGGTCTATAGTAGTCTGAGAGGGGGAAATAGAGAGAGAGAGAGAGAGAGAGAGAGAGAGAGAGAGAGAGAGAGAGAGAGGGATATATATATATATATATATATATATATATATATATATATATATATATATATATATATATATATATATTAGCAGATAGTCTCTCCGACGCCGTGTGTTCTAGTCTCAAGGCTAGTGTGATATATAGGTGTAGAAATCACATGGAGTGTATGTATGTATATTATACCGTATTAAAAACGTTTAAGAGCGACCGTCTTAGGTAGGCATTGGTCGTTCAGAGCTTACCGGGTTGCACCTGATGGAATGTAAATTGGTTATTAATTAATAGTGCTGACTGAAAAGCCAAGATGAAGGCGGTGAAGGAAGAAGGGAGAAACTGCGTGGAGACGTAGCCAAACGGGCTTCTTGGTGGGCATAAGATGTGGAAATGAATCTAGGAAGGAGGTCAGGTAGGCATTTATAAAAGTGATCGCTTCAGTAACCATAATAGCAAACCAAAAATGCCAAACCAGCCACAAATGTCTCTTGGCCCGAATCAGGTTTTTCTTAGAATATTTGATTTTAATACAGTGCTCACCAAGCTGATAATTATTAGTACAGTACTCACCAAAGTGATAATTAGTACACAGCTCACCAAGATGATAATTAGTGGAATACTCATTCAGTTGATGATTACTCCAGTAATTACTTCCACGACTTTCGTGGGAAAACTCGACGGAGTGGAAACTCGCCCTAGTTAGCAACCACCGAGATAGCCACGTATTCCCATAAGCAAGACCGACCTCTGGGATGCAAAGTCCAAAATAGCCCTTATTATTGGGAAATTTACCAGGCCAAGGTCGACGGTGAGATTATGGAGCAAGACGTAGTTGTAAATAGAATTAGAATCAAAACCCTCAAAAGTATGTCACCAACCTCAACGTCACCCCATGACTTTTTCCTAGTCAAATGGTTTCATTCTGTTTGATGGTTAGAGCCAAATAACAGAAATGTGGGTTCTCACTTGGCAAAAGCCACAAGGGTATGACAAAGAACGTTGCATAGACGGAAAGTCATCCGATAGATGCCGAGAGCTTCCTTAAAGGGCTTTAATTCAGAACACCTATTTATCCTAAGGCAGCTCTATTGAAAACGATGCATGGCAATATTGTATAGGATCCCCGTAGAGAGTTTACCATAAAACATTTTGGTCCTAATGTAGCAAGAAGGGGAAAAATTTGAATTGAAACTTTTGCTTGTAGGCTCCGTCTGGCCAATGGAAATGTTCGTCTTAAGGGTCTGATTTGAAGGGGGCTGTTATAGAGAGAATTTAATAAGGACGGGTCGGTTTGTTGAAGAAATTCAATTCGCCAGCCCAAACTCGAGATTTTGTGTAAGATGAGATCCTTCAGGGTGGTGGAGCGGTTGGTTATACAAACACACTCCAATTATATAATATCTTTGTTTAGGCGATTAGGTAGGAATTATTCTTGATTGCTCAAATCAAGTGTCTATAGTTCACGTGAAGGGAGAATTTAGAGGTTGACGGGGAAAACGTGGAGCGAAGGTGGCAACAATGACATTATGCGTATGTCATTTATTGATAATTCAATGATTCGACTCTCTCCGTCCAAACTATGTAGGGTTCGACGACTTGAGGTTGCCAGGCGTCACTGGCTAAGCCAAGACACCCAGGTATGATCAGGTTTAGATGTGGCTAAATTTCAGCTTAAAATGAAAATTAGAAGACACTACTATATATGTACAAACAAGGTGTTTAGGATAAATTTGAATATTTTTGTCTCCTATTTTCTCGGAACATGTTGATGTATCGATGAACAGTCAACGGCCTTGACAGTATGCAGAGTAAAGTTTTAGTTGAGAAAACGTTAGGTGACAAGGAGGACTAGAAGCTATCTGAATATCGATTCGCACCTGGTATCAAAATAGCGGCATCGTAACAGGTGCTCAATGCTCCTTTAAAACTTTAAAGGCTGTAAGCCGTGATATGTGCAGCTGAAACATAGACTATAAAGCTGTGTCCTGCAGAAAGTAACAAAGCAAGCGTTCTGACTGCATCCGCACAACGGAATTAAACCAAGAACTGCAAAACAAAGTGATGAAAGATCCGAGAAAGGGAATCCGGGCTTTAGCGAGATGGGTGTTGGGGTCATCATCATGAAGCTGTCCCGAATGAGGACTTTCGCTACCAGGCGTACAAAAGGCCAAGAGACAAATTTTGACAGCAAAGGACAAGGAGAACAACATGAGGAAGGTTAAGAAGCTCCTGAACAAGCTGAAGTATCCTGTTGAGTCGGGGACGATCCGGTTCTTCTCAGATGAAAATAACTCCTGCCTGGAAGAGTTACACAATACCCAGAACAACAGGGGCCTTACCTATAATTAAGGCGACGTTCCACTTTTTATGAAGATCAAGTTCCTCCAAACTCTAATGATCTGTGGGTGTGTTTCCCGTGACGGTGACGCCATGTGGCTACACATCTTTGAAGGGGGCTTTATGCCTAATTAGGACGGGTATGTAGAGCTGTTTGAGATTGTTGATAAATCCTGGCTAAAGAAGGTTGCTGTTGGAAGTCCATACCTCCAGAGAAAGCTGAGAGTGTTTTTCTGAGAATTTCTACTTCACTGGCACCACTTTCTGTAATTTACTGGATTACCATGTACGGGGCGCGGTTGAAAAAGACGACAGCCGCCCTGGCTGCAAGCCCAAATCCGAGCTGGTGGCCAAGATCAAGGTTCTCGAAGATCTTCCCAGGGACAGAATAAGAAACGCATGCCCCAGGTTCCGGAGCTGTCATAAGACCTTTTTGGAAGGTGAGGGCGGCTACTTTGAGTAAACTGTTATCTCCTAGCTATAAACTAGTTGATATTTTGCGGGTTATATATTTTTATGCAAACCATCAAACAACTATATATATATATATATATATATATATATATATATATATATATATATATATATATATATATATATATATATATTGTTGAAGACAATGGTTATTTCGTCGTATTTAAGTTAAGAATAAAAATTTGCCAAAGGAAATTAACTAGGTCTTCAACAAAATTTAAATTCAAGAAAGACTGCTACTCATCTACACTAATACATATATATATATATTAATATATATATATATATATATATATATATATATATATATATATATATATATATATATATATATATATATATATATATATATATATCGGACCTGGGCGGCCCTCAGATCATTTGAACCTACTTTAATGGAAAATGAGTGTCGTCTCCGGACCTTGACGGAAAAAGGAACATTTAATTTCTGACGAACACATAGTTGGCTACCTAGTTAGGGATCGTTAAGAATGTGCATCTTCTGATCGTGAGGGAATTTGTGTGATGACACGGACGGCAATTCTCCCATGTGAGTTTTTAGGACCTCTTCAAACTCACTGAGGGAAATGGACGGAAGACGGATACAAAACCCGTATAGTGGATGTGCTGGTGATGTACTAAGCATCCTTAGTTTGAGAACGGTGGGCAAGAATCACCACTGGTAACTTATTATACTATTGATCAGGTGATGAACCTGCAAGCCACAATGGTTTAAGCATTATGTTGTCCTCCTTCTTAATTCTAGAGAACTCCTTCGCGGCTTTGAGTTTAGCCGGAGGAGAGAGGCGCGGGCGTGCCACAACAGGGGGTCTGTTGTGTGTTTATAATGTTGAGTATTGTGCTTCATCGCCTTTTCACACAACTAGGGATAGTTTAGGTCAGGAAACGATGCTAGTAATACAGCGTATTGAGTAGAGATTTATGGATGCAGGGTTAAAATGATGAATGTGCAACTTAGCAAATCAAGTCCCTGAACAGGTCAAGTAAGAGTAAACCGAGAAGAAGGACTGCTGCAAATAATGCTCCCAGACACTCGATCCCTGAGAGCACGCCCTTATAAATCAAGGATAATCGAGAAGTGATGCAGGAAGTTGGATTCCAAGATGGGACGACTCACGTCAGCCACGGAGAACACCACGGAAGAGACCGTCCAGAAAAGATACAGGTCGAAAGGAGGTTTGTCTTTTTTTAGAATGGACCGGAATAGATTGACTTGAGATATTGTGGAGCGAGGAGACAATCGGAGGTCGACTTCTGTCCTGAGGCAAAGCCAGATAAATGAATACGGTAGAACCGCTGTCAAGACGAAGTAGCGTCCCGTATCTGAATCCCTGGATGAAGAGGCAAGGGTTCGAGACTAGAATTGCTCCAACGGTGAGTGTTTTTGCAGGCTAATAAAGTGCCCCGGAGCTGGGTGTCCCTCAGGTAGAGCTGGTAACGCGGCCGGAGGGAGCCTAAAATCGGACAGTCGAGATGTAAATGACAACTCTGACGAGAGGAGGTACGTTTTGTATTTCATCGTGAAATCTGGTTCTCATTTCCCGTGGATTTGCCGAACCAAGGCTGGTGAAGTAAGGGTGTACAAATTTCCAGGTGGTCTCCCGGTAGTAGCTGCTGAAGGGTTTGAGACATTAGCAGGATGCTCCTTGGTGTCTTCTGGCAGCAAAGGTGGGTGGGGGTGATGGACGTAGGGTTCCCCTCGGAGGAAGCAGGAAAAAATAGTCATTGGTTTTCCCTCCACACGAAAGCCACAGTGTAACAGGTATGATGGGCCTCACCTTTGATTTTTTTTTGTGAAACCAGCACAAGCTAGATGGCTCACTTTCTGGCTCTTTCGTCTGAGAAAAGCCAGACTGACTCGAGATCCGAGAGCGTAAGCGGAAACCAGGACTCTTACCTCGGAAAGAGCTTCTACATCCCAGCTCTTTGGCCAAATTATACTTCGCCTCGGTAAGTTTGCCAATCTTTGCTTCCTAGAGAAAAGCGGCTCTGGGTGGCAGGAGAGCTTCCCGAACCTCAGTAGGTCGGACAATTGTAGGCGGCAGCGGTGACTAGCTTCTGGCAACCTACCACATCTCGAGCTAAGACGCGATTGGCAGTCTCTACCAAGCTGCCGAGGCGTTGAACTTCTCTCAGCGCCTCTAGGATGTGTGTAACATGAAAGGAGAGACGACTGAGGAAGGCTTACCTTAGCTGTGCCGACGAGAATGTCGGTGCCCGCGGCTTCTCAGAGCAGCCGAAGGAGAGTTTTGGGTTTCTGTCCCCATCGAGGTGATGTTCCTGGTGAGGTTCTGTCATTGTTGCTGATCCGAGGGCTCGTGTCGCTGAAGGACGATGGCCCTGAGAGCCTCGTAGTTCTTCCGCTCTGTTAGCAAGTCGAATAGAGAATCCACTGCTTCCATGAGATTTGCTTCTAAATGGGGGGATTTTGTTTTGGTTGATACGACATTTTGTGTATCAAATGCCAGTTCACAGAGACGGAACCAGTTTTTTGGGCCTATCTGGCAAATATTAAGGCATTTAATTCGCTGAAACAATTGCCATGGCGGGGTAGAAGATTGTTGGTTGTTTAGTTGTTGAGCCATAACGAGTCGTGAAGAATCCTTTTTAGCGATGAGGTTGCTTGATGCAGGTTTGAAGTGTGTACAAATTTCACGGAGAGTCACCACTGGAGCAGTTGGTTATGCAAAAAAGTATGTAATATATTTATTTCTATGATCAGGTAAAAATGATTCTTGATCGCTTAAGTCAAGTGGCTGCAACTCGTGCGAATGGAGAGCTTGGAGGTTGAAGGTGAAAGCTGGCACTTGACGTGAAGCGAAGATGGCAGTGATGCCGTTGATACTTTAATGATTCGACTATTCCGTGTGACCAAATTATGTAAACCTCGACGGTGTACAGTTGTCATGTGAATTCATCATGGGTTTGCCATGAAGAGAAGAGCTAATTAAATTCAACAAAATTACTTGCCAGATCTGCATTAGTAGCTTGAAAATCTGCATTGGCAGGTATGAAATCTTGAACTATAGGTAAAGCAAATGTAAGCTGGAATTTATTTTTATCTGAACTCATTTCATGAATTATACCTACATGTTAGTTTTTTTTCCAGCCATTATTGAAAATTTGGCTGGCAGTTTATGCCACTGTATAAGAAATCGAGTATGCATTTACCTTTGACACACCACCATGTACGACTCTAAAATGTGAATTTTACTGGCTCGATGTTCTCATTCTTTATTCACATGTTCCTGAATTCCTCTTGTACCAAGGAGGTGAAATGAACAGGTTAAATTCGCCTTGTTGTGAGTATGGCCTATATTATTTATGGTTGAGGCAAGTCTCCCTTAAGAAAAGGTCAATTTGGTCTTAAAAGATCAAACCCTGCTAAGTTGGAGGTTGATGGCGCTGCGTGTTGAACCGCCTACTGCCTCCACAACACGACGCTCAGCTCTTATGTTGGATATCTTACTTTCGCGTGAGCATTGCCTAAATAAGTGAAACGGAGGATGGTGTTTTGTTTTGAGAAGGATATTTCCGCCAATACTTCACTTGCCTTTACACTTATCCTTCCTTTTGCAGACAATATTACTAGACTTTCTTCATATATCCTATCTGAAATACACAATCTTCTTCTTATCGCCTTTCCTCCGGTTCATTTTGACTTTTGTCATAGTTTGCTTCCTTAAATTGCTACTTACGAGACAATAGGCTTTCTCCAGGTGGAAGCTATTTTTTATCCATTGATCAGTTTCTAAACTCTTCAAAGTATATCCTGAGATCGTTGATTTCTTTCATTGAACTAACGTTAGATCGTCAATACACATCAGTGGCAAACTAGGGCTTTAGTGTAACTATCAGGATCCTTAAAAATAGTGGCCCCTGGAGCTATGCTTCGCCCAGTCCCCTGCTCAACTTGGGAGGGCTTTGTTGTTTTAGGCCTATTAGAAATGTTTTCTATATCTATATGTATCATTCTTTCACCCCAAAATTTTTAAAATGTTAGTGGCTTAATAGTTTAAGTAGTTATGATATGCTAGGCAAGATTAAAAATATCTGAATAATTCATAAATTAATGAAAATATAACATTATTATTTCAGGATATTTACTAAACTACCCAAATACATTAGATTATGTCCTTAGTACGATTCAATCTTTAACTAACGAGATATTTCCCAAAACACTAATATTCCAATACTTCAACCTAACCAAATCCTTTAGTAAAATATATAGATAGAAAAAAAATCCTTGAGTAAAAAAACTGGCTGCCGATAATAGAAAAATACCAAGAGATAATTAAGTATTCCAAAGGAAAATAACACAGACAAAATAATAACTTGTTCGGGGTTTCGACCACGGATCTGCACTCGTTTTGGGGCCTTTTATTTCTTTGCAAGGATCTACTGATTAACATAAGATCAGAACCATGTTTATCTACAGCGTGTGGCAGCCGCCGTTAAAGTGAACTGAAACGGGACATAACTCGGTGACTAACCACATAATCACACACGATAAGGCTCAACTTCTCTGTAATCGGAAGCGCTGTTTCCATTTAGCTTTATAGATAGTAGCAATAAGAACAACTGGACGATAGTTCTGGTGGTTAGCCTGGTCCCCTTTCTTGGGGACAGGCTTTGCAAAAGTATATACCTCCAAGAGGAAGGAAAGATAGCAGTGTTTAGGATGAGGCGAAAAAGGTAGCAAAACACAGATGCCAATTATTCATCACCCAATTCCTTGAGGAACAAAGAAGGGATGCAATCGGGTTGAATGCCTTGACAGCCTTCAGAGACCAAAACACTCCCTGGCCTTTGCGTATTGAAGTAATAAGGGGGTTCATTAGATTTGAAGAGACTCTGTGATGGGAACAGCGCCATCGGAATCATCTAAGGAAGAATTCGGGGAAAACAAGGAGCCAAAAGGAAAGCTTTATCAGAGGAAGAGACGACGGTTACAGTACCATCCACTTTGAACAAGGGAGGTAAACTAAATTTGCAAAATGTTTTAGAGTTTGATTTAGCTAGGGATAAGAGATCACCGTTAGTAGGAAATAAACCTAGGCTGTTACACTGCCTTCTCATGAAGGAGTGCTTAGCCTTACGAAGTTTAGTAATACATCGATTCCTAGCGCCTTTGAAGGCAGCAAGGGTGAAATCAGAGTGAGATTCTATGTATATAGGCTATGCATGCACCCTTTCATCCCTGTATTCTCTCTACCCTTTTAAGAACTTTTTAGAACGTTATCAGAAACCAATGGAATAAGAACGTTACCATAGTCTCGGCTGAGAAGATCCAAACAACTCTCCTTTCTTTCTGCCTCATTCGCTTGCCTTTCTAAAGCATATTCTTAGAAATTGGTTTCCCTAACCACACCTCTTCATTCTCACTTTACGTCGCTATTCACGAGTTTTAGTTCCAGATTAGACTGAATTCCTGCGAAGTGAAATCAATTCAGCAATTGATCACTTCAGATTACGTCTTCGCAATGTATAAAGTTAGTAGCAGCTAGGGATCCCACTGCTGGGATTTTCTACCTAGATCTTAGGTTTTTAGGTTCCAGCTAGGTTTTTAGGTTAAATTTTGAAAAATCTCGTAAAACCTGTTTTATTTTCGGAAAATATACGACGATTTATTAATAATTTCATTAAATTATATCCTATTAATATAAATTTATACCATTAAAGTGCACGTAAATGCCAATATCTGATGAAACAGAACATGTTCAGTTGTTGTCAGATTTATACAGGCGGCGGCGTTCCACCATTCCCTTTTCCAAGCTACTCTCCCAAACCTTCAGTTCAATGTTGACAGTGCCATTGCCGTGATGTGTTTCTTTTTTGTAAAGTTGTTGTTGTGTGTGGGGAAATTCCACATAAATTTTCTTTTGCAGCACAGAAGTAAAGTCCATGCGCTGGAGAAGATTCTAGAATTTAGTTAGGCTTAAATTGGTAAGCCTCCCTCCCCTCCACAAGCGGTAGCCTCAAACCGCGTCCACCACCGACCACCTTTACGCGGGTTAGAATCGCCTCGGCGTGAAGATTTGAGGCCATTCGAGAGTAGCGCTGTTTCCCCCACCCCTGCGGGGGGAGCCTCGGATATATATGGCTCGTCTTCCAGGTGGGAGACACAGAGTTGAGGAGTCTCGCCTGGACCCAAGAAGATTTCCCTAGTTCCAAGTCAGGTGCTAATAACAAAGCAAAGTGACGGCTGAACTTTTGTGTGTTGGAATTAGCCCCAGCCAGTGAGGTAATTCCATTTCACGATCGCCACCGAGCAATTTTTCCGACTCTACTCATCAACTCCTGTCGAAGCCCTCCTCGTTCGCCCCTCGTTTTCGGGTGGCCGAAATGCCCCCCCCCCTTTGGAGAACCGTCATCACGTCAACTCCCCGCTCAGAAGCTCCAAGCGCACACGCCATCACGTGTATTGCCTGCAGAAGACATCCGTGAAGCCTTACCCTGACGTCTCACCCGGAATCCTTCTTAAGCCAACCCCTCTCCCCCTCCAGCAACCCAATTGAGTTGATCCTCCCTATTTTAATAGTCTCCTTCTGTAATACATTAATTTTTAACTTCAGAGTCGGACGCATAACTCTGCAATTCCCCCCCTCATTTACCAATTTAATTTTGCCTATTTATTCTCTTATTTTATGTAAATAAAATTATATTTTTGTACATGCCTTTTTAAATAACCTTGAGCTTTGCCATTGCCCAAATTTTACCTGACCTCGTTGCACTCTCTCTCGCTGTTCCGCGCGTCGAAACTCGTGGCGTTCCGTCCCTTGTCAGTTCACCTTTAAGTTCTTGGTCACTCCCCCATAGATATAATATTTATTGATATAATGTAATGCCATACCACGACATTGTGTATTCAATTACCGTGTCTAAAATGTGGTATAAATAATCTTTTAAAGAAGAATGGTTGAAAATCTGAAAGAGTGGCTAAAAGAAGATCCGAGTGAAACGGGATGTAGTTACTGCATGGTCTGTAATACAAAAATAAGGAATGCTAATAAATCGATGTTATTATCGCACAGTAAAACGGCTAAACATGAAAACTGTGAAGTCAACAACAAAATTAAATATATTTGTTTAAAAAAAGAAGCCTACAGAAAACGAAGAGGTAGCGAAGGCAGAACTAATGATAACCGCTTTCATTGCCGAACATCATATGCCATTTGGTCAAAAAGATCATCTCATAGAAGTATGCAAGACAGCCTTTCACGCCAGCAATATTGGAAAAAACAGTAACTATGCGAGCAACAAAAGTTTCCTATCTTATCCAAGAAGAAATTGCTTACCATGAAAAAATTTAAATTGCTGATATATGTAAACAAGAGCGAAAGTGACTCCAACGACCTGCAGCGTTTTGTGATAGATGAATGGTTATTGCATTGATGGGTTCTCGGGGTAATTTTTCTGCCACTAGATGGCGCCACCCAGTGCCAAATCCGATTGCAGATATGAAATCTCCAGGGTGAAATACCATATGGCTCTAAATGGGTACAATTGAACTTTACTCCTTTTGAAAAAAAAGCGACTCCTTGACCTGGCGCTTCGCCGCAGGTAAAAAGTAAAATTCTCATAATCATCGATGAGGGTATTGACACACTCGTATCAGTATCTCAGGTATTTGCTATCGTTATTAGATATTTTGACGTTCAAAGGGGTGATGTACTTAATAATTTACTTTACACAGTTTCTGTTGAAGATGGAACGGCTAAGGGATTATACGAAACTGTTAAAAAAAACTCTTAATGAGAAAGGAATCCTCAATGTGCAATATTATAGGTTTTGTTAATGATAATTGTTCAAACATGATGGAAAATATGAGTGGATTTCAAGCATTATTAAAAAACGATATTCCATCACTTTTTATAAAGGGTTGCCTACAGTGGCGACTCGTAGTTAAAATTAGTTGGAGTGCTGCATCAGAATTCTTTTAGCATTGATTTAATATTGTGTAAAAGCAAACAAACATATAAGAAGAAAATTTATAGATAAGCTTGATAAAATCCTAAACAGAACAGAATCAAACATTTTTTACTTACTAATAGCCTAAATTGTTACAGTTCAAGCTTGATCCATCCATTTAAAAACAAAATTCATTCTTCATGTTTTAATTTTGTTCGAAAAGATTAATTATTTTCTCCTTGATCTCTGGATGACTACTGAGGATTTTTTTTCCTCCATTAAAAGCACTGCAAGTGCATTTAGTCTTTCAGAATTCATTTTGCTCCTTAGGAAAGTTTTTATTCTTTTCATTGTTGAAAAGCAGCGTTCTACCTCTGATGTAGTCATGAGAATTATCACGAAGATTTATATCAGTTTCGTAATTTCACTAAGAACAGCATCTATATTATTTTCCAAGATAAATTTTAGCAGCTCAATTAATTAATAAAAGAACCGAAAAAAATATGAATTAAATTCTACACTTTATCACATCCAAGAATATAAACACGTTTTTCAGCACAACACACGCCGAGTCAAAAAGAACCATTACCTTCCACCGGTACACCAGGGTCGACACTGCGTGAGCCACAGTGCTCTCTCTTACTACTGTGCAGCTTCCTATCTCGGACATGTGAGCATGTGAACAACAGCCAAAACACCGCGCTGGAACTGTGAAGCGTACAGTTCTATACAAGG
Organism: Ceratothoa steindachneri; assembly: GCA_963969495.1. Classification (NCBI taxonomy): domain Eukaryota; kingdom Metazoa; phylum Arthropoda; class Malacostraca; order Isopoda; family Cymothoidae; genus Ceratothoa; species Ceratothoa steindachneri. The sequence continues at coordinate 168,052,159 of OZ018324.1, forward strand.
ATTTTTGTATTTTTTTCATTAACTAGGGGATGGCTACTGACATTAAGCTTAAGGACTATATAATGTACAAGTATAAAGAAAGAATTTAAGAAAAAAGGACTCATTATATTGAATGTTATCGATAATATCAAGTGGAAATTGAGGGTACTACAGTGCCTATACACGAGCCGCCATTGGTTGCGTATGTCATTCTTTCGCATTGTGTGCTATTCCTGCAGTCAAGGTGTTACCGTCCTATCTTGGAACTTTCATAAAGGATATTTCTTCTTATTTTTCACGCAGCAGAAAGCGAATTAAAGATTTTACTGCTATACAAGATGTTACAAAAACAGAAAATCACAAAATACCTAAGCTATCTCAGACTCGTTGGTTATCTCGCGGAAATGTAATAAAACTTGTGTTTGGGCAATGAGATGTATTACTGCTTTATTTTCAATCTGAATCTAAGGTTGACAAGATTGATGGGGCAAATGTTATTTACGAAACTATGAAAAATAGGGGAACAAAGTACTTGCTTCTCTTTTTAAACTATATATTAGAAAAAGTTAATTCCTTGAATATTGAATTTCAATATGAACACTTCAGATTTCATGTGATGCATTCAATGGTGTATTTTGAATACAAAAACATCATAAGTTGTTTCATTAAGGAAGAAGTCAGTAATTCTGCAAGAATATCTGAAATTGGCCCAAGTTACAAAGAGTTACATAAACAATTGAACGATTTATATTTGGATGGACGTTGCACGAGGCTATATTGTCTTTGACGCCAATTTGAGAAAGTAGTGAAACAAGGTTTAGGACTGATTGTTTAAATTTCTCGGTTGCACTAGGCATGCAAATATAAATTTTTATGCTGTTTCATTTTCCAGTCGGGGCCTTTTTCCTGATCAAGAGACCGATGATGTCCCCTAACTATCATAGACCTGTAGTTGGCACATTTCTGGTACCTTGTCCATAAAAGGAGCTCGGTTTGTACGTTCAAAAACTGATTCCCTCGAGTACTCCTGTGTACGAACTCATTGGCAATGTGAGCGCCTCTTCTCTGCCTTAAAGACGACAGTAAACATAGAAAAAATAGGCTTCTGCTGTGGCTTTCGTAACCCCTCGTAATTCACGTTGAATCTTTTCTATTTTTATTCACTTCGTCTTTCCTCTATGTAAGGCCTATTCCCAATCAATGAGCTCTACATTCTCAGTAATTCGATCAAAGGTTTGGAAATATTTTCTCTTCGTTAGGTTGCATAACCCCTTCCCCTACATTTCGGCCTACAATTAATACACTGTACATGGAGGTGATTATAATTAAAATTTAGAAAATCAAGCACCATCAAATGTCCGCTGACCATCTCGTGGTCAGCTTGTGACCCCTGGGTTATACTGTCAATGTAATGCGTGTTCTATCCTTTACCTATTGCTTGGCGGAACTCTTCTCAAAACAATTACATCAACACGAGATTATCTGAGCCCAATGAGGTCGTAGAATGAAATAGCATAGAAGCCACATGGGAAATAAATCTGTGGAAGCCACATCCACTTATATATCGAGGAAGTGATAGTCTCAATTCTTATGGGTTGACACCAAGACAACAAATAACCAACCCATAAGAATTGAGACTGTAAGGGTGCAAAAAATGTATCAGAGAAAATTCCCTCCAACTCGATAATATAAATAGCCAATAAATCTACCAAACCAAAACGGACTAAAGCCGGTCGTGAGTCTAGAGTATTTGCATTTAAATCCAACGGTTCCAAGTTTGAAACTCCATAGTCCAAAAACTTTTATGAAGAAGACCCAAGAAAGAAAACGGAAGAAAACGGCTTGAAGGACCATGGATCACCAACTCAAGAATCAAGAAAAAGAAGACAATTCAAAGAAGATGCATCAAGAAAGAAGCACGAAGATATCATCCCCCAAGATAAATGGAATAAAATGAAGATGCATCAAGAAAGAAGTATACGGAAAGTCAAGCTAACTCAACAAGAATCAAGAAGGACAAAGAAATCATCAACTCAAGATAAAAGGAAGAAAACGAAGTATAAGGACCAACCCAGCCAAGAAGAATACGGAAGTCAAGATAAAGGGAAGACAAGCGTTTGAAGGGCCATCTTAAAGAAATAAGAATTTTAGTCAAGAAGAAGAAAATGAATTCGAGGAAGACAACCTGCATCGAGAAAATCAAAAGTGAAAAACAAGATTAAATAAAATAAGATATATAATGAGGATATGCCCCCCCCCCCCCCCATAAGACTATCACTTCCTCGATATATAAGTGCATGTGGCTTCCACAGATTTATTTCCCATGTGGCTTCTATGCTATTTCATTCTACGACTTCATTGGGCTCAGTTAATGTCGTGTTGCGGAAATTGTTTTGAGAAGAGTTCCGCCAAACAATTGGTCAATGATAGAACACGCATTACATTGACAGTATAACACAGGGGTCAGCAAGATACGGCCGTCCGCCAAAATTGTCCGGCCTGCAGTCCCCAAACGAAATATAATATCTACCCGGCCTGTCCTGTCTAGCAATAAAAATCTAAATTTTAGATTTTTATTTCTAGACTTTTAGATTCTAAAAGTAACTCGTAGAATGTTGAGAGGTTTCCTCGAATATTCAAGAAAAATCAGGTATCAAGAATTTACGCGAGAGCATTCTGGAATATTCTAGAATAGTTTTGCCTGTGTATAAATTCCGCTGGGAATGTTAGATCAAGAAGAAGTATTACAAATGGGACTTTGATGCCCAATGCGATGAAGAAAATGTGGAGGAAGCTTTGTATAACCAAAGTATCGCCTTCCACCGTGAAACCTTTGTTGAACTGTCCCCAACAGAATTCAAAAGGAGAAGAAACGGGAAAAGAAATCAACTACCCGTAAACACTAGGACATCCACACAAGCCAGAACAGATGATGGAAAACCAAAACAACAGGTTAAAGATCTTAACGCTCAACAGTAATGGATGGGAGGGGAAGGCCACGGAATACGGCAACATATTCCGTGTGCTAGATCCCGACATCATACTGATTACGGAGCATGGTATCGATACGACCAATAAGCAGTTGAAGATACCAGGCTACAGAGTGATCTCAAAAAAACATTCTCAGGAGAGGTACGACGGTGCTGCCGTGGCCGTCAGAAGGAACCTATCGTTCAAACGCCTTCCGGATATGGACGAGTCCATCGTGGTGGTAGAGCTGCATACTTTAGTAGGCAAGCTCATAGTAGCGGCCGCATACCAACCACCTCGACGCAAGTATCTCCCTCTAACAAACTTTTACACCCTGTTTGGCCACGGCAGAGTGGTATTCCTCGGGGGAGACCTCAATGCCAGATGACGAACGGCTGGCTACGGAAATACAAACGAAAGAGGTCATAACTTGGAAATGATTATGAGAAGCAAAAACATTCAGCGTATAGGGACGGATTTTCTGACCTATTTCACCGTAAGGTCCGCAACGAAACCTGACATAATCATGGCAAGTGATGGCTTCCCTTTCAATTACCGTAGTGAGCCAGGCCCGACAGTCCCCAGCGACCACATACCGATCTTGACGACTATTTCTCTCGCGCCAATTCAGCTCCCAATTCCTCTTCGAAAAAGCTAAGCTTCGGCCAACTGGGAACGCTACAAGGAAATCCTTGCTAGATATGAACCAGTGGGCCTGAACAGGGTGAGTCTGGAGAGGATCGATGAGGAGCTGGAAGCGATAACTGCCAGCATCATCGAAGCAGATCGTGAGAGTGTGCCGATGAAAAGGTACAAAACTCTCCCTCAACCCAGGTGTATGAGGAAACCAGGAGAGAGGGTACAAATCGGGAAAGAACAAGGCTGCTAAGACGCCTGAGTGAAGAACTTAAGCAGGCTATCAACCAGCAACAGGCTGAAGTCTGGGACAGCCTGATTGAAAAGGTTGACAGCGAGGTTCGACACGATGTGTTATGGCGACTTGTGAACAAGTTGAAAGGTCTTACAAGTAGAGAAAAGACCCGCATTAAGGAGGGCGAGGACTACTTGGAAGATCCGGCGGTTTTGGAAAAAAAGATTCCGCATGTTCTGGAAAAATCTCTTTAGGATAACACCAGAAGAAAATGCGGAATTCGACCAGGAATTCGAAAGCCAACTGATTGAAGATCTGAATCAGAATGTGCATCGCACGCTCCCACATGCCTATGTCGACGAATGGAGGAATTTGGCAGACCATGATCGACCAACTTCACCTGAAGAGGTCATGGCAGTCATAAAAACCTTCAAACAGAAGGCACCAGGCTGGACGGGCATCACCAGAAATAACTTGGTACATGATCCCTGGCAGATCATTCAGGGAATCACGAACATTTACAATGCTTCCCTGAATACGGGCTACTTCCCAGACGGTTCAAAGATTGCTAAAATCATCTTTATACCCAAAGGAAGGAAGCCTGATCAAGTGGTGGACTACAGGCCAATATCCCTCCTGGAGATTATAGGCAAAGTTTACGAAAAGTTTCTAGCTAACAGGTTGCAAGATCAACTGACCGAGCTAGAAGCCCACAGCCCTCAGCAACACGGGTTCCGCAAGAGAAGGGGGACGGACACAGCCCTTGCCCTTCTCACCGAAAAGCTTGCCCGGTGTAAAGCTGAGAGGAAATACGTAGACGTGGTGATGCGAGATGTGCAAAAGGCCTTCGATAAGGTTTGGCTAAGAGGCTTACAACACAAGATCTTAGGCCTCCAGCTGAACCCAATCCTGGAAAGGGTCCTCTGCGATTACATCATGCGCAGAAAAGCCCGAATTTCGATCGAGGGCTACAGAGGACCCGAGTTTGAGCTTGAGACGGGTTTTCCACATGGTGGCTGTCTGAGTCCGCTGCTGTACCTTCTGTACACACTGGACTTACCTGATCCGGTAGGGGAGGAAGTGATGTACATTCAGTTTGCAGATAACATCACGCAAATCGTCCCCAGCTACTACAAAAATGCTGGATATCAAGCAAGGCAGACAGTCATCGAAATCGACAACATCAATCGATATGAACGAAAGTGGAAAATCAAGACTAACCACCGAAAGTTCCAAATCCTTCCAATTAACCTCCGAAGACGTGTGGATGTCACAGTAAATGGCGATGTTTACCCATATGGTAACAAAGGAAAAGTCCTAGGTCTACAATTTACCTTCAAAGGGTACAAAGTTCACGTTAGTGATAGAATCTCCCTAGCCAAAATACAGCTTAGCAAACTGTATAGGTTTAAAAACCTCAGCTCCAAGAACTTAAAAAGGCCGTACACTGCTCTGGTACGCTCAACATTAGTCTACCCAGCAGTGGTCATGCAGGCTGCGAGTTCCACCTCTCTCAGACAAATGCAGAGAGTGCAGAACAAAGCAGCCCTGCTTATAGCTGGAGCGAGAAGGACAGACTATATTCAGCAGACAGTCCTGCACGCAAGAGCTGGACTAACCCCTCTGAATATAGAACTCCAAAGGCTAGGGAGAAAGACCTGGGACAAAATAGAAGAGGAAATACTCCCAAATACGAACCACAACCTCGACATACCGAGAGCAGTCAGGGGTCGTGTCACCAGAAAATCCCTATTCCCGAGTTGAAGAAACTGCTCCCGAGAACACCAAGTCGGAATTTATACTTAGACACAAGAAGTAAGATCACCAAAATCCAAAAAATGAAGAAATTACAACGAAGAGTAAAAGAGGCGTAGTGCCTAATATAAAACCTATTTAAACAATCAAGAATTAAAACCTAAACCCCGGCATAAGATATATTACCTAATAAGATAGCAAAATAAAATAAGAAGATATATAAATATATATATATATATATAGCAAGTAAGAAACTTGAAAGGCTTGAAAGCCACGATGGAGGAAAGAACAAATATATTTATTTATTTACTTTATGTTAGGAAAAAAAAATAAAATATATATATATATATATATATATATATATATATATATATATATATATATATATATATATATATATATATATATATATATATATATATATATATATAAATAATAATAACAAAAAAATAAAGGGAAGACAAATAAGAGCCAAGACAAGAAAAACCTGAGAGGAGCCCTCTACACCAGGGCAAATCTAAAACTCTTTTTATCTTTATATACCTACTACACATTTTCCTACTTCTTGCATCACTTTCACTTTTTTGAGGTAGTCAGTTTCAGAAAACTATTGATGTTGGATGTGTCGTGACATAACAAGAATTATTATATTCTGCGAATCTACATAGTTAACTTTAAAGTGACTTAAACGAAGGCAGATAAGTCTCAAACAGTATGTTAAGATATTGTAAAATAAATTATAATTCAATTTTATAAATGGTTTTAAATGATTTAATTAAATTATCAAACATGTTTATTTCCTAAGTAGAATTACTTAATAAATAGTCTCCCATGTAATTTACCAAAAACATTGAAGGATATCGAAATTTTTATGGCTAACTATGATACGTATGCATTTTAGTATTTAAATAACGTTTATCCCATAAAAATGAGGCAATTTTGTTCTGAAATATATTGGTTTTTGTGGGATAGTGATAAAGAATGATTGCGTAACGAAACTTCTGATTCCAAGTTTCGTTTTTGAAATAGTGAACTTAGTTTTTCTAAACTAACTTTAAGTTTATGAACTTCGTCCTTCCTCGTTTGCCCAATAAATTAATGAACTTGTGGTGTTTAGTTTTATAGTGCCTCTTGATGTTGAACTCCTTATTTATGGTAACACTTCCATGGCAAAGTGGATTGCAGAAGTGTTCGATAAAAAGGTACTTTTCGGTCCAAACTTCCTGCGTTTTGTTGTCATTTGAGGGTTTCTTAATAAAATAAATTGTCAGTTAGTTCCAATGTCACAAAATTATCCAAAACACTCATTGACACCTTATTAGTTGATATGTCGAATTTGAAAAAAATAATGGATTATTTTTTTGTTATGGAACGGGAACTGGTACCTATAAAAAGCACTACTACAGGAGCAGACAATCCTGACGCACTGCTCTAATGTACTACAAACATGAATCTGGACCTATTAAAGCTAGCATCCGTAACGACCCTAGAGCTCCGGCTATGGCTTGACAAACTAAAGGTGCTGTGGGTTTGCTTCAGAAACATGTGGAAGGTCTCGGAAGTAAAAAATGTCATCAAAATGCACTGTATAATCCACCAAGAAGCAGTGTGCGCTAAGAAACCAAATTTCAAGGACGTGATGGACCTAGTAGTAAGAGCAGTAAACATGATTTTGTCTAGGTGATTAAGCCACCGTAAGTTTTGATAAATTTTGACAGAAGCAGAGAATTAATATACGGATTTGGTTTACTTCTGCGACGTTTGCTGGCTCAGTCGAGGTACTTTGCTGGAAAGAGTATATGCTGCACTGCGGGAAGATATACCTGGATTCCTTGAGAGCAAAAACATGAATGTCACAGAATTTCGCAATCCCAAATGGCTTTCAAGACTGGAATTTCTACTAGATTTAACATCCCATTTCAACCGTTTGAATTGGCAGCTTCAGGGAAAAATGAATTGATACATGACATGTGGAGACACATAAATGCATTTGAAACAAAACTACGATTTGGGGAATGTCAGCTAGAGAAATCAAATTATGCTTATTTCTCTACACTCTAGGAGACTAAACCTAAAATTGGCAACATTTCTTTGACTGTGATACGTGATTAAAGAAAGAAATTTTCCTTTCGGTTCGCTGTCATGTGATTTTAAACTGTTCACTACTCCGTTTGATGTGGAAGTGGACAACGTACTAGAATAGTTTCAAGTTGAACTCATTGACATGCAATGCAATCAAAATTTTACGCAAAGGATGTACTTGTATCTCTATTGAATTTTTATAAGAAATATCTTATTGAACCCAGGCTGTATACCAACTTGACTGGTCATGCGATGAAATTGCACCAGTGTTCGGTAGCACATATGCGTGTGAACAATTTGTCGTGGTATACGGCCGAGTACGTATGTACGCTTGCTCTGTACATGAGTAACTCCATTCCACTTTTCTCTAAGAGTGCTTTAATTTACTTTGATTCTTTAACCAGGGAGGATTTGGAATATTATATATCTATTGCCATTTGCAGAGTTCGAGGATCTAATTAAACAACTCGGACAAAAATATACATTTAATTACATAAAAAATAAAATATTAAAACTAATATTATACTAATGCTATAATAAGAGGATCTAATAAAAATAAATACTACCGATAAGTAATACGCGATGGCTGACTCAAATCACTTTCGCACGGAATGTGAACTAACAAACAGGAATAAGTTTTGGATTCCTTTTTACCTTTAACTAAGAGGGAGTCGGGAGTTGGGTGACCTTGAATGGGAACCTCCTCGACGAGATGATTAGAGGCGCGTTGGACTAGAGCTTTCCTTTCAGCCGTGGGGACGGCTGAAAAAAACAGCTGATGCTTCTCACTGGGTGAAAGAGACGCGTGCTGAGTCTATTCGGGAAGAACAGCTGATGCTTGTCCCAGGGGTGAGGGGGAGGCGAGACTTCTTGATTTGGAGATGTTAGTGAGGGGATCTTGGATGAACGGAAGTTATTCCGATCTCTGTGTTATAAATTCGGGCTTCTCGATTATGAGACTTGACCAAAATTTGAATCTTTTCTCGAGTGGGAATTCACGTTGGTATTTCTCAATGGTGAGGGGTATCTCTGTTTTTATTTAGAAAACCTTGATAGTGGATTTCTCTGGACGAGAAGAGCATGAGTGGGTCTCGATACCACTGGTCTAATCTTCTAAGCGACCAAAGCAAAGGCCTCGGTAGGGGAAATCCCGCTCGGTTCCAGCTGTCTTCTTGATTCCCTGTTTGACTCAGGAACTCGACTTCTCTCGATTGCTAAGCGAGTTCTCCTTTCATTTCTCAAGATCGAACTATATACTCGTATATGTCGATTATCCCCTGGGAGGAGGGGAGGGGAGACGAGGGCCCACAGTTAAGCCTTTCTCCTAGGGTATAAATTTTCAATTTTGTGACACTTCGGCCCTTCTGGTTTACGTACGGATAAATTAAAATTTCGTCTATTTTGCGAAAATAGACATAAACAATCGGACGGGACAGGGAGCCTGTTTATTGATTTTATTCTAAAGGCTCCCACACCTTCCTCTGTTTATATTAACGGACTATGAAATCTGCTGACTGAAATCCTTCTTTACGAGCGACGCTCGAAAGTTCTTTGTGGCAGCTGGGCAAAGGAGTGTGGGGTGGAATAAAGTATCGGCCCATGTGGAGCGTAATCGTTGACGCTGTCTAAACAAACTAGCCTCTGTTTGTCCTCGTGATATTTATTCCCCCACACAATTATTTTACAAAGTAAAATACACCAAAAGTAAGCTAAAGACACGAATCACGAATGACCATTAAGAAAAAGTACTGCTTTTGGCTTCAACCTCCTTATCAACTGATATTGGAGTCAAAAACAACATCAAGCATCACACTAATTGTGTCTCTTATAAATATCAATAGTTCAATGTAAAATTTTTAATGTATAAGAACTAAAATAAACATAATCTATTATAATTTATATTTTCATGTTTTACTATTATTACCTTCATTTATTTATTATTAGTTACCGAATATAACATTGAAAATTATAATAGTTTAAATTTTATAATGTAAATTGTGAATGTGGCCCTCCATTACTTCATAGACTTTGCTTGTGGCCCGTGAGCTGAAAACGGTGCTCACCCCTGGTGTAACACTTATGGGAAAGGAGAGAGATAGAGTGAATTATATATCTAGAGAACAAAAATAGAGCCGAAAGAATAAATAACTTAACTGAATATAAATAAAGCGGTTATTTTTGGTTTATCCAAAATAACAACCGCACCGGATACGAAGTCATTTAGTCCCTAAGGGCTAATGACGGCACCGATGTAGGTTGCTTGACCTTGGCCAAGCTAAGTAAAGGGTTAGTTTTCATGTTGACTAATAGATATGTGCTTTCTTTTGAGAATGCTAGATGAAATTGAACAAGATGAAAAGTCCCTCCAATGACGTGCGGCGTTTTGTGTTAAGATGATAAATGGTTATTGCATTGATGGTTTCCCATGGTTCAAATCACTTACAAGTGCCTTTGAATGGCTAAATGAGGCTTCTGCCACTAGATGGTACCACCCAGCGCCAAATCCGATTGCAGATTTGAAATCTCCAGGGTAAATATCCCTATGTCCCATGGTTATATGTGTCATTTCTTGGCTATAAAGAGGTACAATTGAACTTTATTCCTATTGAAAATTGATATTTACTCCTTTTGAAATTTGAACTTTACTCCTCTGAAAAAAAGCGACGCCTAGACCTGGCGCTTCGCCGCAGGTAAAAATGGGACGTCATACACGCTGCGCTTCGAGCCGGGAGAAGAGTGAATGATAAGGGGATTTTTTTAACTACCCTAAGAACCTCGTTTACAAAGTGAACTGGAAGTATTACGAGGCTGAGAATAAATATGAAGTTACCGCCGAACGACCTTGTCACAATCGTTGCTCGGATACCACCAGGGACGATTTCTGTTGAGCCTGGTCTGTCCATGGACAAACCTGCTAAGAAGGTGGGTGTGAGAAAGGCAACCATCCATAGAGCGGTGCCACAAGAATTGGTTTACACCACTCGACAGTTTCTCATCCAGGCTACCAAGGAAAGCTGTAAAGTGGAAGCACAATCACTCATCAACGAAGTCGAGCAAGACAGCACCTGCCTTCTTCGTTTCTTCTCCGACGAGAATAATTTCGTGCAGGACAGAAAGGTGAAATGGCAGAATGATCGCCTGCTGTGCGAAAACCCATCGGAAACGCCTAATGCCATGCAAACCAAATTTCCACCACTTTGTTGGTTTTGCACGTGGTCAGCAACGAGAGTGATGTTATGTTTCCTCACATCTTCCCCAGGGCCTCATTTTCAATGCGGACGTTTACATTGAGGTGGTGGAGACGGTAGTCAAGCCTTATATGGACTAAAGAGCCTGAGAAGGCCTTTCGTTTTGCAACAGGGCTCTTCTTTTTCACCTAATGCATGGAATACACAGGCGTGGTTGTTCAACAACGTCCCGCCTCATTGGTCTCCAGAATTGTGGCCGCCCAGCTTCCCCGAACTCAACCCCGCCTATATTACTTCGTTCGGGGTGTTGTTGAGAAGCATGTCAACAAGAATTCTCACAGGAGTTTAGGATATTTGAGGGCAGACATTGTGGTGATAATGTTCCCAATGACAAGGACTTCCTAACCAGGACATGCAATGAGCTCATTTTACGTCTGCAGTAGGTGGTTAAGGAATATGGTGGCCATTTCGAATGAATTAACTGAAACTCGGCAAAATTTATTTATCGTTCCAATGACCCTATAAAAGCAATATCATTTAATGTGCTTTTATAAGCCAATGTTATAATTTTAACCTTTCCCTTGGCTTATATAGAATAGATGCTATAATTAAAAGATTAATACTTAAAGAAATTAGTTCTGTCTTTCATTCTTAGTTTTTATATACATTCTTTAGTTATGTGGCCCCTATTTTATTTTTATTTTTTATTATTATTTTTTATTTTTTAATTGTCACTGCTCTGTTCTGTACATTGTATTTTCCCCCCTTTTGCTCATCGTGTCTTATAATCTCGTTTGTTAGGCTATCTCCATTTCTTTGAATCTGTTACCCTTTCCGTCGGCTTAGTTTGACCTTACTTTTGTAATTCTTAATGTGATTCTTTACCTTCCCCCTTCCGTCTTTCCCATTGGTGATTTCTTGTTTTTGAGGCGGTCTTTCATACTTTTCTTTCGTATATATACCTCTAATATAATATTATTTCTTGTAGTTATCCTTGATAAGGAACTTAATAAAGTTCGAAAGTTCTTGGAAACACCTTTTCATTTTTTCCTGCGGGACATTGCATTCATATATATATATATATATATATATATATATATATATATATATATATATATATATATATATATATATATATATATATATATATATATATATAAGAGTAGGAGATGGATAGATAGGGATAGATTTCCCTGATGAAAGGGAGATCAAAGGGTAGAAAATCCCTGGTGGTAGGAAATCGCAGGCGTTTATCTGAGATTGGTGTTCTCATTGTTTTTGGTCTTATATTCTTGTTCTTTTGCGTACTCTTTTTCTGTTTTTTGTTTAGGTTGTTCTTGGTTTGTGATGGTATTGCATGTTCGTTTGTGTTGTTCCTGGTTTATGATGGTATTGCTTGTTTGTTTGTGCGTTTTCATTTTGTTCCATGTAGATTATGGTAGTTTCTTGTGACTTTCTCGCAGATTTTTCGGGCTCTAGTTTGCAGTTCCAAGTTAATTGGGGTCATCTGGATTATCTGATGTAGGTCCCTCTGCCTGCTTCTTTCAATCCTCCTAACGTTGGAGATTAAGACGAATCGGTCGGACGAACAGTAGCCCATGGAACGTGCCTTCTGAAAGATCCGAAAATTCTCCAAAGGATAGGCGGGAGAGACTCACCCGGGGTGAAATTCCCCCCCCCCTCCTTTTTTCTATTGATTGGTCGCAAAGTGTTCAAAATGACCGGCATGAAAGGACCAGGAGCACTCAAATACACGTGCGCAATATGCCAGATAGATAAGTGGTGCGTGGACTTTCCGGAGGGGTGTTATTTAAAATGCCACCCGGCCAGTTCCTGCACTGACTGTATTCTAAACGGCCAAATCAAGGAGCTAAAAGAAACATGCAGGGCTTCCGAGGAAAGGTCTAGGAAGTTGGAGGAGAAAATAAACAACCTGGAATTGGAACACGCCGGACTGATTCGCAGGCTAGAGGCCAGGATAGCAGAGTTAACGTCAAGCCCTGTAGTAAACACTGCATCTGCAGTATTACCCTCAGAGCTAGGTCCGCATGGTACGGATAAACCCTCAAAGAAAAAGAAAAAGAAGGGAAAGAAATAGAAAGAATAGAAAGTTGAAACAGAAGATAAAGTAGAAGAAGAAGAAGGGAAAGTTGAAACACAAGATAAAGTAGAAGCAGAAGAAGAAAAGATAAAAACAGAAAGGTATATAACAAAGGAAGATAGGGGGGGGGAAGATGAATAAGAAAAATAAGAAGAAGAAAAAGAAAAACAAGAAAAATAAGATGGAGAAGAAAGAGGGAACCGATAGTTCGCTTCCGGAAGGAAAGCCTCAAACCTCTGCATGGAAATGTCTGAGGGTTACCTTAGTCAGCGATTCCCAAGCACGAGGTTTGCAGCCCCTGCTAGCGGCCCGCCTTCGCACTAGTGTGAAGGTATGCTGCCAGCCAGTTCGGCAAAACCACCACATCAGGATAGAGGCTGAGAAATCTCAGATCTCCGAGAATTCAGTCTTTGCCATGATGGTGAGTGGAAATGTCCTCTACCTCCGAGGAGACAAAGTAGGCCTCAGCGAGAAAATTTTCAGCACGGTCATGGAAGCCGTGGACGACTGCGGATTTAAAACTTGCAGACGGGTCGTTGTAGGGATGCTCCAAAGAAGAGGTCCTAGCCGAACAGCTCACTCAAGGAACGTGACCTCGAACCAGCACCTCTTCGACCTCTGTGCGGCGGAGGGGGTCTTCTTTCTGGACCCTTACCGCACCTTTCACGGTCTAAACTACCTCTACCAAAGGGACGGAGTGCACCTTTCATTCAAGGGAAAGGCTGTACTCTGAAACTTAATCCAGGATGTCGTAGAACGGACGCAGAGGAGCGTCCGACCCAGAGTGAAGGCGGACGTAAGTCAGTATGCCCGTGTCACTCCTGGAACGACCTTCTTAGATGTGGCAAAGAGGGGTACTACCACACAAAAGAAGCCGGGAAACGGAAGAGCGTAGGGAGTCCTACACTAGGGAGCTCCCTGAAAGTTCTTCTGTTCAATGCGAGGTCAATTAGGAATAAGTTTCTTGAGCTCCGTGGCCTCGTAGCAACAGAGGAACGTGAGATGGTGGCCATAACGAAGTCGTGAATAAAAACTTCCAGCCAAGATTTTGAAGATGAATTCATGATTCCCGGTTACCAGCTTTTCCTGAAAGATAGGCCAGGCAGAGAGGGTGGCGATGTGATGTTGTATGTCAAGGATACTCTTAACTCGATGGAGTTCCTGACTCAATGGGTGATAGAGCCAACGAGAGGAGACAATATCCTCGACTTGGTTTTCACCTCTAAGGATGATATCGTTGAGGACCTCTCTGTTGTCGAAAAGCTCGGTGGCAGTGACCACCGACTAATTAGATTTGTAGTCAAAGTCTCCAAGGCAGAGCCTGCACATAGTAAACCGAAGAAACTTGATTTGAGAAGAGCAGACTTTGCAGGTCTACGCGCTGGACTGACTGACGCGAGGCTAGAAGTGTGCGAGGCTGTTGAAGACTCGTGGAACAGTTTAAAAACCACATTCATGAGTCTTCAATCGCGTTTCATCCCTCTGAAATGCCCCCGTCGGTCTTCTGTTCAACCAAAGTGGTTTAATCGAGAAATCAGCCAACTGCTTAAAAAGAAGAGAAATGTGTACCGGCAATCGAAGATCTCGGGTGACTTTGACGAATACTGGAGGCTAGCCAGGAGAGTGAAGTCCAGCATAAGCGCGGCTAAGCGGTCTGAGGAACTCCGAGTGGTGAGACTCTGTAAAGAGAATCCCAAGGAGTTCTTTGGATATGTAAACACCCGTAAACCAATTCGTCGAACGATTGGCCCTTTGAGGAATGAGGAGGGAACATTAAAGCACTCAGATGCAGAAAATGCTAACCTCCTTAACGACTACTTCTTTTCAGTGTTTACTGAAGAGTGTGGTCCCATCCCCCCAGCCGACGGATTCCTACTCGGGGGAAAAGTTGGAGGATTTGGACTTCACCGAAGGAGAAATAAAAAAGAAGATCAGTGACCTAATGACGAATAAGTCACCTGGCCCGGATGGGTTTCTACCTAAAGTGTTGAAATAAGTGCGCGATCAAGTGTCACGACACCTGAGCGCAATCTTCAACATGTCAATCCGGACCGAATGCGTTCCTAAAGACTGGCGTGAGTTGGAGTTGACTCCGATCTTCAAAAAATGAGACCGTAGCCAACCGTCGAACTACCGACCTATCAGCCCGACCTCGATAGTCGGTAAACCCATAGAAAGCATGCTGGTGGCCAAAATGACGTCGCATTTAGAGTCAAACCTGCTACTGAGGAGTTTCCAGCACGGCTTCCGTCGGCAACGGTCATGCCTGATGAACCTTGTAGAATTCTTCCACTTCGTCTTCAGTGAGCACGATCGGGACAAGGCGGTGGATGTGGTCTACTTAGACTTTCAGAAAGCCTTTGATAAGGTACCACACCGCCGCCTTCTCCGGAAAGTGCGAGCGCTGTGCATAGACGGAAAAGTAGCAGGCTGGATAGAGAACTGGCTAAATGGCAGACGGCAACGGGTGGTGGTAAATGGACAGGCTTCTGAGTGGGTGCCTGTTACTAGCGGAGTGCCTCAAGGTTCTGTCCTAGGACCACTACTATTCATCATCTACGTCAACGACATGGACGGTGACATGGTTGTCAAGTTTTCTAAATTTGCCGATGATGCCAAGCTTGGTATGAACGTTGCAAAGGATGGAAATACTGCCCGCCTGCAGGAAGATCTTCGGAAGATTGGTTAGTGGCCTGATACGTGGTAAAGGCCTTTCAACGTAAACAAATGCAAAGTGATGCATATCGGCCCCCGAAATCCTCAATCACCCTATATCCTTAAGGACACTGCTCTTGAATTCACCGACACTGAGGACTTGGGTGTAACTATCACCAGTGACCTCAAGTTCTCAAAACAGTGTATTGACGTGGAGAAGAAAGCCCAAAAGATTTTAGGGTATATAAAGCGACAGTTTGGATATCGGAACAAGGAGATAGTATTGTGTCTGTACAACTCCCTCGTCCGATCGCACCTGGAGTATGCCGCACAATTTTGAATCCTTCATTTCGAAAGGACATCGCGAGATTGGAACGCGTGCAAGCCAGGGCTACCAAACTGATTCCCTCTATCAGACATAAAAGTTATGAAGATAGATTAAGGGAATTAGATATGTTCTCGCTGAAGATCCGGAGACTGCGTGGTCAGCTTATCGAAGTGTTTAAAATACTTCGAGGCTTTGACAGACTGGACTACGGGGATATTTTCCAGCTTAGCGAGGGAAGAACAAGAAATCAAGGCTTTGAACTGAAGCGATACCACCGTGATCTGTGTGGGAAATTCTTCACTTACAGTATCTGCGGTAGTTGGAACGCACTTCCGACGGAAGTTGTCAACCGTGAATCTGTTGACCAGTTCAAGTCAAGACTAGATAAAGTCTTGCGAAATCGCCGTTAAGATCCTCGCGAGTGATCTTCGAGGTTGCCAACGGACACCTTCGAGGATTGCACTAAAAGTACCCTACTTGTATGGACCGTAAGGTCTTCTAGGGTACTTATTCTCCTTGTAGCTCCTTTATTTTATACCCTTTGGAGGAGTTGTAATTTCTTTTTGGAACTAGTGTTGATAAGTATAGGTAGATACAGTAGCTTTGATCTTATGAGCGCGTTGTAGATCTTCTTTTTGCTGGTCATGTTCAGGTTTTCGAACCTGAATAGCTTGGTGAGCTCGAACTTCGCTCGCGCTGCTGTCAGAACAACGTGGCTTTCATTTTTACCTATCTTTAGTCCTATTACTGTCCCATAAATGTTGTATGCAATGCGGGCGTTATCTGTTTCGATATGGGCCCGTTTCCTACGGAAGAGTGGTATCACCTTAAATTTCTGGGTGTTAGTGGCTTTTTTCAATCTTCTTTCGTACCTGTTGACATGGTGGATTTCTCTGGCTGTAATTTGTGCCATGAGTTCAGGACTTTTGAAGGGGGCAGTGATGATCTGAGAGATGTGATCAGCGAACTGGACGTATAGCGAGTCTTCCTTGACCAGATCGGGTAGATCGACGGTGTATATATTGTATAGGAGGGGGCTTAGGCACACTCTTTGCGGTACGACGGCAGTTAGCTCGAAGTCTTGTTCCGTGTGGTCGTATATTTGTATATAGGCTATCCTGTCTGTCATGTAGTCATATATAATTTTCTCTAGTCTTGGGTTTAGTCCAAGTCTTAGTATTTTGTACTGAAGCCCAGTCCTGTATACTTTGTTAAATGCCTTCTTAACGTCTCTGAGCACCAGGTCAGTATACCTTTTTTGGCTAGCAATCTTCGCCGGTTTTTCTGTGATGATTGCTAGAGCCGTATTAGTCCCTCTCCTTCTTATGAATCCATGCTAGTGTTGGTTATGGAGGTTGTTATCCTCCATAAATTCTTGGACTCTATTAGCAAGGATCTTTTCGAAGACCTTACCTGCCACTTCGAGGAGGAAAATGGGCCTGAAGTTTGCTGGTGTGTCAGGCGGTTTTCCGGCTTTTGGAATGAATATAATTTTAGCAACCTTCCTTTCGTCCGGAAAATAGCCAACGTTTAGGCACGTATTCATTATATTGACCAGCCCTTCTCAGATGTTCAATAAGTTAAGTTTGGTCAATTCCGTTTTTCTTGGTGCTCTCTATTTGAAGGTACATAGCGTCGTTAGGATTTCTTCTTCCGTAATCTTACGTCCATAACCAGTCATCTCTCTTTCGGCAGTTGTATTGTTGAAGGTGTATGTCCTGTCTAGTTCTTGTCTTAGTTGGTAGTGAATGTGTTCCTCAAAGTCTAGGTAAAATTGTTCGTTCTCTTCTGGTGTGGTGGAAAGTACATTAATCCAGCAGTCTCTGTTTTTGTCAGCTGGCTTACCCTTTAATCTTGATAGTGTATTCCAAAATGTTCGGAGATCCATTTCTTGGTTTAGTTTGTCTATGAGGTCATTCCAAAGTGCTGTTTGTTGTTCTGTTATGTGTGTCTTCAGTTCAGTCCTTAGTGTTCTTAACCGTCTACTTTTAACTCTATCTGTGCCAGTCAGTCTAATTTCTTCAAATAGTCTTTTGTATTCGTCCATTAGGTCATATAGCTCCTGAGTCCACCTTGGTGCTGGAAACGTTTAATAGGTTGTTCTGGGTACTGTTGCGCAGTCCGCCTCTACCAATACCTCCGTTAACCTTGCCAGTTCCTGGTCGATCTCATCCAGGGTCGCTTTTTCGAGTGGTTGACATCTGAACTTACCGAGAAGGGTACGATAATCTTCCCAGTTCACTCGGTAGAAGCATTTTCTCTCCCTGACGGGTATCTGTATTGGGTTTGAGGATATTTTAATCATGATGGCGACGTGGCCGATTCGGATTAGTGGGCCGGGTTGGATATAGTAATTGTAGGGAAATTGTGAGCTGGTCAGGGTGATATCCGGCTTGGTCGCGGGGGTTTCGGTGATATATGTGAGGAAGTCGGGTCCAATGGGAGTGTTTTGAACTCAATTCCTCTTTTGACTGCGATGGCAGCGCCATTGAATCGTTCAAAACTGTGGTTTTTGGAGATGAAATTGTAGCTGAAAATCTTTATTTGTTTTTGCGCGGTACTGTCTCCATGCTCAGAGATTAGTACTATGTTAGGCTCGCATTGTCTAATTACGTTGCCGTATGTCGTTTGTTTGTTGTCCCATCTGTCAGCGTTCATCTGTAAAATTAGTTAGTCTTTTGTTAGTCTGTCCATGTTGTCTATCGTTTAGTTGTTCCTTTTGTCGTGTTTCTTTGAGGTGGAGGGGATAGGTGGTGTGGATCTAGTTTTTACGGATCTTTTCTTATTGAATTCAGCGTTTGTAATCGTCGCAAAGGCTTCCTGGTTTAAACGCACCATCCCAAGGAGGAGGACTTCTTCATCCACCTTCTCCAGGATGTCATCGTCATATTCCCATTTGTATATACCTGTTGTCACGCCCTCACTGATAGTTTTGTCTGTTAGGGTGTTGAGGAATGGGTTGTGAGCCGTCGTATAGATTTTCAGGTTTATTTTCGTGCCGTAATATTTATGCTTATGATCTTTTGATGTTGAGATGGATCTTACTCTTTGTCGGTTGGGGGATCTTTTACTGGGGCCCCTCGTTGGGAGGATTGGTTTGCTGCTGGAGTTGGTGTGACTTTTTCAATTCTGCTGTTTTTCTACTTCTGGGGGGGGGGGGACTGTCTCCATTTCTATAGGGGTTGTTTTGGTCGGCTGCATTTGAATTCTTAGCACATCCTCTGAGGCGGGATTCTCAGGGAACCAGATCTCTTCCATGCCGTTCTTGACTAGCATCTGATTCAACCCTTTGCTGAAGGTTCCCGGATTTGTAAGGTTCCCGATATGCGCATAGTATATGCAGCACATGATTTTTGTTGATTGTTCACTTTCGACCTTAAGGTAGGTCCGCTGAGTTGAGGTTTCATTGATTGCTGCTTTTACAACCTTGCCGTGAGTCCAGTTAGATTTTGCCTCCTCTTCCTCTTTCTTTTGTTATTGCACCTTTTTGATGGCTTCCTTTTTGACTGGGCATGTCATCGCCATGGCCCCGTGTTCACCGTTGCAGTTTACACATCTACGTGTACTGCTCTTGCAATCCCTCCATATGTAGCCAGATTGACCACATATCGAACATAGATCGTGGGTTTGCGGACATGTTCTAGTTGTGTGCTGGTTATATTGGTAGTATTTGAAGCACGTTTGCACCTCTGTAAACTCTTCCCTCTCTATTTGGTCCGGACACACCCTAACAGGGAAGAGCAGGAGGCTAAGCTTTTTTGCCTTTGGAGCCATGACTGTGTCCTGGAAAATGATCTTGAATACATGTGTGTACTCTTTAAATTTAATCAGTTCCGTTACCTATGACCATTGGTGATTACGCTCTATCTCTTCTTTGATTTCATTGCACGCGTGGTGACCCACCCAGGAGTCTAACTTTCTGCATACAATGCTCACTTGCGCTTGGATTTAAGAAGGGATTTGGGGGGTCTAATTGATTTTATTGAATATCTGGGTGGCCTTGGATGAGGCTAGAAGTTCCGCGTCCGCTTCTTTTTTGGCATATTGCCGTGTAACCGAACGGTGTATCTATTAGCCTAACGAGCGCAACGTCCAAGTCCCCGTACACTTAAGCAAAGACATCCCACGGTCAGGTTTAAGCCTTTCGGAGAGAGTCCTAAGACTAATCCGTAGGATTTCTTTCGTCATTTTGTCATTGTTGGTCCTTAATCAGTCGGTTTATCGGGTGTAAAGTTATAGTAGGAAGAAGGATATGAGAAGAAAGAATTTTTTAAATTCCAATGCCACTTTACCTTTTTGAGAATTAAAATTCTGGGATGACTATTTACTTGCCGTACTCCGTAATTATGGTGTCATTGGCACTTTGGGTGGTATTTTTTTATGTACCACACTTCTTGTTTACAATTGGAGGAAAATAACTTTTACTTAGAAAAATTTACGCGAAAATAAAATCCGAGGGAACGTTTAGCATTTAAGCTTGACTTTACCTCCTTTTGCAGAAATAACGTAACGAGAGAAATAATGATAACAGGGAAATCTTAGCAGTCTCTTATGTCATAAGGGTTATAAGGTAGCATAAAGTTAGAATGTGGAGAGAGAGAGAGAGATAGGATAGATATAAATTAAAGTGTGGTGTGTTGGTGTGGGTCTTAATGTGTGCAGAATGATAGATGAAGATGATGCAGTGAGGATGTTAAAGATTTATGCCAGGTTGCCTGGCTAACGCTTTCGTTTTCCTTTTATAACTTTTTTGGGGGGAGATACATAGTTATATTAAGCATTCGAGCCTTTGTTTTCATTTGCTCAATTGAGCGTCTGTATCATTTTTTTAATTTGGGTTTTATTTATTTTTTGTGCTTCTTTCGCTTTTTTGTTTATTTTTTGGTGGATTTATTTGTTTATTTATTTTTTTGTTTAGTTTTTCTTCTTTAATATGGTCAGTAATTACTTTTCTTAATTTCTCATTTGAGCTGTATAGTTGGTAGTCATAATCGGTTGTCCTTTTTTAGTTGTTAGGTTTCTGGTAGTTACATTTATGTACTATAGTTTATTACCTATAATGTTTTTCTCAGGTTTTCGTCGAAGCGACGTTTATAATGCGTACGACGGATTTCGTCTTCTAGTACGATGGTTTGGTCTATTATATTCTGGGGTATTGTATTTTTAATTTTTTCCCATAGTTTTCTTGCTCTTTTTTGTAAGACTGTGTTTATTGGTTCTATAGTAGTTATGTGGTGGAGTTCCTCTGCTGGTATGTAATCTTGTCTTCTTGTATTTGTTATGAATCTTGGGGCTTGATTTTAGACTCTATGGATCTTCTTGATTTGTGAGTTACTTAATGCTTTCAATGGTACTATTGGGTAGAGGAGCTTAGGTTGTACTAAGGCCAGGTATAATTTTATTTTTGTTGATAGTTGTCTGCATCTGTATAGTGCTGATAAGGTGGATTTTGCTTCGAAGATTTTTTGTGGTAGATGGCAAGTATAGCCTTTTGTTGTATGAACTCATTACCTATTTTTTATAGTTCTCGGCGCACTCACTTTTGGAGTTAATGCATCGACCAAAGTCTGTTCCTTTTCCATAAACGGTGGTGGTATATTTTCCATCGCTATTTTGTTTTACGTCTACGTCCAGGAAGGGAATACGGCTAGTTACAATTAATTCGTATGTAAATTTAAGAACATAATGGGATTCTAAGGTGATTTTGAGTTGTAGTAATTGGTGTTTATCATTAATTGTGAGGTATATGTCATCAACGAATCTTGTGTAAATTTTGGGTGGGTTCGTCATTTTCCTTAAGAGCCTTTCTTCTAGGCAATTTGAGGGTAAAGTTTGCGATCTGGGCTTCGAAATGGAGCTTCGGTTGTACATATTCTTAAGAGTTATTTTAATATTTGGGGTTCCATTCGTGGTGAAGGCATGTATGGGTTTTCGTAAACGCACTTTGTAATTATTTCGATTGTTTCCTCTATTTGCACATTGGTGAAAAGGTTCTCGACATCAAGTTTGGCTGGGGTGCCTCCTGGTGGGAAACTATGCAGAATATCAACAAATTCGTTGGTCGACTTTATTGATTGACGTTTGTGCCTTCGTTCGGACAGCTCCTCCTCAAGTTTTCTCCTCGGGCTCCATCCTTGACACCGACTTTCTTCCTCCATCCGGGATCTCGTGAGAGAAACCCGGAGGTCGATATGTCACAGGTTAACCGCCACTCACCTATCGCTTCTGCTACCTTACCGCGTCCTTGCTCAACACCACGTGCCTATCATCAACACCGAGAACCTACTTGGTTGGCGGTCGTCGACTCTGTTCCGCTGTCAGATACTCCGGTTTTTGCGACTCTACCGGATACGCCCGGAAATACGTCTGAACTGGAAGGCGCCAGCAGTGCAGCTACTCTTCTGAACTCTTCGTTATACACCTGCGTGAGGGCAGGTGCTCAACGCTCACGCCACACGTCGGCAGGATCCATATCGTCTGACGTCTCTCCTTCTCCAGCCTTGCAAGAACTTTTTCGCCCATAATTGAGTTCACTAGGCTGCGGCAGCCTCCTCACGCAAAGAAGATCCAGCCCGTCCTCAAAGGTCACATCGGGACATTCCAGAACACTCTCGGTTTTAAGAAGACGGCCCTATTGCATTTCCATTACAGCCTATTCTTTCCGATCTGCCGCCGACCCCTTGGACTCCACCGAGGGCTCCCGTCGACAACGAGCCACACCAAATCCGGTGGTCGGTCGTAATCAAGGACGTCAAAAAAAACATCAATAAACCCGCCTTCAAGACGCGTGATCAAGAGGAGATTAGCCAGCTCCTCACCCTCTTCCGTCTTCGGGAGCATCTGACTGGCACCGAGCGGGAATCGCTATTGCAGCGACTGCGCCTCTTCTATGTCGTGCTCTACTACGGATGGGGACCGGCCCTTAAGGTCACCAAAGAACGCACCACTCTCCGTTCAAACATACAGCTTTCCGCCGAGGCCATGGCAGCATGGACAGGCTGACCTAGCAGCACGAACAGGCTGGCCTAGACGCCCTCTCAGCACATACCAGTCGGTACAGCACCCACAAGCCCTAATGGGTCGTGGACACGGATGCGAAAATGCTGGCCGACGTAAACCGCGCAAACAACATCCTCATCGAACTGCGCGATGATAGATGCGAGAAGGAGTGGGGCTATAAAAAACACCTTGCCAGGGAACGAATTAGATCTACGCCATCACCCACTCTTTCCCACCTTTCCATCTCGACGGGCCCGTCCTTGGGTACAATGGCTAAGGCTCAGGCTTTCCCACACATTCCTATGTGGAATCTTCGCGCTATTGCTCTTCAAAACCGAAACCAGCCTACAAATTATACCGCCGGATGGGACTCCCTATCCGACTGCTCCAACGACGATTTCTCCAATTCACAAAACGTCTACAGGCCTCTCTACAGCCACAGTCTATGGTCCCATCAAATTGAATTTTCCATTATCTTTAGCCATATCTCATATAAAAGTGATCAATCGGACGATTCAATTAATCTGTGCCCTCATAATCTCAGTGTCGACTCGGCTAGTCATAAAAGTGTTTCGCTTTCCCTTAACGCGTTAACGATCCACCATTACAAGTGTCAAAGTGTGTATTTTGATAAAAACGGCTTTCCGTTACCGTGGTCACCTCCGCAGGTGCAAATTTCACAAGTGTACGATGTAAATTTAGAAGATCAGCTTACCATTAATATTAACAAACCACTTCCAGTGTCTCGCGTCGCTAACGACCCTGATCTCTTTTCGTTACAGGCGAAGAGATGAATGGCGTAATGATTGAATTCAAGGGTTTGGCGAGTTTGTATGTCGGCGTTGGGACTTGAGAAATGAATGGTCGAAGGGAGTTGTTTTTGCTTATGTGATTTGACATTTCCGTAGATGTATCCGGGGCTATAATCACCTTTAATAGGAAAGGGTTCAATTTGATTGGGGATAGTGTTGTTTTCGGATATTAGTTTGCTGGCTTTTTTCTTCAGTTGTTCGGTTGGGTCTTTCGTTATTTTTCTAAATTTTTAGGTATCACAAAGTATGTTGTTTAGTTTTTGCATGTATTCTTCTCTGTTAGGTTGAACGAAAATGTTTGACTTGTCTGCTTTTCTAACGATGATGTCATTATTATCACGGAATGTTTTGAAGGATTCTTTAATTTCTTCTGTTAATAGGAGTTTTTGTTCTTTGTGCGTTGTTTAGTTCCTTCTGTGATGAGTTGTGGTGCAAGTTCGTGTTTTATTTTGAGGGCTTTCTGATTTTCCAGTTTTTCTAAATCTTGGTATAGTAGTTCAAGTTCTACTCTTTTGTTTGTTTTGTCGTATTTCGGTTGAAGGTGGCAGTTTAGACCGAGGTTCAGGACTCATTTCAATCCTTCATCAGGTATGTAGTTGGACAAGTTCAGGAATCCTTCGTTTCCAGATTGGGGGGGGGGAGGGGAATTTGTCCTCCATAAAGCTTGTTTATTTTTTTTGTTTTAAGATTTCTTGCAGAAAGTTCAATAGTCTTCAGCTTCAAGAAAGGTGCTTGGAGAATTTGCTGCTTTAGTTCATTTTCTATGTTGTGTTAAAGGAATTCTTTTTCAAGTCTTCTGATATCTCTCTCCAGTTCAGGTATTCTCTCGCTGATTAGTAGAATTTGCCGTTTTGCAAGTTCCTTACGGAACAAATGTGTAACGTCTTCATGGCGGGCTGCTGAGTCATGGGTCTTGATATCGGTTGTATTTTGATTTTATCAATCTTATTTTAGAACTTTCCAACTGGCGAATGCAGTTTTTGTATATATATATATATATATATATATATATATATATGCAAATTTTGTTGAAGACAATTGTGTATTTTGCCTTAATTAATTTCCTTTGGCAACTTTCTCTTCTTCTAACTATCTTTTTTATTCCATTTTGTAGATGGTGGATCACTTGTCCAGTATTCATCGCTTTTAAAATGAATGTGTTTGGTAAAAAACAAACTAAAATGCTAAGCTTTCGATCTTATTCAATCACTTTCGGAGCGTTTTGAAATGTTTTTGCCTCCTTTACCGATGTAATAAGTAGAGTGAGGATCTGACAGAGTGAAAGAATTGGACATTGGACATTGGACATAAGAAGAGATGAAATGTAGATAGAATTAGAGAGAAAATAGTAAGAGAGTAAAGTGGCTAAGGAGTGAGTAAAGAATAGATGATGTGTAGAAGACAGAATAAAAGATCCCTGGTGAAAGAGTAGCTCTGTTTGTATTATTTTTTGGATTCTTTTTAATTTATAAACTATAAGTTTCATAGTTTATTTAATCAAATTAACATAGTTAATTTGATTAAGGGTTTTCATCTTGATGATGATTTTTATTTCTGGCATTCAAGCCTTTATTAGAGACGGGGTTTTACATCCTGCTTTTGGTCTTTGAAAATTTTTTTATTTTCCTAAAAAATTTAGGTTGATTTTAATAATTATTATTAATTAAGTGAATTTGTTGTTTTTTTTGTTTTTTTTTTGGTCAAGTTGAATTTTAATTAAAAAACTTGCGCATTACACTGGTTGGTTGAGTCTCGTCTATTGTCGATCGCGTATTGTATATTGGGGAGTCACGTCACTGTCAGACTGTAATTTGGTACTTCTAAAAGGTCTTATTTGTCTGACAGAGTGAAAGAAAACGATTTTTAAGGAGTATTTATTCCGCCTTGGTTAAACGTAACGTTAGAGGAAATGGGCCACTCCTGTGACTGGAATTTTAAAATAGTTTTAATGTGCCTCGCTTTATTGACCTCTTTTCTTTTAATAATGGTGTTATTAACGAGCATATCTCTCGTTAGGTTAATATGGGGACTCTCCATATGATTCTTAGCCCCTCCGCTTTCTAGATGCATGGTGAAACGCCTCGAAAGTGTAGTGGTTGCCATGCCTATATATTTTGAGTTATTATAAAGCTTACAGTCTTTATCGGGGCAGATGAACTCGTGAACTATATTGGTTGACTTGAGATTCGAGGAGTTTAGGCAGGTGTTGTTTTTCATCAGGAGATTGCTGGCTTTTGTTGTTTTATAATAAATGATGAGTTGGATTTTATCTGTTTGATTTTTAACCTTGATGTTATGGTTAATAATCTCCTTGATGTTTTTTTTCATCTATTTTATAGGCAGTTGACATCTGGTTTCTGTAATACACTTTGATGTTGTTGACTTCTCCCTGATTACTTTCAGTTTTATCCGCATGTTGTAATGGTTATTTAAAATGATTGGAGTTGTTTGTCAATCATACTGTTTGAAAAACCCTTATTCACGAGTATTTGCTTTACTCATGCTATCTCTTGATGGAAAAGTTCCCATGTAGAGCAGCATTTGTAAGCTCGGCGGATGTATGGTCTGATTACGCTTATTTTATACCTTCCAGGTCATTCACCCTCTGCATTGAGGCATCTTCCCCCGTCCGTATTTTTTCTATGTACTTTAGTGATGTAGCTGCCATTAATGTTTTGAACCTCAACGTCCTAGAAAGGGAGTTTATTACCCATGCTCAATTCCTAAGTAAATTTTAGCACGGAGTTCTCCTCAAAATGCTGCTTTGAAAATCTGCTGCAGCAGATTATCCAAGCGAATGAATGAACATAAATGCGATATGCGACGTGGTGCCCTCTCCTTGAGTTTATTTCTACATACTTGTATGTCCAATGAAAATCATCAAATTGATATTGATAATGCTAAAATAGTTTATAAGTC
The DNA here is from genome assembly GCA_963969495.1 of Ceratothoa steindachneri. NCBI lineage: Eukaryota > Metazoa > Arthropoda > Malacostraca > Isopoda > Cymothoidae > Ceratothoa > Ceratothoa steindachneri. The sequence continues at coordinate 168,078,818 of OZ018324.1, forward strand.
TCACAATTATATACATCGATGCTTAATTGAATCGGCACTTGTAAAAGAAATTTCCAACTTTAATACTTCCAATAAGCAAGGAATTAATACTTCCGTTTCTCAAAAATGCCGACACATTCTCGCATAATCCATTTTAGCACCATTGATTCGTGTGTTTGTACGTTAAGCAACTTCTGTATCTCACTTGTTCACTAGCGATTGACAAAACTAAATAATCTCAGTTTTATTTTAAAAACAAAAACATATTTCCTATTCCCTAATAGTTAAAAGCCCTGCATTTTTATAATTTGAATATTACCACCGCTGCTGTTTCCCATTTCCCATATAATTAATTTATAAATAACTGATAACTTCTCTAAAAAATTCTTATGTTTGTATATATTTATAATCTCATATCCTTGAGAATGGGTTCCTACCCGAAACGTCGGTACCAAGAAGTTATAATATAGTAATGAACTTCCTAAATTTAGCCTGCTTTTTTATCCTAAAAATACGTATACGCCTGGCAACTCGCAACCCCTCTGCATTCTTAAGAGCGATATATATGTGTATATATATATATATATATATATATATATATATATATATATATATATATATATATATATATATATATTCTATACTATTACATAACTCTATCTGAATAGCAGAATAATTGTAGGACTTAAAAAAAGAGAAATACAAGCATATACCGGTCTAAAGGTTTAATAACAGCATCAAACACACAGCATTGATCATGGCATTTCACATCGACATTAACCTCCTGTTACTTTGAGAAAATACATGATTATGCTGTTTGTTTTTAACATCATTGTTTATTTAACACCATCTGTGCACATTGATCAGTGCCGGGCCCTTGGGGTGTTCTTGACCCATGCTATTCCTCAAGTACGTTTTCAAATCTCTTCAGACCCCAAAAGGATCGCTCAGTGTCCACGTACAAGATTGGGAAAATGATCTGGACTTGGAGGAGGCTAGCCAGTTTGGGATTAATTAGGGTATGGGTGTGGGCAAGAGCATATCCAACAGAGTCAGACTTGATTGTTGACGAAAACCAGCACTCTGCTTCCGCTTTGACAAGAGAGAAGCCTCGATGTCAGCCTCGTATATTTTTGCAGCCGCCAATAATGCAACAACATCGCCATTGAAGCAGTTGAGCAGATATTTGATTTTGAATACGACCGGAATAGTTTCGTAGTCGAACCAGCTATGCAGCTCAGTCAACACCTAGGCAATGAACTGGACATAGATTGGTGGTAATATTCCCCAGCTGTATGGTAGGGTACGTTCGCTCGCTGCGTTTGCCGCCTACAAACTCGAAGTTCTTAAATGGGCCGAGCCGATCACTGGATGAGTTACTCTGCCTTCTTGAAGACGTCATGGATGCTGGTCAGTGCACCTTACCAAGTTTTGTTGAGATACGTCTCCACTTCACCAATCATAGGGTAGGCTGAGACGAGATTGACCATTGCGGGGATCGGCTCAACTTGGTTCTATGATGTGTTTTAGAACCAACTCAGTGACGACGAGGCCAATCAGAAGGCGTGGTGCTTAGATTGCGACCAGTAGGAGTCCCGCTGTCACGTCCGAGTAGCTCTCATCCTAGAGGAGCATGGCAATAACCGGCAGGAGTTCGAAGAACACAATGACTGAATCGTGTCATGGTGACGGACGCTTAGTGAAGCTGCTTAGCTTTTCACTATTTGCTAATTAAAAGATACATTTTGAGGAGGGGGGGGGGTTAAGTTCCTCAGCTCCCCCCTGGATCCGCGCCTGGGTGGAACGTCAGCGGAATCAGAGCCAAGTGGGAAGAACTAAGGCATTTGGTGGCGGACGAGGGCCCTATCTGCTTCTGCTTCCAGGAAACCATGTTATGAATACATCCTCCCTCGAATGCTACAGAGTTACACGTGTGTAAAGACCCTAGCTCCAATCAACGGCAGCATATCTGGTGGCTATGCTATCTACACCAATCAGGATGTCCCCACACTACCACTCAACTTAAACTCGCCCCTAGAAGCGATTTCCGCGAAGGTCTATATCAGGAAATGGAATACAATCACAAATGTCTACTTCCCACCCACAAGACCCCTCCCAACCAACAGTCGACTTACAAGACTCAATCTCATAATTACTTATCCCCTTTATCCTAATGGGGTAATTTAATAGCCGTCATGCCAAGTGGGGCGACAACTTCTGCAAACACCAACCCGGAATCATGAATTAGGGAGCGAACACCAGATTCACTATACAAACGGTCACTTTATCATCGCTCGACATGGCCCTCTGTTCACTTGACATCATGGCGGGTTTGGACTGGTGAATTCTAACAACTTGAAAGGAAACGACCATTTCCCACTCATTCTCTCCTCGGGTGATGGACTACTTACCTCAGGAATGCCTCGTTAGAGATGGACAGGCTTCTGGAGCAGGTTACGAAATAGCAACCGTAGATCGTCTCCTCCAGCTCGCCATCAACAACATCACAAGATGGTCCTCAGCACACGGCTACGAATTCTCGCCCCGAGAAGACGAAAGTAGTTCGCTTTTCCCGTAGTAGAGGATTGCAGTCGTGGAGAGCTATAGATTCTTGTGAGTAACATTCGATAGGAAGATGACATGGAAACCTCACATCAAATGAGCGATGAACATTCTGCTCACAGATTTCCGACACAACTGGGGAGCGGATCAAGAAACACTTCTCCTCCTCTATCGGTCTGTAATTCGCCTCAAATCGGACTACAGACTACGGGAGATACACCATGCCTTTATCAACAAAGTTGTCAATAAAAGCCTTCGTATGGTTACCGGGGCATTTCAATTGTCGTAGAATCCTTTCTGATAAAAACCCTACTTACCTGACACCACTTTTATTTAGTGTCGTAGAATGCCCCTCCTTTTAGTTCTAGTCTCTAAGAGTGCTAAGAGTGTCTAATATATTGATATTATAAGAATATCTTAAAGCACAGAGCTGTTGTGCAACACGTAAGGATATATATAAGAGAAACAAACATTAATCCCAAAATAACTTATAATTGACCTTTATCAAATGAATACATAACATTTATACATTAACTACAGGAATATTCGGAATATTATCCTAAACAAAAATTAATTAAATTAGTTTACCCACAAAACTTGGTTAACATTTTCTCTACACAACAATAATATAAAAATTAGGCTTACGGACTCGTGGAGTTTAAAGGGCCTCAGAAATATTTACTCTTGACGCGTGTAGATGGGCGGAATTCCATGGTCGTCTTGGCGAGGGTAGCAGCTGGGGGGTCCACACGTTCTTCCGGGGGGGGGGGGGGTTCTTCAGGACGAGAACAATTTCGGTGCTTTATGCACCACCTAGGCAGTCGTGGTCTCTCTGGCGAGATGAGTCGAACTTGGTTCTTAATTCAAGTTAAATTGGAGTGCGGTGTGATCAACGAGTAACGAGCTCGAGGAGGAGCTTTTCTCCTTCGTTACTAATTTTCTTATGGACGAGGACTGAACTCGGGGAGGGTCTTCTTCACTGGCGAGGATAACGGAGGGGGGTTTCTCTGGCGAGAATAAGTTACTTAAAGTTTGGTGTGGCCACCGAATAACGGGCTCGAGGGGGAGCCTTTTCCTTCTTCTTCTTAATTCCTCAAGGATGAGGAATACCCCTGGTGTTTAAGGTGCACCAGGATATGAGGAATCTCTCTGGCGAGAGTAAGTCGAACTTACCAAAGTTCACTTATTGTTTGGTTTGATAACCAGGGACTTAGCTCAAGGATGAGCTTTTTCTTAGCCCCTTAAGGTAGGTAGCCCTGCCTCTCTTGCAGGGTGCTTCTTGGTCTGGCGACACAAGTAAACTACCTCTCCAGTCTCGGTAGCTCGGTTTTGGATCCGAGGACTTCGTCACCTAGAGACTGACGTATACTACCGCGATTTTCCTCAGAGTTCCTCATTTATACCTCGCACTCCCCACTGGGGGGAGTGGTAATGGGGGGAGGGGCTTGAGGACGGCCCCAGGAGAGTTCTTTTTCCTAAACGGTCTTTCCCACGAAGTCAAACATCGGCTCCTCGTTAGCCATCGAGATTGGGAGAAACCCGTCTCCAATTTCTTGTTCGACGTGAAACTGGATCTCACTCTCCTGGGGGAGATCTTACCTTTTTGACCTTTAGGGTCTTACATGGCACCGAGTTATGCCACACTGTGGTTAAACACTGACCCGCCGATGCCTGGGGCGGATGTCCTTGCGGTAACCGCCTTGGGACTGCATCACGAGTGAACGGGGGGAGGGGGTGGAAGTGACCATTCCCTTACATCAATCCTTACCAATCCTGAGCCTGCAATGCGACACAAGAGACACTATTGGAGCTCCGTAGGGCGGGAATAAGCCTACGCCTCTTTGCCCGCATTAGCGACTTCCAGCATTGCCAACCACGACCGCTGCTCTGAACGGGCAAATGGACACTTTCTTCGCGGCGCACTCATCCATACAGCGATAATTTATAATTAAAGTACGGCTACAGATGGAGGAGATCAGGGTAAGAATGACCTTCCTACCAGACATACGATTCTGGAAAACAACTATAAAGTTCTGCCATATCGACATAGTGTAACTTTCCTAACAATCCTCGTGGAAAAGAAAATTCAATTCCTCACCCATACTGCAACACACCAGGGAATCCACATATACAGGATGACCCCCCCCAAAAAAAACGGGCCCCATAAGCGACAGGAACAGGGTCTGCAGCTCCCTATTGAAGGTTTTGAGGACCTCAACAAATCGCTCCTTGGTGACTGTCACTGTCGCGCCAGATTCCTCGAAAAAGAATGGTCTGATGATGCCTCTGGCTGAGAATGCAGTCCATACCGTGCACTTAGTGGAGCGTATGGGCTTGGTGGCTACCTCATTTGGTCTTGAGGCCCTTCAGAAGACATTTGTCTTTGAGTTTACCTTTCCTTCAAGATGGAAGTGAGCATAATCTCAGGTCTAAAGGAGGTTAAGGAAAGCTGGGGTCTCCTGAATCTTCTCCAGTATCTTGACTGCCATAGTCTTTCTCTGCTCCTTGTGTGATGCTGTAAGGGTCTGATTCGTCTGTATTCTGTATGGGTAGGCCTTTACATCTATTACTAGCTATCTCCTGCAAGTCTCACGGACTATCGAGGGACTGACTTCGCTTGCGCATAGAGCGTTTTGGACTCTGCTGAACTGACTCTCTCACGCTCTCGACTAGCTCAGCTGTACGCTTCCTGGGCGCCCTGAATGGCTTGGACTGTTGTCACTGGCTACATTGAGGTTCTTTACTGTGCCCTAGTTCTCGAAGTGGTCCACCCAGTCCTGAATTCTGCTCTTGGAGGGGGCTTTTTCACATTCGACCTGATGCACGAAAGTGTCCTGCACTTTCTTGAACGAGCTGTCTTGTAGTAATGTTTGACGCAGTATATTCTTTGCTGGAGCTCCCATTGAGATTTACTTGTGTTTACAGGTGTTGTTTCTGTCATGTCCTGCAAAGTAAGGATGATTAGTGAATGAATGAAGGATATATCACAAAAAGTGTGCAAGCCCGTATTTTTGTGTATACCGAGGCATCGAAATTCAGAGATCGAACAGAATCCTCGGTGATATCGCACAATTACAGCCATTCTGACACCCTACCGAGCAGATATTCAAGCGGTCTGGACGGCTGGATGGGCAAACCTCTACGGACGAAATGAGATACGACACATCTTCCCAACCTTATCGACATGAAATCGTCAAGGCCTTACCCGCCGACATGAAGTATCTGTGTGCCGACTTCGTATCGGGCACACATTAATCACACGCAGATTCCTTATGGAAAGGGAATACCCCTTGTACTGCGAAGAATGCATTTTACCCCTCACAATTACACATCACATCGCACAATGCCCTACTTATGGAGAACTCCGACGGTGGTATCGACCCATCGATGATGGAGGAACCCTCGACATCTTAAGATCATCGGAGAATATCCGCCCCAGTAGCAGAATCATCCGCTACCTAGAGGAGATACGTCTGGTCCACAAGTTGTTGATAAATCTACAATATTCTGATCTGCATTTTTAAAAATAGCATTTATCCATCCTTTAACCAATTCATCGCTTCAATCATCACTGCACAATCACTTCACCACTAATTTCACCCACCTAAAATTGTTTTTAACAGTTATAAAACAGATATTACGGCGCAATCACCTCGCAGTGATCGCCAAGGGACTTGTGTAATCCATCCATACATCCATGGATCTTAGATATTTAATCAAGAGTGTAAAAGGATAACAAATATGGGTTAAATGGATAATGTTGTGGAATTATAATATATTTCATAATATTATTTTTCTAAAATAAATGTTTGAATCTTTTTCAATTTCAGAAATGTTTCTTCCCAAAGAAAAACGTGCAACCATTATTGTTCTGCAACAAAGTGGCCTAAAATGCAAGGATATATTTGCTAAGGGTGTTGCATCAAAAATAACTATCTTTAGGATCATTAATGATATTAAAAAGACTGGTCACACTCTTGTGAAAAAGTTGTATGAACGCTCAAGAGCTCCAAATGATGTTTTTTGATAGGTACTTGTAGTTTTTTGCATCCATGAATGTTATAATATGTTATGATCGTCTTTTGCACCTCTTTTTAATTCTCATTCTTTTCTTACACGTGTGTATAGAACCCGAAAAGATTGAAAGAATGCGGTAAGGTCCTAAGAAATCTCCCACTATCTTTTCTCGGATATATAGACCCGACAAAGTTTGAACGTAGGCGTTAACGCCCTTATAAATCTCCAACTACCCTTTCTCCGCATATATAGATGCAACAAAGATTTAAAGAAGGTGGTAACGTCCTTATAAATCTTCCATTAACTTTTCTGCGCATATACCTACAGGTCTGATATATAACTGAGGTTATAATCAATGCAGCCGGAGTAGGGAACTGGATTTATTTACGAACTCAAATTGTGAATAACTTGAATCCCCGGCCAAGAAGGATCATTCAAACCCTTAATGTAAAAAAAACACTTAACTTTTACTTGGAGTAACATTCTCTATAGTATTTACGAATTTGAGTGATCATTGACTACCGTCAAATTTCATCTACTTCAGTGTAAAAGAGGAAAGTTACACTTGGTGGAGACAGTGGAATTTTTGCATATGTGTGAGGCGAACATCAACAACTTCATAAATATTATTCTACCTGGGAGTGAGCATGATTTTCTCGCTGCTTGCCGTTTACCTCTGCCCTTCACTTAATCCTGACAATCTCTAGCTTTGTCCTCATAACAGATGAAATTTGTCACGGTGCTACCACGAGACGATTCTTCCAATGTCTGTTATCCAGGGACTTCCAAGCTTCTTCTCTCCCTCATGTGTCTCGTCTGACGACGTCAGCAGTATCTTCATTCAAGACACCCGGTCCTTTAGGAAGATACCACTGTTATCGTCAGTCTCATTCCTCCATTAGTATTTGTGTCTTCAATTAACGCTCCTAACGAAGACTCATCACTTGCCATTCATGCATGGTAAATGCGTATCTGTTGCCTGTTCTTCACCGTCGCCAAACTTGCGTATCTTTATTCCTTTTCTTTAGCGGCATCCAATTGTTCAGGCAAATCAACAAATATCTCGCAGTAAGCTGAATCTACAGAATGATTTGATTTTATCATATGATGTTGTTTTTTTATCTGTGTATCTTTCTTGTGCTTTCAATTTAACCTTTGGCCACTTTATCATCAATTTATATAAGTTTGACGGTATTACTTTCTCTATATTTTGCCTTTTTAAATTTAATCCGAATTATTATTAACAAGGGAAGAGTAATTATAAACGTCTTCAAACGCTTTCCTCGACTCACCCCCTTTGAGACGGGAGGTAATTAACTCTAGCATCAACCAGAATTATATCATTGTCGCTTTAACGAGCGTCAAAATTCAGCCGTTGTGTTAGAATTTACTTTAAATGCTCTACCTTCTCTACTATAGTTTTCAAAATTTAATTTACACTTAGAAACCTAATTTTAAATCTAATTCTTTTGAAGAGGTCATAGAATTGGGGTACAAGAAATAGCAATCTAAATTGGGCAAATGATCAGAATACGAACTAATCACGCTCATCTTTCGTAGTCCATCTAACACTCTAATTTCTACACAAAAACCTCTGATTTTCGTTGCCCTTAGTTATTAGGTGTGCATTATTTATATTATACCATACTAGTGTTGTTATCTCTACTGATTAGCAATTTTCAATGCCTACACTGCTGTTACCTCTACTGTTTAGGGGAACATCTGCAATTTTCTAAAAACAGCCTCTACTATTGATGATTTTACTGATAAGTGAGCATCAGTAATTTTCATTTCAACTGCCTACATCCTCATACAATCCACAGTATAAAGTGCGAATGTTTTCTAATTTACTACTTCCGATCTCAAATTTGATTGTAGGATAAACATGAATATATTATTGCTTTCCTGCGTCCTATGAGACCATTCATTTGCCTTCTATACTTCTTGAATTAAACTACTTATTTATAAATAGTTTATATAATGAATTCTTCTTATTTTACTGTTAGTACATCATACATGCCATATATATATATATATATATATATATATATATATATATATATATATATATATATATATATACATAACATACTATACAAATCTAATATAAGGTTCGGTTGGGTTTCTTGTTATTTGACTAAGGGATATAAATAAGTGGATCATCTGTTAAAAGGGGCAATGCACTGTTTTCACTCAGCGCAAGATATGATCGTGTCTTGTCGCAAAGCTTTATTTATTTTTCAAAGTAAATTCTGACATCATGAACATATAACTTGTTACTTAAGCTGTAATCGAGACTATTCTAACCTATTTCAATTTAAAAAGGACACCTTAATTCTTCACTCCTGAAGAAGAATGACCATAACCGTTCTCAGATGAAGATAAACTAGTCCCAGAGCACTGGTATCTCGTATCTTTAAACGATCCTCATCAAAGTTATCGTTTTCCATAAAATTCTGCGTAAAAACATCATGTAAATTAAGGAAGAATTAAGATAGTCTTATCTTATCTTACTTAAAATATTAATTTCACAAAAGATAATACATATGTATTTGGAATCAGCAAAAAAGATTGCAGTAGTGGTAAAATTTACAAAAAAGATCGGAGAAGGAAAACCGGTCCCAAAAGATCCCAAACCTTTTAAGCTTTCTTCAAAAATCTTAAAGGAAGTTTTTTAATTATCTAAAGAAAAATTAATATAGATTTACCCTAGATGTTAGACAGCGTATCATACGAAGTATAAATTTAGGTTTCATAAACAAATGAATTCAGCATCCTTCGCTAGTAATGTTGATGGGGGATTTGGGCTTAGGTGCGAGAGATTCTATTCTCCACTGAATATACAAGGGGTGGTCAATAAATTTTGCAATTCGGATATAAGGAAACGAGATATGAGGAAAAGTGTTTTATTATTTTTCAATATAACTATCCTCGACTTCATTGCACTTGCGTCACTTGTCCCTGAGACTTCGAATTCCCGACAATCAGAAATCTCCCGACTGTTGTTCAATCTACTCCTGGACGACGAGCTGGACATCTTCATCGTCCCAAACAGGTTTCCACGCAGTGCAGCCTTGAGGGCGGAATAAAAAGTAGTCGCTAGGGGCCAGATCTGGACTGTAGGGGGGGATGGCTGAGCTCCTCGAATCCGCACTCGCGCAGGGCAGTTTGTGCAACTCTGGCCTTGTGGACTTTGATGACGTTGAAGTCGATCATGGGGCGTGAGGTTTCTAGGTACCCAACGGGCAGAGACCTTGATCATAGCCAAATTGTCGTGGATCATGTTGATAACACTTCCATGTGATATTCCAAGTTCTCGCTCGATTTTTAGACCTTCACCCGTCGATTTTCTAGGATCATCCTCTCGACACGGACCCCATTGTCCTCGTTGGTCACGTTTGACAGGCTTCCTGGACGGGGGTCATCTTTAATAGACTCACGACCATGGCGGAACTCCCTATTTCAGCGAGCAATTGTTGCATAGGAAGAGGCGGTGTCGGTGTACACTAAAACCATGCGTTCATGGATCTCTTTTGCATTCTTGCTTTCATCGGTCAAAAATTTGATCACTGCGCGGTGCTCAACCTTCTCCATTGTGGAAAAATTTGTGACTGACGATCTGCGATCAGCTACTGCTTCTTAAATAGACGAGGCAGGAGCGTGCGGCTGCAGGTCCTGACTTGTCATAACTTTTCCTAACACCCCACAAACAGCCATCCCCCTTCCTCTGTTTTGCCCTCCCGATTCGCATCCGTATTGACCGCCCATCGTAGGGCTATAGCTTTTCCAAGCCAGAGGCTATAAGAGAAATTGAAATATCCATTTGCATGGTAGGCATGGTGTTTATTATATACCGACCGCTGCATGAAACAGCGGAGATGGACAAAGACTTGTACATTAAATTAATCAACAACTACCGCACACAATCCTCAGTCCAAAGTGCGGACACGGCTCTAACCGAATCATAATTTTTGACCTCAAATCTCAGAAGACAAACGTTGAAAACTTTCTTCTTCATCTTCTTTGGAAAAATATTCTAACAATTAACCTCTCCCCCCCCTCAATATCCGATATCTTGAAGATGCCCTTTTCTGCAACGAAAACAGATCCACTTACATGTTGAAGCCAAGCGTAAACGTTGAATATCTCTGTATATGTTATCTTCGTAAATACTAGAACTTGAATCAATATCAATAAAAGAATATAGAATTCATCTTCTTTATTCAAAGTCCTTTCAAGAAAAACTGGATTCACAGCTTTGCGACATTGAGAAAAATCTTTAATTTACCCCCTTAAGGAGTTTCCAGTATAAACAGTTCTGACCCTAGGATACGTTGAGGTAAATTGCACTAGCATTATGAAAGAAGAGTGAGTCAATTGGAAACTGTAGATATTCACGCGGCCATCACCTTGTTGGAAATATGGCATTATTATAGGTAGATCCAAAAGAATTTCAGTCAATTATAACAAAAAGTATTGCATGCCAGTTATGAGTCAAGATGAAATCAAAGTTTAATGAAAGCGAAATCACACAGAGAACGAAATGAGGCTGAAGGAGGTAACGAAAGCTTAACTACTGTGAGGAAATCCCCACGTAAAGTATCTTTAGCAGAAAGGAACTCACATGTGCAGCAGAATGCCCGGCTAGGCCTAAAGTGGTAATCCTACCCCCCTCCCTTCCACAAGCGGTAGCCTCGAATCGAGTTCCCCACGATTCACCTTGCAAGCTAAAATAGCTTGCAAGAAGATTCGAGGCACTTCGAGAGTAGAGCTGTTTCCCGCTAACATCCAACTCCGGGGAGAGCCTCAGACATAAATAACGCTCGACTCCCCGGAAGAGACACAGAGTTGAGAAGTCTCCCCAGACCCCAGAAGATTTCCCATGGTTCCAAGTCAAGTGCTAGCAACAAAGCAAAGTGATAGCTGGACTATTTTGTGTATTTGGAATTAGCCCCAGCCAGGAGGTAATTCCACTGAACGATCGCCCTGAGTGATTCTCCCGACTTCTTTCATCAACTCCTGTCGAATCCCTCCATATTTCGTGTAGCCGAAATACTCTCCCCTGGACCGGATGTTCCCGTTCCCCCCCCCCCCTGCTTTTGGAGAACCTTCATCACTCCCACCTCCCGCTCTGAAGTCCGAGCTGTCTCATCTCACGTACAGAAGACATCCGTAAGCCACCCCCACCCCTTCAGTAACCCAATTGAGTTAATCTTCCCCCCTTCGTTTATTGATGTGATTTTTGCCCGTTGATTCTAGGAGGTAATTTTACCCTGCAATTCTCTTATTATTTTTTTGTGTAAATAAAATTCTTTTTTTGTACAAGTCTCTATAAATAACCTTGAACTTTGCCATTGTCCATAATTTACCTGACCTCGTTGCACTCTCTCGTTACTCAGCCCGTCTGAACGCGTGGTTTACCGTCTCTTTTGTCAGGTCGCTTTCAAGTTATTGGTCCTCTCCCATAGATATAATATGGTATTGATATAATGTAATGTCATACCACGACAACTACATCTTCGGAAGCAACCTAGATCTCTGCTCAAAACCAATAGTATTTAACAATAAATAAAAAAAAGCCCTCGAAAATCATAACAGGTAGTAACTATAAATGAAACAATTATGCTACTGATATACATGGTAAAAAGGATAAGAGTTCTGAAAGAAAGATAGGAAGGAAATATTTGCAGAAAGGTGGGAATGTTTCCATAAAACGCAACACTTGTTAAAATAAAAGTGACCTAGTAGATTATCTGGTATAAGTTTGGAAGATGGAGTTCCATCACTGCCAATAGTTATCGTGGCTATCGCTCGCAGATTGCTGATAATAGTCTTCCTTCTGTGTTTGGCCTAGAAAGGAGTTGTACTTGGCCTACAGAACGAAATACGTGTGTGTTTTTGGTTGAACGTGTACTTCTTGTTGTATTCCAAGAAGCACAGGTTCCTTCGCAGATCAAAAAGATGATTACATTGGGAAGGAAACCAAAACGACTGGAGCTTATTGATCCGCTGCATCCTTTACGCGCCCTCACAGCCGTTGAGTCTGAAGCAGCTTTTTACCTCTGAAGAAACTTATTGAAAGGCCCATGCCCCTCTAATCGCTACCCATCACTCAAATTTGACATGTTGCGCGTGAACTCGACCAAATTACATCTTCCCAACTACTACAAGTGAGACAAACGTGAAGCAGAATAAAATGTTTGTGTAGAGTTTAGTGAATGAAGGCAAATTTGGTGTGAATCGTGGTGATGGGTGTAAAGAGAGCAGTGTTATAATTGCATTTTCAACTTGTGAGGGGTTTCCTCTTTTCCTCTTTCATCTATCTACCCTTCCTTGATATGTCTGCCCTCTTTGTCCGCTTATTTATCCCGTGTCTAAATGTCTTTCTTCAGTCTTGGATCTGCGCTTAACATTTATGGCAGGCTTTACTGCCTGCTCTATAAAATCTAGACGTGTGGCAATTGTGTGGCACATTGACTTTTCTCCTCAGAGGTGGGTTGGACATATACCCGAAGGGGTCTTCCCTCGATCTTGGGGCTCAACCTTCCCCGTATGATAGATATTTAACTTTGAGTTTAAATAGCGACGAAGTTTCAAAGGAACACTTACCCTGTTCGCTTGCCGAGAACTCTTGTTTTGCCTAACTTTTAAAGCTTTCTTTTCTCACCTTTCAAATTGACGTTCCAATCTAATAAGTATTTTCACTATTGTGTGTGTGATAATTGTGAGTCAATTAAGCTCGTATTGAGTGGCAAGGTAAGTCAATTTTATTATTTCTTCGAGGTTTCTCCAATATAGTCAAATATTCGGGTGTTGAGGATGTAGCAAATCTACAAATTCATTTCATATTACAAACGTGGAGACTTTTTTCATGTCAAAAACCTTTATCCAATATTATTATCAAACTCCTTCGCTTTCTCTAATTTCAAACTTTCAAACTCGAGACTTTGCGACTTGAAGCAAGCCTCTCTTTTAAACGCGGGACTTTGCAGTTTGACGAACGGTTGTTTTATTAAATTTTTAGTACATTTATTTTCTTTGTATTCAAGCTTATTCAGACCTTTATTTAAGTTCAAAGAATCAATTTCCTTCTTCTTAACTTCCTACTCTTAAAGTCCATATTTCAAACTTCGTTGAGATTAATCCATCATTTTGGAGAAATCGATACTAACCGCAGTGGGTTTGAGTGAGGAGTGGTTAATGCAATGTTTGAGTGTGAATTGATGAACTCGAGGTTTATATGGATGAAGTTCAGATTTCCAAGCGTGAAAATCTACTTGCGCATAGTGTATGGGCCCTACAATGAAAGAACTGTGGTTGAGAGAGTTTTTGTAACGACTTGGGCCGATTGATTAATGAAATTGGGAAAGGGTATCGGTTGATGGCTGGAGGAGACATGAATGAACAAATAAGTGACAGGAGTTGAAATGGGATAAGTGGAACTTTGGGTACATGTGGAGTGAATGAAAATGAGATAAAGTGGTAGATTTAGGTGCTGAAAGATACTTGTTTATACTACGATTGGTTTTATCAAAATGAAAAAGAATATACTAACAGATGTGGATGAGTAATAAACTATTCCTTCATATGATTTTCAGATGCTAGAGAGGTGAAAATTAATTGAAAATCAAAAGTGAGAAGATATAATATAAATCAACGAGAGGGAGAAAAGTATTGAGGATGCTTGGAAGTAGGTAAAACAAAAGTGTGAGCAAATGCGGAACAAATTTGAGGAAGTGATTGTGGAGGTGCTATGCCGGAAAGAAAAAGCAAACTCCTGAATTGTGGAATGACTATGCGAAATCTCAGGGAATAAAAACAAGGTCTGCTGACCAAAAGGTCACGTGCTCTCACTTATTCTGATTTATGACTTTATGACATTCAAAACTTTCAATGATTAGGAGAACCTTGTAAGTTATATCCTTCGAAAGAGAATCTAAAACAACATAAGGGTTTCAAATTTCGTTAGAATCTGCCGAATAGTTATAATATTATTGTAAAAACAAAATAATTCATGAGCTAACCTTGGGAGGACGTTGACAATTATACCATTCATAAGGGAATATAAAACAACATATGTGTTTTAAATTTAGTTACAATTGGGGGAATAGTTACAATGTTATAAAAAAAAACGGTGGCTGACCGACCGTTATAGTGAGATGTAGAGTCGCCAGCGACTAGACTCACACGCGACTAAAAAAGGAAGACACTTGTTGAAGACTGAGTGTGCGGATGACTATGCTAGAGAGATTCGCATGAATGGAGACAAGGCGGCAACAAAAGAAGTGGATCGAGTTATTGAGCAGTGTAAAAAACCTATAAATGAAGCATCTGAACTAAAAATGAAAGCGCAAAAATGGAGAGGATAAGAGAGAATTTGCGAGCAAAGAGGAAAGTCTGTAGTAAATGGCGAGATTACCTCGATGAGCTTTATAATGCAAGCATGGAAAACAAAGCGAATGTGGATGTGAATCACTTCGGTGTAACTGGTTGTATCGTGATGAAGATAGAAAGTACGTATGATAAATAATGCTGATAATGCTGTGAAAGAGATGCTAAAATGTGATGGCGTCTAAGTTAGGTAATGAGTCTGGTAGTTGTTGTAATACATTTAAGAGTGAAACATTACCTGAGGATTAAAAAATTACCCGGTGATACACTTGTATATAAAGGTAGAGGAGAGAAATGTGAATGAAAGAACTACAGAGGAATAAGTAGCTTTAGTGATGTAGTCAAGGTGTATTGAAAAATTCCTGTTTGGGCGAGTAAGAATGATAACTGAGGGAATGATAAGGGATGAGAGGAGACGGGTTTAGAGTAGTAGGGAGTGAATGGACGGGGTAATTGACATATAAGCAGAGAGCTGAGAAAACCGGGAATAAGAGATGTAAAGTATAGGATGGATTTATGGATCTGGTGAAATATTATGTGTGTAGGGAAGAATTATGGCAGTTTTCCTGAAAAAAAATATTATATGGAATTAAGGCGTGCGTTTGGATGAAGGATTGCCCGAGTGAGGGAAGGGTAAAAGCTACAAATTAAAGCAAAATGATAAATTGTAATTACAAGGGAAAAGGTCGTTATTTCCAAATGTTTCAAGCGACCATAAGTGCGTGTTTCAAAAATCCCGGAAGGACAATTATGCAAAGAAGAAAATTCAGGCACTAAAATGTACAAGTTTAGATCTATGGGGAATAATTAAAAAGGGAATATGTACCCAATTTGAAGATTTTGAATAATAGTTAGGATATTTCTATTTCAGTATTAGCGTGGTTGGTTGCAATTTCCCTTGCTTAAGTTACGTTAAGTTAATGTTTGTACCTATGGTAGCACTGTGTGGAACTGATTCGCTTGTTATGCTCAGCCATCAAACCAAAGCAAACTAAACCTTACCTAACCTAATCTACAAATAAATTATTTTACTTTAACATTTCCTATTTAGGGGAACTTTATTCTTTAAATTTGTATAAAATAGGGCCACCTATTTTCAAATGGGCAAATCCGGAACTCCATTTTTCATATGGGTGAATTCGGTCGCTATTCTTCCAAATCTCCATCTTGTAAAATGAAATTGAATGGATAAAAAGATTAATAAATTAAAAAGGTCTTAAGGAGTTTTAACGAGCTTATCAAAAATAATCGAGGATTTAATTGGCACAAGACACCCTTTAATCCCTGGTAGCGGCAAGAGAATATTCTCCTTAACGTCTGTGGGTGCGCAAGTATTTCCGTGTTTTCCTTAATAATTAGTCGTGGGATAATTTTACTTAACACGTTGGCTGTGATTGCTCACACATGGGTAAGATTAACTATTCTTATAACAGATACTGCGAACATTGCCTGGGATTTTGTAGCACTTATGAGCAACATTTCGCACCAAAACGAGAGTAAATGATTTGAAAGTAAACGCGGCACAAATCACAGTCAAAGTGTTAAATTTGGTAAATTGAGTGATTTTTCTCTCTGTTTGCAGGAATGGATAAGATTCTGTCTGGGCAGGAAAAATTAAACTCGATGGTGGGTGACTAGTATCTAGTCCTCTGGATAAGGTTAATCTCACAATAGTAATATGCCTCATCAACCATACCATGCATCCCTTTCCACCTGCTTCAGCGTCTAACGACGTCGTCTCAGGAGAACTGAAATTATCAATTATTAATTGCAGAATGAAAAATTAGTAACATTGTAGAATTATCAAGAGTTAGTTTCACCAAATCGACCATCAGCATCTTTGAATAGCTCAAATCGTTCAACAGAATTTCTAAACCTACGAGGAGCAGTCAATAAGTTGTGCAATTCGGATATAAGGAAACGAGGTATGAGGAAAAGTGTTCTATTATTTTTCAATATCACTACCCTCGACTTCAATGCACTTGCGCCACTCGTCCCTGAGGCTTCGAATTCCCGACAACCGGAAATCTCCCGACTGCTGTTCAATCCACTCCTGGACGGCGAGCTGGACATCTCCATCGTCCCCAAAACGGCGTCCACGCAGTGCAGCCTTGAGCTGGTGGAATAAAAAGTTGTCGCTAGGGGCCAGATCTGGACTGTAGGGGGATGGTTGAGCTCATCGAATCCGCACTCGCGCAGGGCAGCTTGTGCAACTCTAGCCTTGTGGACTTTGACGACGTTGAAGTCGATCATGGGGCGTGAGGTTTCTAGGGACCCAACGGGCAGAGAGCTTCGTCATGGCCAAATTATCGTGGATGATGTTGAAAACACTATTATGTGATATTCCAAGTTCTCACTCGATTTCTTCGACTTTCACCCGACGATTTTCGAGGAACATCCTCTCCACACGAGCCCCATTGTTCTCGTTGGTCACGTCTGACGGGCGTCCTGGACGGGGGTCATCTTCAAGGGACTCACGACCATGGCGGAACTCCCTATTCCAGCGAGCAATGGTTGTATAGGAAGAAGCGGTGTCAGTATACACTGCAACCATGCGTTCATGGATCTCTTTTGCATTCTTGCCTTCCTTGGTCAAAAACTTGATTACTGCGCGGTGCTTAACCTTCTCCATTGTTGAAAAAATTGTGACTGACGATCTGCGATCAGCTACTGCTTCTTAAATAGACAAGGCAGGAGCGTGCGGCTGCAGGTCCTGACTTTTCATAACTTGTCCTAACACCCCCACAAACAACCATCCTGCCTTGTCTATTTAAGAAGCAGTAGTACCGATTCGCAAAACTTATTGACCGCCCCTCGTATTCTGTCGCATTTGTGGCGTTATGCCATCTACAGCACTTAGCATAAGTTCACGTAAATTATCCAGAGTCGTAATCCTTGTTTTGTAGACTTATGAATTGCTATTTCGTTAAGCAAAGAAATCGAAAGCAGGTTTTTTGATCTCGCTGGTCACCGCCGGTCTCTTACTTCTACGTCCAATCTACCTATATAGAAACTGTTTATACAAGTAATTCCAAATAATTGTGGAGGTTCATTCGGCCAAAGGTGACAATTACGTAGATTTACTTTGAACCATACATAAAATGCATCTTCCTCAATAGAAAGAATGATATCGACTAAGTTAACACTGGATGTATTCTCTCAACTCAGCACATGCTACATTCTTTACAGGAACCTCTTCTTCATGTATATATTATAAAACGTGTACATTACAGCTCGATTTACGCAAAACGCAAATATCTTTCAAAATTTTGTTCACTGATGTCTGGATTTTCATTAACGATTTGACTCCGTGCATTCACGTTTTCTGACATGTACCGTATACTTCCACTTCTCCGTCATCATACACAGAATGTATAATTTTATCTGTTGGTCCATTTAGTTTTATAATGACACAATAAAACGTTGGAGTACATACTGCCAAAAGGGAACTAAATTCTTATATTTATGTCCCTGAGGGATTTTACTAAAGCTTGGTCCATGTAGAGATTTTGAATCGCATCATCTCGGTCTCATCCGATAAGAGGGGTTCTTATATTAAGCCATGTTATCCAAAGTATTTTTTAAATATTTGTATCTTTCTAAATAATTTATCCATATATCTCCCTTTGATATAATTTAGCACTTAAAACTTTTTTGAGATGCCCCAAATTAAGTTGTACATAGTAGTGTTTTCCTTTTCCTTAAACTGTAAAAGAGGATTTATTGAAGGATTGATTCTCATGCTTTTATGCTGCATCCAGTCTTAACGTGGTGTCGAAATGTCATTTCATCCACTCCGACGTTGTCTGAATCAAAAGGTGGATCTCAAATCATACGCAGAGGCGAGTGTAACTTTAATACGGTATAATAATTCGCCTCGCAAGTGATTAAGAATCACAGATATTTGAACCAGCCACTTCTCGCTTGAGAAGCCTCGCGAATTATGAAAGATCGCCGGTGAAAATTAAGTCCCCGGTAATAGTTGCAGGGGCTCAATTTTTTTCCGAAAAAAATTGGATAGGAATTATTGATTAAAAAAACACTTAACAGAGTGCCCCGTGAATACTGTAACACCTGTACCTGGAAGAGTGACATGTCTTACCGGGCCCAGTGACGCCGCTCTCTTAGACTAAATTCACTCTACCTGGGCTGTATTCTTTCTTGGCCTTTCCATTTTACCTTTTTCACAACTTTCTTTACAAACCTCTCCTCACCTATTTTATTAGCCCCCGGCTAATTTGGTAGGCTAGTCGCTGACCAACCCTCAACTATTCATCTCTGGTCGAGGCCGGAGGGCAGAGGGGATTACCCATCAATCTTGTCTCTGGTTAGGGTGTTTTTTTTTAGATGTTTGCATTCATTCCAGGTGTAGTATCTGCAATCTTGCTGCGCATTAAACCTGGAGGATTGTGTACTATCCCAACCACAATACACGAACTCTCCCCCCTTCCCAGCCCCAATGACGTACAGGAAGACGTTCCGATATGTTTTACACAGATTTCCACTACTTCCAGCTCTACCACTTTATGGCTCTCTCATTAGAAATTTTCTGCAGGAGATCCTCTTGGTATTTCTCTTAAACTGGAGGGGAAAAATTAGGGAGTGCTGGATCTTCTCTCTAATGATTAGGATCTAAGTGAAAACTTTTAATAAAGGATCGGTTCCCGAATCCATTGAATGAATAATGGTAAACCAGAGTTGCGGTGCGTCTAACGGCAACTTATCGAATATTTAAGAAGTTCCTTCGTGAAGATTAAACAAAAAATAGACAGAGAAGTATAAAAGTACAGCTACTTTTTCAACCTGAACATATCTCATCCAACGATCTATTAAATGAAACATGAAATCAAGTAAATATATCTAACGATGATCAATATATTTTTTCAAGAGTATATTGCGAATCCCAAATGCCAGTCAAGGTTGCTGATTTCATTAGAGAGTTCGGAAAAAAAAGGCTGAATTGAAATACTCCGAAAGAATAACATCAGCGAATCTAAGAACACATCTTTCGATACTAAGCAAACTTCTAAATTTGACCCAATTTTAACTCGCGCCTTTGCACCAATCAATGGGGGCACGGTGCGATGTGCGAGTTCACCTACGAACACCTCTACCACACTCCAACGGTCCAAACTAAGCAAGATTTTCTTATCGGCACAAAAAGACATGGCAAATACATGGATGAAAATTTAAATATCATCATTCTGATAGCGGTAAATTTTATTATTTATCATCATCATCATCACTAACTCTATAATTTAAGAAGGGGATTTTTTTGAGTATTTGAATAATAATTTCATCTTAGTTTGGTTATGACTTATGTTTTTTTATCAAAGTTATTTCTAATAATTCTTTTATAATATAAAAAAACAAAATGGTGAAGTTCAGAAATAAATATAAGTATCGAAATTTTGTGAATTTTTTAAAACCTAAAGAATTACAAATGGTGAAGTTCATAAAATTTATTTTTATATATCTTCTTTTATTACTATATTTTAGCAACGCGATATTTTGAAAGGGGGAAAATTTAGTTTAGAGTTCCTTTTTAAAATTATTATAATTGGCGAAGTTCAGAAAGTTTATAAAAATTTAACCATGGCTGCTTTTTTGAGATTTTAAATTTTAATCTTAGGAGCGAAGCGCAAGCTCCCCCCGTAGGGTGGAATGGCGAAGCCATTGCCTGGTTTGCCTTATTTTATAAAGGTAATGTTTGAAACTTGTGGTATTAGTAAAAGAAATCGTTCTAAAGAATTTGTTTAATGCATTGTTAATATGATTTCTTCATTCATTTATATTTTATTCATTTTATTTTAGATATTGTAAGGGCAAAAATGGGGATAAGGAAAATTATGATGATGATGAGAAAGATTAATGATAGGCAAGACCTGAACCTCACACCAAGAACTCTAGCAGGCAATTGTTTCTCAAATGTAGAAGAAAATCCTGGAAAATTAATGGCGAGTTCCAAATATTACTATTTATTCGCAATATTTTGGCAAATATAAGCGCATAAAAAAAACCGCAAAGCAATTCAATTGAATTTAGACAACATCTTTATTGGATGTTGTATTTTACTCAATTGAAGATGCTCTTAAATGATTTCATTAGAATAAATAAATGTTAATATAGTTATCATAAAATGCAAATAGAGTTTTAAAGGATGTCTTGAACATTTGCAGGAAAACTTGTTGACCAACTGGATGGCATTTGGAAACCGAGATAGCAAAGTATTTCGTCTTTCACATTCACTTTGCGCTATTGAATTTTTGCATGTTTTGAATGAGCAGAACGCAATCTTCCATTCTTTTTTATCGCGTATGTCCTTAGGAAAACGCCTACAATACGATAAATGAGGAGGGATTGAAATGCAAAGCAGTAAAATCATTCAGAGGTGAAAATGATTGCTATGACTAGACTAGAAGACAATTCAGGGATAGAGTATTATTAGTATCACTAGCATAAAACGTCTCTTCATTTTTTTTTTAAATTCAGTACGTGATTTTTGGGTGGGTACACCATTTTTGAATTTGTTGTGAAATAAAAAAACTTTTTCTCTCGCCGTCCTACGGGCGTTTTTTGCTAGGCCCGCTGTGCTTGTTCACTTCGTTCACAAAATTAGGTGTGCGAGCGAAAAAGTTTTTTTTATTTCACAACAAATTCCAAAATGGTGTGCAAGAAAAAAAAATGAGGTTCTGAAAATTTTTAAAGAATGAAGAGACGGACCTCCATTGCGATGCAATGGTGACAACTTCATTGTTTTTCACCCTTATCATTTCTTTGCTTTACCTAATATGTTAGAGATTTCTATTTCTTTTTCATCCTTTTTGCCATTTCCCCACTTACCTTTTTAAGACTGTGAAGTCTCGTTCCTCATTCGGCTCTTTCTACTTCAGTTCCTACCTTTTTCCTTCTCCTCCCGACCTACCACCAGCATCCTGACCTCATGGCACGAGAGCTTCCTATTTAAATCCTTACTGCATCAGGTAAGCGAGACTGGTGTCCTTCTCTGAATCTTCATTCCGCTTTGCACAACACTAATGGGTTTTATTTATTTTCCAACCCATTTTCTGAATTGGCGATAATTAAGTTGTGTTCTATCTATTTATAGAACGTTTTACATCTTATATTGCGTTCTTTTCAACCCACCCCCGTTCTTCAATTCACCACATCTCCCACAACAATAAGACATTCTTTATCATCTGCACCTTTTTTTTTTTACTAAGGAGTGCCACCGACGCATTCGTCCTTCTGCTGAGTAGCGATTTGTAATTTTCCTCTCTCCCACCCTGATATGGCAGAAGGTTCTGGGAACTGAATGTTGTTTTTATCAGCACCATTATCTTCGAATTACATTCGACCGCTTTCCCACAACTTCGGAGAGTCATGCAATGCATCGATGCTCCTAAAACCTACCCACTGCTCTCCCAAACCTTTATGCCCTATAAACTACAAATCCACTTATCCTTATTTCCACGACCAAAGGGACATTTATATCGATGGGTTCTGCTATGTGTTGTGACATCTCATCTAGTCATGCTTCATCCCTGGACACAGACCCCACAAAATGTACCCTGACAAACCCCCTCGATGCAAACATATACAGATGTTCATCCTATACATGCTTGGTCAGTCTTCTTTCTCTCAAACACTCATTCACGTAAGCAAACAACCTTTCCGTGGTTTCCAGACCCTCTGCCCCCCTCTCTCTAACACTCTCCCTCACATATTCTCTTCAGAGGTCTATTTCCACCCAGTCTTCTTCCAAGTTCAGTTGATCACAAACGCTCTTAGTGACAATCTCCTTCACACCCTGCTTCAACCCCATAAGTACTTCTTACCCAGTCCTTCCTTATTCTACATATCTACCAAAGCAACCATCTCAAATTGTCCGTTTGCTACTGCTACCACTCCATATCTTTCCTTCTCCTTCCACACCATAGTCTCACTTCCATAAACCAACGTTAGCACCAGCATTTTTTCCGGCACATTCCACACTCAGGCCCTTAGCATTCATTCACACTCTGATTGTCGTAGAAGGCCCCCCTTTTTGTTCTAAGAGTGCTAAGAGTGCTAATATTGATATCTTAAAGAAGAGAGCCGTTGAAAACACGTAAGGATATAGAGAAACGCACCAAAAATTCCTCAAATATACTTATATTTTAACTTTAACAATTTAATACACAAAATTTAACCATTAACCACAGCAATATTCCGAATATTATCATAGACAAGAATTAATTCAATTAGTTTTACCGTATAAACTTGGTTAATTTCTCCACAACAATAATATAAGAATTAGGCTTACGGACTCTACTGGAGTTTAAATACCTGAGGAATGTTATTGTCCCACAACGCGTGCCGCCTGGCCAGATGGAGGTGGGCGGGGTCACGAGGTCCTTTTGGCGAGGGAAGCAGCTGAGGGGTCCACACGGTATTCCGGGGGGGGGGGTTCTTCAAGGACGAAAACAATTCGGTGCTTTAGGTGGCACCAAAGTAGGCGTGGTCTCTCTGGCGAGAGTAAGTAGAACTTGGTTCTTAAACCAAGTTAACTTGGAGTGCGGTGTGACCACCGAGTAACGAGCTCGAGGGGGAGCTTTTCTCCTTCGTTACTTAATTCCTCATGGACGAGGACTGAACTCGGGGAGGGTCTTCTTCAAGAGGGAGGATCGATCAGGGGGGGTTTCTCTTACGAGAATAAGTTAAACTTGAATAAGTTAACTTAAAGGTCGGTTTGGTAACCAGAGGGGGGTTTCTATGACGAGAACAAGTTGAACTTGGTTCCTCAACCAAGTTAACCTAAAGGTTTGGTGTGGCCACCGAATAACGGGCTCGAGGGGGAGCCTTTTCCTTCTTCTATTCTTAATTCCTCAAGGACGATGAATAACCCTGGTGTTTAAGATGCACCAGGATATGAGGAGTCTCTCTGACCAGAGTAAGTTGAACTTAAACAAGTTAACTTAACGTTCGGTTTGATAACCATGGACTAGCTCGAGGATGAGCTGCTTCTTAGCCCCTTAAGGTAGGTAGCCCTGCCCCTCTTGCAGGGTACTTCTTGGCATGGCGAGCCAAGTAAACTACCAATCCAGTCTAGGTAGCCCGGGGTCTCAATCTGAGGACTTCGTCACCTGGAGACTGACGTATTCTACCAATCCAGTCTAGGTAGCCCGGGGTCTTAATCTGAGGACTTCATCACCTGGAGACTGACGTATTCTACCAATCCAGTCTAGGTAGCCCGGGGTCTTAACCTGAGGACTTCGTCACATGGAGACTGACGTATTCTACCTCGATTTTCCTCAGTGTTTCTTATTTATACGTCGTCACCCCACTGGGGGAGTGGTAAGAGGGGACGGGGTAAGAGGGGGGGAGGCTTGAGGACGGGCCCAGGAGGGTTCTGATGCCAAACGGTTTTTCTCACCAAGTCTTACATCGGCTCCTCGTTAGCCTTTGAGCTTGGGAGAAACACGTCTCCAATTTCTTACTTGACGTGAAATTGAATCTCACTCTCCTGGGGGAGATCTTGCGGTTACGCGCTTGACCCGACAGTGCCGGGGCCGGATGTCTTTGCGGTAATCGCCTCGTGACTCCACTGTGAGAGAACGGGGGAGTGACGATTTTTCCACACTGATCATCTTCTGATACTTCCCTACCATTTAAAACCTTGTGGTCGCAATCTACTAGATACCACTTATATATGTAAAACCTTACTTTTGTTTAAGCGCAAATAATATGTCAATAGCTTCAATCAACATTTTAAAAACTCGTTAGTTCTCATCCACCAGCATCACGTCATCAACACATACCAACATAGATAAAACCCATCCTTCACCATTCCTTATTAATCTCACCACCACATTTTCAAACATTCCCATTCGTATTAAACAGTTATGGCGACATCGCAGCACTCGCACTCCAGCTATGTTTCATCCGGACGCTCGCATTACTGTCAACATAAATACTTTTCACAACATCCAAGAGTTTGCCATTCATTCTATAGATTCTTACAACCAGCCAAAATGATTTCGTATCAACATGATCATAAGCTTTCTCTAGATCCAGGAGCACAGCTTGCACTTTATACCTCTTATTGTTTGTATTTTAAGCTAGACGTCTCAGTCTAAATACTTGGTCCCCAGGCCGCCTTCATGTTCTAAACCCACCTTGCTCATCCGGTATAAATCCATCAGTTATCCTTTTTATACTCCCAATCAGAATTTGTTTAAACACTTTGCCTACAACAGTCAACAGACTTGCCCCACCGCAGTTCATGCATTCAACTTTCTCGGCATTACCTTTATGCAACTTTACTATCAACGAATTCTTCCAATCCTTAAGCATTCTTCCACTTTCATATGACTTACAACACAGCCCCAACACCTATTTCATAATAATGTTCCTCTTAAAGGTTCGGTTATTGGGATTCATATGTTCGACATGTGAAAAATTATTCTATTTTTTTACATTACGGGGGATTTACCTAAGAAACAGTTAAGATGATACATGTAGTAACTAACAATGTCTTATATACAATTTCTAAGGAACTCTTAGCAAGGTAAAGTCAAATGATGAAAAGAATGAGGGAATAGAGTTGGAACGTAGTGATTACAGGTATTCTTCCAAGAAGATGTGTGGCTAATGCTTTGTATGGAAGAGCTTCATACATTAACAGCTCACTTAGTGTTCTTACAAGAGAGAAGGAGTGAACTTCATCAAACTATGGGACGAGTTTTACAAGGGCCGTGAGCTATTCTGGAGAGACGGGTTGCACCTGAACAGACTTTAGGGCAGGACTGATTCGGACACTGGAGAGCCCAGAGGAGAGTCTTGTTTGCAACACCGTAATAATTTTGTAGACATTCAAAGTTCTGGAAATCTAACGGGAAATCTTTCATATTTTTAGGAACGAGAACCATGAATTGAACGTCATATTTGTGTCAAGGATTTGAATATTATCATAAATACGGAGAGATGAATAAATAGTTCTAAAATGGAGAATTTAACTTACCTGGTTCGAAAATTGTAAATTGTAATAAATATAGAGGGGAAGATGGAGGCGTTATCTTATACATAAAAAACGAACTAGTCACCTTAGTAAAAATCATCAATATAGATATTACATGCGAGGTTTTGCATTTAAGTTCGTGATACCAAATAATCAAATAGATTTTTTGCAGTATATATGATACTATGACGAAAGCAAAATTGCGATTCATTTTTAGTAGTTTCGGTCTTAATTAGAAAAAGTAACCATTATATGCGAGTGTGTATATATATATATATATATATATATATATATATATATATATATATATATATATATATATATATATATATATATATATAGAGAGAGAGAGAGAGAGAGAGAGAGAGAGAGAGAGAGAGAGATAGAGAGAAAGAGAGAGATGAGATGAGAGCTCTCGCGAACATTTGGTTCGCCAACATGTATACTTTTCTTTAATTTATCTTGATTGTGATTAAAGTTACCTCTATGATATTCTGTTGATCAGTCGGTTCATTTAATTTTGATGCAAAAAGCTACTTATCAATTCAAGAAGTCTATCTCATCTCATCTCGATATATATATATATATATATATATATATATATATATATATATATATATATATATATATATATGGGCGGGCGGAATTTGGGCAGTATATTTTCATTATTGCAGGTTTTATTGAAAGCGACCGCTCCTTTAACACCCCCCACCCCACACACACGAAAAAAAAGTCGCAAGGTGTTAAGTCAGGACTTCTGGCTGTCCACTCATGCGGAACACGAGACTAGTAGTCGTTTTCAATAAAACCTGCCATAATGAAAATACACTGCCCAAATTCCCCCATCCCTGTATATATATATATATATATATATATATATATATATATATATATATATATATATATATATATATATATATGTTGTGTGTATACATACTAATTCGCAAAAATTCCGTACAGGGGTGGGATTCGAACGGTGCACACTGAGGCAGCGAGCATCCGCTTTGACCTCAATTAAATCATCTCCTAGGACACTTAGGCTACGCGGACGACCAAAAAATCTTCCGAATAAACAAGCTTTTAAGCTACGATTCGCAAGGTCGATCAGGACTATTAAAGAGAGAGAAAATTAATAGGGGATTCAAAGGACAAATGAGAATTGAGGTAAACAAGCGGCGAATATACAATGTATAAATCTTTCATGAGCGCGAAAGAATGATGAAAATGAATCCAACAAACCGCAAGAAACAAATATGCTTTCCTATTTATTTCTAAGGATGTTAATGGTTTTCTTACTGAACTTAATTCTCTGGTTCCCTCTATTAAATTTATCTTTGAACTCGAACGAAATGGTGTCCTCCCTTTCTTAGATCTACTTATTCATAGGACTCCATCGGGATTTAAATTTTTCGTCTATCGTAAGCGTACCAACGCCGGTTCTTATATCCATTTTTACTCAGGACATAATGATAAAGTCAAACGGTCTGTATTTATTTCAATGTTTCTCCGGGTGTTGAGGGTCGCCAGCTCGGAATTCTTCGATCTTGAGATTTGTAAGATCTATGAAATAGATAACAATCTTTGCTACCCTCAAAAATTTCTTGCAGGATCCCTAAATTTGGCAAAAAAATCCTTTTACAGAAATTAAATCCCTCCCGCATACAATTTTAAGAAAAGAAATTGCCTATTTTTAGTAAATATTTCATCGTAAAGGCCACAAAAGCAAAGTTTAAAACAAGCTATGGCTATTTTCTATTGTTTTTCAATAAAAAGAGTTAGAAAATGACAAGGCCAGGAACAAAAATGGTGTTACATAGTGTAAGTGATCAAGGAAATTCTTCGTTGAAGAAATTATTTGCAAGATTTCGGAAATAATGGAAATATACTCGTATGTGTAAGAGCTTGCGTATTTTAGGGGGCATTTTATGTTTTTTGCTTCTCCCAAGTTCTTTTATCTCAGCACGAAACGTGTACTTCCATTTCATAGGCTTCACATCTCAATAGAAATCTTTAGGAAGGGTCTGTTCACACAGCTCTCTCGCGATATAACCCGACAACGGGAATCGAATATATATTAGTGCCACCACATTAATGTATTAACATTGACCTGTTTTTTTATTGCAGTTCCTTTCTAATCATGGCTTTTCTCTCTTTTGTTTTTTGCTCATTCGCCTTTTCTGGTCTCTTCCTCTTCCTATTTCCCATTCCTGGATGGTTCCATTTAGAAGTACAAAAGGAAATCAAACCACGTCCATGAAAACGAGACAAATTCTAAGAGGTCTCGCTTGACTCCTCCTTCCAATTTTTCCTTTTATCCTTTAGAATGCTGAGGACCGAGAGACCGCACAACGCTCCTGATCTATGCCCGGTCCCGCAACGAGGGTAGGCCCACACTCAAAGAATATATGGTCTTCAAAGTACAAATTTGATCAAGGAACTTAATTTAAGAATCATAAAATTTTAACAATTAATACAATTAAGAAAAATAAAATAAATCCAGGTTATTATGAGATCGTCACCAACATGGGAAAATCAGATATTTTGAACACACTGATGTAGGAAAGTCAAACAGACCTTTTTATCAATCAGGTGCGGGTAAATACAAACAAATATATATGTATTATAGCTATGTAATTAGTGGTTGCATAATTTTGGATTTTATGGATGAAACTTATGAAAGCGCAGTGGATTTCAGTAGTATTAGAATTTTTTACTTAGATGACCTTTAATTTTGTATATATGAGGCCTACTTATCGTGCTCTCAGTCCTTCCGTTTTCACCGCTATAGACAACTTATCTAGAAATCGTACGGCAATAAAATATTCTCTTATTTCTGTTGTTACATTCCTTGCATTTATGGACGAGAGATCTCTCCACTAGTGCTGGTTTATGACGTTACTTTCGAAACGCAGAGACTCATCTCGCAGGAAAACAAATTCAAATTCGAGTATTGAATATTGGCGCCTAGTCTCAATCTTATCAGAAACATCACTCTCAGGAATGGATACATGTTGCAAAACAAGTATCCATTCTAAAATGATAAGAAATCCAAGCTAAATGTCAACATTTCGTTAATTCCATCGGTGTCACATAATTAATCCCAAATGTTTTCAGATTAAAAACAAACCGCACAGGGCATCGTCTGGTAACATCAATTTCGTACTGAGAGTCATTCTTTATTAACGTTTAACCCCTTAGTAGAATGTTAGCAACTACTAGCAGAGAATTGAGAGACAAAAAGAAAGTAACAAACAATGGGAGTTTCCTAAAGCTCGCTGCCGCAACATCATTGATGGACTCTCGAGGGAAACTTTGCTCCTCGAGGGCCAGCTCGTTCTCTGGCAGAAAGGCATAACTCACGATAAGACTTAAAGCTCCCTCTCCACGCAATTCCTCTTCGATAAACTTCTTATCTCTATCGTTCCCAATGCCTCTCTCGCCTTACGACCTACCACGGGAAAGTCTCGACTCGATCACCTTCAATTCAGCCTTCTTTGGCGTGTGGTCGGCAACACCCTTAGCACTCTTTGGTCTGGAGATCTTCTGCTGTCTAACCTCCTTTGACTAACGTCTTAGCCACAATAAAATGACTGTTTAGTTAATCTTCTGCTATTTCAACGCCTATTTCATACGAAAAATAGAAAAAAAATGGCTTCTTTAAAATTATTGTAAATACTCGTATATCAATTCCTATATTTGGATTTCCTTATAAGTTTATTCTAAAATTTTAAACATTTTTAATCAATAGGGAACATTTTCTATGACCAAAGTTGTTTTATGATACCTTATCTATTATATAAGATATGGGGTTTCATACACCTACTGCATTTGGTACCTTATGCTTTACCATATAATTATTATTGAAAAATTATATAGTATATAAAGGGTCTTTCAATAAGGTCGCTCAATTTTTAAATGTAAATAAAACAAGTTGTGTGTGATATATGCATACAATTTATTTTAAATTTGAAAGTACATTTTATCGCATTAAATGTGGAATATGACGTCGTTCAAATGTCCGCTGCCGCTTCACTTGGGGAAACGTATTCGGGAGGCCCAATTTTCGATGACTTTGTCGCATAAATCTGGCTGAATTTGCTGGATGGTGTTTGTTATGTTGACTTTGAGGACATCAACTGTCTGCGGATTATTCGCATACACCTGCGATTTAAGGTAGCCCCAAAGAAAGTAGTCTAATGGCGTTAAATCACATGATTTCGGTGGCCAGTTAACGTCGCCACCGCGCGAGATGACCCTGCCCTGAAATCGCTGGCGCAAAATGTCTATCGTGGCGTACGCAGTTTGGCACGTAGCGCCGTCCTGTTGGACCCACATGTCGTCAGTATCCATATCAGGCATATAATCCAGTTGAGGCCACAAGAAGTTGCTTATCATCGATCTGTAGGTCTCGCAGTTGATGGTTATGGCAATCCCATCTTCGTTCTCAAAAAAATACGGACCGATGATTCCGTTAGACTAAAATCCGCACCAAACAGTGACTTTGTTAGGATGCAATTGGTGCTGTTGTATCTCATGCGGATTGTTTTCATTCAAAATCCGACAATTTTGCTTGTTCACAAATCCATCCATCCAAAAATGGGCCTGGTCGTTGAAGATGATTTTGGGGGGGAAATTTGGGACAACTTCCAACTGCTCTAGAGCCCAATCAGCTAACACATGGCGTTGTCTATGGTCGTTTACCTTAAGTTCCTGGGTAAGTTGGATTTTGTAGGGGTGCAGACCCAAGTCCCTACGCATAATTCACGAAATTGAAGTCGCAGAAAGGCCAAGTTCTTGTGAACGACGAGAAATTGACTGCCTCGAATTTTCCCGTACACTCTCATTTACGGCCGCGATGTTTTGAGCAGACCTTGCATTTCGGCGACGTAAGGGTGTTGGCTGATTGTTGATCAACCCTTTTGCCTCGAATTTGGCCACCAAGCGTCGATTGTGGCGAGGATAGAAATCACTGATTTTGATAATAACATTTGATGATTTGCCGATGCTGTTCAACGCACCTTCCATCGTGACTTGCCAAGTACTACTAAACAGTTCACAGTGAGTTTGCCAGATGTCGCTTTAACAACATGGCCACTATCGCCTGACAAAGCTCAAGCGTCCTTGTTGAAAGACCCTTTATAAGTATATCTACTATATACATATATTTTACAGTATAAATTTCAGCGGACATCATATGACTAACAGAACATAATAAGGCTGTGTATTCTTCCGTTATCTAAAAATCGAGTTTTTCTTCCTCTTTTGATCTTTCCTAGAGAACTTTCGGAAGGAAGACGATCTCCATCATCGTTACCATTATCGGACATTGCACATATTTTATCCATTTGGTTCTATTGAGACTAAATATGAACTATTACCTCATGTTGCATTCAGTTATTTTGTTCCTCACAATTTTTTTTCTGTGCCATCATATTTTTAAGCTTGGCTGCCTATTAATTTATCTATTTCATTAATTTTGAATAATTCTCGCAGCTATAGACAACTTATCTATGAATCGTACGATGATAAAATATTCTCTTATTTCAGCTGTTACGTTCCCTGCATTTATCGACGAGAGATCTCTCCACTAATGCTGGCTGTATAACCTTAATTTCTAAACACATCGACTCATCTCGAATGGAAACAAATTTAAATTTGAGTATTGGAAATTGGCGCCTAGTCTCAACCTTACGGGAAATATCACTCAGGCGGAACATAAAAAAATCTCTAAGCATTTTTGTAAGTTGCGAGTGGTAGCAGGCTTTGATTTTTATTTCAGGCAATTAAGGCAAAAGTTTATCAGTCACATCTCGCTCCAAATCCCTAAAAGTCTCAAAGATCTAGAGATTTTATAATAAGTCAACATCTTAATCGAGAGTTCTGAGAGAGCCATAGCTATGGACGATGTCATCTCAATAATCCCCTTCTCTAATTCAACCTATGTGTAACTTCATGGCCTAGTCACTCAAAGCAGGCAACTATCCCCTCTCTCTCTCTACACTTATTTGCGATCAACAGTGTCTGAATGTCTCCAGCGATTCGAGCAAACGATAGAAACTATCCTTCTAGTCTTAAGAGAAATATCACTTCATTTTGAACGATGTTTTCTCGGAGGTATCAATACCGCCCTGCGTTATCTGCAAGTTTTCCCTAAATTACTACCGCGCAAAATGACTCACTTGACAGTCACCTACAGTAACAAGGAACTTGTAAAATAGTGACAACAAAATCTTACCCCACGGCAGATTCTTAAGGCATGAAGAATTGGTCAATACCACCCTCTTGTACGATCCTCTTCAAAAATAGGTTAATTATTTCGATCCTGCCGCAAACAAACGAGGGGTCTATTTCACCCTCCTCTGGGGCCTTGCGTTCATTTCTTAGGGGCTAAAGGTTCACTTTTATAAAAGTTCTCTCAACACACCTTTTATCCCAATATTTTCTTAACCAAGTATTGTTGCGGATGATGTAAGATAACCCACCTTGAATGTAAAATTCTTGTACCATATCTTCCTTTATTCGAACCCTTAATAAACGTACTCAAAAGCATCCTAGGATAGGCTGTGTCATTAAAGGTACTATCGCATATTTTTTTAGTCTCGAAGACTTAGATGAATCTTCTATCAGTTATCACTCGATAACTTTCCCACTTCTATAGTCCATGGGATTCTAACCGCTCTGTTAGTCAGTCATAAGCGCAGTATTTTGAGATCATTACAACTTCATGTTTCACGTCGAGGCTTTATTTTGAGTAGGTAAAGGCTGCTCAGAAGTAATTCGTAAGGATGAAAATAAAGGTATAATATAGCTGTCGTAGAATTCTTTCTGATAAGAACCCTACTTACCTGACACCACTTTTATTTAGTGTCGTAGAATTCCCCTCCTTTTTGTTCTATCTCTAAGAGTGCTAAGAGTGTCTAATATATTGATATTATAAGAATATCTTAAAGAACAGAGCCGTTACCAAACACGTAAGGATATAAAAGAAACGCCCACTAATTCACAAAATAAACTTATATTTTATCTTTAACCATTGAATACACAACCTTTATACATTAACTACAGCAATACTCTAAATATTATTATAAACAAGAATTAATTAAATTAGTTTACCCTCCAAAATTTGGTTAACGTTCTCTACACAAAACAATAATATAAGAATTAGGCTTACGGACTCATGTGGAGTTTAAAGGGCCTCAGAAATGTTATTGACTCACGACGCGAGCCGTGTGTCCAGTTGTAGATGGGCGAAATTCCACGGTCGTTTGGCGAGGGTAGCAGCTGGGGGGTCCACACGTTCTTCCGGGGGGGAAGGGTTCTTTAAGGACGAGAACCAAGACGGTGCTTTATGCAACGACTAGGCAGTCGTGGTCTCTCTGGCGAGAGTGAGTCGAACTTGTTTCTTAAATCAAGTTAACTTGGAGTGCGGTGTGATCACCGAGTAACGAGCTAGAGGAGGAGCTTTTCTCCTTCGTTACTTATTTCCTTATGGACGAGGACTGAACTCGGGGAGGGTCTTCTTCACGGGCGAGGATAACGGAGGGGGATTTCTCTGACGAGAATAAATTACTTAACGTTTGGTGTGGCCACCGAATAACGGGCTCGAGGGGGAGCCTTTTCCTTCTTCTTTTCTTAATTCCTCAAGGACGAGGAATACCCCTGGTGTTTAAGGTGCACCAGGATATGAGGAGTCTCTCTGGCGAGAGTAAGTCAAACTTACCAAAGTTCACTTATCGTTTGGTTTGATAACCAGGGACTTAGCTCAAGGATGAGCTTTTTCTTAGCCCCTTAAGGTAGGTAGCCCTGCCTCTCTTGCAGGGTACTTCTTGGTCTGGCGAGCCAAGTACACTACCTCTCCAGTCTCGGTAGCTCGGTTGTGGATCCGAGGACTTCGTCACCTAGAGACTGACGTATACTACCTCCTTCTTCTTTTCTTAATTCCTCAAGGACGAGGAATACTCCTGGTGTTTAAGGTGCACCAGGATATGAGGAGTCTCTCTGGCGAGAGTAAGTCGAACTTACCAAAGTTCACTTATCGTTTGGTTTGATAACCAGGGACTTAGCTCAAGGATGAGCTTTTTCTTAGCCACTTAAGGTAGGTAGCCCTGCCTCTCTTGCAGGGTACTTCTTGGTCTGGCGACCCAAGTAAACTACCTCTCCAGTCTCGGTAGCTCAGTTGTGGATCCGAGGACTTCGTCACCTAGAGACTGACGTATACTACCTCGATTTTCCTCAGAGTTCCTCATTTATACCTCGCACCCCCACTGGGGGAGTGGTAAGGGGGGGAGGGGCTGGAGGACGGCCCCAGGAGAGCTCTTTTTCCAAACGGTCTTTCCCACGAAGTCAAACATCGGCTCCTCGTTAGCCTTCGAGATTGGGAGAAACACGTCTCCAATTTCTTGTTCGACGTGAAACTGGATCTCACTCTCCTGGTGGAGATCTTACCTTTTTGACCTTTAGGGTCTTACATGGCACCGAGTTGTGCCACACTGAGGTTAAGCACTGACCCGCCGATGCCTTCGACGGATGTCCTTGCGGTAACCGCCTTGGGACTGCATCACGAGTGAACGGGGGGGGGGGGGGAGTGACCATTCCCCTACAATAGCCATCAACCATTTGGTGGACAATTCCTCTCCTCACCTTTGAAATGAATGAGAATTTTCTCTCTTTTTGCGACTATCAGAGTCTATATAAATGCACATGCTATGATATAGTGCCTACACCCTATCAACATGGCCTGACAATTTTTCCTAAACTTGACCAGAAAAAGGGTTTTAATTAAATTCAAATGGCTGCATCTTATGTTCGCAAACAGCCGTTACTACCCCATTTGGTCTTCATGAAGAGCTACTTGTAGATGTGTTTTAAGTCTTATTTTTCTTAGGAAAGTAGCTAGTTATTTAAACCCTTTGTTTTGCATTTCCAATGATGAATTATTAAGTTTGTTTCATTTTTAATCATAGGACAATCATTGCTACTGTCTTCGTTCGTTTTGGAGAAATCATAGTTCAATTACTAGGGTGAAAAATATCCTACTCCTCTATTTCAAAGTGTAGGCATTTCCTAACCTTTACTCATCTCCGTCAACTTTTACAGATGCAACTTAAAAAATGGAGACTTATCCTTGCTCATTAACACATTTCCTCAAATGGAATATCTTTTTTGTCGTTCTAATTCTTTGTTTCCGTAAACGCAAAATGCTTAGCAAGCATCAAACTGGTCCAAATCAGCTTCCAGTACAGCTGTATTTTTAGGTCACCCCAAGGCAGGTAATTTTATGATGCAAATTCAAGAAATATTGGATTATGTCTCTAAATGAAATATATGTAGTGTTACTGCCTTGTTATAGATCTCATAATTGTAACACTTCCCATAGACCAAGAAAAATAGTCTCCATTTTCTTGTGAATTACTCGATGCATAGCTTTCAGAGAGGCACTCTCAAGGTATCAGTTTATTTATCTATTCTAGGCATCGTCCTTTTCATTTTGCCCTTAATCATCCTTCACAAAATCACAATTATGAAGAGCTCCGATTGTCTTTCGAGATCAGATTTCGTTTTTCTCTCTCTCCACACCTCGTCAAATTCATATACATATCCTCTGCTACTACAGTCAGACTTACAGTCGAAACCAAAAATTTCTGACACCTGTAATTTTTCTTATTATTTGGGTATGTCCATGAATATGTTGTCGTGGGTTTGCAAGGATGTGTCAAATACATATGGAAAGCAAAGTAAAAGTTTCTTTCTAACTTTTTTTATATAGATCAAATCTGGCGATGCTATTGAATTGTATGAACTTTCATACCCAAATGTCGTAGAGTGAAGGTGTGCTGCCCGGTCTCCTTTATCAATCTTTGTTTCATCAACAAACAGTGATATTGCTTATTTATCGAATAAAAGTGAATACTAGTGATTTTAACTGTATTAAATACTAAAAATTATAAATCTACCTATGCAAGTTAATTTATTTGGACATATAAAGTGATATTACCGCAATACTTCAAAAATTCCCATGTTCCCACTAAGTCTGTTTTGGAAGTAATTAAGCCTAAACTCAACTGAGTGATAAGAAGTACAGCGTTTCCACATCCATCTTGTTTACATAATCTCTTCACTCTTTGAATTAATGAATTAAAACAATCACTCATCAATCAAAACCTAACAACCTTCAAAGTAATAATTTTAACAGTAATTTAAACATTGCTGTTCCTCCCAGTAATTAAACAAATTCCCATAACACATAAGCAGTGTTGTCACAGTTCTCCATTCATCCTTAGAAAGAATGGCTCCTCCTACTCTTAGAAAGGCAGACAAATAAAAAAATACTCCAATTACAAGAGGAAAAACCGAATTAAACGAACCAGTTAATTTTAATGAACTGCAGACCCATATTTCCTCGTCTACGCTATCAGGTGATGTCAAAGACATTATTAACATTCTCTTTAAGTTTTTCGAATCATCTTTTGCCAAACAAGAACAAAAATCATCTCTCTCGAAAAATCTAACGAAGAAATGAGATAAAAAATCAAAAGAAAAGGTTGATTCTTCCGACGCTTATGAAAGACGAGATACGATTATATTCTCAGGCAATATACCTGAAGCCACAAATAATAAAAATTGCAGCAATATCATCCGCAAACTTATTAAAGATAACTGTCACATACAAATGCAAGAATCCGACATCTCTGTTGCTCATCGTCTAGGTCCCAAGCCTAAAGTACAAGGTCCCGACAAAAGAAACATAATTGTGAAGTTGCGCAGAAGTGATCTGAAGCGTGACATCTTCTCAGCATGCAAAGAATTCAAACCTTCATTCTATGTAAACGAACAACTGACTCCAAATCGCAACAAAATCTCTTTTGTCCTCCGCCAAGCTAAAAAGAAATTCTCCACAAAGATCTCCGGCTGCACTACCAGAGATGGCTCCATCAACATTTTCCTGCCATCACCCTCCGGTCGCCGTGACCTACGTATAGTCGTCAATACCCAAGCTGCCCTCCAAAAATTTCTGTCCGAACACCTCAATTCGACGCTTGCAAACTTTAATGGTGAGAATCTCTGGAACGATCAGTAATAATACCTTCAGCGATATTAATGCTTTAGATGAGAAAAAAAACAAAAAAAAACATGTTTTGACCTAGCATTCACTTACTTTTATTTCAATTGTATTACATACTTTATTCCTTTTTCTCTTATTAAAGTTATCATAAAATAGTATTTTAACTGTTTATAGATATATTTATACGTAATTGCAATTTGTAACCTTTAATTTTTAAATTCCAATAGAACTACCTTTATGTTTGAACAACTTGATCACTTCAATAATATCGATCCAGACATAAACCATTTTGATTAATTATATCCAAATTTTAAAGAAAATAACGTAAGAAACCAATACTATTATTGTGATAAATTTAACACTACAATTTCATTTGAAAAAACAGACTTGTCCATTTTAAATCTTAATATTCGATCATTGCACGCAAACTTTGATGAATTTTCAATATTTTTGTCAACACTTAATTATAAATTTTCCGTTTTGGCATTCACCGAGAGCTGGCTAACAAATAATAATAAACACCTTATCAGTGTTCCAAACTATAGCTCTTTTCATTCACTATGCGACCTAAACAAGATAGAGGGAGGTATAAGCGTGTATATATCTGACAGACTCAATACTAAAAAAGTTGACGAAATTAGTATTTCCTATAACTATATTGAAACTTTATTTATCGAAGTAAAATCAAATGGTAAAACAATAATCATTGGAACCGTATATAGACCCACTTCTGGTGACCCAAAGATGTTTATAGATAAGATTACTGAATTAATCAGTTACTTCAATGTTACAAACTATAACGAC
Source organism: Ceratothoa steindachneri (assembly GCA_963969495.1). Taxonomy (NCBI): domain Eukaryota; kingdom Metazoa; phylum Arthropoda; class Malacostraca; order Isopoda; family Cymothoidae; genus Ceratothoa; species Ceratothoa steindachneri. The sequence continues at coordinate 168,116,632 of OZ018324.1, forward strand.
ATAATAATTACAGGAGATTTTAACTTTGATCTATTAAACTTTGAAAACCACGCATCAACTCAGTCCTTCCTCAATACTTTCTATTCTCATTCCTTACTTCCAATTATAACAAAACTGACAAGAATAACCCAAAACTCAGCAACACTAATTGACAATATTTTCAGAGTTCACCGCGAATATTACTCTTCCGGTATTCTCCTTTGTGACATATCGGACCATCTTCCTATATTCATGATCCAAAAGTCTTTTTTCAACTCGAACAATATTCATCAAAACCGTACAATAACCTACCGCATAATTAACGAAAATACCTTAACAAACTTCTATAACTATGTTCTAAATCAGAATCTATATGAAATTTCCTATATAAATGACATCGATTCTGCTACCGAAGAGTTAATTTCACGGCTAGACGATGCTTTAAAACTTAATTATCCTCTAAAATCTAAAACCATATCATATAAACACAAAACAAAACCTTCGATAACAAACGCAATTATAAATAACATCAAAAAACGTCAAAAATACTTTTCTCTTTATAAGCTTAGTCAAATTCTAGAACACACATATAAAAATTTTCGGAATCGAGTTACTAACCAAATTAAAATAGCCAAGAAAAATTATTACCATGAACGATTTAATCAAACGAAAAACAATATAAAACAAACTTGGAAATTAATTAATTCTGTGATAAAATCTCAAAATACTAAAGGAACAAACCAAATTAAACAAATTATCATTGACGGCAAACCAGTTGATGACAATAAGGAAAAAGCAAATGAATCCAATAAATTTTTTGTCAACGTAGGTAAAAAATCTCAGACTCCTGCAAAATAGTCGATAAATCTTTTCTTTCGTATTTTAATGAGATTTATGTACCGAATTCCTTGTTCTTTTCTCCTGTAAGCGTAGCCGATATAAAAAAAAAATAATTAGTTCACTAAAAAATTAAAAATCAGGTATTAATTCATTCTCCACTAAAATTTTAAAATACATCTCTGATATAGTTGCTCCAATTTTAGCATCAATAATTAATAAATCATTTACGCAGGGTATATTCCCAAGTGTATTAAAAGTTGCTCGGGTAACACCGTTACCAAAGGCCGGAGACCTCAAAAACGTCAGCAATTACCGCCCTATTTCATGTCTTTCAATGTTCAGTAAAATATTTGAAAAAATAGCATTCAATAAACTTTATAAATTTCGGGAATCTAATTCACTGTTGTATAAACACCAATATGGTTTTAGACGTTAGAAATCAACGATTCACGCGATAATTAACCACCTTCAATATTTATATGATAACATTGAAAAAGGCCACATTGTATTCTCAATTTTTCTCGATTTTAAAAAAGCTTTCGATTGTGTCAACCATAATATTCTACTGTCAAAATTAGCTATGTACGGAATTAGAGGCAACTGTCAAAATTGGTTCAAATCATATTTAACTGAAAAAAAAGCAATTTGTCTCCGTCAATGGTCAAGACTCATCCCACCTTAATATTACAACTGGGGTCCCACAAGGCTCCGTGCTAGGGCAACTGTTATTTTTAATCTATATTAATGATATTGTTAAATCATCTTCTCTGTTTAACTTTATATTATTCGCGGATGATAGTGCCTTATCAACTCCCTTGCCATATGACAAACCAAGCAACATTGCATCTGCAATAAATAAAGAACTCGAAAATGTCTTCAGGTGGCTAAATGTTAATAAACTATCAATAAATGTAGATAAAACCAAATATATTCTTTTCTCTTACAAAAAATATATTGAATTGCCCCATATTAAAATCGGCGACGGAATAATTTATGAAACTACTCATATCAAATTCCTAGGCATCTTTATTGACAAAAATCTCAGTTTTAAACAACATATTACGCATATCTCAACAAAACTATCAAAATCGATTGGAATATTATATAAATTAGATAGGTTCCTTCCTAAATCTATTCTCCACTCTTTATATATGACAATGGCGCAACCTTACTTGACATATGGCATAGAGAGTTGGTACGGGAAATATCAAAATTATCTCAATAAATTAGTCATATTACAGAAAAAAGCAATTCGAGCCATCCATCAACTCGACTACAAAGAGCACACTAATCGATATTTTAAAGAATCCAGAATTCTAAAATTAAATTATCTCTTTGTTTTTCAAACATCCTTATTCCTTTACAAAACAATAAAGTGTTCCTATAATAACTATATATTTAATATGTTACAAACAGCTGATAATACCCATAATCACCAAACCCGCAATAGGACAAAATTTATTTCACTCTTGTAGCTTTCTGTACAAATCTATCAAAATATGGAATGGCATCGAAGACAATATCAAATCCCAAACCAATTTAGCTCAATTCAAAAAAGCTCTTAAAAATAATATAATTTCGGCTTACTAAATTTCTATTCAGTTTTTGTTATTGTGTATTCATTCGTTACCGTACACTATTATACTGTGTACTATTACTCTGATTTATACATTATAAATATGTTATTATTTATATAGGACTCTTAACTATGTTAATTACAGATCTTTTCAAATAATCACTAAAAATAAAGTTTTTTAATTTATCTCTAAATTTAAATAATATAATTATTCGTTATTTGCAATCTCTACAATGGTTAGGTTCTCAAATGTATACTAAATTGTTTATATTTTTATAGCAAAGGCGTTCTCTGTTCGTAAACATGAAAGGATTTTATTCTTGATAATGTTATGCTTAGTCTTAAGTTTTAAGTTTCTGCCCTAAAAGTTACTGACTTATTTTGGGCCCTTAACTAATCTTTGTATGTATAAAGTACTTATTGTAACTTGTCATTAAGATATAAAATGTAATATGTTTATACTGTACATTGGATTAATATGGAATAAATAAATAAAAATAAATAAATAAACTTTTGGTATCGGTATGTGGTATGTTACAAACAAAATGTCTTCATATAAGACATCACATTTGTTGATTAATATGATATTCCATGTCAACAAGATCTGATAATGATATGATAATGGTAAAAACTAACTATACCGTGGAGGAAAGAAGACTGATACGCACGCTGCATGGGGAGACTCAACTGTCGACAAATCGCCCGTAGAGTCGACGCATCACTTTTGACCACAGCTGTGTTGATTCTCAAGTTGCGCACGTTTCAATCAGATTCTTGTTTCGCTCGAACAACTGGACCAGATATTAACCCTTCTTGTCTTACCTAAGCATACGTGAAAATAGCAGAAATCTAGGTTCCTTGTCCTGTAGCCATTGCTGCCGCAATTTTCTTCTTTGGTTGTAATTAATGCGAGGTAAGTTTTTTTATTTAATATTTATTAAGGCCGTTTAGTATAGTTACAGCTGTTTTACTGTAGCAATAGCATGTACATATTTGTACAAAGAACGTACTATAGTCGGTAGGCCTATTAGCCCTAATTTAACTTTTAGAGTAGCTATTTTGTAGAAGCCCGGGATGTCAGTGTAAAATAAAATTTTATTTAGATGTGAAATGATTTTTTTATTTTATATTTTGTAATAAAATGGCTAATTTTAAGATATAATTAAAATGACGAGTCACAGTAAGATGAAAATTCGTTACAAAGTTTAGAAACATGACTGAGAAATATAAGCACAATGATAAATTTGACTGTCCTTTATTTATACTAAAAAAATTCTTTTAATTAAATCCTGAACTATAAGAAACACAAAGCCTCTTTGCGAAGAAGGTAATCTCAAGAATTTTAGAAACTACCGGATATTCCAAAAGTCTTGTTGCAGTCTTTATGACATCTCAACAAACGACACAATGATAGTTTTGATGCAGTTAGAAACTTTTTTATTGTTTTAACACATAAATATGTGTCTAAAATGTACTATTACTCAACTTTGCAACCAAACGCGCGCTACAGGTGAGATCCGAAGGCCACGCACACAATGCGGGCGAAGTCCTTCCTCGTACTGGCTCACACGCAGTTAACGAATGACTTCAGCTCGTCGACGATGAAGTGGCTGAACTTGCAGGTCTTGCCCTCGACATGCGTCCACAGGTTGTGGGCGAAAGGATTGAGGTTGGATTACTAAGGCAGCCAAAAGTCATTCGACCCCAACCACTATTACGCGGTTTTGGCCGTGTATGCGCGGCACCGCCATGTTGAAAGATGTAGTCCGCCTTCTTTGTGATCTTTCTCACCCAGGGCAGGACTTTCGTGACTAAGATGTCCCTGTAATCGGCCGCAGTGAGCCTCTAACCAACCGCGAACCACACCGGCGGTATCTTCTCGACATTCGAAGCCACAACGTCGAGCATCATCACGGAGGCCTGGTGCTTGGTTGTGGACAATTAGCGGATCTCGGAGACACCCTGACCGAAGCTTACCAGGCAGTCATTCTAATTGTTGATGACCGTATCGGTCGTGTATGTTTTTTCACCAGAAAAATGAGAATTGCCTTGCCATGAATCTTCAAATCATTGAGAAGGCGACGACAGCGCTCCCGACGTTGTTCTCGCATACAGTCAGTGAACAGAGGCCTTTCCACGCACCTCAAGCTCTTACCAACCCTCATCCTTGACGGCCCTGGACACTGTGGCCACCGAGATGTTTTCTTCTTCGCGAACGCTGTCATTTTGAGGGACTCTTGACGGTCATCCGACTGACGTTGAGCCGCTTGCTGATGTCGGGCTTATTATGTCTCACGTGCAGGAGAGCAGAGATCTCTATTCTTTTGACTTCAACCTCGACACACCTGTACACAATGGAAAAGACATTTTTAATGATACGTTCTGTAAAAGTACAGCTTGAAGTTTCTATCACACACCTAAACTTCTCGAAAGAAAAAAAAACAGAGTGTAACAGAACTTTTGTAAAATCCGATATAGGACTTAAGCTTTTTGGCCTCAAGGGTATTCAAAGGCTATTATGATATTAGCCTGCTAGAGATAGTGGTGTGGAAGGCAATGATAGTGAAAATAATAGTCATGTAGCCATGGCCATTACAAAATAAGGTAATTTTTTTACAACTCGACCTCTCTCAGCACGGGTTACAAATCAGTAAATTTCGACTCTCAAATGTGACCTTAATTTCAGTGCACACTTCCCAGATCAAAATGTAGACCCTTTCTTCTCTAGTATTTCCCATAATTTTGGGTCAAATCTTCAACCGGTCTTATTTCATGACAATTTATTTGTCTTTCCTTTGAAGGGACATTCGAACCTTCAGTATAAAATTCATTTCTTGCCAGTGAATGCGTAATCTCAAACACACACACACACTCACACATCACCAAACATGTTCACTCATGCTTTTGTGAACTTCACCGCATTATTTATGATCCTTACCCGACCTCCCAAAGTTTGTGTTATTTCTTTTCAATCGTTTTATTTGCCACTGGATAACAGGCATTGGTGTCTCAAGCTCAGATCCAAGCCGCTAAGGATGGCGCTTTTCGTTTCACGCAATTATCGACTTCACTCCCTTTTTAGCATATAGCACTTCTTAGCTACCGTAATACCATGAGGCTGATGAACAAACCAACAAGTCTGGGGCCTATTCCAAACAGTAGCTTACTGGTGGGTTTTACTCCAGGGTATGGCTACAACGCTGGCTGTTCGGACCCCTGTTTGATTCATCTCAAGATACATCAGTGGTCAAAATATCACTCATTTACCTCGTACATGTCTCAACCTACTATTTTCCCCTCAGCTGCCTCAATTTAGAGAATGGATTCAAGATGTCGTCAAAAATATTGGTAACAGCTGCATGTTGTAGCTCCTCTACTCTCTGCCAGGACTGAGAAGAAACTCCTTCATTGCCCCCCAAAATCCCCTAACTCTTAAAAAATAGATAGTCGATATCTGAAGTCTCCACTCCTTGAAGATAACGTATGCATTCCTCTAATTCAATGGTTTTCAACCTTTTTGTGATAGTGGCACCCTAATTGCTATCTAGGAGCAGCCGTGGCACACCAATATGTATAAATACTAAATTAAGTGGAAAACAGTTCACAATTAACCACGATTGACAATTAAACTAATTTAATCGAAATAAGATATAAAAAATAAATGAATGTTGCCATTAAAAGTTAATGGGAAATTTGAGTTTGATGAGTATCATGTAATTCTTTAATATTGTGACGTAAGGTTGACATGGCAACTCTCATTTCTTCATTCAGTGTCTCCAATCTTTCTCTTTTCTTTGTTTTTATGTTGCACAATGCCAGGGCAAGGAGGAGAGATGAGGACCCGGTACTCCTTTGTAGTCTTCCGAGCCCCCTCCACACGAATCTGGGACTTGGAGTCGGGAAACTCGGAGGTGAATTTTGGGGAGAGGATTTAAATCCATTATTAAATTCCAAATAATATAAATAACTGTTAAAATGGTAATTATTAAAAGATATACGCATTGGTTTTTATTTCTAAAATTAAACGAATAATTTAAAAAATATAACGATGCTTAGCCTTGTATATGCTTTAATGAGCATATAAAACTCTCTAGAAAGCTATTACTCCTTCAGAAGACGAAGAATATACGAACGTAAATCAGTTAGAGTATTTCAGCTCAAGAACTAGAGGATAGTGCATATTATTCTGATAAAGACTTAAATTTACAATTATATATAATATAAATTTTAGTATTCAAACTACTGGAAGTAGAACATGGTTACAGGCCTGTCCATTTTACCTTCTATTACCTCCAATCTATTGTTCCTATTATGTGTGATAGCATTTGAATACCTACAGACCAATAAGCTTAGCCCTATATTTTTTTAAGGGGACAGTACAGGCTGACAGACCAAATTTTGGTAAAATTTACGTTATGCGATTTTATTCTATAATGTTTTGTCTATGTTCCATAAAGTATCATACAAGTTTTCAGGCTTATATCTTCTTTAGTTAGTGAATTATGAAGCTATTATTAGGAGTTGGTCCGCGTAAAATAAAGAAAATTTAAAAAGAGTCTGAACACGAGAGAATTGCTCGAAAAATGTACAAGAGGACTAACACAGATTGCAAACGAAAGTTTTCATCCAAAAATATGGAGCAGAGCGAAAAAGCCTAAATTCGTCAGTTTGAAAGGATTGGAATTCACCGCTAAACATGCTACTCTTGACCACAACCAAGATTATGAACAAGCATATAGCACTTCTTAGCTACCGTAATACCATGAGGCTGATGAACAAACCAACAAGTCTGGGGCCTATTCCAAACAGTAGCTTACTGGTGGGTTTTACTCCAGGGTATGGCTACAACGCTGGCTGTTCGGACCCCTGTTTGATTCATCTCAAGATACATCAGTGGTCAAAATATCACTCATTTACCTCGTACATGTCTCAACCTACTATTTTCCCCTCAGCTGCCTCAATTTAGAGAATGGATTCAAGATGTCGTCAAAAATATTGGTAACAGCTGCATGTTGTAGCTCCTCTACTCTCTGCCAGGACTGAGAAGAAACTCCTTCATTGCCCCCCAAAATCCCCTAACTCTTAAAAAATAGATAGTCGATATCTGAAGTCTCCACTCCTTGAAGATAACGTATGCATTCCTCTAATTCAATGGTTTTCAACCTTTTTGTGATAGTGGCACCCTAATTGCTATCTAGGAGCAGCCGTGGCACACCAATATGTATAAATACTAAATTAAGTGGAAAACAGTTCACAATTAACCACGATTGACAATTAAACTAATTTAATCGAAATAAGATATAAAAAATAAATGAATGTTGCCATTAAAAGTTAATGGGAAATTTGAGTTTGATGAGTATCATGTAATTCTTTAATATTGTGACGTAAGGTTGACATGGCAACTCTCATTTCTTCATTCAGTGTCTCCAATCTTTCTCTTTTCTTTGTTTTTATGTTGCACAATGCCAGGGCAAGGAGGAGAGATGAGGACCCGGTACTCCTTTGTAGTCTTCCGAGCCCCCTCCACACGAATCTGGGACTTGGAGTCGGGAAACTCGGAGGTGAATTTTGGGGAGAGGACTTAAATCCATTATTAAATTCCAAATAATATAAATAACTGTTAAAATGGTAATTATTAAAAGATATACGCATTGGTTTTTATTTCTAAAATTAAACGAATAATTTAAAAAATATAACGATGCTTAGCCTTGTATATGCTTTAATGAGCATATAAAACTCTCTAGAAAGCTATTACTCCTTCAGAAGACGAAGAATATACGAACGTAAATCAGTTAGAGTATTTCAGCTCAAGAACTAGAGGATAGTGCATATTATTCTGATAAAGACTTAAATTTACAATTATATATAATATAAATTTTAGTATTCAAACTACTGGAAGTAGAACATGGTTACAGGCCTGTCCATTTTACCTTCTATTACCTCCAATCTATTGTTCCTATTATGTGTGATAGCATTTGAATACCTACAGACCAATAAGCTTAGCCCTATATTTTTTTAAGGGGACAGTACAGGCTGACAGACCAAATTTTGGTAAAATTTACGTTATGCGATTTTATTCTATAATGTTTTGTCTATGTTCCATAAAGTATCATACAAGTTTTCAGGCTTATATCTTCTTTAGTTAGTGAATTATGAAGCTATTATTAGGAGTTGGTCCGCGTAAAATAAAGAAAATTTAAAAAGAGTCTGAACACGAGAAAATTGCTCGAAAAATGTACAAGAGGACTAACACAGATTGCAAACGAAAGTTTTCATCCAAAAATATGGAGCAGAGCGAAAAAGCCTAAATTCGTCGGTTTGAAAGGATTGGAATTCACCGCTAAACATGCTACTCTTGACCACAACCAAGATTATGAACAAGCATATAGCACTTCTTAGCTACCGTAATACCATGAGGCTGATGAACAAACCAACAAGTCTGGGGCCTATTCCAAACAGTAGCTTACTGGTGGGTTTTACTCCAGGGTATGGCTACAACGCTGGCTGTTCGGACCCCTGTTTGATTCATCTCAAGATACATCAGTGGTCAAAATATCACTCATTTACCTCGTACATGTCTCAACCTACTATTTTCCCCTCAGCTGCCTCAATTTAGAGAATGGATTCAAGATGTCGTCAAAAATATTGGTAACAGCTGCATGTTGTAGCTCCTCTACTCTCTGCCAGGACTGAGAAGAAACTCCTTCATTGCCCCCCAAAATCCCCTAACTCTTAAAAAATAGATAGTCGATATCTGAAGTCTCCACTCCTTGAAGATAACGTATGCATTCCTCTAATTCAATGGTTTTCAACCTTTTTGTGATAGTGGCACCCTAATTGCTATCTAGGAGCAGCCGTGGCACACCAATATGTATAAATACTAAATTAAGTGGAAAACAGTTCACAATTAACCACGATTGACAATTAAACTAATTTAATCGAAATAAGATATAAAAAATAAATGAATGTTGCCATTAAAAGTTAATGGGAAATTTGAGTTTGATGAGTATCATGTAATTCTTTAATATTGTGACGTAAGGTTGACATGGCAACTCTCATTTCTTCATTCAGTGTCTCCAATCTTTCTCTTTTCTTTGTTTTTATGTTGCACAATGCCAGGGCAAGGAGGAGAGATGAGGACCCGGTACTCCTTTGTAGTCTTCCGAGCCCCCTCCACACGAATCTGGGACTTGGAGTCGGGAAACTCGGAGGTGAATTTTGGGGAGAGGACTTAAATCCATTATTAAATTCCAAATAATATAAATAACTGTTAAAATGGTAATTATTAAAAGATATACGCATTGGTTTTTATTTCTAAAATTAAACGAATAATTTAAAAAATATAACGATGCTTAGCCTTGTATATGCTTTAATGAGCATATAAAACTCTCTAGAAAGCTATTACTCCTTCAGAAGACGAAGAATATACGAACGTAAATCAGTTAGAGTATTTCAGCTCAAGAACTAGAGGATAGTGCATATTATTCTGATAAAGACTTAAATTTACAATTATATATAATATAAATTTTAGTATTCAAACTACTGGAAGTAGAACATGGTTACAGGCCTGTCCATTTTACCTTCTATTACCTCCAATCTATTGTTCCTATTATGTGTGATAGCATTTGAATACCTACAGACCAATAAGCTTAGCCCTATATTTTTTTAAGGGGACAGTACAGGCTGACAGACCAAATTTTGGTAAAATTTACGTTATGCGATTTTATTCTATAATGTTTTGTCTATGTTCCATAAAGTATCATACAAGTTTTCAGGCATATATCTTCTTTAGTTAGTGAATTATGAAGCTATTATTAGGAGTTGGTCCGCGTAAAATAAAGAAAATTTAAAAAGAGTCTGAACACGAGAGAATTGCTCGAAAAATGTACAAGAGGACTAACACAGATTGCAAACGAAAGTTTTCATCCAAAAATATGGAGCAGAGCGAAAAAGCCTAAATTCGTCAGTTTGAAAGGATTGGAATTCACCGCTAAACATGCTACTCTTGACCACAACCAAGATTATGAACAAGCATATAGCACTTCTTAGCTACCGTAATACCATGAGGCTGATGAACAAACCAACAAGTCTGGGGCCTATTCCAAACAGTAGCTTACTGGTGGGTTTTACTCCAGGGTATGGCTACAACGCTGGCTGTTCGGACCCCTGTTTGATTCATCTCAAGATACATCAGTGGTCAAAATATCACTCATTTACCTCGTACATGTCTCAACCTACTATTTTCCCCTCAGCTGCCTCAATTTAGAGAATGGATTCAAGATGTCGTCAAAAATATTGGTAACAGCTGCATGTTGTAGCTCCTCTACTCTCTGCCAGGACTGAGAAGAAACTCCTTCATTGCCCCCCAAAATCCCCTAACTCTTAAAAAATAGATAGTCGATATCTGAAGTCTCCACTCCTTGAAGATAACGTATGCATTCCTCTAATTCAATGGTTTTCAACCTTTTTGTGATAGTGGCACCCTAATTGCTATCTAGGAGCAGCCGTGGCACACCAATATGTATAAATACTAAATTAAGTGGAAAACAGTTCACAATTAACCACGATTGACAATTAAACTAATTTAATCGAAATAAGATATAAAAAATAAATGAATGTTGCCATTAAAAGTTAATGGGAAATTTGAGTTTGATGAGTATCATGTAATTCTTTAATATTGTGACGTAAGGTTGACATGGCAACTCTCATTTCTTCATTCAGTGTCTCCAATCTTTCTCTTTTCTTTGTTTTTATGTTGCACAATGCCAGGGCAAGGAGGAGAGATGAGGACCCGGTACTCCTTTGTAGTCTTCCGAGCCCCCTCCACACGAATCTGGGACTTGGAGTCGGGAAACTCGGAGGTGAATTTTGGGGAGAGGACTTAAATCCATTATTAAATTCCAAATAATATAAATAACTGTTAAAATGGTAATTATTAAAAGATATACGCATTGGTTTTTATTTCTAAAATTAAACGAATAATTTAAAAAATATAACGATGCTTAGCCTTGTATATGCTTTAATGAGCATATAAAACTCTCTAGAAAGCTATTACTCCTTCAGAAGACGAAGAATATACGAACGTAAATCAGTTAGAGTATTTCAGCTCAAGAACTAGAGGATAGTGCATATTATTCTGATAAAGACTTAAATTTACAATTATATATAATATAAATTTTAGTATTCAAACTACTGGAAGTAGAACATGGTTACAGGCCTGTCCATTTTACCTTCTATTACCTCCAATCTATTGTTCCTATTATGTGTGATAGCATTTGAATACCTACAGACCAATAAGCTTAGCCCTATATTTTTTTAAGGGGACAGTACAGGCTGACAGACCAAATTTTGGTAAAATTTACGTTATGCGATTTTATTCTATAATGTTTTGTCTATGTTCCATAAAGTATCATACAAGTTTTCAGGCTTATATCTTCTTTAGTTAGTGAATTATGAAGCTATTATTAGGAGTTGGTCCGCGTAAAATAAAGAAAATTTAAAAAGAGTCTGAACACGAGAGAATTGCTCGAAAAATGTACAAGAGGACTAACACAGATTGCAAACGAAAGTTTTCATCCAAAAATATGGAGCAGAGCGAAAAAGCCTAAATTCGTCGGTTTGAAAGGATTGGAATTCACCGCTAAACATGCTACTCTTGACCACAACCAAGATTATGAACAAGCAAATATACTGAAGAAGATCAACTTGGATTCAAGCAGCCTAACTGGATTTTTAAAAGAGCAAGACAAAGAGAGAAAAGGAAATAGATCTTTATCATTAACTCCGAAATACAAGAAACAGAATATAGTCCAGTAGTTTATTAAATCTTATGAACCTAGCAACAATGAGCAACGTGGTAAGCTATGGCACCCATCTCTACTGAGAGGCAATAGTCTGTAGTACATACAGAGGGGGACCAGAAACCAATAAGAAAAATAAATTATTAGAAAGAAAACAGAAAAAATATGGAAGCTTATAATATGGAATACTAGGGATAGCTGATGACGTGGTGTAAGTGTTCATTTTCTGTTACTTTTTTTACTTGCATTTTTTTTCCAATGTTAAAATATTGATGAATGAAAGACTGGCGAGTCCTTATTTTTTGGCCTATTTTAATCAAATAAAAACCAGCGTGCAGAGAAAAGGTTTGGAAATAATTCTATGGTTCAATATTTTTGAATTAGTTCATATATTTTAGGTTATGGATGGATCCCAACGCTAAAATAATATTTTAGGTGGGTATAATGCTGGAAAAAAAAATCTTGGGGTTTATATAAATAAATCAGAAAAAAATTAACCATAGTTTAAACGCATTGGGGGTATAAATATCAATGTTTGAATGGGGTACCTGCCCCCCCTCCATAGGGGTGGATATAAATTTTGCTCCTTTTAAAAATAGTTTTAGGATATTAATAGACTGTTAAAAAATTAACGAAATAGGAGATATTTTTCCAATAAATTGCATACAGTCCCCTTAAAATTCTTGAGATGGTAAAAATGCAACAAATAGGCTTTGTGTTTTTTAATAGTTCAGGGTCTATCTAATTTAAATTATTTTGGGAACAAATAAAGGTCAGTCAAATTCATCCTTGCCACTCAATGTAACTCATTTCATTGTAATTCTACCATAAAAAGCCATATGTTATTAAAAGTAGCGAATAAAAAAAAAAACGCATTTCACATTTAAATAAAAATTATATTTTATGCTGATATCTCAAGGTTCTACAAAATAGCTAATCTAAAAGTAAAGTCTATCTGCTTTAGTATGTTCATTATACAATATGTAAATGGCACAGTGTTTAGCTGTAAACCATAAGAAACTGCTTTAAATAGGAAAAACAAAATCTTAAATTACATTAATTGTAACCTGTGGGGGAATTCCACGTGGAATTTCTTTTCCATTTTGAAGTGATGTCCTTGCGCTGGAGAAGATTCTAGAAGTTGGTTAGGCTTAAATGGGTAATGCCTCCCCCCCACCCACCCCTTCCACAAGCGGTAGCCTCGAACCGCGTCTACCTCAGACCACCTTTTCGCGGGTTAGAATCGTCTCGACGTGAAGATTCGAGGTCATTCGAGAGTAGCGCTGTTTCCCCCACCCCTGCGGGAGGAAGCCTCGGATATTTATAGGGCTCGTTTTCCATGTGGGAGACACAGAGTTGAGAAGTTTCGCCCGGACCCAAGAAGATTCCCCTAGTTCCAAGTCAGGTGCTAACAACAAAGCAAAGTGACGGCTGAACTTTTTGTGTGTTAGAATTAGCTCCAGCCAGTGAGGTAATTCCATTTGAAGATCGCTACCGAGCGATTTTTCTGACTCCACTCATTAACTCTTGTCGAAGCCCTTCTCGTTCGCCCCTCGTTTTCGGGTGGCCGAAATACTCTCCCTTGGACCGGGCGTTACCCCACCCTCCTTTTGTAGAACCGTCATCACGTTAACTTCCCGCTCAGAAGCTCCGAGCGCCCTCGCCTCACGTGCAGAAGGCATCCTGAAGCCTTACCCTGACGTCTCACCCGGAATCCTCCGTAAGCCAACCCCTCTCCCTCTTCACTAACCCATTTGAGTTAATCCTGACTTTTTGAATAGTCTCCTTCTGTAATACATTAATTTTTAACTTCAGAGTCTGATGCATAACTACAATTCTTTCCCTCGTTTACCGATGTAATTTTGCCAATTAATTCTCTGATGTAATCTTGCCCATTAATTCTCTGATGTAATTTTGCCTATTTATTCTCTTATTTCATGTAAATAAAATTATATTTTTGTACATGCATCTTTAAATAACCTTGAGCTTTGCCATTGCCCAAATTTTACCTGACCTCGTTGCACTATTTCTCGCTGTTCCGCCCGTCGAAACTCTGGCGTTCCGTCCCCTTGTCGGTATTGATATAATGTAATATCATACCACGACATAACCCAACGAATAATAATCTTCATTAATTCTGAAGGTGTGAACTTTCACTTCTGAAATTAGCATTGAAAGTAGAAGCGTTTTTACCTTCAAAATTTAACTTAGAATGTTTCATGACTTATTTGTGACGTTACAACTTCGACATTTCTGTTTTCACCATTGCTGAAGTTTCTGAATTTGGCTTCTACATCAAAAACTAGGAATATTTGGTTTTGTGTAAATACAATATTACGCACGCATTTGTATGCTTGATCTTCGTTCTTCTCTCTTTCCTTTGTTCTTATTTCCTTTACAAATTTCCTACCCTCATCCCTTGAATGAAGATGTAAGCTTTTATAATATCACCAGATTTATCTCTATTTTGTGATTCATGTACAGTTTGTATTTGGATATTATTTGATACAGGTCACAAAGAGAAACAGCAATACTAAGCATACTTATTCAAATGAGATTTTGGTGTTTTCCTTAAATCTAATATTCATCTTTTTGTCCAAACTTTTGTCGTAAATATAATTTAATATTTTAAAAACCTAATAAATCTTCGTGCTATGCGAATACACCTCAAGTTCATTCCAGATATTCTAATATTTTTATTTTCGAGTTGCGTACATTACGAGTGGATTAATACATCAGTATGGGGTTAAAACCTTCCACCGAAAAGGAGGTTATGGAGAGCGAAGCTCCGCTCCATGGTTTCAGAAACTGGCAATATGCAAATTGAAGAAAAAAAAAGATTAAAGGTATAAGCAAGGAATGACAAAAGGAGTGACAAAAGAAGATCGAAAATCAAGTCACATGATTTATGCATTAGTAAATAGCGCAATTTTATGTATAGGAAAATGTAATTATTTAGTTATTGTGCCAAACGAAATTTGATATCGATTCACAAGCAGTTGTCGACAAGAAGCCAATGTGTTTTGAGGCTTGTAAATTTTGGATTCGAACCAAACCCAAGCTTGGTGGAGATGGAAATATTGTCGAGATAGATGGAAGCAAGTTTGTAAAATCTAAATATAATAGAGATAGGGAAGTTACGGATGTTGGGGCATTTGGGAGTATTGAACGAGTATCGAAAAAGATTTTTTGCCTTTACTGGATCGTTTGGCAAATACATTTAGTACTTTTAATACGACAATACATTTTGCCTGGCTCAATAATTACGAACAAAAAGGTGGAAGGCTTTCAATTCATTAAGTGATACCGGGTTTTGCAAAAGTCCGGTTACATTTATTACGCCGCTCTCAACAAAGGAGACAATAATAATTTTTATGAGGTTAGACACATTTTTATTGTTTTATCATAAATGTTGCGATCGAAGTCATTCCTCATGCTGGTCCACATGCGATTGACGGATGACTTCAGCTCGTCGTCGTTTCTGTGGCGGACCTTTCAGGCCTTGCCATCGACATGCGCCCACACGATCTAGTCGAGGGGATTAAGGTCTGGCGACTGTGGCAGCCAAAGATCCTTCGACCAGATGTTCATGTTTGGCCCCAACCACACTTGCACTCTGTTTAACATGTGGGACGGGCCCCTGTCCTGCTGAAAGACTTAGTCCGCCTTCTTTTTGATTTTTCTCACCCATGACTAGGGTTTGTTTGCCAAGATGTCCCAGTAATCGGCCACGGTGTGCCTGTAACCAGCAGCTAATCACACCGCCGGCATCTTCTCGCCATTAGAAGCCACGACGCCAAGCATCATCACGGAGTCCTAGTGCATGGTCATTGACACGTAGTGGACCTCGAAAAGGTCCTAACCGAAGGTTACAAGGCGGTCGTTCTGGTGGTTGATGACCCAATCGACCGTGACGGATTTTCATCAGAAAAAAATGAGAATTAGATTGCCATAACTCTTTAAGCCGTTGAGAAGGCAACGACAGCGCTCCCGACCTCGTTCTCGCTTCCAGTCATTGACCAGAGGCCTTTTCACGCACCGCAAGCTCTTTCTGCCTTCCTCATTGACGGCCCTGGACACTGTGGCCACCGAGATGTTCTTCTTCGCGAGCGCAGTCATTGTCATTTTTTGCTACGAGGCACTTTCGAAAACCTTTTTTAAAGCCAAACGGTTTCCACCTCGAGGTTTACCTGAACGAGCTCCTCTTAGGGTATTCCCTATATATTTTGAGCCTCTTCGCGACTCTGTGGATGCTCATCCGGGTGACGTTGAGCCGCTTAGCGATGTCGGATTGGTTGTGGCCCGCGCGCAGGAGATTAGAGATCTTGATTCTCTTGACTTCCATCTCGACACACAATGAAAAAGAAGTTTTAATGACACGTTCTAGAAAGGGAGAACTTTAAGCTTGTTTTGACGGAACTTTTTTTCTGCTGCCAAACACGTAAACCTCTCGAAAGATTTTAAAAAAAAAACGAGTGTAACAGAACTTTGCAAAACACGGTATTGGGTATACTCATTTAACAATTAATAATTATTTAAATTTCGTTTACCCTCAAAGTGGAGCCGACGCTCAAAATATTGAGAGATTGTCAAATCATGTGTAGGGCGCTCACGCAACAAGAAGGAAAATTATAATGGATACTTTGCCAAATATTTATTTATTCATGAAGTTCTAACCTAATGAAAGGATAATACATAGTTTTTGAAAGTTATAGCCAAGTTATATCATCTAGTAAATTTAAGATAACTTTCTTACTTGATTAAGTAAGAGTAGGATGGCTAGGTAAAAATAAACAAGGTATGCTAACCAAAGTCGTGTGCTCTCACTTATTCTGATTTATGACCTCCAAAACTTTCAATAATTCTCGGACTAACCTTGGGAGGACCTTGTCAATTATAGCATTTGAAAGAAAATGTAAAACAACATAAGGGTTTCAAATTTCGTTAGAATCGGCCAAATAGTTATGATGTTATTGCCAAGTAATTCCCCGGCTAACTTGGGAGGACTTTGAAAATTATATCATTTGAAAGAGAATGTAAAACAACATAAGGGTTTCAAATTTCATTAGAATCGGCCGAATAATTAGAATGGTATTACTCCCCTCCCGCCAAAAAGCAAAACGGATACCGACGAACCAACATACATAAGAACATAAGAACATAAGAAAAGAAGGAGACTGCAAAAGACCATTCATGGCCTACACTTGGCAGCTCCTGTTCCAGTCAACACACAAAAGATTTCTTACCAGAGAAAAGTCATCAACATTGTCACCCTTTACAGGAGTTCGTCAGATCTAATCTACAATATACATAAAATGCATCCAGAGGATTATATCCATTCATGCAACCGCAAAATAATCTCCCCACTCCTTAGAAAAATATATACATATGTACATAAAAAAGTCAGTCCCATCTAGCAGCTTCATTCATATATTTATCTAATCTATTCTGAAAAATACCCAGAGAGGAGGCTTCTATCACATGCCTAGTGAGCCTATTCCATTCATCTACCACACGATTTGTGAACCAATTCCTCCCAATCTCCTTCCTAAACCTATACTTATCAAGCTTAAACCCATTGCTACGTGTCCTGTCATGTTCACTAAGTATAAGAACCTTACCCAGATCCCCTTTATTATATCCTTTTACCCATTTGAAGACTTCAATCAATTCCCCTCTGACTCTTCTCCTTTCCAATGTATGTAGATTTAGTTTTCTGAGCCTTTCACCATAAGGTAAGTTCCTTAGCCCACCAATCATCTTTGTCATCCTTCTCTGCACAGACTCAAGCAAATCAATATCCTTCCTATAATATGGTGACCAAAATTGTACTGCATAGTCTAGATGAGGCCTAACTAGCGCCAGATACAGTTTTAGAATGACTTCAGCACTCTTATTGCTTACACTCCTCCTAATGAATCCCAATATCCTATTAGCTTTATTCTTAGCATTTAGGCATTGCTTTCTAGGACGAAGGTCTGAACTTACCAAAATACCCAAGTCCCTCTCACAATCGGTCCTCCCTAAATTTCTCCCATTTAATTTATAACTATTCAGTGAATTATTTCTACCTATACTAAGTACACTACATTTGTCTATGTTAAACTTCATTTGCCATTTCTCAGCCCAATTGGACAGAATGGTCAATTCCTCCTGCATTACAACAGCATCAGAATCAGCCCTAATGGCCCTACCTAGCTTAGTATCATCAGCAAATTTACTCAGGTCACTACTTATACCTATGTCAAGATCATTAATATAAATTAAGAATAGCAAGGGACCCAAAACAGATCCTTGCGGTACTCCACTGCTAACACACCCCCACTCAGATTTAACTCCATCTATACTAACTCTTTGCTGTCTGTCACCAAGCCATGACTGAATCCACCTAAATATACTGCCATCGATCCCGTGTGCTTTAACTTTGCTCAGAAGCCGTAAGTGTGGCACTCGATCAAAAGCCTTACTAAAGTCCAAGTATAAAATATCATAGTGAGATAGAGAGTGGCACTCGAATAAAAATGCATTGTAGTGGTACATTTGATGTGTTTTGCTAAAATCTCATTTTTTTTTGTCCACATAAACAGAAGTCTGGTAAAATTAGTACTTCAATTTTTTAGACTTCTATACATTTGCACAAAAAATAATGTCAGATTTAAATAAACATAAAATTTACCATTAATTTGCAATTATTACTTTCAAACTAGAGTTTGGACCTTTATTAAATAATTACCTTGTATTTAGGGACATTTTCATTTTTTTTTTTTTTTACGTGGGTTAAACATATTTTTCATTTATATTATTTTTACTATGACTAGTTGCGCAATTAATTTAATTATGTTTCTTATTCAATCAAATTATGTGCTTTTTCTAAAAAAAATATTTGTTAGTTAAATTTACTATTATGTGTAATCAGAGAGCTGTGGTGCTCCCTGATACATACACGTCCATTATGCAGATCACAGATATACATCTGCACAAGGGTAAATTAAATCTTCCACGCTGTGTTGTAGTTACATCCACTAAAAATCGTTACGCCCTTGTTGCCGTGGTCTTGATAAAGGTAGAAATAAAGAAGAGAAGAACATAGGCTTGTGCCCAATATTATTTCACGATTTATAGATACCAAGCACCATATGAGAGAGATGGGATTCCGCGTTCCTTCCTTTGATAAACCTTTCAAGATACCCTGGAAAAGGAGGCTTTTTTCCTGATTTTCTTGAATTCCTTAAACTTGGCCCTAAAGTATACGAAACTGCAAGCAACACCAACCAATCATATGACCTTAAATATAATGCTGAATGGATACTGTAATTTAACTACCAACCTTTCATTGCGGTCATAAAATCCTTGCAAGGGAGGAAACCTTACCTTAGATGTCAATACCCGCATGCAATTGAAAATAAAGAACTAGATTCCACATGAACTGACACAAGGATCAAAACTTTCCGTGATAAGAAATCTACTCGGCACTGCGTCTGAGC
This sequence comes from Ceratothoa steindachneri, assembly GCA_963969495.1. Lineage (NCBI taxonomy): Eukaryota > Metazoa > Arthropoda > Malacostraca > Isopoda > Cymothoidae > Ceratothoa > Ceratothoa steindachneri. The sequence continues at coordinate 168,136,311 of OZ018324.1, forward strand.
AATTAAAAAATGATCCTGTCCTTGAAAACAGTAGTTCGTCATGATGGATCCTCTAAGACATCGGAAACGATATTCACTAGGGCCCACACAAACGAAGGTCATCAATTTATATGGAGTTTATGTCGAGAAGCGAATCAGTAGACATCGCGCCGCCAAGATTAATTGACAAGCACTCTAGACACTCGGCCATCCCGAAGCTAAGAAAAATGGCTACGCTCAAACAAAGCTTATATTTCGCCCGCTTTCACACACGTACGCTATAAGTCCAAGTCCACCAGTAGATCCAAGTGACCGTATGACGGAAAGTTACTATCATTATTTACCTCGACTTTTTTAGTGAGGAAAAAGCAATCAAAAACCACAAACATTGCCGGCAATTGAATATAAGCATCAATATTTGTAAATATAAAACCCGGGTATGATAAACAGAAGGAGTCCTATTGTGAATATATTCATCCTTACACGTCAAGAATTTCACCACATAAATTGAATGAGTTCGAAATCAATGTGGCCCACATATTCACTTATTTCTTTGAGAATCGACCAGCATAATGTCATGTTTCTAAACATTTGCGAATATTTTTAACGAACGACTTTACAAAGCAGTTGCAGAAAATGTTTTCGAAAAGCTTATTGTTATATAGGATTTATTTTAGAGATATAAACTCTCCCACTGTTGGTTGGCAAAAGTGCGTTGAAGCAAACCTAAAGGAAAAAAAGGATGGAAGGAAGAGAACAAAAGTATAAGAAAAATTATAATTGTTGCGAAGAAATTACAACCTGTGTAATTAAATGGGATTATGTGGCCAAAATGATGGAGAGAAGTAGGGAGAGGAAGAATAAAAAATAATATTGGAATATGAACAATGATAGGAAATCGAATTTAACAAGAGAGGGCAGAGCAGACCGAGTCGGAAATGTGCAAAGTTTCCAACTTGTTCTTTGGTTAGGGAGAGGCAGAAGGGGGAAGTAGAGAACGTCAAGTCACCTCCAAACTTTTACCATTGCACAAAGGTGAAGTGAATTTCAGATCGCTTAGAAGGGGTGATGAGATCTTTAGGTTGATATATCAAGCCGTCCGGAAAATTCTGAGCGATTTCGATAGCTGTGTCTTTAACTCTTCCTATTGCAGCTGTAATGTTGGTAAAACTGATATTGTGGCATGACTTGGAGCAAGGCAAGCTATTGTCTACGTCTCACATAAAAAAGAATCAGTATATCTCTTATTTTTATGAGCTCTTATTAAGGTCAAACATGGATAACCAAAAGTTGCATTTTCGCCACGTAGTGCTTTTCTTCTTTAAAAAGGATGAAAAGACTTCAAAAACGTATAAAAACTAGTTGCAATGTGAATCAACGGTTCTGAGACGGTTTACAAAATTCAAAGGCGGCAATTTCAGTTTTGAAGATGTAAGGCGCTCTGGAAAACTTTCATAGTTGGACGACTATTGTTGAAGGTAGATATTGAAGCCAACCCAAAAATCAGATCTATGGGGCTTACAGAGATGTTGAAAGTTCCTGCTATGATATATAGGGCTCTCCCAACCTGTCGGAGAGAAACTGCATGAACCGATATTCCATCTGTGCCAAGCTCGTAAAACCTAATAAAATTAAACATTTTTTAAACTCTTGGTGGCTAGAGATGAAAAATGGATTGTCTACGATAATATAGTGTGGAAACAATCCTGGAGCTTGCGTGAGAATTGAGAGAAACGGCAACCGAAGCGGAATATTCATGCAAAAAAGTTATGCTTTGTGTCTGGTGTGATTTCAAAAGCATTTATGAGCTACTCCCATACAACCAGACCATCAATTATATGTAATGCTGCCAGCTGGAGTAATTGAATAGAAGAAATTCACTAGATGAGGCCAAAGCTAGTCCAGAGGAAAACGGTTGTGTTCTAACAAGACATCGTCACACCGCAAGTGTCTTTGGCTTCCCATACAAAGTTGCTTGAGCTTGGGTGGGATCTCTTTCCACATCTACCGTACTGTCTGGACATTGCACCATCTAACTTTCATTTGTTTAGGACCCTGCAAAATTCCTTGAGCAGAAAATCGTTTATTGATTTAGAACCGGGGTCGGCAACCTTTTTCAGCTTACGGTCCAGAAGCAGAGTCTATGAAGTGATGGAGGGCTACATTCATAATTTATATTATAAAATTAAACTATTATAATTATACATGTTATATTGGTAACCTAATAATAAATGAATGAAGGTAATTATAGTAGAACATGAAACTATAAATAATAATAGATTATGTTTATTTTAGTTCGTATACATTAGAAATTTTACATTGAACTATTGATATGTATAAGGGACACAATTAGTGTGATGCTTGATCTTGTTTTGGGCTCGAAAGTTTTTTCAACATCAGTCGATAAGGAGGTTGAAGCCAGAAGCAGTGCGTTTTCTGAATAGTCATCCGCTTACTTTTGGTGTATTTTACTTTGTAAAATAATTGTTCACACGCATATGTGATACCGAACACTAGTGCAATTTTCATCGCATGACCAGTCAATTTGGTATACAGCCCGGGTTCAAAAAGATATTTTTTTATAAAAATTTTGATTTTAATACTTCTCTGTATTGCATGTCAATGAGTTCCATTTGAAATTCTTCTGGTCAGTTGTCCACTCGCACATCAAAGGAGTAGCAAACCATTTGAAATTGACTGCGTGATCGCATGACAGCGAACTGAAAGGAAAATTCCGTTCTTAAATCATGTACCCCAGTCACAAATATGTTGCCATTTGTAGGTTTAGACTCCTGAAGTGTAGGGAAATGAACATAATTTAATTTCTCCAGCTGACATTCCACAATCCTAGTTTCGTTTTAAATGCGGTTATGTTTTCCCACATGTCATGTAATAATTGAATTTTTCCTTGAAGCTTCAAAATCAATCGGTTTATATGGGATGTTAAATCTACTAGAAATGCCAGCCTTAAAAGCCATTTAGATCACAAAATTATGTGGCATTCATGTTTTTGCTCTCAAACAATCCGGCTATATCTTCCCGCAGTGCAGCATATACTCTGTCCAGCAAAGCACCTCGACTGAGCCAGCTACCGTCGCTGAAGTAAACCAAATCCTTATAATGATTCTCTGCTTCTGTTAAAATTTGTCGAAACTGATGGTAGTTTAATCACCTGGATAAAATCACGTTTACTGCTCTCACCACTACGTCCTTCAAATTTTATGTCTGAGCGCCCAATGATTCTTATTGGATTTTGCAGTGCACCTTTGTTACACTGTGTTTACTTCCGTGATCTTCCACGTGTTTCTAAAGCAGAGCCACGGAGCTACATCGGTTGTTACAGATACTAGTTTTAATAGATCCAGATTCGTGTTTGCAGTATAATGAAGCAGTACTTCCAGAATGTCTGTTCCTCTCGTAGTGCTTTTATAGGTACCAGTTGAACAGATTCCCTGAAAAATGTCAAAGTTTCGCTTACTCTACGTACAAACACTGCAAGTTGTGCCGTGTCTGTAGATTCCGTGTTCTCATCTCAAGTGCTATTGAAAAGAACTTTAAATTGTTGCAATGATTTTTTAAATTAATTTTAAGATCCGCTGACATTTCTTCTATTCATCGTGTAACTGATCCTGCCAAGAGACAAATATTCGAAAATAAAGTTTTGGGGTTGGGACATAAAATGTTTATTACAGCAAGCAAGCATCTTTTCACGAATTCTCCGTCAGTGAAAGGCTTAATGTTTTCTGCTATCAATTTCGACACTTCGTAGTTTGCAGGTGTACGTTTTTCTGATAACATGTTTCGTTTTTAAAATATCGAACTTTGTTTTTCTAAACTCACTTTAAGTTTAAGAACTTCGTTCGTCCTGGTTTGGCCAATAAATTCACTGAAGTTGAGATGTTTAGTCTCATAGTGTCCCTTGATGTTGAACTTCTTATTTATGGCAACACTTCCATGGCAAATAAGTCAAATGAGATTACCGAAGCGTTGAATAAAAAAGTACTTTTCTGTCCATGTCTCTTGAAAAAATCGATACTCCGCATCAACTTTCCTGCGTTTTGTTGCCATTTGGGGGTTTCTTAAAAAAATAAATTGTCAGTTGGTTTCAATGTCACAAAACTGTCAATAACACCTTAAGAATCAAATTGTCTCATTTTTATCGGCTTAACGCTATTCAAATGTTAAAATGCATACATATCATAGTTAGCCATAAGAATTTTGATTTTCCTCCATGGCTTTTGTAAATTACATGGGAATCTATTTGGTAAGTAATTCTATTAGGTTGAGGACTAAGTTCTTGCTTTTTTTAATGTTGTGTTGATCTAAGTTTTGTTGACGTGATTTGTGCACATATTAAGAAACAATAATAAATAATGAGAGCAAAATTTGCAAAGGTTAGGCTACGTCTCTTAACAGCGTAGACTATTAGGCTTTTGCTTAGGCTACGTCTTGAAGTTAAATAATAAGTCATTGCGGTTTATTTAAAAGTTGTGTTAATTTAATTTTGGTTTTGTACCCTCAAAATGGAATGTCAAGTTGAAAGAAAGGCAGATTATCGACACTTTTTGTTATTCATTTTCAATCGAGACGGGAACAATGTAAACGCAACCAAAGCTCGTCGCGATATTTGTGCTGTGTAAGGAGAAAACGCTTTATCCGAAAGGACAGCTCAATGGTGGTTTTCACGTTTCAAAAACGCTCATTTCAATCTTAATGACGAAGAACGTTCTGGTCGCCCCATTAAGTTGGATGAAGATCGATTGAATGACCTTCTTCATGAAGATCCTCGTCAATCGACTAGAGAATTGGCTTTACAATTTGCGTGTGATCAGAAAACTGTAGTGAATCACCTTCATTCGATGGGGAAAGTTTAAAAACTCGGTGCATGGGTTCCACACGCTTTGAGCGAAAGCAACAAACTTCAACGCACCACGATCGTCGCTGGTTTGCTTGCTCGTTACAAGGCTACTCGTGGATATAAGGACAGATTTCTTCACCGCTTCATCACTGACAACAAAAAGTGGTGTGTTTATGTCAACATGAACCATCGAAAACAATGGCTTAGCCCCAATAAAAAAACACTTCCGCGATTAAAGCAAGGACTTCATCCACGAAAGACGATGTTGTGTGTGCAGGAGGATTGTGAAAGCATTATTCTTTATGGGCTCCTTGCGAACAACGATATTGCCAATGCAGAACTCTACGTTTAACAAATGTATCGACTCGACGAAGCTATTCGTGAAAAGCGACCTCATCGACGTTATGGAGTCCTTCTGCAACACGACAATGCTCGTCCTCACGTTGCCAATATGACAAAAGACGCCATCCAAACGCTTAATTGGGAAATCCTGCCGCATCCTCCATATTCGTCAGACTTGACTCCATCGGATTTCCATCCATTCCAATCGCTCTCCAACAATTTGCGCGGCGTTTCGTTCAATACTGATCTGGAATTAAGAACCTGGTTAGACGAATTCTTTGAGTCAAAACCAAAGATTTTTATTGCAGAGGTATCGACAAACTAGTTGAAGGTGGGAAGAAGTCGTAAATAACAACGGAGAATACATTATTGATTAAATTGCATATTGTTATCAATTAAAAATGAAGTTTTTATAAAATTGTTAATGGTAATGAAGAAATTTGATAAAACCGCAAGAACTTATTCCTCAAACCATCGACGTTATGGAGTCCTTCTGCAACACGACAATGCTCGTCCTCACATTGCCAATATGACAAAAGGCGCCATCCAAACGCTTAATTGGGAAATCCTGCTTCATCCTCCATATTCGTCAGACTTGACTCCATCGGATTTCCATCTATTCCGATCGCTCTCCAACAATTTGTGCGGCGTTTCGTTCAATACTGATCTGAAATTAAGAACCTGGTTAAACGAATTCTTCCAGTCAAAATCCAAAGATTTTTATTGCAGAGGCATCGAAAAACTAGTTGAAGGTGGGAAGAAGTCGTAAATAACAACGGAGAATACATTATTGATTAAATTGCATATTGTTATCAATTAAAAATGAAGTTTTTCTAAAATTATTAATGGTAATGAATAAATTTGAGAAAACCGCAAGAACTTATTCCTCAACCCAATACTAAAGAAATAGACTTATGTTTGATAATTTAATTAAATCATTTAAAACCATTTATTAATTTGAATAAAAAATTAATCTAAAATTTATTAACATAACGTTTGAGACTTACTTACCTTCATTTAAGTCACTTTAAAGTTAACTATGTCGATTCTTAGAATATAATAATTCACTTGTTATGTCACGTCAGATCTAGCCTAAATAGTTTTCTAAAATTAACTAGCTTAATCTTAATGCTCCCAGCGAAATTTATACACAGACAGAACTATTCTAGAATATTCCAGAATGCTCTGGTTTAAATTCTTGATAACTGAATTTTATCGAATATTCGAAAAAAAACCTCTCAACATTCAACGAGTCTACAAGTAAATTATAGAATCTATAGGTCTAGAAAGAAAAATCTAAAATTTAGATTTTTATTTATAGACACGACGGGCCGGGCAGATGCTACATTTCGTTTGGGGACTGCGGGCCGAACAATTTGGCTGACAGGACGTATCTTGCCGACACCTGATTTAGATGCTCTAAAAAACACCTGGATACCTTCCTTTCCGCCAATACAACACAGTTCTACGCAGGAATTAGGAAGCGGCCGAATAGATGTACTTAGGTCATTAACAACAAAGTCTGCTGAACAAAAGTCACGTGCTCTCACTTATTCTGATTTATGACCTTTCGACCTTCAAAACTTTCAATAATTTCAAGGCCAACCTTAGGGGGACCTTAGCAATTGTCTCATTGGAAAGAGAATAAAAAAAAACGACATATGGGTTTCAAATTTCATTAGAATCGGCCGAATAGTTATAATGTTATTGTCAAAGCAAAATAACTCCCGGTCTAACCTTGGGAAGACTTTGGCAATTATATCATTCGAAATAAAATGTAAAATTTCATAAGGGTTTCAAAGTTCGTTAGAATCGGCCAAATTATTATGATGGTATTGCCAAAACAAAATAATTCCCAGGTTAAGATTGGTAAGACCTTGTCAATTATGTCATTTGAAAAAGAATGTAAAACAACATAAGGGTTTCAAATTTCGTTAGAATCGGCCTAATAGTTATGATGTTATTGCCAAAACAAAGTAATTCCAGGGTTAAGATTGGTAGGACCTTGTCAATTATGTCATTCGAAAGAGAATGTAAAACAACATAAGGGTTTCAAATTTTGTTAGAATCGGCCTGATAGTTCTGATGTTATTGCTAAAACAAAATAATTCCTGGGCTAGCCTTGTGAGTACTTTGGCAATTATATCATACGAAAGAAAATGTACAACAACATAAGGGTTTCAAATTTTTTTAGAATCGGCAGAATAGTTACAATGTTATTACAAAAGCAAAAAAAGCAAAACGGGGAGTGACCGACATAGTGAGATGTAGAGTCGCACGCGACTAAAAGTGGAGTCTACTTTGATGAATAAATTTTTTTTTAATACGAATAAATTTCTTTTATTTCCTCTCTTCAGAAACGTTCAGAAGTTGCCGAAGTACGTGATAGTATTTCTTGGCGGAATCTTCCAAGAACAGTATGGGTTCGAAATAATTCCAAGTGACACCTAGGATAATTGTGGGCAATTTGTGACCTGTGTAATCCAAGGAAAAGACGCTAGAGCAGCTAAGAAAAATGGGCGAATGAGGACAAGACGATGGAAAAAACTGTCAAAGCGAAATTCGCCAAACTTAAGTAATTTGGCTGGGACGGTGTATTTAATGCCTATAGGACAATTTCCTGCAAATGCGGCAAATCTCTAACTAGTAAAGATTTGAGTAAGTTTTCTGGATAAGGAAAGGATGCGGTGTCCTTTCCGATGAGAGCGAAAATCATCACACGCACTGTGTCAGAATTCAGATAAGCCAATGGCAGCTGCATTAACATAGACACGCGATAAGGATTTACTCTCATTCTTGACGACCTTGAACTATCGCGAAACCTACAACATATCCCAGGGATAAACAACATTCATATTTGTATTCAAACTTTGCTATTGTTATTACATTAAGGAGTCAGATAATATTACGTACCCCTGCATGGGCGAGCCCCTACTCTACTAGAGCGTTAATATGACCTGCGCCTATTATGATTGACCGCTGACTATAAACAGAGACTACCAACAGACGAGAAGACAAACATGGCGAGGCCTCATTCATCAATATTATAGACTACACTGCCTTAATTTTGTAATCCAAACTCCTTTTACAACAGTAAGACATGGGCACGACATTCTCCTATCGTGATGGGTTCGAGGTGAAGCCGAAGACTCTCCCGACGCCCTCTTTACGGCAGTCTCGCATCACTAATCAACCGTCGATCTCTATCTGTTGTGGTTGACTTTCCAAAGTATATACTCCTCACTTTTGGTTTCGTTCAAACTCCACTTGGGGAAGTAGTGCTGGCCACTTCAACACCAAGATTAATGTTCCTTCTTTTCTTTTCTTTTTTATTGACACTGCAATTGTCATTTGATGGCATTCATTTTCTTTGTACTGTAGAGTTAAATTTTGCGTCAAACGTGAACTATTTACTAATTTACTAAATTATTTTAATTTCTGAAATTATTTTTTCTAAATAAGAAATTAATATGAATGAAAGATGTTCCTAAACTAAGAGAGAGCTATCACAACTTTCAAATAGGGTCCTTTCTATTAAAGTAATCAATTAAGTGAAAACAATGCGAAAACAATGCCAGCAGGACCTATTCGCTTTTGCTTTGATTAACCCCAGATAATTTGTATGGCCTTGATTGTATACTCTTTAATCTGAAAGAATTTTTGCTTTATTAACATAAACAAAAAATTATAAATTAATTGATAATAGTTACATATGCATGTAGGAGAATCGTCACTTCCCCGTTCTCTCTCAGGGGAGACACGGGGCGGTAACCGCAAAGACATCCTGCCCCGGCACCGTGGGTCAAACTCGTAACCACAGCGCCTCGCCACTCGTCGCTATGAAAAGCTGAAGGGTTTTAAACTGCAAGATCTCCCCTACGAGAGTATTCAATTTCACCTCATGTAAGAAATTGGAGACGCGTTTCTCTCAGGCTCGAAGGCCAGCGAGAGACGAGGTAAGACTTGGTGGGAAAAAACCATTGGAATAAGAACCCTCCTGCGGCCCGTCCACCAGCCCCCCCCCCCTATACCCCTACCCCACTGGGGTGACGAGGTATAAATAAGAAACACTCGGGAAAAACGTGGTAGAATACGTGAGTCTCCAGGCTACGAAGTCCCCGGATTGAGGCCAGGCTACCAGACTCGACAGGTAGAATACGTCAGTCTCCAGGCTACGAAGTCACCGGATTTAGGCTGGGCTACCAAGACTGGGCAGGTAGAATACGTGAGTCACCAGACTACGAAGTCCCCTGCAGGAGAGGCAGGGCTCCCAAGGGGGCTAAGAAGCAGCTCATCCTCAAGCTATTCCCTGGTTATCAAACCGAACGTTAAGTTAACTTGTTTAAGTTCAACTTACTCTCGTCAAAGAGACTCCTCATATCCTGGTGCATCCTAAAGCCCAGGGATATTCCTCGACCTTGAGGAATTACGAAAAGAAGAGGAAAAAGGCTCCCCTTCGAGCCCGTTACCTTGTGGCGACACCAAACTCATAAGTTAACTTGGTTGAGGAACCAAGTTTAACTTATTCTCGTCAGAGAAGCCCCTCCCCCTTCTATCCTGGTGTATCCCAAAACATCGAGATAGGCCTCGCCCTTGAGGAAGACTGGAACTAAGAAGAAGCTCATCCTCGAGCTAGTTTCTGGTTACGAAACCGACCTTTAAATTAACTTGTTCAAGTGCAACTTATTCTCGTCAGATAAACATCCCTCCGCTATCCTCGCCATTGAAGACCCCCTTCCCCCATTGAATACCGTATGGACCCCCATCTGCTACACTCGCCAAAGTACCTCGTGATCTCGACCACCTCCAACAATCTGGTCGAAGCACGTGTCAAAGGACCTACAAGATTCCTGTGGTGTCTGGTGCTCATTGAGTTCAAGGTCAAACTCAAACCAGCACCCAGAGCAACCAAGGTATTTAAATTCCAGTAGAGACAATTAGCCTATTTCTTGTATATTGAAGTGAGTAGCTAATTAGCCAATATTAGAGGGTCAAGTTAATTGGAGTCATTTGGGGGGGGATTTTAAAATTCGGAGTATTTCTGTGGCTCATGTTTTGTGTCTAGGTAGTAAATTGTTAAATTTAAAATATAAGTTTATTTTGGGATTTCCTGTGTTTCCTTCTTATCCTTACGTGTTGAAGCGGCTCTTCCTTAAAGACAACAAAATTAGCACTTTTAGAACAAAGCCTACTTCATCAAAGAAGTATATCACGACCAGAAAGAATACCACGACAAAAGTGGTGTCAGTTGTGGAGTGATCAAAAAGGGCATTCTGCTACAATGCAAAAGAAATGTAACATAATAGACGGAATTATGTATTTCAACGGAAATTGCTAATAAGAATTACAAAATTTACTATTAAATCAATGATTTATTTGCTTCACTTTAAGCATTGTGATACACTGTAATCATGGGAATTAATAACTATTCTTGTCACTGAGTGTTAAACGCAAGGGAGTCAATTGAATGTTCTTTGAGCTCGGTAAAGTTACTTGTAAGAGAAACGCGTGTAAAAAACCTGTGGTGCAGTTGGAGAAGTGAGCTTCGAAAGTCGGTGGTCATGAGAGGAAAGAGTTCAGCTGTTAGCAGCGACCTTGGATAGCAGGAAAGTTGGAGGTGTCTCAGTATGAGGCAAGCGTTTCCATCATGACTTCTTAAGGTATGCAGGGATGAGTTGAACTGACTTGACTGAACTCTCTCTGAGTTGACAAGCTAGTTTTATCCATTTTCAAATTGAGATAAGCTAGCTTGGCTACTGGTTGAAGTAGAATTGCGTTTCAAGGCGAAGCTTCCTCCACCGGAACGAGTAGGTTGAAATGAATAATCTTATCTCGAGAACTACAGAGTATTAGGTTCTTTTATCTCTTGCTCTAAGTTGTGACCGGAAGCTAGACCAGAAGCCTCTCTTGTCGCTCGACCATATCATGTATGGCTATGAAAGTCGTGTGGAAAAAAACGGGGGGCGGCTTTTCTCACAAGTCACCTCACTCCAGCATTGAAATTCCCGAAGACAAAACAAAGGGAATTTAGGTGCCTTAATAACCGCCCTGTCCTTTCGACGTGGAACCCCTTAACCCAGGAGAGCCGGAATTGGCGCGTGAGGTGCCATCGATGAGCTGATTGGGCACATGCAGCCAAGTGCTGTACATAAGATCAGCCGAAGAGTTTCCGAGATATTTCTTCTGTGCAGTTTTAAAGCCCAGAAGGGGATGTGGGAGTGCTTCCACCCTGGGGGTCGGGACTGCGGCCATCAGAGGTCACTTCACTCTTCTGTGATTTCGTTCGACTAAGCTATTACTTTCTTGGTGCCACACAGTCGTCTTTATCTACCTATTGCTAATGGCACGAGTAAGTTGTATCTAAGGGGAGAACTCTGATTGCCCAACGCCGTGATGCTCTAAGGGACCCCAAACATTTTCGCCCAGGAGTCGATAAGAGCATGGACAATGGTCCGCAATTCCATTGTTGCTATGTGAACGGCTTTCACCCAGCTGATAAAGCAATCATCCATCTTGGCAAATATGCATTGTCTCGGCAGTGCGGAAGTGGGCCTACGATGTCCAGGTGGTTTTTCTTTAACCATTTAGTGGCTGGTGTGTCGCTGTACCTTTGAGTGTTAGCATAGTAATCAGGTGCGAACCTAGCGACGAACGTCCTTATTAATGTCGAGCCAATTAACCTAAATGCAAACGTCTTTTGGTGGCTTTAATTCTTGAACGAAATGACGGTTCAGAGAAGCGAATACATCCTATCTGAAGGATACAGGAATGTAGGTCCACGATTTCCTTGTGGAGACGTCGCAGTAGGTACAGAAATTTCACCAAGTCAAATGCAACATTTTCAAATTTGAATAAGCTAGGGCGCTAAAGTGGGCCATCGAGGACAGGATTTTTGTTTTATGAACCCGCAACTTCGTACTAGTCGATGTATGTGGAAAGTAATTCAATTTTGGTGATAACCCGGCAAGAGAGAGCATTTTCTATGAAGTTGTCTTTCACCTTAACATGCCGAATGTCGCCCTTGAATTACAAGATATAAATAAGTTGACAATATTGAAGTGAGGAATGACAATGCAAAGTGGTATGAATCGCGGATATGAATGTCAGATGGTCTGTATATGTGTTTAAACTTCGCCTTTCCACTTGTGGCAAAAATGTTTTACCGCGAGATACAGAACCAAGAACTCACGTAGGGTAATCTAACATCTATCTTTCGTAGATTTTAGCATCTGGATAAAAATGTTATGGGACTCCATGTAGTTCTTTCCTTTGTTGCACTTCTCTACCCGGCATTATCCAATGCGTGTGTTGTGAGAAAAACGCCTTAAGAGTTGACATTGACCAAACGCGCGTGGACTTACGCAATTATTTTAATATGAGTTTCACCTTTGAGGATCATCTTTAATAGGTTTCTAAGTTGCGCACAATGTGGGATAAACCCGCGGTCAAAATTAATTATCCCAAATCCCAAGGGAATCGTCTAATTGAGTGAAGGTACGAGGCTGTGTTCTCAATTTTCTCAACGAATAGAGAAGGAACCACCTTTGGTGACATGATTACAAACTAAGTTAACCCCTGAGTCTCCAAAATGAGAAAATAGATTTTTCAGCACGAGGAGTGGTCACTAGTTGTTTGAGACATTACAACTGCTAAAAAGCCGCAGGATCTGCATTCTCCTTAAGATTTGGGAATTATGTGCAAAGGTGGGCAACTATTTGTCATGGAAGGCAGGATCGTGACGGCGCACACAATTTCCTCAAACTCATTCTTTGCCGCTGCAAGTTTATGAGAAGGGAGTTTTCGGGCACTTTTATGGCGATAAGAACGTGTATTCAATGTAGTGAGTATTTCATGCTTCAGGGATCATATTCTTGAAGTGGGTTGGCTAGGTCAGGAAAATCGAAGAAGAATGGTGCGTGCGGGTTATTGACTGCAATGCAGAGGTAAAACAGAGCAAGTGAGAGTTTAAAGTTCTTTCCGATAGATGGAAATTACGTCTGCATATCCACTAGTCTACGTCGTTTAAGGTCAATAAGCCGGTCAAAATGGGCTAGGACATCAGTTCTGAGGGTCACATGTAACGCATGCGTTACAATAGAGTTCCAGATGAACGATGATAGTAATCTTAAGCTGCTAGTAGTTTTTCGCCGTAGGTTGGAATCGAGGAGCCAATTTTTGGCTGTAATTTAAGAAAATGAGTTGGCCTTTTTGTCCAGAAAAACTGCATACTACTACGTTGACGGTTGCATAAAAGTAACTAGAAACCGAGTCTTGGTTATTGGGTCAACCAGTGAAATTCGTAGTTCTCTGAATTCACTCTTCCACTTCCAACACTAAACGAAGGGCATTGTTTAGTTTCTTCGAAAGGAACAAGGAGAAACGCAGTTTCGAGCATTTTATTTGAATATGTGGTGGTATCAGCAGTGAAGTCTTCCAGCCCCCTATTGATAGAAGAGGATTGGCAATGGCTAGATGAATGGCGACTAGTGTGCAACTTTGGGGTGCGCCCAGTGGCTCGGATGCTGATGCCAAAATCTTCTTGAATTTCTCCGAGAGTAGCGAAAACTATTGCATTGAAACATATATCTCACCTTTTGGAGGGAAGGAGAGGGGTATTGATGCCAACACGGCAAAAGATAATTCGAAGAAAGTATCGGCCGTTTATGCCACCTAGTCCAAACGGATCCTGGAAAGTAGGGTGATTGACACCTGCTGCGGCTGGGAGGGGAGGTGCTTACAAAAATAGCTCTCAAAAGAAATGGTCTCTGATGGGATAGTTAAAAGAGTCTGTAAGGGATCTCATTGGACGCAGAAGTTCTGTGGGTCTCCTGTCAGTAAGCTCTACTTGCACCAGACTTTGACGTAGACATTGGCGCTTAGAGGGGGTAGTGCGTGTTAGTGATGCCTGCTTGAGTACCTCATATCGCTCCTTAGCTGAAGTAAATATAATTGAATCGCTTGCGCTCCCAGCAGTTGGTGGCTATAGAATGGAAATCGTGTGCGTATATTTCAATCTATCGTTCACACTCTCTGGATATAAAAAATGGCTCCGCATTGTTTGTTCCACAAATCGGGGTCACTCTCATGGTACAAGGCAAGGGTACGCGCTATTACCAATCAGGAAGGAAGTAGAACCCTCAATAAGCCTCCTCAGACGTGATTAAAATCGTTTCTTGGAAAACGCGGAGTTCAGCGCGGCACATAAAATCAAACTTTAGTACAAGTGACGATCTAAGAAAGAATATTTCTGAAAACGGTCAACCAAAAGACCTTTTATTCTGACAGCAATTTGTTTGCACACTTCTTGACACAAATTGTGTTGACACAACTTGCCCTCGCTAGCACTAAATTTGAGGGCCTATTTGTTTTTTGTTTGACCCACCTCCGAAACTAAGGAAGCAATGAATGCTCGGAGGGAATTTGGAAGACGTTGAATGTATACTCTTTACTGTGGAGGATTTCAAAGAAAGAGATTGGATTTTTGTGCTTTATAAACATGAATAGTAAATGATTAATTAAGTAATATTAATTAAATATGCGAAAGGAATTGGTAAGACAAAAGATAAAATTAATTTTATATATTGCACTGGCGATATCGCTTCACTTTAGGCAATGTGAAAACACTATAATTATAGCAATTAATAACTATCCTTTTAACTATATGTTACAGTAAGTGATAACACGCAGAGTGAATTAAATCTTTTTTGAGTTCGGTGACCGTTACCCTGGGTACCGAGAGATATGGAAGCTTTTGAGTTCAAGGCAGGAGTCTCCCTCTTGCTTTCTTAGCGAGTGAAGCAATGAATTGAATTGTCTTGACTGAACTCTCTCTGACTTGGCAGGCCATTTTTATTATCTCCAAACAAGGAGTCTCTCTCATGCCCCCTGCTAGGAGAAAAATGTTGTTTCCAGAAAAAGTTGCTTCCGCTGGAAGCGGAAGGGAAATAAGAAACAGAAGCTATTCTCACTCTCTACCTTCCAGTGATGACCGGAAGCTTAGCCAGAATCAACCATGTATGTCGTGTACGTATATGCAAGTCGTGTAGTAAAAGCCAGTTGCCGGCGTTCCACATATATGATTCCCAACGAAGATTCTGCACTAAGCAAACAATGACACAGGTTCAAACCTAATTATTGTAACACGTAAGCTTTGCTTTGGTTTTGTGCCATTAATCATAAAGCTAGGGAAATGCGCCTTATAACTTTGTTTAAAAATCATCGATGTTTTGGAGATATGGATGTCATGTGTACATCTGATTGTGCATAAACGCATACGGGTATAGCAATAGTCCTGTTACATTCGTTACGACCCTCTAACCAAAGGACACTATGATAGTTTTGATGCAGTTAAGCCCGTTTTTTATTGTTTTAACGTATACATGTGTTTAAGTTGTAATATTAATTAATGTAGCCGCCCTTGGAGCGAGCACGCGCTCTAGGCGAGACTTTAAAGCCACGCACGTTGAGGAGGAAGTCCTACCTCATGCTGGCCCGCTCACAGTTGACAAAAGACTTCAGCTCGTCCATGTTGCTGTGTGAGACCTCGCAGATCTTGCCCTGGACATGGACCCATACGCTGTAGTCTAGGAAAATTGAAGACGAGCGACTGCGGTGGCCAAGAATCCTTCGATCAGAAATTCATGTTCGACCCCAACCACTCTTGGACGGTCTTGGCCAGTAGGTACGGGCACCGTCCTACTAAAAAACGTAGCCCGTTTTCTTCGTAATCTTTCTTTTCCAGGGCAAGACTTTCGTGGCAAATATGTCCGTGTAATCGGCCCCAGTGAGCCTGTAACCGGCCGCGAATCACACCAGCGGGCATCTTCTCCCCATTCGAAGCCTTGACGCCGAGCTTCATCACGTATGCCGAGTGATTGGTCGTGGACAAGTAGCGGACCTCGGAGACGTCATGGGCGAAACTTACCACGCGGTCGTTTTAAATGTTGATGACTGGATCAACCATGAAGATTTATTCATCAGAAAAAATGAGAACTCATTTGCTAGGAATCTTCAAGTCATTGAGAAAGAAGATGACAGCGCTCCCAACGCTGTTCTCGCTTACGGTCGGTGGCCAGAGGTCTTTCCACGCAACTCAAGCTCTTTCACCTCTCCACCTTGATAGCCCTGGACAACATGACCACCGAGATGTTGTTCTTCTTCGTGAGTGCAATCATTTTGAGCTTCGGAGCACTTTCGAACGTCTTTCTCACACCCAAGCGATGACAACTTGAGTTCTGCCTGAATAAGGTCGATCTTTGAGATTTTCCACGTTCTTGAGCCTCTCCGCGACTCTGTGGACGGTCAGCCCGCTAACGTTGAACCGCTCGGTAATGTCGGACTTGTTGTGGCCCGCGCGCGGGAGTGCAGAAATCTCGATTCTTTTTACTTCAATCTCGCCACACCTCCACAAAATGGAAAAGACGTTTGAATGACATGGGCTGAAAAATTAGAACTTTAAGATTGTTGGACGTAACTCCATTCTCTCGCACATGAAACGTCTCGAAAGATAAAAAAAAATAACCCGTGTAACAGAACTTTGGAAAAATCCGGAATATGAAGTATGCGAGAAGTTATACAGTCGATTCATTCATGATCCTTGTTTACTTGTTTGCCCCGACGAGTGTCACCTGTGACGCACAAAGCAATGTCGCTAAGAGCATCAATTCGCATTTATTTGACAAGGACCAATAGCAGGATATTAGTCTCGCACAACATAGAAATGCAGTGTTCCCCTCCCCCCCACTCCAATCTCTCTCTCTCTCTCTCTCTCTCTCTCTCTCTCTCTCTATATATATATATATATATATATATATATATATATATATATATATATATATATATATATATATATATATATATATATATATATATATATATATATATATATATATATATATATATATATATATATATATATATATATATATATATATATATATATATATATATTTATATATATATATATATATATATATATATATATATATATATATATATATATATATATATATATATATATATTTCTTTTCGCAAGAAGAGTTGATGATAAAATTTCGCCTACGCCACAAACAATTCTTTTCAGTTATGTACAAAAGGAAACGAAATTATTTATTTATTATTAGGAAATAAGTGGAAACTTGGTAGTCCAAAGTGAGCGTGTTCTTTTAATAGGGAAAAACAACTCGAATTAAAGCAAAGAGTACTATAAATAATCAGGTATCACTATCACAATAGTAAAGCTCAGCAACTTTCAATACTGTTCCGAAGTGGGTAGATTTAAATATTTGTGCAAGATATTCGTAGCAAAGAGCAAAAAAACTAATGTTCAAACTTGATCCATCTTGCAGAGTGATAAGGTAAAAAAACCATCTCATGTTATGATGAAAATGATGCTTTCCATCTAAATAGCGTAGGAAGAGAAACATGGCAACGCCATTATTTCAAATAATGCCACACACGTGCGAAATCGATCGCCTACCACCCGAACAGCGTAAATTAAATAACGTCTCTATAAAAGAGGTAAACTCACGGACGAGGCTACACTAGCGAAATTTTCTTCCCCAGAGTGAGCAAGAAGCTAAAGAGAGTTGTCCGGCCTCATTGTCCTTTTGTTACCATATTTCTAGTTGACACACGAGCCCGCATAATACGCCAGCCCCTTTCAAGAGCGAACCAAGATGCCGAAGTGGAATGATTTGAAACTGTTACCAAAAGGAAGCTTCTGGACCAAAGGCCCAGCGGGGTACCCAAGGATGAACACTAATTCTCAAAAAATAGACTCAAAGGGGTAAGCAAATTAAGGATGTTCTTTACTCGAGAGACTCGTTTTTGAGATATTATTTCTTAAAGATGTGCAGATGCATAGTCTACCTGTCCTTATAAACACTTCTACTGACCAAACTCATTATTGTGTCCGTGTCCCGATTTAGGCTTTCTTTGTCTTCTTGAGTTCTCCAACATCGTCTTAATTTCCTGGTTTTTAGTCGCGGGCGACTCTACATCTGACTATGTCGGTCGGTCTGTCTCCGTTTTGCTTTTATATTGTTTTGACAATAACATCATAATTATTCGGCCGATTCTAGTGAAGTGAAATTTTAAACACTTATGTTGTTTTACATTCTCTTTTGAATGATATATTTTCCAAATTCCTCCAAGGTTAGCCGAGGAATCATTTGGCAATAATATCATAACTATTCGGCCGATTCTACCGAAATTCGGAAACCCTTATGTTCTTTTGCATTCTCTTTCGAATGATATAATTGCCAAGATCCTGCTAAGGTTAGTTCGAGAATTATTGAAAGGTTTAAAATTCGTACGGTCATAAATCAGAAAAAAGTGAAAGCATACCTTGTTCTCTATTCCGTTCCCTACAGATTTCGTTTCCCTCCAAATTCAATGCTCTCTCTACGAATGTCATTCCCAAAACATCTGGTGACGATGCTCCTATTAGTTTTGATTTTTAGAGGAAATACTAGTGAATGAGAAAATTCTTCCGATAAAACTTACCATAATTAATGATTTGGATGTCATTAAGTTCAGGATAATAGAGACCTCCAAAAATAGTGTCGGGCAACATGATTCTTACAGAAAATGGTAATATTAAAGGAATTAAGAATGTTTGGAGGTCCATTAGCTCGAACAACTAGAAGACGACACTACTTAATGCTCAAGAACAAGGTTTCTCAGCCATTTTCTTACTATCTTTCCCTTATCACTATTTTTCAAAATATATATTAAAAGGGGCGGCTTCAAGCTAGGGGTTCTCGGGTGTGCGCTAGAATTATTAAATTATTAAAAAAAAAATTATTTACTTTTTTTATTTAATTTTAATGTGATTGTTGTAGTTGGTGGTTTGCTGCTTGGTTTCTAATATGTAGTTAAATTGGTAAGTTTTAGCCTTATCTCTCCTCGAAGGTGAATATCAATTCTACTTCTTTCTTCTGTCACGATTTTATTGGCTGCATTAAATCGCATTCAACCAAGTACGATGTTGCAAAGATTAACAATTTTGGCCATTTGAGACCACATGTTCGGATACAGTTGTTTAGTTGTTTGTGACAGCCCTAATTCAGTTATTCCACCTTTTTTAAATTTGTACTTGCATTCCTCATTGGATTGTAGTTTAATATGCTCTTCTTGTATAGTTTCTTTGACGGATTCCATATCAAAACAGAAAGGATCGAACATCCATGGCTAAACTTCGAATGCAATTATATGTGAAAATCCGATACCTAGATCTTCCTTCAATTTCAATAAATATTCTGCCTATTTTTTATCAGTTTCGTCTGAAAGATGTCCAATTACTTTTGTTAAATGATGAAATTGTATTTCATTGGTTAAAATTTGTCTTTAAAATTTCGAAATAAGCAATGGGTTTATTCATTATATCAAGATGTTTTCTTTTTAAATGTTCTATAACTTTTCACCGCTTCATAGCATCACTTGAAAATGAGTGTTTGCATATCAGGCACATGAGTTTCTTTTAATCATACAAGCTTTCTACAAGTGATAAGCAATAACACCTCAATATAATGTCTACACTTCTTTTTGGCTGACATAATTTATGAGGAATGGGTCTAAAAATATAATAAACGCTAATATATTTCCTCCTATAATTATCACAACATTGAAAAGGAATTTTGGAAATCTAATATGTATATCAATATTAAAACCATTAAATTTCAGAATTGCAGCACTAACTAATAATATTAATCATTAAATTAAGCACAAACTACTAACTATAGCTGCAGTTCAAATACTACCAACAGAGTTGCCAGAAAAGCTTCACGCGCTTGCAACCATATACAAAGCCAATGAGAAATAGTTGTGAAAGGAACAAATAACCTCTGAATTAATACTTTGAGATTGTGCCAGCCTATCTATATGATTATTATTGAAGGTATTTTATAACTTCATCAAGAGTAGAGACAGATATCATCCCTAACTCTATAATTTAAGAAGGGGATTTTTTTGAGTATTTGAATAATAATTTCATCTTAGTTTGGTTATGACTTATGTGTTTTTACCAAAGTTCAGAAATAAATATAGTAGCGAAGCGCAAGCTTTCCCTGTTAGGAGAGTGGCAAAGCCATTGCCTGGTTTATCTATATTCTATAATGAAATTTCTAAGATATAGTGAGGTAAAAAATTTAAAAAATAGTATTCTTAACACTAGTTTAGATACTTTTTCTGACATGCTTACTGCCATTTCAATGCATAATGTGGATTATGATGAACATTGTGCAGTCAGTGAAGTACTGATTTATCGCCCCCTTTAGTCAAACTTTCGCCACTTAGGGGTCGATATCGCCCCGTTGAGAATGGTTGCTCTAGAAACTGTTAGGTTGAGCTTATCTTCCCTTCCCCTACCCATCCGGCCTATGTTCCACCCCGACGACAGGTACCGTTGTTGCGCCGACCGTGAACTTAAATCACTCAGATCACGGACCAAGATCTCTTCGTCGGGAAGGTAGAAAGTTCAGCAATTTAGGGCCAGCAATGGATTTCGTAATTCTGAATCCTTGTGCCTCTTATACGAACCTGAAGGCTTATGATACACCTTTCCAACCCTAGTATATAGGATTAAGGAGGTTGTTTTATTGATATATTTATGCCTCCCCCTATCCCCTTCCAGACACCACCACCTTATTCTTCGTTGTAGTACTTCACTGCAATAGTCATGAGAGACCCCTTGGGGTCTCAATTCCTTCTGATTCTTCTCACATCGGCCTACGAACAAACTTCTCTTTGCGGAGATTTCTGTTTCATGGAGGTGGTTTCGCTAATTAGCCATAAATATTGTTTCGAATTGTTCATCCAACCTTTTTTAAGGCGTCGGTATTAATTCAAAAAACATGCCAACTAATATTAGTCATGTAGCCCTTGCCTCAATCGTATTTGAGCCCTTACCACCATGTCATTTGTTTAGCCACGCAAAAACTGAATGATGTCATATCCATCAGAATCTATATTTGTCATCTAATTTAAGTATTTGTTAATGAACTGTAAACACCAAGACTCTAAATCACATCTACTCTTTCATAATCGCATTTTTGGAATATGCTATTTTAAAAATACATAAAATTTGTTAAACCAGCATGAGTTTTGTTTAGTTTTCCTAACCTATGTATATTAGTGTGACTTTGCAGCTTATGGTGATACAAATGTCAAGCGCTTTCATTCCTGATTCTAAAGTTTTGCCACATGGCATTTATGCTGATAGATACCATATATATTTGGGGGACTACAGGATGGATAATTTAGGCTGATAAGCTGCCCCCTAACCGTGGTTATAGGTTGTTGGCCACTGCCATACTGTAGATAAATAGAAGTCAAGTTGAAAAACAATCTCTTCGAAAGCATCAATTACAAAAAAATTGCAACTTCCATTAAATCTTTGTTGGTATATATTTTGATCCGTTAATTTTAGTGCAACCAAAAAGGACTATGCGAGTCTTGCCTGCGTATGTATATATAAGCCTCATTTCAATTTACGTCAAAGGTCTTCCGCCCTTCCGACGACACCCTGCCTCTCCAATCAGCCAGTCGTCAATTCGAAGGGAGCCACAATCGCACATCCAATATTTACCTAATAAGCTAAAATTCGACTTATATAATACTTTGACGAAAATTCGTAGGACTTGAAAGGTAGTATTCAATAAGAGGCAAAATTGATAAATCGGACGAACGTCCAAATCATCTACGCTTCTTAAATTGATTGAATCAAATTTCTTTGAACAGTAGTTTGGAACTTGATATTTTTTAACTCCCCCACCTGGCGAATGACTTCAAGGGCATAAGTTGCCGTAATTTATAATTTCAGCCTAGTGCTAGGCTCAATTAAAGTACAAAACCAAACTAAACAAATAAAAAACAAATACAAAAAACAAAAGTAAAACATCAAAACAAACTAAATAAGAAAGAAGCACAAGTGGCTTCGGGGGAGGCCTCGCTAGCGCAGGAACATGCGACCTATAACAGAATTAAATGAAATGGAGCAGGCCATCCCCCTCGAAAAAGTCAGAGTCTACAAGTTTGGGTGCACAAACTCTTCCCAAATAAGAGGGACAAGCCCCAGTGACTCCGTTCGTCCCGGCACCGGGACAGGTAACGTGCGCGAAGATGACCCAGACTGGGATATTCAACAAGAAAGTGCCGAACAGTCTGGGGGATAACGCAGTCGTCGCAATAAAGTGCAGGAAAGCGCTCCATTAGAGGGCGGTGCGTCCCGCGAGTGTGCCCATTTCGAAGATGATAGAAAGGAACCTGAAGCCATCACGACAGTAGAGAGGAGTAGGTTCATGGAAACTATCGTTGCGCAATCAATGGAACGCAACTAAAAATTCCTCTCGGCTGTCTCCCATGTTCTTTTCCAGGCAGTCGTGACGGCTGCCCTGATTCATGCCATGTAATCGGTGTAAGGAAGAGCAAAACGCTGGTCTAGTCGCCCACCTCTCGTGAACGTTTTGGCAACCTTATCGGCGCGCTCACTCCTCACATTTCCCTCATGTGCAGCACCCCAGCAGAAAATAATATCGACGTCCACCGGCTCGCGGCAACAGTTGCATCACGGATACCGTGAAACAGAGGGTGTCGAAATTCCAATGAACTGAGAGCACTTCGGGCACGACGCGTTATCTCCTGTACCGAGGGTGCATTGCAACCAGTTCGGCCGTGAAGACAGATGCAGCAGAGGAGATAAGGCGTGAAAACCAACTCCCTCCTGAGACAGATCCAGCATGACACAGGGATTGCTCCAGAAAAGGCCGAACATAATACTCCTGGTGCTGTGGATGCTTTGAGAGCAGAAGCGTTGCGACCTATAGTCAGAGGTGGCACCATCCTAAGTGGCGTCCTGGGGAGAACCAGAAAAGTGCTACCGGCACGAGATCGACTTGCATATGCAGAAACAGCCATTCGCAACTGAGGGAGGCGCTGGGGTCGTGCGTAGAAGCGTATGTTGCTCTATATACGGCGCGGAGCGAGTGGAACCTCCCCAACATCGACAAATAGACTCTCATTGGGGGACGTGGGAAAGGCGCCGGTCGCCAGGCAGAGAGCGGTGTGGTGGATCGAGTTCACCTTTCTCAAAACACGCTCGGCTGCGGATATATAAAACTCGCATCGGTAGTCAAGCTTCGAACGAACAAAGGATCGTTAGAAAAGCAAGACAGTAGTCCTATCAGCACCCTGGGTGCTAAACGTAACGGATTGAACTATTTTTATGCCGCGGGTACAAGAAACCCTAAGGCTACGAATATAAGCATCCCATGTGAGGCATCGGTCACAAAAAAAACGACCAAGCAAATTTTACGAATCCAACATCTCCAAGTGAGCCCAGTTTAAGAACAAGTCCGGGTCGGGGTTTAGCCGTGGATGGCGGAAGAAGTGCACGACATTAGATTTGACTAACGAAAGCCAGAAAATGCAGGGTTCGGCATAACGAGAGATGTGGCTCAATGCCCGCTGTAGTCGACGCGGTCAAGTTGGCATCTGGGCCGCGCCAAAAGAGATAGAAATGTAGTACACTTAGAACGTACCGAGAACATCTTCTGTCAGCAACGAGGTGATACCTTTGATGGTCAGGGTAAAATAATGTGACTCTAAGAACACTTTCATTGTGGGTAACCTTCTTCCTTCTCCATTGGGCCAGAGAGGACTCCCCTACACGTATGCAGAATCACCGATCTCGCAAAAACTCAGAATTAGATTGGAAGGCGTCCCTTCATTTCCTCGTATAGAGAGTTTCCAAGATACGGTATCGCCATGCAGTATCATAGGCCTTCTCCAGATCGAAAAACACTATGGCGTAGTGCTGTCTACGAAGGAAGGCCTCGCAGACGGCATTTTCCAGTCGGAGCACAACACCCTACGTTGTAGTTGAACTCGTGGAAGCCGCACTGGGCGAAAGACAGGTGACCTCCGCCGTCCAGAAAAAAGGCTAATCTAACATTTAACAAGTTCTCCATCAACTTGCACATGCTGGAGGTTAGATGGATTGGGTAGAAACCGGCCGGGATAGAGTGCTCTCTCCCCAGTTTTCGAAAAATTGAGCACAGTTGCAATTTTCCGGGAGTCTGAGAGGATACCCTCTACCCAGATCCTGTTGAACAAATATTTTCAGTTAGGGCATACTTCGCTCACTTAGGTGTCGAAGCATTGCATACCGAAGATTTTCCGGACCAGGGGCGGTGTTCGTGCAACTTACTCAATGTAGACCTGTCGTTGAGGGGTTCTGTGCCTCTGGAGGTAAATCCACTAGTCGGCCTTCATTGACATTACGATGTGCATTTAATGCTCGCAGAGCAGCATCCCGGCAAGAGAATGCGGAGAAAACGGCCCCATTCTCCTGGAGAACGGAAGAGAGGTCCTGCGAAAACTTGCCCCGAATTCTTTTGACTTGCTTCCACACCTCTGAAAAAAAGCGTTTTCCTTTTAAGTGAAGACACCTATGCCCGCCCGCCAGAAAGGGCATGCTTCGAAACATATAGGAACCTAGCTCGACGTAATTTGCCCACCTAGAAATCGTTCAGGCGGTACTTATAGTGAATGTAGGCATATAGGTTCTGTTTGAGGGCCGTTTCACACTCGGCTGACGACCACGGAAGCAGGCGACATGCAAAACTCCCAGACGTTCTAGAAATAGTAGTTAAGCTCATGGTAATGGGGCTGCCGGAAAAGAATTCATCAGCCTCACCCACCGACCTAAACTCCTGATTGGGACAAAGAGATCAGTCAATTCCTCAAATTCGGACCAATGTGCCCGCGAAAAGCACCACTTGGGGGGCCTTTCGGGCAGCAGCGGTGCAAAATATGATATTTGAATGGGAAAGTGATGAATACCATTGAGGTCATCAATCACCTGCCACCTAAAATATGACTCTGCACCCGAAGAGCACAGGGATAGACAGGAAAATAAAGCCGTTTTCAGGCAGTCCTGCGTAAACTCATCCACATTTATGACACCTATCACCAGGTCGGCAAGGACCCAACCCCTGAGATTGATCGCATAGTCTCCCAGAGAAGGTGCCTACTGTTCAAATTTCTGAGCAGTAGAAATGGCTTCGGCAACCGTGCCACGATGCGGCGGAAGTCTTCCGCATCGAAGTCGGCTGGCAGTGGAATGTACACAGAAATAACAGTATACCTCCTATCCAGGGCCAACTGCAACGCTACTCTCTAAAAAAAAGTATTTAAAGAAAAGAGAAAAAGGGAGAAATCATGCTGGGTGTGAATGATGCATCTCCTGCGAGGCTCCAATCCCGTGGTTATGAGCAGGGGACACGCGCCCAACCAGGTCTCCTGCAAAAAGATAGTTCATGGTGAATGGGGAGAGAGGAGCCACTGGAGCTCCTCCCAGTTGGAGCGTAGTCTGCGATAATTCTATTGAAGGAATATGCCCTCCAGTTCTAGCTCGGAGGAGATTCGGGGTCCCTTTCGAAGAGAAGACCCTCACGCGGATGGCCGTACGCTTCCTGGAAGCAGAACTCCGCGTGCTGTCGGCTGAACAAGGCGCCGAAGGCGCTATCGCCTTCAAGGACTTACCGGGGAAGTTGGGTTTGCTATGCGAGTCTTTTCCTCCCCCGCCTCGAAACCTTTCGCTGGCTGGGTGGCGTTGGAGCCCAGGCTCCTTTGGTGCTGTCTTCCTTTCTGATGGCAGCTTTAGGATCTCGGAATACGGCCTCACGACACCTTCAGGAGTGTTGCCTCCTGTTAGTCTTACGATTCGGTGGAGGCGCGTGGCCGTTTCGCCACGCCAGGTTTTAGCCAAGGTGGGTGTGAATTGGAACTGAAAGGAATTGTTCATCATAGTAGATTTGAAGCTAGGTATTGCAGACATCCGACATTGGGTAGCGAGAACAACATGCAAAACTTACAGCAGAACAGAGAAGAAAGGTATGTTCGTCTATAGGTAAGAGAGGTGGCAAAACCAGGACTGAAGTTCAAATGTTTCTTGGATGGTAGAAAGAAAATAAATAGAATTATACGTATTTATAGCAACATAAATTTTATTAAATTTATTCTATTGGGAGAAGAATTGCACGAGAATCTACTTCACTGCAAACAAAGCAGGCAACAGTGCTTGCAGAATCAAGACGAGAGATAACTGATGCAAGTGACCTCGGACAAAGGATTTTTGGATAATCAATGAAAGAATCTGTGAAAGCTTACGATTCGCCCTTAAACTGTAAATAGATAGGAAAATGAATGCGTTATCATGTTATGAAGGAAGAGAATAACTAATTCAGCGATTAAGAATCTTAAAAGGGATGGTGCAATCGAAGTTGTCACAAAGTTTTTGACACAAAAGGAACCCTGCTTTTAATAATAATAATAATATTAATAATAAATTATCCAAGAAATTTAATCATAATATACAAGTAATTAAGTAAATATTGTTCCTAAATAACTAATCCACATAACACAATATCGGAGAGGATTGGCGCTATTTACACCTACCCTTGATTTGTATAAAATAGCGCAACATTTTTCATTATCTATCTTTGGTAGACACCAAACAATGAATAATAATATAATAGAATTACTGTTATTTCTAAATAATATTATAAACAGAACCTTTACAAACAAATTTAAAATAAAATTTTACTTTTGAAACTATCCAGAACTCAAGGACTCCCCAATAAATGGAACTTTTCGTTATGATTAGACAACTTAAGAAAAGCTGTGAAGGTGGTGGCATATTTTGGACTCAGGTCTCATTTTATTCAGTAAGTTCCTATTGAAAAATAAAACCTATCTTATTTAAGTGCAGATCAGTAGTAAAAACCTACCATTTATTTTCACAAAGTATAAAAGAAATGTGGACAGAACTGGTCACAAAGCCTACCATTTATTTTCACAAAGTATAAAAGAAGTGTAGAAGAAAATAAGGGTTTACATAATAAGGTTTGTATGGGAGTTAGGCACAGGCCATTTATCTATATGTAATAACATTGCCTTATTTCATAATTTCACCCTTGATTCTTTTTATTTAGTAGAATTACACGGTTGGAATCAATTAGACATTTTTCATAGAGTAAGTTGGGTAGGGTTTACCTGTTTGGAAACACCGCTTCCGATTACAGCAAAGTTAAGAAACATCGACTTTAGTAACTTGCGGGATGGAGTTCCCATTCGAGTCGCCTTCACGGTGACTACCATACAAGGAAGACACCAGTGATTCAGCTCTCGCGTTAATCAGTACGGACCCATTGAGAAATAAAAGTGCCTATCGGTGGTGAAAAAGTACTGTTTTTTTTATATAAAGTATAGAAGAAATGTAGAAGGACTTGTCTGAATTTGTTTTCCTATTTCGCTTTTTTCATGTAAAACTACCTAAACTGCCTCATTCCATTCCAAATAAAACTAATTACACGAAATATCTCTTTAATTAAAAATGTTTCAACCAGTCATGTTACTAGGAGAGTTCATTTGGTTTTGTACCCCGTAAGGGACACGGCGATTTGCTTTCCTGGCGGCCGCACTGACGGAACTCAGCGCCATGTCCGGCCCCAGCTTAGCCTCTTCTCCTTCTTTCTGACACCCTGTCTTCTTATCCTGCTTCCTCACTTTCCATACAACCTCTCCCACAACTTTCTCTGGTCGGCCTCTAATTCCACAGGCTAGATACTAACCAGCTTCCTCTCACCCAACCATCCGGATTGGGACTGAGGGGAGAAGGGGACAACGCCCTCTCACCCTTGAACTCCCGTTTGAGGTGGTGGGTTTTGAATAAGTTACTTCACCCCCACCCTCACCTTCCTCACGTACCCTTTCTCTCTCCTTTCACGGTTTATCAATTTTACGCCCAGCCTAAGGTGAAGCCGCCATGCAGAAGGGCTGCCTGGACACTGGGCGAGACGAGTGGTCCCAAATGGCGGCAGCTGGCTTTGCTGGCCCCATATTCTCCCCGCAGAGCAGGTTACTGCGTGTGTTAATTAACATTTGCGTCCCGTGATACTAATAGGGTCAACATGCCCCCAAAAAACAAACTCTCTCCACTTACCGTTTACCACCATCGGAGCCGCCCTCGGGTGGCTTCACAGTAGAAAAGGAGGTCCTTTCCCCCGTGCTTTCTCAGGGGACCCTCCAAACTTCTTTTACCGGAGAGGAGGTTTACTCCCAGGGGACTGCTAAGAGAGCAGGCAGGCGGCCCATAATTGAACGTTCAATGTGGTAGCAACTCGATAAGGCCAACCCCTTTTATGAGAGCAGGGATAAATGGGCCCGTCGGCTCGTGCCCCGTAATGTCCTAGTGCATGCATGACAAGTTACAGGTGGTCATTGTACCTGCTTCCGTCTCTTACCCGGCAGATGCCGGTTCGCCGGCATTAGAGGAGAAAAAGGGAACCTCGAATGGTATCCGTGATGACTTGGGGCAGGGGATGGGAACATGGAGCCCCCCTCTACCCCCCTGATATGGACATGGTCTATGAGGTGACCCATCCCTAGATGGTAGGATCTTCAATGGGGTCAAACCCAGGCTCGGAGCCAAGCACAGAACCCGAGTCTACCACTATGCAAGCTTTTACTCAGACGACTCGAGTTCCCGAGGCCTAACAAGGAGAGAACGGTTTTCTTCCCCAGGCTGATGCCCTTGTGACAGCCAAGACCTTCTCCATTTCAGAGAAGGATCCTGCTGAGACCGGTCCATCTGGCCTGGGGGGAGCCCCCAGGCCAGATGGACCGGCAGAGGAGAAAAGCAGATTCATTCCCCACCCTCCTCTCCTAAAAATAAAAAAAACCGTAAGACAAAAAAGAATAAGGGCTTCTCTTCCTCCGCAGGAGCCACGGGAAAGGACGGGTCCGATGCTGCTTCGGTAAGGAACCAAGCTGAGACCGGAATGTCCGCCCCCGTTGCTCCGGTGCTCCCCTGGGTGGAGAGTCCCTGACAAAGACAAAAATTACAAGTGCACAAAGCGGAGCCTCGATTACGTCGAGGGCCCTAATTCAGAGGTTACCTGGCGTCTTCAAACATGCTGGCTTCAAATGCTTCCTCGTTATTCGCCGCACTAATGATAGCATGTTGGCGAAAGGAAACATGATACATCAGAGGAGAGCACTAGTTAGCTTGATTGGTAGAAAGCCGAAGGTGACCCGTTTCTCAGACGGGAGCCTTCTGGCGAATGCATCGAATCCCTCCAAGGCGGCCATAATTAGTGCCCATTGGATACTTAATGGCACTCCGGTGAGTGTGACGCCGCATTCTACCATGAACTTCGTGAAAGGAATGGTTTATGCGAGGAAACTCGGGGACTACTCTATAGATGACATCATCTTAGAGCTGGCCGACAATAGAGCGACTCGCATGGCGAGTCTAACCTCCCCCGATAAGTCATCGAAGGCGACAGTGCATTCAGCGCATTGTACGGTGAACAGCGCACGAAGTTCTGCCTCCGGAAAGCGTACGGCCACTCCCAACAGGGTCTTCTCTTCGAAGAGGGCCCACGCATCTCCTCCGAACTAGGCCTGTAAGGCATATTCCTTCAATGGAACTGCCGCGGACTATGCGACAACTGGGAGGAGCTGGGGAGACTCGTCTCCTCCCGTTTTTCAGAGCTATTATTTACAGCAGACTATGCTGGGCGCGTGCCCCCTGCCTACCTTCCCGGGGTATAAGGGTTTTTCGACCCAACCACCACCATGTAATGTCCAGCGTCAGCCGACTTTGACGCTGGGAACTTCCGCCGAGTCTTGGCACGGTTGCCGAGGCCCTTTCTCTTGCTCAGGGATTTGAACGGGAGACACCCTGTGAGGGGATGCCCTCGAAGGACAAGCGTGAGAGGAAGCCGCCACGAAATACCTCTTTCAGCCCCTTCGATCCAAACCACGAGCTCCTTGGCGTGGGAAGTTTAGAATCTTCGAGAAAGAAGCAGTCACGCGCTGAGTCACCCGACCCAGCTGTATTTTCTTTCGGACGCACCTCGCTTCCCCCTGCCCCGTGATAACACGGAGCTCTCGTACAAATGCTTCTCAGGCATGTCTATTCCCCCGCGAGCGAGGCCGTACTAACCCTACCCCCATATCATGATGCAAACTTTGCTGTCCGATCCGACTCGTTATTCGACTCGTAAGTTTACATAGACTGAGGTTAATAATCCTCTAGGGACGGTTATGCCCTGGGGCTATCTATCGGAGCAGCCACCTGGCTATTTAACCCTGAGTCCGCCATTCTTCGAGGAGAGTCCCACAGCCCCTGTTCGAGTCGTACCTCGTCGTTAAGAGTTCACCAGCAGATCTCTCTTCGTGAAGCTTTGGCCCCTATTCAGAGGAAAGCTATCGAGACATATTCTTCCCGGAGAACTGTGCGGCCCTTCTCATCTTAGACCTCCGCTTCAAGACTCCCGTTCCTTCGTGTCTGAGACTTACTGCCGAGCCGCAGAACTGTCTCGTGTTTGAGATTCCATCTCTCTGGAGAAGAGAAAATCTCGTTCTTCAACAAGAAGTACTCTAAACCCCCATCTACGAGTCCTCCTCATTAGGACTCACCAAAGTATCTTCTCAAAGACCTGTGCCGTTGGTCTCATCCCCCCCCCCCTTCAGATCACCCCGACGCTTCAAGGCAAAGCGATCTTGTGTTGTAATCCCCTGATTACATCCAGTCAATCGTCACCCGCATCCACCTTTGAATTGACTTCCCGATCAATCGTAATTAATATCTCTTGTTCGAGTCAACGTTAATTTAGCTCCTTCCGCTTTACTCTGTCATATCCTAAATTATCACAATCCAATTAACTATCTTTATCGAGTAATTTGTTCCACCCTTTTGGTATATAAAGGGTGTTCCAATAACTTGGACCGATTTTAAATGTGAGTTAAGTTTAAGCGTCCAAGGATTTTTTCTTTTTCTTTCAGATTTAACAACTTCAGTCTTTGGGAATTTCAACCATGTAAAGATTAACAATCGAACAACGTGTTAAAGTTTTCGAAGCCTATTACGAAAATAGACGTTCAAACAGAAACGCATTTCGGGTACTTCGCGATTTTTTTGGTCAACATAATCGACCAACTGAGAGTGCAATTGGGAAAATTGTTCGTAAATTCAAACTAAGAGGGGCGGTGGCAGATATAAAAACGCCATTGCGTGCTCGTTTACGCCGTTCAGCTGAAAACATCGCTGCAGTGCGCGAGAATGTGGCCGAATATCCAGACACCTCTATTCGTCATCGCGCGCAGGAATTGAACTTCTCCACAACAACGTTTTATCGAATTTTGACACAAGATTTGTCTCTACACACTTACAAAATTCAATTGGCACAAGATCTGAAAACTGCTGGCCATTTGAAGCGCCGTACATTCGTCAATTAGGTGCACGAGCAAAGACAAGCCGATGATAATTTTTCACAAAAAATCATCTTTAGTGATGAAGCCCATTTTCATCTTGGGAATTCGTTAATAAGCAGAATTGTCGCATTTGGGCTGATGAAAATCCCAGGAAGATTGTTGAAAAGCCACTGCATCCACAAAAAGTCACTGTTCGGTGTGCATTTTTTGCTAGCGGAATCATTGGGCCGTATTTCTTCCAAAATGATGCCGGGAATTCTGTTACGGTGACAGGCGAGCGATACCGTGCCATGATAACCAACTTTTTATGGCCTGAATTGAATTTTATGGATGTCGAAGATTTGTAGTTTCAACAGGACGGCACCACATGCCACACAGCCAATGCAACAATGGCTTTATTGAATGAGAAATTCCCAGGTCGCATTGTAGCGGGCCGAAAAATTTAGACTAACCCCAATCGATCTAACCCGCTCCCTACACTAATCCGGACGTGAGAAATCGAAGGAGAATGAAACGGATTGTATGTACAGTCCTTTACTAACAAAAAAAAATACAATATTTACAAAAAAATATGGATAAATATGCACAAAATATATAAAATAGAGAGGGGCGATTATATTGGAGATCTCCTTACTTTTCACCAAAAAAAAATACAAAAAGAAAATCCTATATATATGAATACTATTAATCGATCCTAAGAAACATAAAAAAATCAAACAACCAAAAAATCCTGACTACAGCAGTCAATATATAAATAACAAACAAGGACTCACTTGGTACAAAGAGGATGGGGGATATGTCGAGCCACCTGCCACTCGAGCGAGCAAAATGCCTAGGACTTACAACAAGTGTGGCGCCTATGCGCTTGATGGAAGATAAATAACCTTATCACGCTTGCGTGGCTATTATCAGCCCTTCTTCATTAAGCTATACTATTGGCCTTTATTTATTAACAATAATATATAGCTTTCCAGAATATAACGCTTTGTTTGTAATATAAGGATATATGAAACTAAGTCCTATCTTTCCAGAATATGGTGCCTGGAAAGAAAGAAAAAAAACCATGGTAATCATTTTTATACATAAAATAAACAAAAACAAAACAAACACATTCCCATTCACACACACACACACACACATTCTTACAGAGGGAGGGAGAGGGTACTGAGAAAAGGGGTGGGAGAATGGCCCTTTTACACACACTCACATTCGCTCCACCACACCCCTCCTTCCTTAAGCCATTCGACCAGTCACTCACAAAACCCCTTCAATCACTCTTCACACTACCACTTGTGCTCAATCGCACCCTTCTGCACCCATTCACACTGTTCTACTGGTCCCTGGCTACTCGTAGCAATTAGTCGGGGTTGTTCGTCAGTCGTCCTGTCAGTCTCATCGTCACTATTGATCATCTCATCAACCATACTCTTAGCCCTCATTAC
Source organism: Ceratothoa steindachneri (assembly GCA_963969495.1). Lineage (NCBI taxonomy): Eukaryota > Metazoa > Arthropoda > Malacostraca > Isopoda > Cymothoidae > Ceratothoa > Ceratothoa steindachneri. The sequence continues at coordinate 168,169,215 of OZ018324.1, forward strand.
CAGTTCTCCCATCTCACGACAGAATTCTTTCATACTCTTCCGTTCAGAATCCTCACTCTTCATACCCCCATTCATCAGCTCCTCACTCACAGCTCTCATCCAACTCAATGTACATTCTTGCGAAACAGACAGATCACTCACATCCCCTGTATTCTCAACAGGCATACCAGAAACCCCATCGACTAGTTCTCACCAGAAACCTGAAAAATCAGCCCCTTCATCATTCACTATATCAAACTCATCCCTACTATTACCATTCATAAAACCTGAAAAATCAGCCACTCTAGGTTCGTTCTGCCCAAATACACCATCATTCATACTGTTCCCAAAACCAGAAAAATCAGGCACATGCAGCTCACTCACTCGTCTACTTATTCCAGCCAAATCACTCACCTGTCTACGCAAAAACTCAATCTCCCTTTCAAGATCCCCCATACCAGAAACACTTTGCTCAGACTTACTTTCATTCGTACTTGCATTCTTCCTTTCACTCTTCTTTGTACGCTTTCTACTCCTCGAGACCAAGCCAAGCTCTTTCCCAGACAGATCCATACTACCACATTCCTTCTCCTCATCATGCACTTTACCCTTCTCTTTGCACAATTCATACACCGGATGGCTCACCAGGTAGTCAGGAGGTTCTCTCCATCTCCTTAACTGACTCTGATGAGCCCGCACTCTCTCAGTCATACCGTCATTCAAACTCTCCAAAACATACGTCACCACATTTTCCCAAACTCTCACAACTCTATAAGGGCCATCAAACTTCTCCCTCATCTTTGACACATTCAACCTACCCTTCACTTATTTCACCTCCAATACTTTTGCACCTAATTCAAATAAACGGAACCTTTCATGCGCCTCACGCCATACACTCTGCTCACTTTCACTCAAACGAAGCCTATCTTTCACTCGCCTTTCAAAATTCATCACAAACTGACATGGGGACATTCCAGTTGCACTATGCACAGTTGAATTATACGCCCACAACACTCTCCCCAGACACACATCCCAGTCATTCACTGTCGTACTCATCATTCTCAACATCTCACACAAGGTTCTTATAGTACGTTCAGCCAATCCATTTGAAGACGGTACATACGGAGTTGTTCTCACATGCTCCACACCATTCTCTCTCAACATTTGCTCAAACACTTCCCCTAAAAATTCAGGCCCATTATCACTCAGACATCTTCTAGGCTTCCATACACACATAGGAAAAAACAACTGCACCACAAACGCAACAGTCACACTCCTTTTATCTCTCACAGGCACTGCATACACAAACTTACTTTTATGATCAACCATAACAACCATACCAACATTCCCAGCACCCGTACGCGGCAAAGACACACAATCAATCACTACCAATTCAAACGGTTCTTTCGCATCAACTTTCAACATCGGTGGTTTCACTTGCACACCTTGCACCTTTCGCTTCTGACACCTTTCACACGTAGTTGCAACATCATTCACAACAGTTCTCAGAAACGGATGGAACACACGCTCCTTCATACACTTCCACAGCTTAAACCTACCCATATGCCCATAATTATCATGCACAACCTTCACCAGACCAATCATACTAACTAAGGACATCACAGGTACATACAAATAATCACCACCATTCACATACCTCACAAAATATACAACATCCATACAAACAACAAAATCCTTAGCATACCTTTTAAAATCACTTAAACACTTTGGCCATTCATTCAAATCAACACGCGTCATTACACACCTCTTCAACTCACTAACAAAAGGACACATCTCTTGCATCTCTAGAATATCATCATCACTTAAAATCTCATTCTCATCATCCATGACCCACTCAATCATGCCACAAAATTGTACAACATTCTTCGCACACTCATTCAACTTCATCACCTCACATTCCCCTTTCATAAGACGATCCTTATCAGCATCCAAAGACAAATCATTCAATCTCATAAAGTCTACACCAAGCAAGAAACAACACGGCATTTGCTCATCTTTCAGAATCACAAAGTCATGCTTCACATTCACACCAATACTCAAACTCACTTTCAGACAAACCTGTTCCCATGCCACTATCATGCCATTCCCTAATCCACTTATCCGTAACTTCACAGGTTTATGCTCGCAACATTTAAACTCATCATACTTACTCAGAATCCTCTCATTCACTAAAGACACCTGCGCTCCAGTATCAATCAAACCAAATAACAACCTTTCACCAACTTTCACTCTCGCTTCCATCATACTAGGTCCACCATGTTCGCAATACACAGAAGGAACAAGCACACCAACATCAGCACTGATATCCACACTATCATTAACTCCCATATCATCACTCACCACACGCTCATCTTCATCCAGACAATCATTCTTCTCTCTTATATATGAACACTTTTCAATCACCCAATTGTAGTGCACACCGCTCAAACATTGCAGATGTACCACATTAGGATTCAAACCCTTCATCTTCTCATCCTTGTACACAATCGGCCTCTCACCACCAAAGTGCACATATACAATCACTCCATACAAACGATTCACTACAATCAACACTTCCTGAAATGGCAGGACCCCTGTCATACACATCGCTCTCAATTCTTTCATGAAGTTCCGCACCTTTGCCATACCAATGCTTTCAGGCTTCCTACACACTTCATTCATTACCTCCTTCCTTAAATCATCTACACTATCGGGCACTCTCACGTCTACTCCATCACTCTTCAAATCTTGCAAACCATTCCATACACTCTCAAACAAGAAATCACCAGCACCCTTACTCTCTTTTCCATTCATAACCCCTTTCGGCAAATACTCAGGATCACTCACTCCACACACATTTTCATCATTCGTACCAGGATACCTTGACATCAAATCAGCCACTCTATTCCGTTCACCAGGCACATATTCAATCACATAGTCAAAGTCACTCAAATCTTCCAAAGTCCTTGCAATCCTACTATCAGCCCACTTCATACGCTGCAGATACACAAGAGGTTGATGATCGGTTTTTATCACAAACCTCACACCATACAAAAATGGACGCAACACTTTCAAGCAATATCTTATCGCAGCCAGCTCTCGTTCCACAGTCGAATACTTTAGTTCTGCAACATTCATAGCCTTGGATACATACCCAATTATTCGCCTGACATTCTCTCCATTCAAACGCCGCTCTTGCATCAGAAAACCTCCCATACAATACCCACTCGCATCTGTATACAGTTCAAGCATTTTAGCATTTACACTATAATCTGGGTAAGCCAATTCAACATCTTCAGCCGCTGCCTCTTTTAGTCTCTCATACGCCTCATTCATCTTATCATTCCACTTGACAACCGTACTACCTTTCTTGCCCATCCACTCAGTCAGAGGCTTACTCACACCAGAACAATCACATATAAACTTTCGCTGGAACTCAATCAAACCCCAAAACGACTTCAGTTGCTTCACAGTCACCGGTTTAGGAAACATTCGCACCTTCTCAACATACTTCGGTGATTTTCGCAACCCATTCTCACTCACCATATGCCCAAGGAATTCCACTTCTTTCACAAACCATTCACACTTCGCCACTTTCACCTTCACACCAACACTCTCCAACGTTCTCAACACATCATTCACCAATCTCATATGCTCCTCAAAAGTCTCAGTCATAATCAAAATATCATCTATAAACCCAATCACATTCTTACTCGCAAACTTACTCAACACAACATTCATTGCCCGCTGGAAGGCTCCGGGAGCATTAACAAACCCAAAGCTGAGGTTCCGGAACTGGTAATGCCTCTTTGAGGAAGAGAAGGCAGTTACTGGCCGGCTCTCCTCAGCAATAGGCATCTGGTAATACCCCCGTACCAGATCCAGCTTCGTAAACCACTCCATCCCATGCACACTATACACACACTCAGATACCACACACATCGGAAACCTTTCTTTCACAGTCTTTTCATTCACCTTTCGATAATCCACACACAGACGCAATCTTCCATCCGGCTTACGTACAGGTACAATTGGTCTATTCCATGCCCTCTCGCTCTCTTCAATCACCCCCAATTGCGCTAATTCCAAACACTGCTCCTCAATCTCATCAGCAACCGGACGTGGGAAATGCCTCGGCCGCTGATAGATTGGGGAGTCCTCCTTCAGGATAATCTTGAATTCCGGGAGCTTTGCAACCCCGAAATCCAGATCACCCTTACTGAGGGCTCCCTCCCGTTCAAATATCATTCGATACACATCCTCCCCTTCATACTCAGTCAAACATCCATCCAATTTCACCATGTACTTCACCTCATTATACATCCATTCACATGTCTTTTCATTCGCAACATTCACCCTGATATACGTGCTATAATCCATACCTACCTCAGTGACAGTGGAGAGGTGTCCTAGTACATCTCCGACTTGGATACCCCTTACCTTTCCCTTCACCCTGGGGTCCGCCTGCACACATACAAAAGGATCATTCATTCTCATCAAGCCATCAAACACACAAGCAACACGCCTTACCTTATAATATGCATCCTTTCCATCCAATATCACAGTGTTCTCCCCCACATTCAAACTAACATCCTTACTCCAACTCACTCCAACAGACACCCTTTCACCCTTCACAAGCCTTACATTCTACATAGCAGTCACCTTAATACTTGTAAACACACTCCTCAAAACGCTACTATCTTTCCCTACATACAACTTATACACCCTATTTTTACCAATCTTTCTCTCAATCTGATCACTCGCAGGATGCACAACCATACGATTCATTTTCATAAAATCATACCCCAAAATCACACCATACTCACTACTCACCTTATCAATCACAGAAAATTCACATTCATTCATCATCATACCATACATTCGAACAGCTGACCTTATCATTCCAATCACAGGGCCTCTCCTATTACCAATACCTACTAAACTACCCTTGCACTCAGACAGGAGGGCTTTCTCGCTAACCTTGTCATACACATCTTTATACACCAAGCAAGCTCGCCTTGCATCCAGAATCTATTAAAGCACAACACTCAATTCCATTTAATTCCACCTTCACACTCAGACACTCATACTTCCTACCAGACAGCACTTTCACACTAGACAGACTTACCAACACATTACTCACACTCATGCACCCAGAGGATACTTCAGCAGGTACCCTCTTACCATTCAGTTTCCCGCTTCAGACTTCCCATTCACACCTTGCGCTCTCAGTCTAATCCAACACTTTTCACTCGAATGTCCTTCCATCGCACAATAGCTACATACATTCCCTCTGGTCACGACACACCCTCGCATAATGACCAGCCTTTCCACAATTACCACAAGCATACTTCACACTTCCCCCAGCAGTTGCTCACCATTCAACCTCGGACAATATTTCTTCAAATGGCTTATTTCTTTGCACTCGAAGCACTCTTTCACACTTTCCTGGCAATACTTTATCATATGCCCTTTCTTACCACACCCAAAACATGCACCAGATGTCCATCTACATTCTGCCAACATATGACCCTTCCTTTCACACCGACGACATTCCACAATCTTTCCCCCACCATTCGGTCTCTCGTTTGCTGGGACATACCTCGGTTTCTCTCTCATATATCCGTTCCCACGCTTGAAATTCATCTGCCTCCTTCCGTTCGACCACCCTCCATTTACCCATTCATTCTGCCGGCCCAGGAAGTTTGACATCACTCCAGCTGGTGCAGCCTTCAGGGCATCCCTGTAGCTGACAAACTGCTGGGGTGGATGAAAGCTCCTGGGCTTCTTACCCCTAACATTCACACTGTACCATCCATCCTCTTCTAGATCGCTTTCACCATCAAATCATCCATCTTCCAACAGCTCCAACACATCCTCCCACATCAACCGTTCACCTGTCAGTCTCATTCTCTCCTTTCTCTTTCCACTCAGCCATTCACTTACCTTTCGCGGGATCGTGTCCAAAAACTTCCTCATCAGTGGTTTACATTCATTTACATCATCATCTCCATACCTCTTTCTTGCCATACTCTCAAGCCTATGTGCATACATGTTCACACTTTCACTTTTCCCCATTCGAGCCTTCTCAAATTCATTCACCCTTTTATACTTCACACTCTCTTTCATTCGTTTCACCTGCCCAATCAATCTCTCTTTCACCACATCGTAACTTGTAATCACGCGGAAAAACTCTAATACTTTTCCCTCAAAACATTCCCCCAAAACATTCATCCAGTATCCCTTATTCTCCGGGTACTTGAGCTTACAATATCGCTCAAATTCCCCGAAGAATTCTTCCACACTTTTCCCACCATGTAACCTAAATCTATTTATCTTTGGCAATTCCCTTATCAAAATACCCTTTCCCACATTCACTTCACTCTCACTTGAGCTGCCTTCACTCTCACTCATATCAATCATACCATCACTTTCTCCTTCATATGAGTACAATGAGTCCACACTCTCGCCTCTTCCTTCCTATCCTTCCCCTTTGCACCACTCTTCCTTCTTCTCTTGCGTTCAACTCTCTTCCATTCTCCGTCCTTCCTATCACTTATAACCACCCTATCCTCTCTAGACTCGCACACACTCCCATTGATCCCATTAGTCTTATCCCCTTCAGTCGGAGCAGGGGTCAGGGTTGTAGATCCTGGGGCTGATCCAGCCCCTGTCATCATGTTATATAGGTCCTGCATCCGTCGGCCCGTCTGATCCTGTCGGTCTCCCATTTCCTTCCTCATCCTATCAGTCTTTTCATTCATCCCTTTTATTTTATTCTCCATTCCCTCCATCATTCCCGCAACATTTCACACTCCTCTTCTTTCTTCCTCAACTCCAGTCTCAATCGCACTACTTCTTCCCTCAAAGTTTCCGCTACAGCCATTGTTCCCAAGTTAGTAAAAAGATAGGATGAGGGAAAATCAATCAAACTACTTGTCACGCTAATTGGGTATGGACTGCAATCCAATCTCGTCACGCTCCCGGTTTCGAAGTCTCACGTCCCTATTCGGGCGCCAAATGTAGCGGGACGAAAAATTTAGACTAACCCCAATTGATCCAACCCGCTCCCTACACTAATCCGGACGTGAGAAATCGAAGGAGAATGAAACGGATTGTATGTACAGTCCTTTACTAACAAAAAAAATACAATATTTACAAAAAAATATGGGTAAATATGCACAAAATATATAAAATAGAGAGGGGCGATTATATTGGAGATCTCCTTACTTTTCCCCCAAAAAAATACAAAAAGAAAATCCTATATATATGAATACTATTAATCGATCCTAAGAAACATAAAAAAATCAAACAACCAAAAAAATCCTGACTACAACAGTCAATATATAAATAACAAACAAGGCCTCACTTGGTACAAAGAGGATGGAGGGGATGTCGAGCCACCTGCCACTCGAGCGAGCAAAATGCCTAGGACTTACAACAAGTGTGGCGCCTATGCGCTTGATGGAAGATAAATAACCTTATCACGCTTGCGTGGCTATTATCAGCCCTCCTTCATTAAGCTATACTATTGGCTTTTATTTATTAACAATAATATATAGCTTTCCAGAATATAACGCTTTGTTTGTAATATAAGGATATATGAAACTAAGTCCTATCTTTCCAGAATATGGCGCCTGGAAAGAAGGAAAAAAAACCATGGTAATCATTTTTATACATAAAATAAACAAAAACAAAACAAACCCATTCCCATTCACACACACACACACACACACACACACATTCTTAGAGAGGGAGGGAGAGGGTACTGAGAAAAGGGGTGGGAGAATGGCCCTTTTCCACACACTCACATTCGCTCCACCACAGCATCATCTCTCGAAACAGCGAGGTCAATTGGCCACCACGATCGTGTGACTTGACGCCTTCAGATTTCTTCCTTTGGGGTCATCTCAAAAGTAAGGTCTATGCCAACAAACCAACAACAATTCAACAGCTAAAGGATGAGATAATAAGGCATATTGGTGAGATCGAGGAGCAACTATGCAGAGACGTCATCAAAAATTTTGACCATCGAGTGGAGGTGTGCCGTCGAAGCCTTGGCGGACATTTAGGGGATATTATTTTCACACATAATTGCCATGACTCAAATAACATGATCCAATAGGGAAATCAATAAATTTTCGCCAATAACACTGTTTTATTTACTGCAAACTTCGATCCGTCTTAATGAAACACCCGTTATATATAAGTATATTGCCCTATTTATTATATATATTAAAATTATATTTGGAGTCTTGTTCTTTATATATCCTTTGAACTGCAACTTGGCAAGCCATTAGATAAATCTGGTCAACCGTAAATTGTACTCTATATAAAAATCAAGGAAGCGGTCGGTCCTCACTCCTTTAATTGTCCCAAGCATATGACAGGCGGCCTCGGGTCGGCTATCTGCCTGTACTTGTGTATGAGCCTTTGCACCGAGCGCGTATTCACAGGCATACCTCGACATATATATATATATATATATATATATATATATATATATATATATATATATATATATATATATATATATATATATATATATATATATATATATGAATAATTAACAAAGTAGCCCGTGAGGTTCGCAATGAACGCAATGTCCCGCAGGAAAAATGAAAAGGTGCCTCCAAGTACTTTCAAACTTCATTCAGTTCATTCTCAAGGATAACTAGTTATCCTTGAGAATGAACTGAATAAAGTTCGAAAGTACTTGGAAGCACCTTTTCATTTTCCTGCGGGACATTGCATTCATATATATATATATATATATATATATATATATATATATATATATATATTAGTGTAGTTGGGTAGCAGTCTTTCTTGAATGCAAATTTTGTTGAAGACCATTGTGTATTTTGCCTTAATTAATTTCCTTTGGCAACTTTCTCTTCTTCTATCTTTTTTATTCCATCTTGTAGATGGTGGGTCACTTGTCCATGATTCATCTCTTTTTTAAATGAATGTGTTTGTAAAAAACAAACTAAATTGCTAAGCTTTCGCTCTTATTCGATCATCTTCGGAGCGTTTTGAAATGTTCTTGCCTCCTTTACCGATCTGGCAGAAAGTAAAGTGAAGGAAGATAAGATAAGATAGATAAATAAAGTTAGAATGTGTAGAGAGATTGAGATAGGAAAGATAGAAATTAAAGTGTTGTGTGTGTTAATGTATGTGGGAAGATGTGTTAAGATAATAGAGATTTGTGCCAGGTTGCCTGGCTAACTCTTTCGTTTTTCTCTTAATATTATTATCTTTTTTGATACTTTTGTTATTTTAGCATTGGAGCCTTTGTTTTCTTTTGATCAATAGAGCGTTTGTATCATTTTATTGTTTTTATTTATTTTTTTTATTATTTATTTATAAATTTATTTAGGGTTTTTTTGTTGTTATTGTTTTTTTTTTTTAGCTATTATGTAAAGACAATGGTTCTTCGCCGGAATTCACATTTGGGTTGTTTACTTGTTACTCGTAATCGGTTGTCCTTTCAAGATGTTGCATTATGGTTTACTACCTATAGATTGGGTTGGGGTTCATTAACGTTTTTTTCAGGCTACCGTTGAAGCGTTGTTTATAATGCGTACGATGGATTTGGTCTTCTTGTACGATGCTTTGATTTACTATATTCTGTGGAATCGTATTTTTAATCTTTTCCCACAGCTTTTTTGCTCTTTTTTCTATGACTATATTTATGGGTTCAATAGTTGATCTGCGGTGGAGTTCTTCTGCTGGTATGTAGTCTAGTCTTCCTGTGTTTGTTATGAATCTAGTGGCTTGATTTTGGACTCTTTGGAGCTTCCGGAATTGGGAGTTACCTAATGTATTTAATGGTACAATTGGGTATAGGAGCTTGGGTTGAACTAGGGCTAGTTATAGTTTTCTTTTATTCTTGGTTGAAAGTTGCCTGAATCTGTATAGCGCTGATAAGGTAGTTTTTAAATCTATGATTTTTTTGAGGTAGGTGACTTGTATAGCAGTTGGTTGTTATTTTTAGTCCGAGGACTTGCCCTTCTGTTGAGGAAGGATATGCCTCTCCATCTACGCGTACGGTAGCCTTTTTCCTTCTGTTCGTGGGGATTAGTTTAAATTTATCCTTGTTAGTTTTTATTTTATTTCTCTTCTCATAATCATTTAGGTTTTTAATTTCTATGCCTGTTCTTAGGGCGATGTCCTTGGGGTTTTTCCTATCGCTGGTCACTATCTGAGTGATATCGTCCGCTAATTGTATGTACAACGAACTTTCATCAGTGGAGTGTGGAAGGTCCCTGGTATACACTGTGTGCAGCGTAGGTGAGAGGCAGCCTCCTTGTGGGACCTTTAGGCCGGGCAGCCACACTTTGTCGAATGCTTTGGCAACATCACGAAGCACAATGTTAACTCTGTTGCCCCGTGCAGTGGCAGTAGCAATTCTTTCGGTAATGATTGCCAGCGCGGTGTCCGTCCCTCACTTGCTCCGGAAACCGTGTTGTTGTGGGTTGTATAGGTTGTTTGTGTTGAGATGGTTGATCAACCTTTCGTTAAGGAGCTTTTCTAGGACTTTGCCTAGAAATTCTAGGAACGAGATAGGACGGAAGCTTTCGACTTGATGTTTCGGTTTACCCGGCTTCGGCAGGAAGATCATCATCGCCGTTTTAAATGCTTGGGGAAAGTATCCCATATTTAAGAAGGCATTAAAGACCTTCACTACCGATTCGTGCACATTATCTGGGGCATTAATTAAGTGAGCTTTAGATATTCCACTTTGCCCTGGAGCCTTTTGTTTAAATGATTTTAAAGCTGCCAGGTATTCATTCATAGTAAATGGCTTTCCTCCCCCTAAGGGATTGTCTCTTTGTTCATCGACGTTTCTAAACGGTATAATTAGTTCACGTTGTGTTGTCAGGCTACGTATGATTTCCTCCTCATAGTTTAGGTCGAAATTTTGATTTTCTTCAGGTGAAATAGAGAAAATTTTGGTCCAGTGAAATCGGAAGTGCTCTTGTAATTCTTAATTTTGCTCTACTTTCTTGTTCTGAATCTTCAGGCATATTTCATCTTTTTGATATGATCCGCGTAGTTTCCTGAATTGTCTCCAGAATTTCCTTGGATCCAATTCTATCTCCATCTTAGCTATTATGTTATCCAAGAGCCTGCCTGAATTTTCCTTGATGAGGATGTTTATCCTCCTTCTAATTATGATGATGTTTCGGTACCTTTCGATCGTATGACCCGATACCCTGATTTCATTTATTATTGTTTGAAATGCATCCATTTCATCTTGGATCTCTTGGGTCTATCTAGGTGCAGGGTGTGTAAATTATCCGCCTCTCTGATTCTACTGGTGATTAACTCTAGTTGTACATCTATTTCCTCTTTATTTTGGTTGTTAAGGGAAGTGAAGGAAAACGATTTTTAAGGGGTGTTTATTCCGCCTTGATTAAACGTAAAGTTAGAGGAAATGAGCCACTCCTGTGCGTGGAATTTTTAAAATAGTTTTAATGTGCGATTCTAGCTTGTCGCTTGACTGTTGATGGCCCGCTTATCTTCATTTATTAATATGCCTTCTAAGATGTTAAGCCTCGCTTTATTAACCTCTTTTCTTTTAATAATGGTGTTATCAACGAGCATATCTCGCGTTAGTTTATTAGTATATACACTCTTCATATGGTTCTTCGGCCCTCCGCTTTGTAGATGCATAGTTAACCGTCTCGAAAGTGTGGTAGTTGTCATGCCACTATATTTAGAGTTTTTATAAAGCTTACAGTCTTTATTGAAGCAGGTTAACTCGTAAACTATGTTGGTTGACTTGAGATTCGAGGAGTTTGGGCAGATGTTATTTTTCATCAGAAGATTGCTGGCTTTTGTTGTTTTATAATAGATGATGAGTTGGATTTTATCTGTTTGATTTTTAACTTTGATGTTACGGTTAATAATCTCCTTGATGTTTTTTTCATCTATTTTATAGGCCGTGGACATCTGGTTTCTGTAATACACTTTGAGGTTATTGACTTCTCCATGATTACTTTCAGTTTTATCCGCATGTTTGTAATGGTTATTTAAAAATGATTGGAGTTGTTTGTCAATCATGCTGTTTGAGAAACCATTTTTCACGAGTATTTGCTTTACTCGTGCAATCTCTTGGTGGAAAAGTTCAGACGTAGAGCAGCATTTATAAGCTCGGCGGATGTATGAGCCGATTACGCTTATTTTGTACCTTTCAGGGCAGTCACTCTCTGCAGTGAGGCATCTTCCCATGTCCGTACTTTTCCTATGTATTTTAGTGATGTAGTTGCCATTGATGTTATGTACCTCAACATCCAAGAAAGGGAGTTTTTTGCTGTGCTCATTCATAAGTGAATTTTAGCACGGAGTTCTCTTCAAGAATTCGACCAAAACTACGAAGAAGAAATCAGACATAGCCTGGAAACACAACGTGAGCGTACTATACCGTTTAGAAACGTTGATGAGCTAAGACACAATCACATGGGGGAAGGAAAACCTTTTACAATGGATAAATATCTATAGCCTTAAAATCCTTTAAACCAAAGGCTCAAGGACAAAGTGGGATATCCAAAGCTCACCTAATCAATTCCAAAGAAAATGTGCACGAAACGGTAGTAAAGATCTTCAATGCCTGCCTAAATATGGGATACTTCCCTCAAGCATTTAAAACGGCAAAGATGATCTTCCTACCGAAGCCGGGCAAACCGAAACATCAAGAGAGGGACAGACAACGTGCTAGCAATCATAACTGAAAAAATTGCTATTGAAACAGTGCGAGGCAACAGAGTTGACATTGTTCTCCGTGATGTTGCTAAAGCTTTTGACAAGGTGTGGTTGCCTGGCCTAAAAGCCAAAATCTGTGACCTTAACCTGGAAATAAACCTTTGCAAAACACTCTGCAACTATCTAGACGGGAGGAAAGTAGTATTGCAGATAAATGGCCAAACGGGCGACGCAATTAATCTGCAAACGGGTGTCCCACATGAAGGCTGCCTCTCACCAACACTGTACACAGTGTACACCAGGGACCTTCCGCATCCAACCGTCGAATGTGCGATGTATATACAACTAGCGGACGATATTACTCAGATAGTGACCAGTGACAGAAAAAAAAACCAAGACATCGCCCTAATAAAAGGAATAGAAATTAAAAACCTAAACGATTACGAAAAAGGAATAAAATAAATTAAAGCAAACAAAGATAAGTTCAAACTAATACCCATGAACAGAAGGGAAAAAAGCCACTGTGCGTGTAGATGGAGAGGCATATCCTTTTTCAACAGAAGGACGTGTCAGGCTATACAAGCCATCCATCTACCACAAAAAATCATCGAAGCAAACTCCACCTTATCAGCACTATACAAAGTCAGACAAATATCAGCCAAAAATAAAATAAAATTATACCTAGCCTTAGTACAACCTAAGCCCTTATACCCAATAGTACCATTGAACGCATTAAGTAACTCCCAAATTAAGAAGATTCAAAGAGTCCAAAATCAAGCCACTAGATTCATAACAAACACAAGAAGACTAGATTACATACCAGCAGAAGAACTCCACCGCAGATCTACTATAGAAACCATAAACACAGTCTTACAAAAAAGAGCAAGTAAACTGTGGGAAAAAATCAAAAATACAATACCCCAGAATATAATTGACAAAACCATCGTACAGGAAGACGAGATCCGTCGTACGCACTACAAACAACGCTTCAACAGAAGCCCGAGAAAAACGTTAACAAACGTCAATCTTATATATAGGTAATAAACTATAATAGTACATAAATGTAACTACCAGAAACGAGATAACAAAAAAGGCAAGCGATTATGACTACCAACTATACAACTCAAATGAGAATCCCGATGAGGAACTAAAATTAATTACTGAAAAAAATAATAAATAAATAAATACATAATAAAACAAATAAAAAAATGATACAAACACACAAATGAGCAAATGAAAACAAAGGCTCCAATGCTTAATATAACTATGTATTTCAGAGACGAATAAGTCCCCTGGCCCGGACGGGTTTCTACCTAAAGTGTTGAAAGAAGTGCGCAATGAAGTCTCACGACATTTGAGCACTATCTTCAACATATCAATCCGGACCGGATGCGTTCCTAGACTGGCGTGAAGCGAAGGTGACTCCTATCTTCAAGAAAGGAGAGCCTAGCCAGCCGTCGAACTACCGACCTATTAGTTTAACCTCAATAGTCGGTAAAATCATGGAAAGCATTTTGGTAGACAATATGACGTCTTATTCAGAGTCCAACTTGCGATTGAGTAGTTCCAAGCATGGGTTCCGAAGGCACCGGTCATGCCTAACGAATCTTGTGGAATTCTTCCACTTCGTTTTTAGTGAGCATGACCGGGATAAGGCGGTGGATGCTATTCACTTAGAGTTTCAAAAAGCCTTCAATAAGGTATCACACCGCTGCCCCCTTAAGAAAGTGCGTGCGCTGGGCATAGACGGAAATGTAGCAAGTTGGATAGAGAACTGGTTAAACGGCAGACGGCAACGGGTAGTGTTGAATGGACAGGCTTCTGAGTGGGTGTCCGTTACTATCGGTGTTCCTCAAGGTTCTGTCCTGGGACCACTACTATTCATCATCTACGTCAACGACATGGACGGTGACATGGTTGACAAGATTTCTAAATTTGCCGACGATACCAAACTTAGTATGAACGTTGCAGAGGAAGGAAATACTGCCCGGCTGCAGGAAGATCTTCGGAAGATTGGGGAGTGGTCGGACACGTGGCAAATGCCTTTTAACGTGAACAAATGCAAACTGATGCATATCGGCCACAGAAACCCCTAATCTCATTATATGCTTAAGGGCACTGCTCTTGAATCTACTGACACTGAGAAGAACTTGGTATAACTATGACTAGTGATCTCAAGTTCTCGAGGCAGTGTATTGAGGCGGAGAAGAAAGTCCAAAGGATGCTAGGTTATATAAAGAGGCAGTTTTAAAATCGGAACAAGGAAATAGTAATCTGTCTATACAATTCACTTGTCCGACTGCACCTAGAGTATGCCGTACACTTTTGGAGCCCTTCATTTCGAAAGAACATCGCGAGATTGGAACGCGTGCAAGCCAGGGCAACCAAACTGATTCCCTCTATCAGACATAAAAGTTATGAAGATAGATTAAGAGAATTAGATCTGTTCTCGTTGGAAACCCGTAAACTGCGTGGTCAGCTCATCGAAGTTTTCAAAATACTTCGAGGGTTCAACAATGTTGACGAAAGGGATATTTTCAGCCTTAATGAGAACAGAACAAGAAAACGGCTTTAAACTTGAGCTGAAGCGTTACAACCGCGATGTGTGTGGGAAATTTTTCACGTAGTCTCTGCGGTAGCTGGAACGCACTTCCGGTAGAGGTTGTCAACAGCAATTCTGTTGACCAGTTCAAGTCAACACTAGACAAAGTCTTGAAAAGGGGCCGTTTAGGGAGGACGTAAGGCATTTGAGCGGGGATGTGCCCAGTCGACAAGTAGTCCGAGGGTACCCTCATTGAATGGACCGTAAGGTCTTCTAGGGTACTTATTTTCCTCGTAGCTCCTGGTAGCTCAAAAAATAAAACGAAATTAAATTATAAAAGACAACTTGGCACAAATCTTTAACATCTTCACCTATTATCCTACGCACATTAACACTAACACAACACACCACACCTTAATTTCTATCTATCCTATCTCACTCTCTCTACACATTCTAACATTATTCATCTTATTATTTTTTCCCTTTACTTTCTGCCAGATCTCACTCCATTCATTACATCGGTAAAGGAAGCAAGAACATTTCAAATCGCTCCGAAGATGATCGAATAAGATCGAAAGCTTAGCAATTTAGTTTGGTTTTTACCAAACACATTCATTCAAAAAATAAATGAATACTCTGACAAGTAATCCATCGTCTACAAGATGGAATAAAAGCGATAGTTAGAAGAAGAGAAAGTTGCCAAAGGAAATTAATTAAGGCAAAATCCACAATGGTCTTCAGGAAAATTTGCATATATATATATATATATATATATATATATATATATATATATATATATATATATATATATATATATATATATATATATATATATATATATATATATATATATATATATACATATATATATATATATATATATATATATATATATATATATATATATATATATATATATATATATATATATGTCGTATAATGCCCCTTTTTGATCACTCCACTCCTGACACCACTTTTGTCTTGGTATACCTGGTGGTGTGATGTACTTTTTTGATGAAGTAAGTTTTGGTCTAAGAGTGCTAATTTTGATGTTTTAAGGAAGAGCCGCTTCAACACGTAAGGATAAGAGGAAACACACAGTAATTATCCCAAAATAAACATATATTTTAAATTTAACACTTAACTATGAAAAACAAACAGTAATCACATTTATATTTTCGTCCTAAGCTATGAGCATAAATCTGCTTCGTCCCTGTACTTCGGGAGTTTTATGCTGGCCGCTGGTGACACTCCTGTTTTGGATGATGTCACTGACTGCACCTCTAACTGGCCTTTGTTAAAAGCTCTTTCGTGTGCCCTTATCTTCTCTCTTTCCTCAGCTTCCAGTTTTATTTTAAGTTCTTCGGCTTCACGTTCTTTTGCTTCCGCTTTAATCTTATGTACTTCCCTTCTTTCGTATCTCTCTTTCTCCTGAATATACGACTTCAGCTTGGTTCCTTCCAGTCCGAGGCTTTGACCTTGCTTCCGATAAAGGTCAAACGATGCCATCGCGCTTATGTCAGTCATCTACTTTGTTGTAAATCGAGCCTGACCTACTCCACTACCGAAACTTACCACTTAGCCTAACAATTACCTTTAGATTGTTTCCACCCCTAACTTTACCAATTTTCCTCTCGTCAGATATTCTATTATTCCTGATATTCCTTTTACGTGTTGGCTCTCTCTTAATTAGATGCTGCTGGGTTCTTTCTAATATAAAACCCCACACCTGACACCACTTTTTGTCGTATAATGCCCCCTTTTGATCACTCCACTCCTGACACCACTTTTGTCGTGGTATACCTGGTTGTGTGATGTACTTCTTTGATGAAGTAGTCTTTAGTCTAAGAGTGCTAATTTTGATGTTTTAAGCAAGAGCCGCTTTAACACGAAAGGATAAAAGGAAACACACAGGAATTATCCCAAAATAAACATATATTTTAAATTTAATATTTAACTATGAAAAACAAACAGTAATCACATTCATATTTTCGTCCTAAGCTAAACTAGACTATCCCGGTTGGCAGCTAGGCCTATTACAATGTCTACGCTGACAAGAATAAACAAATAGGCTACACGTAACCACACCAATTGCCGATTAGTACTTTTATCGCGACCCTTTTTGATTAGCGTTAATCATTAAATTAAACTACTCTCTTTTACCAACAAATATGACCGGGGTTCACGCACAACTGTCTTTACTTCTATAAAATCGTGCAACGTACTAACCTCATACTATCGCAATATGAATATATAAATGTTCTCGCTAACTCACATGACAAACAGGATCCGGGGTTGCCGGATGACGCTGGAGGGCTTATCTCGCGCTTTGGAGGGTTGTCGTGGCCGATGATTGAATTTCGTAGAGGTGTGATGGTGGAATAGAGGTAGTACGAAGTCAACTTCTTATTGCAAATTTGCCTCTGGTTAATTTAAGAAGACGGAGAGAGTTACGGTATTCGGTGAGATTTTAACCGTAATTAAAGAACGGAAACTCGTTGGGACTGGGTTCTTTCCCTCTCACTCTTACGGAGCTTGAAATGTGAGAGTCACTCGAGTGTGAGTGGGTTTACTCTTCTCCAGTCAGACTTCTTCTAAGTCTGTAAAGGATTCTTCGATATGGCACCGATACAAAACTTGAACATTTATGTTAATTCGGCTCGGGGAGGGGGAGATCGATTTTCTTAATCTGATCCTATCGTTTCTCACGGAAATCGTCTTGTCGGGCTGAAGGATCGATCTTCACGAACTGAACCTTCTTCTTTCTTATCGAATTCTCCTGTTTCTCTTTCTTTCCTGGGCTTATTTATGGGCGGACCCCCGCCCCATCTAAGGGGGAAAGGGTGAGGCCACAGATGGAAGCGCGAATGGTGAGTTCGCATCTGGTGAGAGCGAGAAGCGCAGAGGTTGGCAATGAGGTGCCCAATTCGGCTTGCTAATTAGAGAGACTCTCAACCGCCACACTCCATGGCGTACCTTTTGACTAGCACCGCCTTTTTTGTGACATAACTACGGGCTTCTGGATCTCGTAGGTAATTGGGTTGTTAGAGCGTCGTTTAAGGGCCTAATGTGGTTGCCTTAACACATATGGTTGCTCCAACTACCTAAGCGCCTGGGAGATCAAACAGGGTAGGCAGTTACTGTTATTTGCCGACTACCGTTCCCACGATTCTCCTCATGGGGCTCGCTTCTACGGCTTTCTCCACAAAAGGCTGGGGGTGACTTTAAGGTATATGTCTACCTAGCCCTCCAAGATGCTTTATTTAGCCATTCCTCTACAATATATATATATATATATATATATATATATATATATATATATATATATCATTATCCTTATATTAAAAACTAGTGTCAAATAAAGTTGGTTTTTTTTCTATTGAAGCAACCTTTTTTTATTTTCAAGTTTTCCCCCCAGTTAAGTTGTTCAGTAACCAGTTTGCCAAGTTCGTTGAAGGATATCTAAAGATAGCGGGAAAAAAAATTCTTGATTGATCATTTTTTTGTGGTTACCGTTTTTTTTTAAGCTTATTTCATTGTGTGTGGGGGTTTTTTGGAGACAATCTCCTCTAAAACCCCCTACTAATCCACGTTCCGGATTATAGGCCTATAATTACTGGCCATATACGAGTAGGAATCAATTATTGAATTATTAGTTATTTTATTTTCTTTATTGATTGCGTACAATCATTGTATAATTAAATCTCCGTTAGGATTTTGGTACGATCGTAAGAGCCCCATAATCTTTTCCGTGAGTTCCTTGGACGCGCCGAGTGGCCAGACGCGCATTTACTCGAGCAAAATGTCGTCATTTGAGCGTTTTCAACAGCAAGGAGACATCCTTGGATTGTCAGGCGAGGATCTAGTTGCTTATATTCAAGAGGATGATAGAAATGAAAGGGCAGAGAAAAGAGAAAAACAAAGAGAAGCTGAAGAGAGAAAAGAAAGAGAGCAGAGAGAAATGGAAGAAAGAGAAAGAATTCGTCAGCATGAGCGTGAGCTTAACAGAAATCATTTGGAAACCCTTTCCGTTAGCTCGAGGAATGAATCCGTCAAACCCCATCAGTAAAGTTGCCAGTGTTTAAGCACAGTGAGGATTTCAGCGCCTACTTAACTCACTTTAAAAAAATTTTCGAAGTGAACCACTGGAAAATTGAAGCCGATGGAGTCGCTCGACTACTCCCCCTCCTCAATACCCACCTGCGGGAAATTTGTATTTCATTCCCAGCCAAAGCCACCCTCGACTACCACACTCTCAAGTTGGAATTATTATCAGCTGTTAATGTGAATCCTGATTTCTATAGGGAAAAGTTCCGCCAGGCGAGGATACTTCCTGGTCAGACCTGCCACCAATTTGGATTCAGCCTCGAGAAGACTTTTCAATTCTAGTTGGACTCACCCCAAGTCAACCGCGACTACGAGTCCCTATTTGATTTCGTCTTACGGGATCAGTTGATGGTTGCTCTACACTCCGAAATCCGCGCATTCGTGAAGGATAGACAGGTGTCTTCCTTCAAGGAATGTATAGAAGAGTTGGATATGCACGCGTGAAGCCACCACCTATACTCGAAAGACCCCAAGGAGTCTCATCCCCCATCCTCCAAAATTAAAGGTAACATCCCCAAGTTCCTCTCGAACTTAGAACTGTTCAAAAAAGCTCGTCCGGTGAACTTGAGTTTGAAATGGAACTGTTAATGGTTGCAGAGTATCAACCCTCGTATGAGACACGTGCTGTACTTTCTTCGTCGTCGCAGAAAAGTTGCTTCCTCCAGTGGGCCCCGACCACGATAAATTCACAGTAGTACATCACTACTTGGGACGTACAAATCGGTTCCTTGTGGTCCGCTGCTATTTAGAATGTAAATACTTTACTGGTGTGGCCGAAGTGATAGAAGCTCCCATTAAGTTCTTCGCCGTGTTGGACGGCCAGAGCCCGCAGCTCTTCCCTAACCCAGGCGCACAGCCCGTCATCATGGGGGCTCAGGCGCTAAAGGACACTGCTCCTCCCGTGCCATTAGAACCCCCTTATGCCCTATAATTTGCAGCTCTTCAAATGGAAACTTTCGCAAGCGCTCAGAGAGAATGCCCCAGGCTCCAGCCCTTGCGGGAAAAAAACGATAAATGACGAACAAGGATCGGCCCGTGATCAAAGAAAATTCGCCTACCTCATTAGTGACGGACTCCTTTTTCGCTCCAGTTCGGCTGAGGATAAAACCCCCAGGCATACCTCGATACACCCCCTCTGGAGAGAATACTCGATCAATTCCAGGGGTCAGGCCCTTGCCGACCTGATCGAGGAGCTGGAGATAGCTGTCCTAAACGTGAAGGAGTTTACACATCACTGCCCGAGAACTGCTTAATTTTCCTGTCTTGATCTATATATGTTCTCTTTGGGTGCACAGCCTGATTTGGGGTGAAGGTAGTGGATGACCTCCATGGTAGTGATCACTTCCCCATTTAACTATCATTTTCTGAGCACGGGCGTGGTGGTCCACATTTCAGGAAATGATTGATTTGTCTGTCTTAGTCGAGGAAAATGCCGGCTGCGAGGCCTTCCTTCATAGAAGCACTACGCCATGGTGTTTTTCGATCTGGAGAAACCTATGATACTGCATGGTGATATGGTATCCTGGAAACTCTACACACGATGAGGGCGAGGGGACGCCTCCCAATCTTCATATCTGAATTTTTATGTGTTCGTCGATTACGCGTACTGGTGGCGGGGAGCCCACTCCGGCCCAATGGAGCAGGAAGAGAGGTTCCCGCAAGGAAGTGTCCTCAGTGTCACAGTCTTTGCTCTGGGCATCAATAGCATCAGCTTGCTGCTGCCGGAAAATGTTCTCGCTACGCTCTACTTGGACGACCTTTCGATCTCTTTTGGCACGGCGCATATGCCAACTCTGGAGCGTCGACTCTAACTGCATTGAACCCCTTCTCTTACTATGCTGAAACATACAAGCTTCGGTTTTCCTTGGACAAGAGCAAGGTGGTGCACTTCTGCCGCCATTCTCGGCTCCACCGTGAGCCAAGCTTGTTTCTAAATGGAGTTCGCCTGGAAGTAGTGGACTAATATCTTTACTTTGGTCTTGTATTTGACCAACGCCTTGCCTGGAAGGGTCATATTTGCAGTCTTAGGGTCTCTTGTACTCGCGGCGTTGATATTCTTTGTTCCGTGACATTCAGCGCCTGGGGCACTCCTAGGGCTACTGCCTTACTTTTTTATCGATCATTTGTTCATTTGAAGCTCGACTACGGATGCGAGTTTTATGCATCCGCAGCATATCGTGCATTGCGGAAGGTGGACTCGATCCACCACAACGGCCTTGGCATAGCGACCAGTGCCATCTGCACGTCCCCCATTTAGAGCATACTTGTTGATGGTGGAGAGATACCTTTCACTCTGCGTCGTGCACAGTTCATTATTCGCCTGTACGCGCGAGCCCGGCGCTTCCCTCAGTCGCCAACAGCTCCCACTGCATCTGCAGCTTATCTCGACGGTGCCTATTCCCCCGAGAGACACCATTCATACACTAAGCCCTTTGGGATTAGAGCTAGAAAACTCCTTCGTGAGCTCTCGGGCCGGTGGCGCCCCTGGTTCTACCCAGAACCCCGCCCTGGTGTGTACCACCTTTGACTATTTGTTGCCACGCTTCTACAGCGCCGGAAGTTTTGCTTTCGGCCTTTTTAGAGCACAATTCCTGTCACGCTGGAACCATGCCAGTTTATACGGAGCGCTCCAAGTCCCAAGAGGGGGTCGGTTTCCACTATCCCCTCTGCTTGAAGTCTGCAGGAGTCTATCAGGCACTTCCTCTGTCAATACACCGCTCAGTGCGGGAGATACCGCGCTGTGCCCGGTCTAGAGACCGGATTGTGATTTATAGTGACTCACATAGCGCCCTGAGTGCTCTCGGGGCATTGGAATCTCCGCATACCCTGGTTTTCGATATCCGTGACGCCACCGTTTTGGCGAGCATGGCGGATATCGAGATCATTTTTTACTCGGTTTCTGAACATGTAGGAATTGCGCCAAAGAGCACGCGAGGACTTGGTGACCAAACCAGTGTTTCGCTCTTCCTCATCCCGATTACATGGCAGGAATAAAGACGGGCCTCCTGGCTGCGGGAAGGGGGGCCTACCCCTGACGCTGAAGCGCATTTCCTTAGTGTTGCCTTTCTGCTTTTTTAAAGCCTGTTCTTAACTTTTGTCTTTTATATATTTGTTATTTGTATATTGTTATTCGCTCTTTAAGCTAGCCTAGTAGTAGGCTATGATATGACTATGGCGACTTTTGCCCTAGTAAGCAGCCGCCAGATGAGCGCGCAAAATAATAAAAATTGGTTTTGTACATTTCCAGGGGTGACTTCTACAAGTTGGGTCATAATGAGGCGATGGACGAAAGCAAAGAAATGTTAGAGGTGATGGAAGAGGCGGAACCAAGACCTGGAATGGGTATCTACGTATCAGCCTATTTCATCATTGCCCAAATGGCCGGAGCTGGATTCCTTGCATTGCCGAAGGGGATATCAGATTGTGGTAAGAGTCCTTTGTATATAACAAGTGAATAGGAGGCTATAAGTATTGTATATGCCTATTTCGGGTAGGTTTATTAGGGACCTCTAATCTGGCATCAAGGGTAATTACATTGAATGTCTTAGCCTAACGTGACCTCAATCAAGGAATACGAAAAAAATAGACCAAAAAGGAATTACAAAAACAAAATCTATAAATAACATTTTTCTAAAATTACTCCTCTATTTGTTTTGCTCCCTTTGTAAACCTTTAAGTAATAGGAAAAAAAGCCTCAGGATGGTTGTGTGTATCCAATTGCACACGTCGCAATCTGGTTGTTTTTGCTTCCATAGGCTGGGCGGGGGCCTTTCTAATGTTCGTTCTTGCTGCGACGGTCACTTTTATTTCGATTCGCCTTGGGGACTGCTGGGTGATTCTTGAAGAACGCTGGCCACAGTACAGGAAACCAGTAAGGCAACCTTTCATGGACATTGCTGAAATAACTCTTGGTATCCACGCAAGGTAAAAATTTAGTGTTGATACTTTACAAGCTTTTAAACCTCTGTGTCAACAATCGATGATATCGTTCATATTCGCTCTCCATTGGCCATTTTTTAGATGACTTTAGAGGCTTAATGTGGTTTGACCTTATTTGTGACTCATTGCCAAAGTAGTTACCGTTAACTTATGAACCATCTACCTCTGGCTCAAAACCCCACTTCAAACGTTGCAGCTGGAAGAAGCTATTACAGTTTTTCAGCGTGAAATAGCAATATTCTTAAAGTTGATTTATTGGTAAACATCATCGGGTTAAGTAGCTTGGAGGCCACTTATAACTGTAAATCCCACTTGTTTTTTGTAAAGCCATGTGTCGTAGTTTTCCACGAATAACGTAAACGTCCCCAAATCCGTATATGAACAGTATATTCGGTTAGGCATAAACGGAAATCTATAAAGAACATTTTACTAAAAAAGATTATAGGTCGAGAAGTTACAAGTTCATACATATGATTTCCGTGATTTAATTCCTTAACCATTGAGCACTTGGTTTCTGAGAGGGGGAAACAAAATCAAAGGTCAGACAAAATACTACTAATTTCGAAACGCATTACTACCAATTTAAACTGAATGGATGAAATAATAGTTGAGAATTGTTGTCAATTTATCTATTCAATTACGTGGTTAAATCATCTCTTTCTTTGACAGGCGAGTGGCTCTAGCGTCCTTATTGATTACGCAAATTGGAAGTACGATTGTTTATTTCATTCTCATGGCTCAAATGATGAACGATTTGATTAAAAACGTTTCACAATGTCAATGGATTCTCATAATTGCAACAATCTTGATGCCTTTCGTGTGGCTTGATAGTCCCAAGGATTTCTGGTAAGTATTAAGGAAAAAAGATTTAAGTTTATTCACCCCCCCCTCCTTCCTTCCGAGACATTTTACCTATATAATCTTATTTTCAGTCCGTATTAACTTAGGTAAATGTATGAAAATAATGAGGTATCATTACGAGTAGGAAACCCCAAATTATATATTTAATCTATTCTCAAGAATAAAACAACAGGCGAAGGAAGCTTTGTTATTTCTTTGTGTTTTCTGCTGGTTTTGATCATAGAAAGCAATGTTACATACACTAAAATGTAGACAATTGTAGACCATAAAAATCTGGGTGGGGGAATATTTTGTCCAAAAAGCACAGGGGAAGAAATGTATGTAGAGTAGAATTTAGATACTTCAGTAGGAAAGGACTAAGTTTACAAAAGGTGAAGTCGATATTCGTTGGCTTGATAAATTCGATTTGGAGTAGTTAAAGTTCGGGAATAGGTTAATCTAAATAATCCTCAAACCACCGAAATGCACAAAGGAACTTAGTCATTATTTTAAAAGCTTAAGATCATTACAGTTTGTAAGTACTAAGGTTTAAGGAATAAAAGTAAACGCTCTTTCAGGCATTCAACCAAGCTTCTTATTCCATTATGGAGCTCCAGTGAGCGAAGGATATGGAGCTTCCATTACAATTAATCGGAAATTTCTTCTTGTTCTTACCAGGCAAGCATCTGTTTTAGCAGTGGTCGCTACAGGTGCAGCTGTAATTGCTATTGTGGCGAAACTTTTAATAGATCGAGATATCTATGCAGAAAATCCCCCAACGTACTCGAATCCAAGCCTGGCCTCATTTTCACTAGGTTTCGGTACCATTTTGTTTTGTTTCGGGGGAGCACCCGTTCTACCAACTATTCAGAATGACATGAAACATCGATCGGAGTTCTGGAAAAGCACTCTTCTCGGGTTTCTCGGTAAGACACATGATAGGAAAGCTGAACTACATGGTATTTATTTGTTCATGTGTCTGCGTGTAATTGTTCTCCGGGGGCCTTAAAATTGAGCTATCGCATGGTCGCCAATTCTTTCAGAATGGACCAATTTTGCGTATGTTTCTTTGCATCCTAATCTATATTTCAGCATTCGTATTTTATGTAATTGTTAGATATGTTATGTCCTCTACCCGGGCCCTTTCTACACTCATACCATAACCGGTTCAGTTGTCCCCATGCCTTTGTTTTCAACAAGCATTTGATCAATATACTTTGCTTCCCTACTCTCATTATCTGAGTTTTCAGGCCTTCTCCTCCTGTATGCTCCGGTGGGTCTTACCGGCTACTCCCTACTAGGAAGTTCTGTCACCAGCAACATCTTACTCTCTGTCAACCCTGGTGCTGCAGTTACCTGTGCCATTGCCATGCAAATGATCAACCTTCTTGGAACGTACGTCATTGCCATCAACCCAGTTGTACTTTCCCTCGAAGACATTATCGGAGTGCCGAGGGGTAAGTAGAGAACAAGATACTAGGCCTATTTTTTTCTTTGTATTTATATGAACGTGGTGCCGATTACCATGTAAGCAAGGTGGTCACTAAAGAACTGAAGGAGTCGGAATTGGAAGCAAATTGATGCATCGGTTGTTCAGTAAGAGTTAATGAAAGATGATTGCAGATAAGCACATAATAACTCATGCAAGAAAACGGCCTAGCAAGCGTTCTAATTGAGCCAGAACTTCGTAAAGAGAAAATGTTTTAGCCATGGATAATTACTGATATCCTACTTAAAGGATGATTAAAGACAGCTGAAGATGAATATGAGAGAACCCATTTGTCCCCTTCGAATATGCTGTAACGTTATACAAATGTCGTGTAAAACGAATCCATGAGTGTTTTGAGATGCTGAAGCCTGCAAATTGGTCCCGTACCTAAAGATATTCAGTAATAACTTTGTGCAATCTCAGGGTATGCAACCGATCAGGCCCGGATATAGGGGTGGGGGGGCTAGGGAACTGAAGTCTCCCCTCCTCCAAAAAATTCAGACCCGTTTGTTTATATTTCTTTATTAGAGTTATGTAATAATATAGAATATATATAACAGTTTTTTAAACCTTTACGATCGAATTTACCTTATATGCTACATATTTAAAATACAGGTAAATCTGAAAAATAATTATTAAATTCAGTATTATACCTTAATTGACGTCCAAAAACTACAATTCATAATTTTCTGGCGAAGGGAAAAACTTCCGATCTGAGAGAATTATTGATCGCTTCTTTATGACACGCTGTTATTTATTATCAATACCTTGGACTCCGCAGAGGGAGAAATTCGGGTTAGCTCTCCCTTAATTTTTATCCTGGATCCGCCACTACAACCGATAAGTATGAAAGAGGTGGCCACTTTACATGATTACGAACCCGCAAAGAACCTAAGATCCAATTATAGCTACTTCAAGAGAGAACAGAAGGGATGAATGCCAGAAGTAATAGAATGTTAAAATGGATAGAGAATGCGGAAAAATAATTCATTTAAATATTTTAAATTAATATTTATCAACGTTATTCTTAAATATATTGACTGTAGTACTTTCAACGACTATCCTAGGATGGTTATTCCATGTTTGTGTTATTTTATAAAAAAAGAAATTAAGTGATATTGTAGTGGTAAATTTTTTGTTTACTAGTTTGTAACCATTATTTCTATTCGAGACTATCGGCAGTAGTAAAAATATGGAATTGTAGTTTAAATAGTGAACTCACTTAATATTTTAAATATTTCGATAAGTTAACTGCTCAGATAACGATCTCCCAATGACAATGAATTGAGTTGCATCACTTTGTCTTCTTATCGTCTATTTCTAAGTTCAAGAATTAATTTCGCCGCTTCTCGTTGGACCTTTTCCAATATTGTCATGTACTTTCACATATATTGCGACCAGAAGAGTACCGCATACTCCGAATGAGGTTGTATAAGCGCCTTATATAAGGGCCAAATAAGGTTCTTTGATTTAAATGCAAAATATCTTCCTATGTAGTCTAGGACCCTATTCTCCCCTTGTGAAGCGACAATATATTATTCCAAAAAACTCAGGTCACTCGAGATTAAAACACCTAAATCCTTTTGCATGTAACTGTGTTTAAATATTTACCACCTATATGGTAATCTTATCCTAGATTTGCACTATATATATATATATATATATATATATATATATATATATATATATATATATATATATATATATATATATATATATATATATATATATATATATATATATATATATATATATATATATATATATATATATATATATATATATTACGTTACACTTTTACACAGTGAATTGCATTTGTCATCTTTCCGACTTTATAAGTTACTATAGCGGTACGTAGGTCTGTCGGTCGAATGGTAATCATTTTACCTTTCAATGAGTTTTTGAAATTTTTGAAGGTCGTAAGGTGATAAGTCAGAATAATTGAGAGAACGCGAGTTAGGTATGTTGACCTTGTTAAATTTTGCATAGGTCTATGACAAGATCGTATATGTAGATTAAAAAAGCAAGTGTCCAATAACAGATCTCTGAGGAACGCCACTAGTATTCAACATTTCGGAAAGCAACTGGGGTATGTGACATACTAGCAAACTGGGGTATGTGACATACTAGCAAACTGTGGTATGTGACATACTAGCAAACTGGGTATGTGACATAGTAGCAAACTGAGATATGTGACATAGTAGCAAACGTATTAAAACATGGTAGTAACTGAGTTGTGGAATGGTTCTGTTGGTCGTGTTATAAGGCTTATGAAATTGAAATCGCTGCTGAAGAGTAGAAGAACTATGTGGTTGTTTCGCTGCATAAGGGAGAAGTGTGGATACAAGAGCTATAACGGGATATGTGTGTTGTAGTCATGGTGTAGATCAAACAGTTGATTGTGCGAGTAAGGAGAATAGATTTAGATTGGGATGGTGTGTATGGAGCACATGTATAAACAGACAGCTGGCTGAAAATATAAGGTATATGAGATGTAAAATGTATGCTGGATCAGTGGATCTGAGGAAAGTATGTGATGATCTAATAATATTTTATGTTGAAAGTAATCTGTTCGAATGAAAAGTTGCCGAAGTGAGTGTTTTGATAAACAGTTTATTCCTAAATTATAACTACAACTTCAAAAAAATTACCCAAAATGAAATTTTGAGATTTTTGATGCGTTTGTTCCATATTAAATAGAAATCCTTCAATTTTTCTTACATGTATTAGCACATTTTTAATTGAGCATTATTAGTTGTACGTAGGACATTAAGCCGATACCAAATTTCATGCCACGTTTGCCCTTATATATCTTCAGTAATTGGCGCAATTGCTTCAGTTATTCGATGTTGTAGGTCGTTGATATCATGTACTTTAGTTTGATAAATGATATTCTTTACATAAGCCCACAGGGAGAAATCCAAAGAAGTAGTGTCGGGGAACGAGGTTTGGAAATGTTTGGTGTAGAAACTCACCGACTTCGAGGTGCCAAGGAGGTGGTGTATCTTCCTGCCGAAAAATAACTAATGGCTTGTAATATTCTAGCGGTGGTACCACGTATTCGCTCAAAAACTTCAAAGTAGATAACAGCTGTGATCGATCTTTCAGCGAAGATTGGTCCAATAACTTTATCATGCAGGATGCCACCTCTTAACTTTAGTTTTATTTTGTCTCCCTCAATTTTGATTTTTTCGCGAGAGTTATTTGAACTCCATAGTCTCACATTGTCACGCTAAACTGGCTGCATTAAAATTCCTCACGTTCATCTTGCCGTAACAAAATTCGCCACACTCAACTGGCCGCAGCCCAATTCGCCACATTAAAATGGCCGCCGCCAAATTCGACACGGTCGACTGAACGCAGCTCAATTTGCCACGGCCAACTGGTCGCAGCCTAATTTTCCACGGTCAACTGGCCACAGCCAAATGCACCACAATAAACTGTCCGCAGCTCAATTTACCATGATCATCTGGTCACAGCTCAATTCGCCACGGTCTACTGGCCGCAGCCAAATGCGCCGTGGTCAATTGTCTGCAATCCAATTAGCCACGTTTATCTGTTTGTAGCCAAATTCGCTACGCTCAACTGCCGCAGCCCAATAATCATCCCACTCAACTGGCCGCAGCCAAATTCGCCATGGTCGACTGACTGCAGCTCAAATCGCTACGATCAACTGGTCGCAGCCCAATACACATGGTCACCTGGCCACAGCCAAATTCGCAAATTCGCCATGCTTAACTGTAGGCAACCAAATTCGCCACGGTATACTGGCTGCATCCAAATACGACACGGTCAACTGTCAGTAGTCCAATTCACCACGTTTAACTGATCACAGCCCAATTCGCCACACTCAACTGGCCGCAGCCAAATTTGCCACGGTCTACTACTGGTTGCCTCCAAATGCACCGCGTTCAACTGGTCGCAGTCTAATTCTCCGCGGTCAACTCTCCGCAGCCCAATTCGCTTCGCTCAACTGGCAACAGCCCAATTCGCCACGGTACAACATGCAAACATTCCTTATTATCATTATTTTTATCAGGATGATTATTATTATTATTATTGCTATTATTATCGTTGCACTTAGAGTACACGTTTATACCGCCTTTGAACTACTACGTATCATTTCCTTAAACATTTTGCTCATTTCTTTATCGCTATGTTTACATTTCCTTTTCTATGCACTCATCAGTTTCAACTCACTTTTCTCGTTAAACCGACAACCTATTACTCCTTTTTGCCATCTTCCTTACGCCCTCTTACCCACACTCCAGTTGAATCATCCTAGTAGAATGCATGCATATTGTCAGATAGCCCCTTACTCCAAATGGAACACTAACAGCAGGTACTGAGACCATATTTTTCAGCAATGTTGTCTCGGTTTTTCAATGATACCTCGATGTATATTTTTAGCTTCCTTTCCTGCGTGTACACTTTGGCTTGGCAAATTTAAGTTCTTCTTATCTTATCTAAACGTCATTAACTTTATCTTGTAGGGCATTGGGGTGAAATACAAAGTGTACTAGTACGAACAAAGGAAATAAAACTTAGGAAACACATGGCAAGGCTCCGCGATGCCTTTCTGAGTAAACTGATATCACTAAGGTTCGAACTTAGTGGACATGGAAGCTGTAGTCTCTCGGTGGAGTAGATCAGAGCCGACCTTTTAGCAATGTGCAAGACAACTTACAACAGGGTTAACAACTTTCCTATCTTTTTTTATTATTTGATTTTACTCTCAGAACAAAATATCCTTTCATCCGTTCATGTCTTGGGAATGAATCTTGTCACCCCTCCCTACTCCATCCTCCTCCTTTCCCTCTCTGAGAGAGAATGACAAGATCAATTGTAGGGTTCAGTCAAGTACCAAGGAGGGAAGGGGGGGGGACAAACAAGTCATCACTTCAGTTTTCTACTAGTTTACTAGTTATTACATCCTCCTTCTATAGTATTTAAGGTTAGCGAAGTTTGTTGTTTCATTATTTGCAATCATTATCCATTTTGGCTATTTCCATTTATATTTGTTTGGTAAACTCAACCTGTTTGTCATCAGCCGCCATTCTTTCTCTATTGCTTGAAAATACCTTAGTCGGATGCCCTGGTTCCCACTTCAATAAATTATTACAGATCTTGCTAGCCTAGTAGATACGGCGTTGGATTTCTGACGCCGAGGCGAGGCGAGGCTCGATCTCAGTGAGTACTTCCACAACACTTTAACTGGCGACTCGAGCTGACCGATACGCTGCTACTCAGCCCCGCGGGCGTAAGTATATCTTCCGGCTTGCAAGCAACTGTCACTCTGATCTTTATATAAATTTCATTATCCATTCCGTGGATCTCTTTTACGATACAAGGGACGAATTACGCAACTTACTTCATCAATCATTACAATTCACTTGAAATATTGGACGGCTATTTTGGGTGGAAGTGAGTGAAACATGATTTTTTTATGGAAGCGATTTTATCGAGTAAAATCGCTTTTAATTACAGTCTTGTATACATAGTTTTATGCGACGAATAAACACAAATATTCTGGTAATTATGAGGTCTCCAGGGCAACAGAAATTCGGTTGCTTTATTCAATAACGTGATGCGTAGACTCGGCTATCTCCATGGTTACGAAAATTCCTTTAACACTATGTGTAGGCTAGGCAGTATATATGGCGTTTCTATATACAACTGAAGATTATTTATTTTTATATTTTTACTAAATGTTATTTAAGGAAGAAAAGTTTGATACAATATGTATTTTTATGAATATGTTGGTCTACTACCCTTTGACTCTATCCCGCCAAAGTTTCCGAATAAAATGAACGAAATGATGAAAGTTTTCTGACTTCCGGGGAACTATTGTTCTATTTCATTGAACCAACAAAATACGAGTAAGGCCAAAATATTCTGCTCTTCCACCATGACCAAAATACTTATCATAAGCCTAGTTTAAGTTTAATTGTTTATAATAAAAGATCAACCAAAATTATTTTTCAGAATTTGGATGGAAACGGGTTTCATTGAGAACTATCCTGATGGTGGTGGAACTGATTGTTGCGTTCTCTATTCCGGACTTCGGCTTAATTGTTAACTTGATTGGAGGTTCGACCATGTGCATTTTATCGTTTATCCTCCCACCATTGATGTACATGAAGTTAGTGGATGACAGAAGCAATTCCACTTGGCCACAGAGGTAATATTGTTTAACTTCAATAAGGCATATTAACGCGCCTCGCTAAAATAATAAAAAATCAGCATCAACCGGATTCGAACGAGCGACCTGACACTTGCGAAGAGTGTGTTACTACTGTGCCACGATTAAGAAACTGAAAAAGTAACCTGGTATCAAGTAAGCGTGACTGAAAAAGAGACCAATACAATTTAACTCATATCAGGGCCTCAATCTTACACTGGTACTTTCGAATTAAATACCACCCACCACTACCCGAGTGTAGAAGGGAAAACGTGTAAAAGACCTCTGGCCAATAATATTGGCATGCCTTACCGTGTAGATCCTGAGATCAGGTTGCAATGCCTTTTGTCCATTGTGGCTAAGTGGTAACGCTCGCGCTTCGCATGCGTGGGATCGCTGGTTGAATCACGATGAAGGCTGATATTTTATTAGGTTAATTAGGTATAATGGATGACCCACTCGAGTAATAAACATCTTCAAAGTCTTCGATTCTGATAATGAAGTTCTCATAAAGATCAAAATGACAATCGCTATTGAGCCCCAAACCACCACGACTGGTCCTCGTAAGGGGTGAGGAGGTGCCTGGGTAGTATTGTTTTTGACAATGACCAGCGATCGTTCAATTTCCAGGTGGTGATGGGCACGCGTTTCGTCCCATTGATAAGGTTTGGGAACAAAAATGATTACATAAGTTTTGCTGTGAAGACGGGGAGGGAAATAATAGCAGTGTGTGATTGACTATGCGCTTGATGACGCAGCGCATCGGCCAATAGACGGCCAACTCGTGACAACGCTGAGGTTTTGTCTCAGCGTTCGCTGGGAATGAACCCGACACCTTGACGTCAGAGTTGGCTTGAATCAAATATTTATTTACAGAAACATCTCAATTGGCGAGCGAATCATCCTGTGGGTGTTCGTTGGTATCGGCGTGATTGGTGGTGTGACAGCAACCACCTCTTCAGCAATGGCGCTCATTCGCGTGACGTCACTACAAACCTCCTGTTTCTTGAAGTTCTCTAGTGATTAACAATTGACAATTGGAATTGACTGATCACATTGTTTGGTTGAGCTTAATGCAATTAACAAAAAATATTGAGTTTTGCTAGTAAATTACGACTATGATATAGTCTCTAAAGCTGTATTCCCACCACTATAATAGACCATTGCCAGTTTATGAGTTTGTACCTGGTTAGGCTTAAGTCAAGATCTGTTTGTGAGTATTGGGGTGGAGTAGGCAATGTGTTAAGAAACATTGGATTATATTTAGGCGGAAATCTCTGATTTCTCTTCCACGAGAATGAAATTTTGTGGGAATGTTGGCTATGACCAAGTACCAATAGATTAAATAAGATCAAGTACCATCTTCCTTCCTCTATTTGTCAGTACCTATTTATTTGACTCACTCTTTCAGTCTACCCATCTTGTTGTTATTAGAGCCCTCGTGGGAACCTGATTTGGTTTGTGGAACAAAGGTAGGAGAGATATGTCCCTTAAGGGACCCAAGCATCTCATCTAATCGAAATTGTCTTTTCGAGCTATGTAAATTTACACAAATATTTACTTCACGGTGAAGGGGCCTTTGCCGGGTTACGTTTTTTTTTATCTGTCTATAGGGTTATGCAAACAGTTCTCGATAGATATCCATAAAATATTTGAAAAAGATTGTTCGGAGCCCGAATCACATCGCTAATATATATATATATATATATATATATATATATATATATATATATATATATATATATATATATATATATATATATATATATATATATATTGTATATCTTTCATGAGCGCGAAAGAATGATGAAATAAATCCAACATACCGCAAGAAAGAGAAAACGGAATAATTTTTCGTCAGAAATAGTTATTTCCTACTTCGAAAAACTCCGAGCTAGGCTAGAATTCGAACCGTGCACAGTGAGGCAGCCAGCAACCACTTTGATCTCAATTAAGCCGAGTGGTCTATGGGGCGGTTTAATTGAGATTAAAGCAGTCGCTCGCTGCCTCAGTGTACACGGTTCGAATCCCACCCCAGCTCGGAGTTTTTCGAAGTAGAAAATAACTATTTCCGAAGAAAAATGATTCCGTTTTCCCTTTCTTGCGGTGTGTTAGATATATATATATATATATATATATATATATATATATATATATATATATATATATATATATATATATATATATATATATATATATATATGTGTGTGCATTTATTCTTAAAGACCTTTTCAAGGACCTTGAAAAGGCCTTTAAGAATAAAGACGAAAGCGCTCTGAATCGTTTTTCACTTTTCCTTTGTAGGTGTATCTGCATAACTTTAACTCACGTGCACTCTGTGAGCTTTTTTCATATATATATATATAGTAACAATTTTAGGTTTAACTATTAATACAGGATTGTCTATAAAATTTTGTTCGATACAATTTCCAGGTCAAAAAAATGGGTAAATAATGCAGGAAGAAATGAATGAAAATAAAATGATACCTTACTGTTGCGTAAGCTAGATCTAGGAAGTGCCTAGACTGCACATGGCGTTATGTAATTCAACCTGAATTTCTGAACCCTTAGACCACATAACTTACACATAGCGTTCTATACGAGTATTTGCGGAGGACGACACCGCTTGGTTTTCCCACATGAAATGCACATACAAGGGTCTTTCGAGGGACCAAAGGGAAGTTCCGGCAGAGCTTCTGCTTCCCTCTGTAGCGAACTAGAGAAAAAAAAAAACGAACTATTTTCAGTGTCTCCATAGTTAATTGTGTTCATAATCTCCTTTCCCTTTCAAATAGAAGTAAACTTGCTTGGGAACAAAACTTTTCTCCAAATAAGGGACATGTCAGTCCCTCTCCCACAATTTACAGAGGAATTAAACCAGCTTGTCGAGAGATGGATTCATTCAATCACTTCACAGTAGTTCATAAGTCATAGTTCATCCATCATTTACTCGCCGAGAAGACTAGACTGGCTCTGAGAACTCGTCCTCTCTCGTTGGCAACCATGGTAACAGACCACTGCTAACCTCTTCCTCCTCGACATATCCTCACCAAAACGAAGCCTACATCTCATTTTCCGTCAAGTTTCCATTTGTTTAACTTCATCTAGCTTAGAGATCATTTAATTCATATCGGCTCGGTTAAAGAGTTTAATATACTGTGAAAAGCATAAATATCATTTTACAATGCCTAAAGTGAAACGAAAAAATCAGTCTAATAATATCGATTTAATTCTCACTCGCAATTCCCATTAAAGCGCACAATCAATTTTCATATGAGTGACTATAGTTTTGCATATATAATTGATATAAACTAATTATTTTCTGTAATAAAGCACAAAATCAAATTTCTTTCCTTGTAACCTTCAAATTAAAAGAGTATACATTCGACGCCCCCCAAATTCACTAAGACGGGAGGAGAATCAAAATAACCAAATAGGCTCTAGTGACATAGTTCTGTGCCAGTATTGCTTACAATTTTTGTGTCCCAAACTGGACACATTTGTGTCAACAATCAGCAACATATTGAATAAATCAAACGACAAATCACCAAGAAATCCACTAACAAAACCTTAAATACATTTCTTTTCTTCGATAACTGCCTACGCGGGAGCCAACCTGTGGGGATAGTTTAGAAGTGTTTACCTCTTCCTTGTCTTTCATGCTATATGTAGTTCCTCCCAATGGTTAATCGAGTTTGGTATAATCAATATATTTTCATTTTCATTCACTTTACTCTTCTTTATGAAGATTTTCCAAAATCTTCTAGTCGAGATGCTTCCGTTGAATGTCGCCTTTTAAGAATATATATATTTTTCTCTTTCCTTTTCGCTGTTTAAAGAATCTTCACTCACAGGTGACTAATGAGTTTTGAAATTCTGCTTGAGGGAATACTGCCCCCACAAAATATTGTTAGTGCATAGGTGTTCTAAAATGTACCAACTAAGAGCAATATCAGCATTAACAGCCTGTAGCAGCATGTATAAATAGTACCTGTAAGAAGTAAATTTTTACAGTTTACCCTTTAAATTTCATTTTTTCTAAAAATATTTAGTTACCACTAGAAAATTGCCGTTTTATTCAATAAATAAAGGTAATTCCCATTTATTGAATTTAGAATTATTTTGATATTTCTTTATATAATATTTATATATAATTTGATTACTAATTATTTCTATATTTTTCATAAATAAAATAACATATAATTTTAAAAGGAACCGAATTCGAACTCAAGGCGGGAGTTCCACAAGGCAGCTGTCTCAGCCCTCTGCTGTACCTCGTGTACACTATTGACCTACCTGCTCCAGTGAGGTACGATTCGATGTATCTGCAATACGCAGACGACATCACCCAAATCGTCCTGAGTCCATTCAGGAACTCTGGAAGTCAGGCAAGGGCGACAGCTGTCGAAATAGAGAATATCAATAGATATGAGAAGAAGTGGAAAATTAAGACCAACCGCCAGAAGTTCACTATCATTCCTATGAACCGCCGGAAAGTAGACGACGTCGTCGTCAATAACGAGATGTATCGGTACTCCAACGAGGGTAAAGTCCTGGGCTTACGACTCTTCAAAAGTGGATACAAGACGCACATAAATACCAGAGTCTCCCTAGCCAAAAGAGAGCTGAGGAAACTTTACCGTTTCCGAGGCCTCAGCGTGCCTAACATCAAAAAGCTGTACATGGCCTTGGTACGCTTAGTCCTGGTGTACCCGGCCGTGATCACGCAGATGGCGAGCTGTACCTCTCTCAGAATGATTCAGAGAGTACAGAATAAAGCCACGCTGCTGATCACTGGCACGCGAAGGATCGACCGTACTCGGCAATCGGTTCTTCACCAAAGAATCGGCCTAAAGCCGATCAACACGGGAGATCCAAAGGTTAGGGAGAAAGACTTGGGACAAGGTAGACCAAGAAATACTCCCAAACATGAATCTAAACATCAACATACGTG
The DNA here is from genome assembly GCA_963969495.1 of Ceratothoa steindachneri. Classification (NCBI taxonomy): domain Eukaryota; kingdom Metazoa; phylum Arthropoda; class Malacostraca; order Isopoda; family Cymothoidae; genus Ceratothoa; species Ceratothoa steindachneri. The sequence goes on from OZ018324.1 coordinate 168,205,954, forward strand.
CAAACCGTAGGCGCGCTATAGGTAGAACTGCTCTGTTCCCTAGTAGTAGAAACTGCGCGAGAGAAGTGGTACTACCTATGTTTACGTAGTAATAGTCCACTTCTCTAAAGCACTTTGATCGTAAAACTTAAAAATTGACAACTAGCTTAACCAAATAAACAACTATAAATAACAGTTGAAAAAAGAGGCGAAGTGCCCACATTAAAGTCCCCCCCCCTCCCTCCCCCCCAATATAAACAAAGTCGAAATTAAAAAATTAAAACAAAATTTAGGTTTAAAAGAGGCGAAGTGCCTAATCCAAAACATCAAAATCAACAAAGTTTCTAAATTAAAAGAGGCGAAGTGCCCAATTCCCAATACCCTTAAAATAAGAAGATATTGTCAACCAAAATTAAACGATAAAAAGAGGCGAAGTGCCCAAACTGATCAGTTCACCGAAAACTCAACAACTTGAGAGATTCATTCAGCATTTAAGCATCCTTGAAAGGCTTGAATGCTTCGAAGGAGGTACAGAAACAACCTAATCCATAAATAGATATATATATTATTACGGAGGAAACTGGCTGTCAAAGACAGTCAGCTACTTTTTGACGGAGGAATTTTATATTTTTAAAAATAATTAAGAAGAATGCTAGTGATGCCCCAACACCAGGGCAAACTAGGAAACATATTCACAGCTTTATATACCTACCACACAATTTCACCACTTTAACCTAAATTGTAAATTGTTATGGGAAGACGTACAAACGTTTAAAAGGACAACCCCCTCAGAAGAAAATTGCACTCAAACATGACGAGAAAGAAATTGAGATTGAGGAAATTTTTAGGATTTTCTGGTCTTCAATCTTTAAAATTACCCCCAAAGAAAATGACATCGATTTCAAAAATGACATTATCCAACAGTTAAACACACAAATACATAAAACCTCCCCTCATCATTGTGTGTTGCAGGAAAGAGTGATGGAGGGCTATGGGAGTAAAATAACTGCCCAAGAACTCTCCGTCGCACTAAAATCCTTTCATCAAAGAGCACTGGGTACCACGGGGCTGACCAGAGAGAATTTCATTAAGCCCCCGCCTAATGTTCTGAGAGGGCTTCTTAACATCATGAATGCCGCTCTGAACACAGGCTATTTTCCCGGTCAGTGGAAAGTGTCCAAGATGATCTTCCTTCCCAAATCGGGAAAGCCCCCGGACTGCCCTGCAAACTTCCGACCGATATCTCTCCTAGAATTTGCTGGCAAAGTCTTCGAGAAGATATTGGCAAATAGGGTCAACTCTTTTCTCGACGAAGCCAACCTGCATAAATAGCAACAGCACGGCTTCAGAAAGAAAAGAGGGACTGACACGGCACTAGCCGTTATTACGGAAAAACTTGCAAACATCAAGGCAAGTAAAAGGTATGCCGACCTGGTGCTCCGCGATGTTAAAAAAGCATTTGACAAGGTTTGGAAGAGAGGCTTGCAATTTAAGATCCTGCAAGTAGGCCTCGCTCCTATTCTTGAAAGGATTCTATGCGATTACATAATGGAGAGGAGAGCGTATATACAGATCAAAGAACACAAAGGCCCCGAGTTCGAGCTCAAATCTGGGATCCCGCAAGGCGGCTGCTCAGTCCCCTGTTATATAACATCTATACACGTGACCTGCCACAACCTCTATCCGAAGGTACAATATACGTCCAGTTCGCTGACGATATATCACAAACTTGTACAGCCGCTTACGTTCACAGGGAATTTATGGCGAGAAACACGGCTAGGGAGATATCTAACATCAACTCTTACGAGAGGAAATGGAAGATATCAACCAATGCCCCAAAATTCAAAATAATTCCAATGTTTAGCAAGACCTTCAACGATATACGGGTAGAGGGGGAGAGAATCCCCTACTGCTCGGAAGGGACGGTTCTGGGGCTCAAAATCACCACAGGGGGATACAAGAGTCATATCGGGCGGACAGTCGCGAATAGCAAGAGAGATTTGAAGGAGTTTTATAGGTTCATCGACCTAACTCGCTCAAATAAACTCAATATATTCAATGCGTGCATTCGTTCGAGACTCTTGTACCCCCCTTCCCCCGGTGCCGCTGAATGCGAGCGCCAAGACCCACATTGCGAAACTACAAGTCATCCAGAACAAAGCGGTTTTACTTATTACAAACACCCGAAGAAGAGAACGTAAACGACAGAGGGAGCTCCACGACTCGGTTGGATTATCTCCGATCAATGGCGCTCCACGAGAGAGCTAAAAGGATATGGCAAGCCATTGGCGCCCGCTTGACCCCTGAATTCTTTCGTACACACTTAGAAATCGAAGTAGACCGACCAATAAGACCTTTCAAAAGCAGCAAGCTACAGACAGACAATGACGTGATACCGAAATACACCTGATGGAACTGACAAACATACAAAGTAATGCGTAGGTTCCTTCAGCATATTCAAATTCAATTAAAAACCACTTGCAAAACGCAAGATTAAGTAAATTCACATTCACTTTTTAAAATCCATTCAAAATGATAACGAAAAACTTCTCAAAGACTTTTTACTAAAGTCACAGCGGGAATAAAACCCCCGCCAAAAATAAAGGCTTGAATGCCTAAATCAATTAATCGATCAATAGGATCGGAACAATAATTAAATTAACCATGTTTAATTTAATTATATAAACTATGGATTTATAATTTATAGTTTATCAAACAATACAAAACAACCACAAAAAACACACAAAGTTACACATTGACAGAGCTACCCTTTCACCAGGGGTCTTTTTATTCTGTCTCCTACACATCATCTATTCTTTAAACTCACCCTTTAACCACTTTACTCTCTTACTATTCTCTCTCTAATTCTACCTATACTTCATCTCTTATTTTGTCTAATGTCCAAGTCCAAAATAGATTTGAAAGAAAACTTGAAATTTTTACGCTCAGCAAGAAGTTACAGCCGGTAAAGGAGGTAAAGTCGAGGGAGACAACTCAAGAAACCATCAACGATCTTTGCCTTCTCCCCACGGGGACGACAAGATATATTTTCTGCAGAACCACGAATAGCCGACCTATGTAAATAAACTAAACTGCCATTCACCTAGTCTCTCTCCAACTATGTCGGTCCACTTGGATGCACATAATTGGAGACGTTAAGGAAAGCAGGTTTGAGGATTAGCCCACTGTGGAACTCTACGGAAGGACCACCCGGTTACGAGGCGATGCTGAAAGCTTTGGGGGGAAGAGTACGCTCTAATCTCTAAGGGTAGTTTCCGGCCAGCACCACAGGGGGACAAACAACCGTCCCTGTGTAAGTTGCCAGCATCGGAAACCAAACCCCAGACGGGTAGCCCCCCCTCCCCGGTGGTGTTAATTGATTCGATCACCACCCATCATTAGGTCCGCCACATTTTATCCGTCTGAGGGGCCTCCCCGGGTCCCCTCCCCCATCATTCATCCATTCCATCCCACAGTTCATGTTCATGTAGACTCACTTGCAACGAGGAGGGGGGGGCGGCTTTCAAAGCGCTCTAAAAAGAAGAAGAAGCGGACCCTACAATAAAGTGAAAACATTCAATACAGCGAAGAATAACCAGAAGCCGTATATAGGACACAAGAAGAAGAATGGAACAAAATGGGACCACTTGGATCCAGCTGCGCACCATCAGCGAAAGCACTAGGCCTAGCCGAGAGAAGGTCTTCGAAGTAGTTTTCGGAAAGTTGAAGATCGCAATGCTACGACTGCTCGAAGTAACAACAGGTTATGTTGCGATATGTGAAAAGGAGAAGGATGTGGAGTGTATTAAAAAAGAAGAAGTAGTCGAAACACTCTGTGAAATAGGCCTACTACCGGCAATTCCACCGCAGATCCTAACCCACAGGAGCGTAGTCTGTCGACGACTGGACCCTTAGATAGGACAGCACTCTAAGGAAGAAATAAAAGAGGAAGTTTCAAAAAATCAACCGTGGACCAAAGTATCCAAAATAATTAAGTTTTGGTACAAGAGGGACAATTCTGAACACACTCACGTGTTTAAGGTTGTCTTCTCCGATACCACAATGGCGCAAAAGGCAAAGAAGAATGTATTACTGCTTTTTAATGCAAAGATCCGTGGGGAGCAGATTGAGAGAGAAGAATTCACTTCTATACAATTCTGCTTCCCCTGTTATAAAATGGAGACGCACACAACACAAGAATGCACAGAGCCACATAAAATATGTTCAAGGTGCAGCGAGCCAGGGCACCACTGGAAGAACTGCAACAGGCTCAGGGAAAAATGTGCAAACTGAGGCCAAGGACATCCTTCCATGGTTATGGCTTGCCCAATGAAAAAGGATCTTATAAAAAGAAGGTGTAGCTAAAGAAAGACGAGCATGAACACAGAAGCAAAACATCATATGCTCAGGCGGCAAAAGCAGTATTCGCAGAAAATAAGAACAAAAAGACATACTTTAGAATCGAGAACGAAAACTCGACGAAAATACTGACCTGCATCTTATACGCTCCCGTCAGGAATCTAACTCAACCAGGAATATTCGCGAAGGAACTCAACCAAATGCTCGCAAAAAACGGCATGAGGGAAATGTGGTTCCCTGATGACCTTCCTTCAGGGGATGTACTGCAACTGCAGCTGAATCCCAAACAGATGCCAGGAAAGAGCCAAGAGAAAAGAAAAGAAGATGAAAATAGACGGCCTGACCCAAGAATTCAGGCCAAAAAAGAGAGAGAGGCGGCCGCAAAACAGGTAGAAACTGAATCCTCTGAAATCACGGACATCTCAGACTCAGAGAACGCAAAAAAGGAAGTACGACGCAAAAAAGGCAAAAGAGGAACAAATAAAAAGATAGATGCAGACCAAATTAACCTCTGCATCTACGCGAGCGAACAATTCCCCTTCCCGAAGGACTGGGACGGAAACAAAATTTGCGTGGGACTAAAAAAGAAATTCTATAAATGGGACTTCGACGCTCAATGCGAGGAAGAATCGGTTGAGGAGGCCCTATACAGCCAAAACGTCGACTACTACCAGGAAACATTTATTGAACTCTCCCCAGCAGAGTTCAAACAGAAGAGAAACGGGAAATGCAAGTCAACAACCCGTAAACACTAAGTCATCCACCTAAGACAAAACAGAGAATGAAAACCAGAACAACAGGTTAAGGATCTTGAAACTCAACGTGAATGGATGGTAGGGGAAAGCCACGGCAGACGAAAACATATTCCGCGTGCTTGATCCCGACATCATATTAATCACGGAGCATGGTATCGATACGACCAACAAGCAGTTAAAGATACCAGGCTACAGAGTGATCTCAAAAAAAACATTCTCACGAGAGGTACGACGGTGCTGCCGTTGCCGTCAGATGAAATCTCTCGTTCAGACACCTTCCGGATTTGGACGAGTCCTTCGTGGCGGTAGAGCTGCATACTCTAGTGGGCAAGCTCATAATCGCGGCGGCATACCAACCACCTCGACGAAAGTACCTTCCTCTCACAAACTTCTACACCCTGTTTGGCCACGGCAGAATGGTATTCCTTGGGGAGACCTCAATGTCAGATGCCGAACGGCTGGCTACGGTAACACGAACGAAAGAGGCCATAACTTGGAAAAGGTTATGCGAAGGAAAAACATGCAGCAGATAGGTCCGGATTTTCCGACCTATTTCACCGTAAGGTCAACAACAAAGCCCGACATAATCATGACAAGCGATGGCTTCCCCTTAAATTATGTAGTGAGCCAGGCCCAACAGTCCCCAGCGACCACATAGCGATCTCGACGACCATTTCTCTCGCGCCAATACAGCTTCCAATCTCTCTTCGAAAAAGCTACGCTTTGGCCAACTGAGAACGCTGCAAGGAAATCCTTGCTAGATTCGAACCACCAGACCTAAACGGAGCAAGGCTAGAGAGGATCGATGAATAGCTGGAGAAGATAACTGCCCACATCATCGAAGCAGTTCGCGAGAGTGTACCGATGAAGAAGTACAAAACTCTTCCACAACCCAGATGGACCGAAGAAATGAGAGAGATCGCTAGAGTGCACAGGGAGGTGTACGAGGAAATCAGGAGAGAAGGTACAAATCGGGAAAGAACAACGCTGCTACGACGCCTGAGTGAAGAACTTAAGTAGGCTATTAACCGGCAACAGGCTGAAATCTGGGACAGCCTGATTGAAAAAGTTGACAGTGAGGTGCGACCCGATGTGTTCTAGCGACTTGTGAACAAGTTAAAAGGTCTTACAAGTAGAGAAAAGACCCGCATTAGGGAGGGCGATGACTACTTGGAAGACTCGGCGGTATTAGAAGAAAGATTCTGCACATTCTGGAAGGATGTCTTCAAGATAACACCAGAAGACAATGCGGAATTCGAGGGCCACTGATTGAATATCTTAATCAGATTGTGCATCGCACGCTCCCACATGCCTATGTCAATGAAGGGAGGATTTTGGCAGACCCTGGCCGCCCAACTACACCTGAAGAGGTTATGGCAGTCATAAAAACCTTCAAACAAAAGGCACCAGGCTGGACGGGCATCACCAAAAATAACTTGGCGCATGTTCCCCGGCAGATCATTCAGGGATTCACGAACATCTACAATGCTTACCTAAATACGGGCTACTAAAGGGAGAAAGTCTGATCAACTGGTGGGCTACAGGCCAATATCCCTCCTGGAGATTATAGGCAAAGTCTACGAGAAGCTTCTAGCCAACAGGTTACAAGACCAACTGACTGAGCTGGAAGCTCACAGCCCTCAGTAACACGGGTTCCGCAAGAGAAGGGGGACTGATACAGCCCTTGCCCTTCTCAACGAAAAGCTCGCCCGCTGTAAAACTAAGAGGAAATATGTATACGTGGTGATGCGAGATGTACAAAAGGCCTTCGATAAGGTTTGATTAAGAGGTCTACAATACAAGATCTTAGGCCTCCAGCTGAACCCAATCCTGTAAAGGGTCCTCTGTGACTATATCATGCGCAGAAAAGCCCAAATTTCGATCGTGGGCTACAGAAGACCCGAGTTTGAACTTGAGGCGGGTGTTCCACAAGGTGGCTGTCTGAGTCCGCTGCTGTACCTTTTGTAGACACTGGACTTACTTAATCCAGTAGGGGATGAAGTGATGTACCTACAGTGGAAAATCAAGACCAACCACCGAAAGTTCCAGATCCTTCCAATTAACCGCCGAAAACGTGTGGATGTCTTAGTAAACGTCGAAGTATACCCGTACAGAAATGAAGGCAAAGTCCTAGGTCTGCATTTAACTTCCAAAGGATACAAAGTGCACATTAACAGCAGAATCTCCCTAGCCAAAATACAGCTCGGAAAACTGTATAGATTTAAGAGCCTCAGCTCCAAAAATCTTAAAAAGCTATACACTGCTCTAGTGCGCTCAACCTTAGCGTACCCGGCAGTGGTATGCAGGCTGCGAGTTCCACCTCTCTCAGACAAATGCAGAGAATGCAGAACAAAGCAGCCCGGCTTATAGCTGGAGATCGAAGGATGGACCATATACAGCAAACAGAACTGCACGCAAGAGCTGGTCTGAAATCACTGAATATGGAACTTCAAAGGCAAGGTAGAAAGACCTGGGACAAGATCGAAAATGAAATACTCCCGAATATGAACCTCGATCTAGACATTCCGAGAGCAGTTAGGGGACGCGCCACCAGGCAAACCCTATTCACAAGTGGAAGAAACTGCTCCCGAGAAAACCAAATCGAAATATATACTTGATCAAGAAAAGCGCAAACACCTAAGTGTAATAAAAACTGAAGAAAAAGAGGCGAAGTGCCCAACATTAAAACAAAATAAACAGAAATGAAATAACAACCTAAACTCCGGCAAAATAAGAGTTATAAATTGAGTTTTAAAATAACAAGAAAAATATAAATATATATATATATATATATATATATATATATATATATAGAAAAAAAATAATAATGATAATAAATGGGAGGAAGAAAAACCTAAGAGAAGCCCTCTACACCAGGGCAAAAATAAACTTCTTTTTATCTTTATATACCTATCACACATTTCCTACTTATTACATCAATTTCAATTTCGAGTCGAAAATTGACGGCCGAGCATACGATTTCAAACATCATTGTTGTACTATGGATAAAGCATTTTGGATTTGCTAAGGAACCAACATTGAGCACCGTTGACATAGAAAACAGACAACTTTCTAAGTCTTTTGGTGAATTTCACTTCACCCTTCAGAAAGAGAGATAATTTTTTCATTGATATTTCATTTTTTGATGAGCGCTTAAGTACATCACTGCTCCCGTCCTGCGTGGAAACCTGCCTTGGATGTCTGCCATTCATTAATTTCGTCTTAACTATGTCGGCCACTTGGACTGACATAATTAAGGGCTCATATCAAAACTGGTTTAAAGACTAGTCGACAGTGCAAGCAGAAGTCAGAAATTTTCTCGAAGTTCGGGCTTAACTGCGAGCTCCTCACGGAGGAGAGATCCTCATCACCCGGGGGACCCGGCCAGCATCATAAAGGGAAGTAACACCAGTCTCTTTGTAGTTGGAAGAGGTTTTTCCGTAAGTACCCGAGAGGGAAGGGGAAAATTTTAGCGGTCGTTGATTCGGTTGCTACTACTACCATAAATAATCCCTCTAGTAGCAATTGAGCGGGGGACCAACTAGAAAATGAACGGAGACGTTTACTCGAATTTTGGGACTCATTCACGACCATACCACCTCATAACTGCATTCTTCACCCCCAGAACACCATAATTTACACTTTAGTTTCAGAAAAGAAGACAATACAAAAGGGCACAGTAAAAGTACGTGGAAGACTATCGATACCCTCACTAAGAGGATCTCCCTAAGGACCATCCCGGAAATGAAGGACCCCAATTAAAGGTAGCACTGGTGAAGCTGATCGTACTTTCATCTGGGTCTATTGCCTTATGTGCTGAAACAAAGAAGAGAGAGAAAAGATCCTCAAGAACACGGGACTCGAAGCGAAGACCCCTCTGCAAGTGGCAGCCCACCGCAGCGTGATCTGCCGTAAAGCGGAAAGCACAGTAGGTGAACATACGCCCCAGGAATTCAAGGAGGAGATCACCTAGAACAATCTCTGGGCACAAGTTCGTCAAATAATCAAATTTCGCGAGCAAACCGACGTATTCAAGATTACATTTGCTACCACGGGCATGGCCAGTAAATAGCTGCAGAACGGACTACTCGTATTCAACATGAGAATACCAGGTCAAAACATCCAGCAGGAAAAGTTTAATAGCATTCAGATGTGTTTTGAATGCTATAAACTAGAAGAGCATACCACATCAATCTGCTCAGATAAAGAAAAACTGTGGTCAGTGAATGCGCCATAGAGGCCAACCGTTTCGACAAGTGCGGAAGCACTAAAAGAAGTGCCTCAACTTCAAAGGAGAGCATCGAAACATGGCCTTAAACTGCCCTAAGAGAAAAGACATCATAAAGAGGAAAGAAGAACAGAGGAAGGCTAAAGAAATCACGTACGCCAATGCCGCCGATAAAAGATGTGAGCCTTTGAAAGCATATGCAACACCACTAAACCTCTCGATTGACCTAAGCGCTAATATACGGATCTGTATCACCCACGCTAACGTCGCTAATGCAGTTAAGCCCGGCAACCTAGAGTAAAAATGCCCGACAACCTAGAGTGCTCCGGATTTTCAAAGAGACAGTGGCCAGGATCAACAACAAGGTAAAATCTGGTATCGAAAGGGCAACCCAAGAAACCCCTTCATCGGAGGAATCTGAGGATGAGAAAGAGAAAGAAGAGACGGAGAGGAAGGATCAGCCTCTCTGGACAGTGACGATGCCCCACGTACTCGCACACGTGCCACGAAGAACAAATCAAAAACCCAAGCCCTCCACTGAAGAACGAGAGACCGCGGCACAGCAAAACCGCCCTGTCGGCCCCAAAGAAAAAACATAGGTAAAAACAATTCATCATGTTACGGAACGCACTGAAAATACTGGAAATTCAGAGAGATTGATGTAGACATCATCTTAATTTTGGAACACGGGATGGACACGCGTATTATAGAAATGAAGATCTGGAACTAGGAAAGTTCGTCATTGATACCGGATATCAAACGCCAACGAGAGACGTCTTACCAATTCACACTCTCACTGAGATATTTGGCAGAAGAGCCCCCACTATATTAGTGGTGGATCTGAACGCCACATGCCGAGAATCAGGCTACAAGACCTTCAACGGTATAGAGGAAGTCTGGACCTCTTGCTAGACAGAAACATTGCCCAGCGAATAGGCCCCGACTTCCCCACTTTTGTCAGAGGAGGAAGTGCCACAAAACAAGACATATGTGGCTAATCGTCAGCTACCGTTTAATTACTACCTGGAGGCAGTCCAGGTACCATGCAGTGACCATATAGGGATCCTACTCACTACCAACAGTAACCCTATACAAGTCCCAGCTGTACTCAGAAAGAACTACAGAATAGCAGACGGGACACCGTACGCGCGCCTTCTTGAGGCCTAAGATCCACCCATCTTGGACGAGGCGATTATCGAGGAGATTGACGAGGCACTTGACGACCTCAATGACCACCTTATTAACGCAGATAGGGATTGTAGCCATAAATCCGAGTATAGGACCATCTCTACCTACAGATGGATCGAATACATGAAGAGGTTATACCGTGAGGTGAAATTATTGTATGAGATCAACATCAGGAATGCATCAGTTAACTCAATAAAACGAAGTAAAGAAATCAAAGAAGAACTCAAACAGTTGATCCTCGAACAACAATTAATATGATGGGATTATGCGATCGATAGCCTCGATCACGAGGCAACTCCCAAAGACTTTTAGAGTAAAATCAGATGTCTCAAAGGATCGACGAGGAAGAGGAAGAAGATCGAACTACTTAAAGAAGACGGAAACGTCGAAACAGGATAAGAAAGAGTCAAAGAGCGATTCCAAAGTTATTGGGAAAAATCTTCAGTATATCTGAGAAGGAAAACGAGGACTATGACGTAGAGTTAGAAGGCGAAATCATGGCTGAGCTTAACGAGCAAATACACAAGACGCACCCTCACCACCAGGCGGATAGATAGAGCGACGGAGACGCTGAGATTACCGAAGAAGTCTACTTGGCGCGCACCGCTCATTCCGTTAAAAAGCCCGAGAATAATCGGGGCTTAAAAAATTGAACTTTGAAAAGGCAGCAGCTAATGTCATCTAAGGGATGAGAAGGATATTTAACTCCTGTCGGAATACGGGATACTTTTCAGATGCTTACAAAAGGCCAAGATGATTGTCTTGCCTAAGCACGGAAAGGACTTAATGTTGAAGGAGAGCTACCAGCCAATTTCACTTCTAGAATTTAGCGGGAAGCTCTTCGAGAAGCTCCTCAACCAGAGACTGGTGTCTTATCTGGAGAAGAACTTCCTCTAAAACCCATATCAATTCGGGTTTAGAAGAAAGCGAAGTACGGAGATGGCGATTAATGTCATCACGGAAAAGCCCAAGCAAAACGGGAAAAGAGTTACGTGGACATTGTTTGTTGGCATGTATCAAAGGTGTTTGATAAGGTGTGGCAACGGGGAATGCAGTAAAAGATCTTACGACTGAGACTAAGTGAAAACTTAAAAAAGTCTATGTGACTATGTCATGGAGAGAGCGGCGTATATCAGTTTATGGTGCATGGACGAACCAAAGTTTCCGCTCACTGCGGGCCTCCCATAGGAGGGGTCCATGTCCCCCACTCTCTACTCGATTTACACCGCTGACGTCCCAGCCCCTGTGCACCCCCACTTGCCTCAACTTTCAATTCGCTGATGATTGCAGCCAGATAATCTATTGTCCAAGGAGGAATGCACCTTGGCAAGCTCGTATGACAGCAGCAGAAATTGAGAACATTAACATCTACGAGGCCCAGTGGAAAATACGCACGAACCAAGAAAAGTTCAAAGTAATCTCGATGGGCAGGAGACTACTATCTGATGTCAGGGTGAGGAATAGACGCAATCACGGCACCACAGATGGCAATGTACTCGGAATGAAGATTAATTAAACTGGGTACAGGAAGCAGGTCGCAGAAAGAATCTCCAAGGTCATAGCAGCAGTCAGAACTCTACACATGTTCAGAAATCTCCGTGAAAGCAATAAGAAAAAGATCTACAATGCACTTGTAAGATCGACGCTGCTATACCACGCTTCCGCCCTCTCGTGTGTCTCGAAGACACAAAAGAGGAAATTACAATTGGTGCAGAACAAATGCGTGTACCTGATTACAGGTAGGGTCAAGCGAGAAAGAAGACGTCAGGAAGAGCTGCACCAGGAGGAGGGGTTAAGTCCCATTAACGTTGGCATAGAAGAACGGACATGGAATATGCAGGAACTGGTTAATCGAGAATTGAACGATGATATCGTTCAAATGATTAACCAGAACAGAAGAGGTATAAGTCGCACCATGTTTCCAAGCTCCGCTGGGCTATTAACTGGGGGAGCCGAATTGCCCTTCTACGCATGAAAATAATACTGTTTTTTACTCAAACTATTGATAAAAATAAAACCGATCAAGAAAATAAAAATTCTATAAGAACTCACCGAATATTGACAGAAAATTCACCGATGAAGACTCATCTCTAACGAAGACATCGAAGAAAAAACAAAAGCCCCGATTTACACTCGCTACAAAATATTAAAAAACAGACACTATTCACATTATTAAAGTAATTAAATTAATTTATTACTACAGGAGCAAATGCGCATAACATATCCAAGAACATTAATTTCATAGAAGACAAATGGCTTGGACGCCATAATAATATAAACTATCTCAAAGACAACAAAGGAACCACATAACCATGAAAATATTTAAAGCGATAGGCATGATCACCAGGCACTTAGAATCTCTTTGCACCCTATCACACTTCTTTATCTTTTCACCACTTGTCTATTTTTAGCTATCTACCCACACACCCTTTTTTTGTACCCTACACACAGCTACCCATTTACATCAATTCGTAATAAATAAGTCCGAAAAGCCATTTTTGCTTCTAATTTTATTAGAACCCTACAATTCGTGATCCAGGAATGACATAGCTCGACCTTATCGAACTCAATACGGTTCCTTAAAAGCGTTCGATCTTACCATCTTCTTACTGCTTAACAAATTAAATACGGCGTGTTAGTAGCACGTTTGCCCTCCACCTTCAGATGCTCCAAGAGAGCCTAACTGACTAAATACAGCGTACTACCAGCACGTTAGCACTCTAACTTCGGCTTCTTTAATAGGGCCTAACGGTCTAAACACAGCGTTTACTCGCTATGTTTGGCTGCCCTCAGAGAACCTAGTAGACTAAATACAGCGATCCCCATTAAAGCTCGTTCGCTCTCTGTCACCTACACTTGGTGATCTCCAGGCGCGAGTATCGACATGATGGCTGAGGCGACTACACACATGACCCACGTTGGCATCAAGCTGCCTGCGTTCTGTTCTTCCAACTTTTCACTGTGGTTTATCCAAGCTGAATCACAATTCAATAACGCGAATATTTCATCCAGCAAAACGAAGTTTGACTACATCGTCAGTTCGCTACCATCGTTCATTGTCACTGAAGTCAAGGAAGTCGTGGTTTCTTCGGCCTCAAGTTCGTCGCCTTATGATGACTTGAAACCCGTCCTCATCTCAAGAATGGCTGCATTGGAAGCCGAGCGCCTGAGAAAACTCATTTCGCAAGAAGAGCTCGAGAATCGGAAGCCATCATAGTTACTCCGTCACATGCAGCAGCTTCTTGTTGCGCAAGCGGCTGCCTTCGCCAAGCCGCTTTTCCTACAGAAAGCATCATCGCCGCTATGGATTCAACGAAGGGCGTGAAAACACTGGCTGACACGGCTGATCGAATCGTCGAAGCCTTCGCCCAGCAAGTGGTCTCAGTCCCCAGCCATTCAGATAAACGAATCACAAGTTTGAGAGCACAAATTGAGGAGGTAACTCGCCTCATCAAGAGTAGCCTAAAAAGGCCTTGATTTCAATCCCACTCGAAATCACGTTCGAAGCAACGATCAAGCTCTTCCTTGAATTTTTACTATGCTAAGTTTAGTGAAAACACTCGCAAATGCGTTTCCGCCTGTCAAAACAAATCTGAAAACTAGGTGACGTTCGCTCTTAGCGCCACCCGTCGGGCACTCGGGCTCCAAGTTGCTTCTGATCACAGAAACTTTCGACGAACCTCACTTTTCTTATCGATACTAATGCTGAAGTTAGCCTACTTCCTTTGGGCGTGCACTTCAAGCTTTCTGTCGACCTTATCAAGAACTCTCTTGTGCATAGGGATACCTCACTTCGTTCTCATATTTGCGTAAGCTCAGCGAAATATACCACCATCTCCGTCGTCGTCTTTGTTCAAGAGCCTTTTTGGAAATTTTCCCTGCAGTCCTTACTCATGTGGGTCAACCAAATGAAGTCAAGCATAGTGTGACTCATCATGTCCTCACCACCGGACCTCTTTTGCACGCCAAACTCCGACGACTTCTGCCGGCACGGTTAAAAAAAGCGATGGAGGAATTCCATCACATGTTGGATCTCGAGATCATCAGACCTTCTAAAAGCAATTGGACATCAGCGCTTCACAAGGTATCCAAGAAGGGTGGAGACTGGCGCCCGTGCTGTGAACTTCGCACCCTCAAAGCAACTATCATTGCCAACAGGTAGTTCGTTCTTCACATACAGGATTTTACGGCCATTCTACATGGGCGCACAATATTCTCAAAGATTGAGCTGGTGAAAGCTTTTTAACAGATTTCTGTCAAGTCGGCCAACGTTTGCAAAACTGCTACCATTGCTTCATCTGGGCTGTTCGAGTAATTGTGCATGCCTTTAGGCCTCTGCAATGTCGCCCAAACGTTCCAACGGATCATTGACGAAGTCATTCGTGGAGTACCCTTCTCTTTTACGTATATGGTTGACCAGCTCTTTAGCCGACGAACACCAGCTCCATGTTGAATCTTTGCTTTCCCACCTTCAAGAATATGGCCTTCACATTCGCCCAGACAAATGCCTATTTAGTGTCTCGGAACTTGACTTTCTTGGACATCATATTAGTGCGAACAGTATTAGTCCTACTTCAG
Source organism: Ceratothoa steindachneri (assembly GCA_963969495.1). NCBI lineage: Eukaryota > Metazoa > Arthropoda > Malacostraca > Isopoda > Cymothoidae > Ceratothoa > Ceratothoa steindachneri. The sequence continues at coordinate 168,221,041 of OZ018324.1, forward strand.
AGAAGACAGAAGCCATTACTGCTTTTCCACTCCCTTACTCTCAACGCAAGCTCCGTTAGTTCATTGGTATGCTCAACTTCTACCATAGGTTTATCAAGGATTTTACAGCTATTCTAAAACCCTTCAACGATCTCCTGCAATCAGCGAAGAAAGGCGCCAAAACCTCCATAAAGTGGATTAATTTGGCAACTCCCTCCTTTGAGAAAGCAAATATTGCTTTGAAGCAGGCCACCCGTCTTCATTATCCTGTGCCTGATGCTGAAACTTTATAATGACAGATGCATCAGATTTGGCCGTCGGCGCAGCCTTGCAGCAGATTGGATCCCTATTGCTCTCTTCTCGAAGAAACTTCAACCAGCTGAGACTTGGCACAATGCCTTTGGCAGAGAAATTTTCCCCATTTATCTCAGCATCCGGTATTTTAGTCACTTCGTCGAAGGAAGGGAATTTCACATCCTAACGGGTCATAGGCATTTAACATTTATGTTACGTTCGAATTCCACCAAGCATTCTCCTCGAGCTCTTCGCCACATGGAAATCATATCTCAGTTCACTTCCGATATTCGCCACATCCACGGCACCGACAACGTAGTAGGGAAACCCCTTTTCAGAGTGGTGTTGCTTCTGTTGACCTTCCTCACCTCGATCTGAAGCTTCTTCAGAAAGAACAAGCAAGTAGTGACGCAGAACAGAGTTAGTCATTAAGGACTCGTCTCTGCATTCCCTTTCCCTTAAACTTGTGACTTATCCCGAGTTCAGTGTTTTCCTGTGGAAACACTGTCCAATGTCTTTGGATAGACATTGTTGAAATTTATAGGCTCCCGTGCTCCGTCGGAATGTTTTTGCTAATTTTCACAGCCTCTCATACCCAGGCATACGCTCGATTCTCCGAATGGTCTCTCGGTATTAGATTTGGCCGTCGATGAACAAGACTATCCATCAGTGTACTCAGAGGTGCAAGGTTTTGCGGCACGTCCATTTGCCACGGGGCCCTCTTGACGCTTGTCGTTTGAAATTAGAAACTCGTTTGTAATACTTCTTCAATAAGATGGGGTATTGTAGCGGCATGTATGAATATTACCAGTAAAATGTCATTTTTTTACAGTTTACTCTTTAAATTGCATTTTTACCAAAAATATTTAGTTACCCCTCAAACTACGAAAATACACTAAACGCGTTATTGAAGGATAACGGTTTGGAATCGATAATCGTTCCACACGAAGTCAATTCCTACAGCAATATTAAACATGCAAACGGCAGATAAGGATACTAAAGTGAACGCTCGGGCAGAAGAGAGAGCAACAGAATTGGATGAGGAGAGCAACACCGATGAAATAAGCTCCAAATCAACTGAAAAAAAACAAAGAGGCTAAAGAGAAAAACTCAACGAAGAAATCTAAGTCGGCTTGGAGTCCGAGCCAGCCCACAAGAAAGACCACCCAACCCGTCTCCCAATGCCACAGGAAAAATCACAAAATGCAAAGAGACCAGGAAACAATCAAGGAAACGGAAATAAGTACTACTTATTTCTTCGGACTGATTAAACGATCAAATGGACCGGCAATAGTTTAGGAATCAACAACCCACATTTGACAGGATGGACCTAAGAATACTACAGATAAACATTAACGGATGGAGAAGTAAAAGACAGACATACAGGAAACATTTTTTTGAAAATTAAACCCAGACATCATCCTCATTTTGGCGCACGGGGCCAACCTACAAAATGAAAAATAAAAATATGGAACTATTGTTATAGCAGTAAACCCAACGGGACAAGCACACGACGGAGCTGCTATAGTAATTAAGAAAAGCATCGATTTTAGAGCTCGTGGAAACCTAGACGAATCTGATATCGCAATTGAAGTAAGAATGGACCTAACTGACATCATAATAGCAACTGGTTATCAACTGCCACGAAAAGATCAACAACTTCATCAACATCTTCAAAAACAGAAACCTGGTACTATTCATGGGCGACCTTAACGCTCACTGCCAAGTGGGCAATTCTAGAACCAAAAATGGAATAGGAAGAAACCTCGAAGCACTGCTCGCAAGAGGTATCTGCCAAAGGTTAGGCCCCGAGTACCCAACCTTTGTGATTAGGACTACAGCCACAAAGCTGGATAACTGCCTAGGCAATGACCATCTCCCATATAACTATTATATGAGACCGAAAGATATACTCTGTACAGATAATACAACAACTCTTCCCACCATTAACCAAAGACCTATACAAATCCCAAGTAAGGTAAGAACAGCCTTCCACAGAGCAGACTCGGAAAGATACAAGAGGGAACCTAATTCATACGAACCAAAACCATTAAAAGGAACAACATTAGAAGAGATAGATGCTGAATTAAAAAAAATATAAGGAACATGTTGCAAGCAGCTGATGAAATAGCCATCCCTAAAAACCGCTACACAACAATCAAAACATTTACTTGGACGCCAGAAATGGTACGGAAGCACAGACAGCTAAAGGAAATCTCAGAGGAAAAAAGGAGGAACGGACCATCGAGGGAGCTACTCACCGAAATGAGGAGGATAAAGAGAGAACTGAATACGGATATATCAGAAAAAAACAAAAGGAACACTGGAATGAAACAATCTAAAAAATTGACAATAATGCATTCGTAACAGAATTTTGGAAAAGGGTAAACCAAATGAAAGGCAAAGCTCGAGCTAGAAAAATTACAATAAAAGACAACCACGGAAACACCATAGAGAACGAGGACACCATAGGACAGATATTCAGGGACCACTGGAAGAAGATATTTAACATAAGTGAAGAGGACAACGATTTCGAAAGAAACATCATTAGAGCACTCAACGAGGATGCAGATTGAACAGGTTCAAACCTAACTGCGGACGCAAGAAGAGACACCTTCGACGGTACTGACGCGAGAATCACAATGCAAGAAATCAAAACCACAATTCCGCAATTCAAACAGAAGGCACCAGGAAGATCAGAACTCACTAAGAAGCACCTGAAAAAATACTGCAGGGAATCATAACTGTATTTAAGGCTTGCATTAACACCGGCTACTTCACGAAGGAACTCAAAGTAGCAAAGATGATCTTTATCCCTAAAGCAGGAAAACCACCAACATGAGTAGAGAAATTCAGACCAATCTTTCTACTCTTCATCGGAAAAGTGTGAGAAAATATCAAACCATCGGCTAAGTGAGCACCTGGAGGAAAACAATCTTTTGAACAAATTTAAATTTAGAAATAAAAGGAGCTCGGAAATGGCCTTTACGGTCATTACCGAAAAAAATAGCCAAATCAAAAAAGAAAAAGGTTAGAGTTGATATCGTCTGCAGAGACGTTTCAAAATCTTTCGACAAAGTATGGGTTAAGGGAATGCAATACAACATACTAGTTGCGTATGAACAGCAAACTTTAAAAACTAATCTGCAACTACGTGATGGAATGACGTGCTGCATTCATCGAGATAGGGAATGATCCGGGTGAAGTATTCAGGATGGAAGCTGGCTTACCCCAGGGCTAGTGCCTGAGTCCTTCACTATACTCAGTATATACGTCAAACATCCAACCACCATTTACGTATGGGTGCAACATACAATTCGCAGATGACGCCACACAAATCGTTGTCTGCTCATACAGGAACCCTGACATGCAGGCAAGATTAACAGCAGAGGAAATGAGAAAGAATAATGTTTACGAAAGACAATGGGAATTAAGTATGGGCAGAGATAAGTTTAAAATAGTGCCAATCTGCAGGAGGAAACTCAGACATAATTGTCGAAGGAGAGAGATACGACTACACTAATGAAACTAAAATACCTGGACTAATGATTGCCAGGACAGGATATTCTAGGCATGTTAAAGAAAGAATTGAAAATGGAAGAAGGGGAATGAATCTACTATACAGGCTCAAATCCTTTAACCGGAGAAACAAGAAGAAAATATAGCAAGCGATCATCCGTCAGAAATGTTATATCCAGTGATCCCTATGTACCTTTTGCTTTTCCTTTCCTTCTCTATCTCCTGGTCTACTTCTCGCTCTTCTGGTAGTCCATACAGGATTCTGAAGGGCGGGGGGTGCCTTGGGGGCCGAGTTCCCCCCCCCCTCCAGTCATCTCAGGATGGCCGGAGTGGGAGGGGACTGGCAATCTTTCTCTATCTCTCCTCCCACACTTTTCCCTTCAAATAAATAAGTCCGAAAATCATGTTTGTTTTTAATTTTATTGTAACTTTACAAACCATTGTTCTATATAGTTCATGCTAGAGCGGCATTTGTTAAACACGGGAATCCTTTGAAAACTTCCTTTGTTCTTCCTATTCCTTTTCATGTTCGTTAAAAATCAAAGTTCTTCAGAATTTCACGTTCTAGCCTTGTTCTAACATGTGCGCGTTACCATATATCCAGCAGAAACGAATATCATTCATAATAATGGGTGCATACATTTAAGTATAAAATTATCAATGTCTATTTACTTCTTGCGTTTTTCTATACGTTGTCTTTCAACAAATTATGTACAATTTGAAGTTGTAGGCTGGTTCTGGAGTCAGGATATTTGAGTTTTTAAAAAATGGATGTATGTAAGTTTGGTTATAAGATGTGTCTAGCGACGTCAATTTGTAGAAAGGAGAGAAAAAAAACATAAAAAGCTGAGGTTTTATTCTAGAATCAAGACCAGCAAAGTCCCTAAGATTTGCTCTATGGCTAGTCGTGAAAGAGTGGGAAAGCTATTGCGAGGACCTTCAGAGTTAAAAAAGTTAAATAAATATTGTTTTATCTCCTATGCATAATATGTAAATAGACGTTCATCCAATTTATTTTTTAATTTTATTTATCGATGTGCTTTGGACTACGAATGCTGGTAGAGAATACCAAGTTGAGACGTTTTCATAAGTGAAAAAAAGTTTCCAAAGATATTCGTCTGATAACTCTTTAATTTCAATTTATTTATGTTAATTTGTTCGCGTAGTGTTTTCAGTGCGTTTAAAAAGTGAATAAAATTTTGCAGATAATAAGAGCAGAACTGAGCTGCATATTCCAGTTGTGGACGCATAAGTGATTTTAATAATAGAGCTACTATAAATTTACACTTATATTTTAGCTACTTAGATGCAGTGCTTTGAAAACTTGAAGGTCACATTTTTAAATTGATCACTGCCTATCCTATAATCAAAGTTCCCATTTCGAGAGCCGATTTGCGTAAGTTTTCACTTGTTGTGAGTAAAATTCACCTGCCATGAAACCAACCAAACATATATTTCATTTAGGTCGTACTCTATTTCCTCACGATCTGAGTCGTGTTTTGCTATTTGAGCTAGTTTAATATTGTCTAAGAATTTGACAATATTGCTTAGTAGCCTTGAATCTAAGTCGTTCACGAATATACCACATAATAAAAGGCCCAATTAACACTGACCCTGGTTGAATGCAGTTGCGGCTCGTGTATATGCACTGCGGAACTGCAACACCCACTATTTCCACTCGATATTATCAATAACATTCAATATAATGACTCTTCATTCTTTATACTTGTATATTCTATAATCCTTAAGCTTAATGTCAGTAGCTATCCCCTAGTTTATGAAAAAAATGCAACAATCCTTGTATAGAACTGTGAGCTTCACAGTTCCAGCGACAAAGTGTTTGGTTGCTGTACGCATGCTCACATGTCCGAGATAGGAAGCTCCACGATAGGGAGGGAGAGAGAGCACTGTCGCTCGTGCAGTGCCGATAAGGTGCGCTGGTGGAAAGTAGTGTTTTTTAGCTCCGCGTGTGTTGTGCTTAAAAATGTGTTTATATACTTGACTGTGATAAAGTTTAGAATTTAATTAATTTATTATGGTTCTTTTATTAATTAATTAATTGAGCTGCTGATATTTATCTTGGAAAATAATCTAGATGATCTATTCCGAAAGACTAAATGCACTTGCAGTGCTTTCAATGTAGAAAAAATTCCTCAGTAGTCACCAAATTAAAACAAGAGAATTGGAATTAATTTTTAAATGAATGGATCAATTTTGAACTGTAAAAAAATAGGCTATTAGTAAGTAAAAAACGTTTTATTTTGTTCTGTTTGGGATTTTATCGTTTATCTCTAAATTTTCTTTTTATATATTGATTTCCTTCTACACAATATTAAAACAATGCTAAAAAAATTCTGATACAGCACCACCCCCACTAATTTTAGCAATGAACCGTCACTGTTAGGAATATTTTATTTAATACGGAAAAAGTGGGAGCATATAACAAATTGAGGGAGGCATTCCGAAAGGAATTTAGGAATTCACAGGTTGAAGATTTGAGAGAGCTCCTTAATACTCAGGAGATGCGAGATAAGTGTTACACTAGCTTTTTATACCATTTATAAACATTATCAGGGCGGAAAGCGCACAATCAGACCTTTTCGATCCTCTCATCACCGAAATTTTCATGCGGGCAGTCCCAGGATATATTAGGCTCCTCATTCTCATGTTATGAACGTGCGATGTGAATCAACTAGCGAAAGCAACCGACCAGCTGTATAAAAATTCTTATGTGAATTAGGGCAAAGTACACAATCACGACCCTAAGCATAATTCTTCCATTTCTCAGGTTAGGGTATCGGCGAGTTCTGCTTGTGATCGACTGGAGCGTGGCGAAATTTCCCCCCCCCCCTTAACGAGGCCTTTAGCTGCCACGTTATCGAGGATTGAGAGTGACCTCAGCCGTTTGAAACTGCAGCAAATGTCACAGAGTGAGCGACGGCACGGGCATGGTGAGCGGAGATAGGACCCGTTCGAGTTCCCGTAAAAGAAACTAACGAGCGAACCTCAGCAGAAAAGGTGAGATGCAGCAATTTTCACAATCTTCTTCTGCCTGTTTTCACCCTAATCTTTGACAACAAAAGGATCTCTGCTGTTACCATCAAAGGTATGGTAACAACGCTGTAGACAGCCTTGCAACCACTATTATCCCATTTCCCGTACTGCGCATAGTAGTTTCCCAAAACATAATGTAACTTTTACCCAATCAACTCAATGGTGCTGGTACCACAACAAAGACACGTGGTGGGGGGAGGCAATGCGAATGATATTACACTAATAAAGAGTGGCAACAGGCTGCATTATGAAGTTATTTCATTTAGTACAAGTTTTTTTAAAACAGGGTCGAGTTTAAATAAGCCAGGGAAAATGTTTATATTGGGTAAGATGCTAATTAAAGAATACTCGACAATATTTCCTTTTGTGAAATCAGCGGAATGATAAAGGAATTTTGCAGAATTCCAGTCAATGGGGTGGTTATTTTCAGATAAATGTAAAAGTAAAGTGGTTTATTTCACCTCTTCTAATATTATACTTATGTTGGTAAATTCTAGTAGATAAAGATTTACCAGTTTGCCCGAAGTAAGGTAAATTACAAATAGAACATTCTATAGAATATACTCCACCTTCTTTCCTTGTATTACTGTGGACTAACATTTTATATAAAGTGGATTCATATCTAAAATTTACAGAGATACTAAGTTGCAAAAAAATGGTTTAAAGTATGGCAAGATAAGACAATTTTTGTAATTGAAAACCGGTGAGTTATCAGTTCTATAAAAAGTTCTCTTTGCAAAGTTTAATGAAGTGTGCCAAAATTAACGAGAGTAACAAAGTGTCTTACCTATTTCAAAGATAATGGACAATTCCTTATCCAAAAATTCCGGACTAACAAGGCGTAATGCACGCAGAAACATAGAAGTGAATACAGACCGTTTAATTTTAACACTGTGATAAGAATAAAAGTGAATAGATGAACTGGAGTTAGACGGTTTTCGATAAACAGAGAATGTAAAACCTGACGGCGTCCTATGTATCAAAGTCAAGAAAAGAAAGAGTCCCATTTTCCACAATTTCAAGTGTAAATTTAATAAAAGGGACTAGAGAATTAAGATTACATAGAAAATTGTGAATATCTTTTGAGGAAGGCCAAAGGCATATGATATAATCAATGTAACGGTACCATACAATAGGAAAATCGAGGATTTGGGGCAAGAATAACGTCTCATAGAATTCCATATATACATTAGAAAGGGTAGGAGATAGACAACCCCTCATCGGAAGACCGAAGTTTTGAAGGTAAAATTTATCATTGAATGAAAATTTACAATTTTTAGGAAAGCATTGACTGGGACAGGAAGATCTATATTACGTAATTAATCGCAAAGGAGAGGAAGAAAATCGTCTAAAGGAACTTTAGTAAACAAAGAACAAACATCGAAGCTTTAACGAAAAAGCTTTCCGGATCGATCTTCAAAATATCTTAGGGGGTCAAGAGTGCTATAACCCCTGCGAAAACGACACTGAAATGGAGACAATAAGTGGTTGGTTTCCAGGGACCAATTCTGGCACACCGGGTTCTCTAGCTTATGCGTCCAACACGCATAAATAATAGTATACCTCATACCCAGCAACAGGTGCACTGCTATTGCTTGTAAAGAGGTAGAAAAACAAATAGAAAAAACAGAAACAACATGCGTGTGTAAATTGAGCATCCTCTCGCTGCCCCTCTCCTGTGGCGGTAAGGTGGCAAAACCCTTATGCCCCAGCAGGGTGGGTAAAAGGCATGATCGGACAAAAAAAAGAAGAAAATAAGGAGAAATGGGAGGAGACGAGCTTCCGCTGCTCTTCCCAGTTGGCCTGGGAAGCGCGGCAATTCCATTGAAGGAATATGCCCTCCAGGACTAGCTCGAAGTGGATGCGGGGACCCTCTTCGAAGAGAAAATCCTCACAGGAATGGTCGTACACTTCCTGGAGGGAGAACTCAGGAAACTGTTGGCTGGACTTTGCTAGAAACCTTAGACAGACTGAGAGTGGGGGGTGAGGGGGGAGCAATCTACTTTTAAGGATCCACCCAGCTTAGCACTGGGTGTGGGCGTAGGGGCCGAAGCTCCTTTGGTGCTGTCCTATTTGGGAGGCAGCTTTAGGAACTCCGGAAGATGGGCTCACGACCACTTTCAGAGGTGTTGTCTCTTGTCATTCTAACCAAAAGGTTGAGGCGCGCGGCCGTTTCGCTATAGGGGAAATGCCCTTGTGGACCTCGGAGTGCGCGAAGGACGTCACAAAATACAAGTTGGATCATGCCGTATTCTGGCAGAACCCAACCCTTGGCATTCATTTTCTTCTTCCGCTAACACCTACCTCGTCTTCTGTACCAATTATCTTTCACTCTACATCGACCTTCCATCAGAGCTGTCCGCAGGGGGCGCGACCCCATGGCTGGGTCCTGCCTTTGTTAGTTGGTGGGCGCCTGAGTGGCTTTCCAAACTGTAAATTTCTGAGGCTGGCCGGACATTTTCAAAACGATGGTTGTGTAAGTCAAAGGGCTCACCCTACTGGTTGGGTCGGCATACTGAGTAGGTGTCGCGACGGTAGACAGTGACTGCGCTGTGCAAGTTCGCACCCCATTTTATACTTTACTTCATATGGGTAATAATAAAAAATTCTGTCAGAACTCTGCAGTACTACGCCTGTCAGTAAGTCCTCTTTTCCGCGTTTCAGATCCCTTCACAGAGATACATCCTGATTTGAATTATCCTCGTTTTCTGGTGCTGAATTCCAGTTCCGGGTACTCGCTTTCTAAATTGGACGCGTTATATTTGAATGAGGAGTTTTAGTCCCCTTGTGATGCGCCCCGCCGTATGTGGGTCCGTGGTATTAGAGATTTAGTGGTTGAGGTATCTTCGCGAGAGCAGTTTCGCGCCGAGTGGGATTTGTCCTCCCTTTCGGAGGTCACGGTTTCGGTTGTGCCCCACTCTCACCTTAATTTCGTTAAGAGAGTGATTCGATGAAAACGAATTGCTGCATTATGATGTCTCGAGACTAAAGGATAAACTTTCGTCCTAGAGAGTTACGGACGTTTATAGGGTGTCTAAGTATGTTGGTCCCGCTAAGGTTCTTACGACTACACTCATCGTCACCTTTGAGTGTCAGGATCTGACCCAGTTTGTTCGTGCTGGATATCTTCGTGTCCCTGTGTCCCGTTATGTCAAGCTCCCCAGACGTTGTATTAATTGCTACCAGTTTTGCCATATGAGCAGCAATTGTATAAAGGCTCGTCGCTGTGTGGCCTGTGCGTTGAGGTACCATGGCTCCTCTTATAGGAATCATGAATGTTGAGTCAATTGTGGAGGTTCCCATAGCGCGGCTTCGCGTTCTTCTCCCGAGGAGGAGGTCCTGGCTCTCCGGGAGTCCCTCAAGCTGGACTTCCGTGAGGCCCAGCATAGGGTGCGGAGGCAGCTCGCACCGTCCGGCTGTCTCTTCTCCGGGAGGCGGGTTACCGCCGCCCTCCTCCTTCTCTGTCTTCTCCCCGCGGTTCTTCCGTTACGCCCGCTCTTTTGCCTATCATGTGATTCCCTCTATCGCGGAGCAGGAGAGCAATCGGACTGAGACGCTGGAGGATATCCGGCAGTTCCTCCAGTTGTCTACCCCCGCTGTTCCTTCCGTTCCCTTGCCTCAGCGCAAACGGAAGGGTTTCTCCTCACCCAGTTCAGAATTCAAACCAGCTGCCTCTGATGAGGCTTGTTTGGTCCCTGAGTCGCCCTCCGTTTTGATGACTTCTCATCCCAGGTCTTCGCTGGCCTTCCTCGTTGGCATTACCAATGTCATTGTGAGGGTGGAGGCTCACCCGTTTCCGTCTTCCCTGCCTCCTACCCTGGTTCCTTCTTCCTCGCCCCATACTTCTGTTCAATCTTCGATGCCTGCTACGCAAGTTCCATCTCTGTTGCCACCTACCCTTTTCCCACCTTCCTTGCCTCCTACCCGTTTCTTCTTCCCTGCCTCCTACACCAGCTCCTTCCTTGACCTCTGCCCTTGTTCCTTCATCTCCTTCTGACGCTGTTCCTTCCTCTCCATATGACCCAATTCCCTTCTCACCCTCTATCCATCTTCTTCGAATCTTAATTCTCGCCCGCCTCTGCTTGATCTTCCTTTCTCCCCGGACCATGAGCCCTCCACGTTTGGGGTTCCGTCTGGCTCTTATCTGTCGCCCCTCGACGTTCACGCTGCCAAGTTTTGCCGGGTACGTCCCCGGTTCACCGCAATCTGCCCCTTGTTTCCCTGGGTCTTCTAGTCGTCGGTTTCGGTCACTATAATCCTGACGTTGGTGTCGAGACGACACTAATGTCCGTCATTCTACAGTGGAATTGTCAAGGGGTTCTCCCCAAGTCGGAGGAATTCCAGCTCTTGCTTTCTAGCGTTCGGCCTTTTGTGGTCCGTTTGCAAGAAAATAAGCTTGGGAGTCGTCCCTTTCCGGTGCTTTTGCACTTCCGGGTGTTTAATTCCATCTCCCTTGCTGGGAGGCCGTGTCCCATGGTGGGCCTCTTTTAATTTTCCCTTAGCCACTCCCCATCCGTACTACCTTTCAGGGTGTTGTTGCGGTGGTTTTTATCTCCAAACTTTTAACTGTTTGTTCTGGGTACATCCCCCCACCCCTCGAATTTTAATTTGAGTCAGTCTGACCTTTTAGAGGTTGATTGGATCCGATCTTGTCCCATCCGTCGTGAGTCTTGGCGCCAGTATCTTCAATTTCTTCGTTCACGTCGTTGACTCGGGTTTGGAAGCGGGTCAATAAGATCCGTGGTCGCTACGCTGGTCATGCCATGCCCACTCTGCATATCAGAGGCTCGCTTATGTCGGGTGGCCAGTTAGTCAACGATGCTCTATCTGACCATTTTGCTTCGGTGAGTAACGCTGATAGCTATCTTCAAAGGTTTCTCGACCATAAGGCCGCTATAGAGTCTCGCCTTTTAGATTTTGCCACGTACACCACCTACTTATAATGCTCTCTTTTTCCGTCTATGAGATGCGTGATGCTTTGTCTCGTTATTCCACCTCCCCAGTGACGATTGCATCCACTACGACTTTCTCTTCTGGCGTGTGGGGTTCTACCCTTTCTGAAGCCCGGTAAGGTGGTTTTGGACCCCCCCCTTCACTATCGCCCAAAAGCTCTTAAGAGCTACCTCAGTATATTATTCGAGAGGATGGTTCAAGTTCTCCATACTTGGTTTGAGTCCAACCCACTCCTCTAAACTATTTCAGTGCGGTTTTCGCAGCCGTCGTAGTACCTTGACCACCTCATCCGGTTGGAAGATTCACGTCTTCCGGGCTTTTACCTCCAGGCACCGTGTTGGCGGCGTTTTTCGAAATTGAGAAGGCCTACAACGCCACATGGAGGTATGGTGTTTTAAATTAGTTATATGATTCAAGGCTTTTTTTTTCGATAATTTCTATCGTGAGGTGATGGGGATGCTCTCTCAGGCTTGCTGGTTCAAGAGGAGTTTGTTCTCCAGGTGTGTGTGAGTTTGTGTTTTAAGTGTGCCATGTTTCGCCGTTATCAATAGTCTGGTGTCCACTTCTGGATGGAGGCTTCTGCTTCTCTTCATTCTGCTGCCCGTCGATTCCGGCTGGCAATTGATGCCCTCTTGAGTCGTGCTGTCTCCAAGGGTTTCCGTTTTTTTCGGTCACCAAAACGAAGGCAATGCATTTTTATCGGGGTCGTAGTGTCCTTGATCCCCCTTCCCTCTTTTTGGATGGCCCAGCGATCGAGTACGTTCCCGTTTTTAATTTGTTGGGTTTAACGCTTGAAAACTAGTTCACTTGGGTGTCGCATTTGCGGCCTTTGAGCGCTTCCTGTTGGAAGACTATATATTTACTTATGGTTTTATCCCACACCACTTAGGGCGGTCATAGGCACACCTTGTGGTCGCTAGTTCAATCCTGGTTGGACTACTGCTACCAGGTGTACTATCCCCAGTCCATGTCTTTTAGTCCCGTTCTTCAAGGCATCTTTTGATCGGCAGGCTCTGGGGCTCCGGGTTGGGGAGTCGGACATCCTGAGGCCTGTACTGATTTTTGGCATTTCGAGAAAGGGTTTATTAAAGTGCCAGTTTCTTGAACAAGCTGCAGTGTCCTCGTCTCTTCGGTCCGCCCTCCTTCCTGTACCATCAGTTTTTACCGAACAGTTGACAGTCATTGTTTTTGCTTTTAATTTGATTTTATCCTATAATTCTTGAGATTTTGTTTTTGGCGATTCCCGGCCTGCTTTGGAGGAAGTTTCTTGGTTCTACGGATTCGCTCCTGGTGGTCAGGAATGCGTCGTTACAGGGTGGCGTTCTGTTGGGCTCCAGGGCAACGAGGCGAGTGATCGGCTGGCCCGCCCTAAAGAAGCCAGAATCCTACCCCGTATCCAAGGTGTCTTTGTTTGTGGCAGAGAATTGAATTCGTTCCCCCTCTTCTAAGCTGTCCCTTATTAAACGCCCTGCCAGTTCCTGGTCAACTCTTTGCAGGTTGCGAATTGGGAACACGCGACTTAGCCATGACTATTTAGTTTCAAGTAGAGGCAAAGTTGCCCTTGGTCGTTCTTTTGCGGTAGAGAGCTGTGTGGCTCACATTTTTTTTTTTATTTGTCACCGCCTTGCTTGTCTTCGAAATTCCTGCTTCCATCGGCTTCGTTTTATCAGAGGGCTACCTTCGGTTGTGCTTCCTTACATTGCTATTACGAAGTGGCATTTTATCATATATTCTTTACGTTTTATCTTTTATTCTGTGCCCTTCCCTGCGGTTGGTGCATGCCATTAATTAACCCAGCCGCGCTGGTTTTTAGAATGAGGGCCGTATGCCTGTAATTTAAGTGCGCGTTTCTCGTAGTCGTTTATAATACTTTTCTCGGACGACCCCGTTAACAGTGCTGCCATTAAGAACCCATTAGGATTGGGCAGGAGCCAACTTGTTTTCCCTTAAACTAAAGTTGTGGTTTAGAGAAGAAAGTGCGATGATGATGGCGCGAGCGACGACAGAAGCAGCTGCAAAGAATCTCAAAATTCGAGAAAATCTGGAAAATACAGACCAACGTATCAAAATTCTCAGCAACTGCAATAGGGAATGTCGTTCCGTCCATCTCAATCTAGAAAACTCCGAAATTTACTACTCAGCGCACGTGTCAGTCCTCTACTACAAACTTTCCCGTACTGGCATGAACAAACATCAGCTCCAGGATCGGATACGTCAACACTGAACTATATATACAATCATTCAGAAACCTCAGCACAACCAATAAAAAGCTGAACAGCAGCGTAGTCGAATCGAAACTGGTTACCCTGTTATTCCGCTTAGCGCTGAATCGAGGAAAAATGACGAAACTGCAGAGTGCAAAATCGAGTGGTAAGAGTATCGGACCTCGAGGAGCCTCCATTTAGAAACGGGTCTTGAACCAATAAACACCTACCGCTAACGAGCATCTGTTGAGACTAGAAGGCGAGCAAGTAAAGAATGCAGCCGTTGGTCTAATCAATGAATCCTGCCTAAAAAATGCCCTTCCAATATATGAATCCAGCAAAGGGAAAGAAAAATTATTTCCTAATATGACAGGTAGGGGGATTCGAACCAAGCAACCACTTTTGATCTTTATTAAATCTCCTCTTAGACCACTCTGCTACGCGAGACAAAAAATGTTCCGAATAAAAGCTTTTAAAGCACGCTTCGCAAAGTCGATTGGGATTAATTGAAATGAAGGCATGGGTGGGATTGGAACCGTGCAGAGGAAGGGAGCAACCCCTTTGATCTCAAATAAAGTAACCATTCTCTCGCGATCATATAATTTACTCTATATATATATATATATATACTGCCGGCGTTATGGAACCGGGACCAGGGTAACGAAACGGCATTTTGGACACTAGGAATAGGCGGATAATGAGGGGGCGTTCCCTCCGGTGTGCCTATAGTTGTTAGCCAGAAATCATTGAAAAACTTTTTAAGTTATGAAATGGGGAGTGGCGAGATCGAGGCTGCATTCTGTAAGTAGCAGACGTTGACTAGTTTTTTTTTTTATTTTGACAGCCCACTAGAGCAAAAGTAGACTTGCTCAGAGCCTATACTACTAGGGTATATTAAAAAAAAAAAAGGCTTAGATAAAAGATAGCAAAGGCAACAACGAAGCGCGCTGCAGTGCCGGGAATAGGGCCGACTAAACCCGGCGCAAGAACGAGACAAAACGGGTGAAATTAGTAAGCTAGCTTCCTCCAGTGGGCGGTATAGAGGATGAGTTAGCTAGTATGGCGCAAGTACTTAATTAATCAGTAGACTATTGGTTGCTAGGTTGTCGTTATGGATTACCTTTGCTCCATCGCACTGAAAATTAAAAACTAAGGCTCTGGCTACGGTCTTACGCGGAGGGTCGAAAACTGGGAAATAGTCCGTGGCCAGCCAGAGTGCAGACGAGTAGGGCTCAAAGTTTAGTCCTTTTATGACTATGAAGGCGGAAAGAAAACATCTTTCGGAAGCGAACAATTTATTATTGTATAGTATCTCATAAGGTCGCTCGATTTTTAAATGTAAATAAAAAAAATTATTTTAGATTTGAAGTACATTTTATGGCATTAAGTATGGAAAATGACGTCGTTCAAATGTCCGCCGCGGCTTCGCTTGGTGGAACGAATTCTGGAGGCCCAATTTTCGATGACTTTGTTGCATAAATCTGGCTGAATTTGCTGGATGGTGTTCCTTATGTTCACTTTGAGGACATCAACTGTTTGCGGATTATTCGCATACACTTGCGATTTAAGGTAGCCCCAAAGAAAGTAGTCTAACGGCGTTAAATCGCATGATCTCGGTGGCCAGTTGACGTCGCCACCGCGCGAGATGACCCTGCCCTGAAATCGCTGGTGCAAAATGTCTATCGTGGCGTGGGCAGTGTGGCACGTAGCGCCGTCCTGTTGAAACCACATGTTGTCAGTATCCATGTCAGGCATATAATCCAGTTGAGGCCACAAGAAGTTGCTTATCATCGATCTGTAGGTCTCGCCGTTGACGGTTATGGCAATCCCATCTTTGTTCTCAAAAAAATACGGACCGATGATTCCGTTAGACGAAAATCCGCACCAAACAGTGACTTTGTTGGGATGCAATTGGTGCTGGTCTTTCTCATGTAGATTATTTTCGTCCAAAATCCGACAATTTTGCTTGTTCACAAATCCATTCATCCAAAAATTGGCCTGGTCGCTGAAGATGACTTTTTGGGGGAAATTTGGGGCAACTTCCAACTGCTCTAGAGCCCAATCAGCGAACACACGGCGTTGTCTATGGTCGTTTACCTTAAGTTCCTGGGTAAGTTGGATTTTGTAGGGGTGCAGACCCAAGTCCCTACGCATAATTCGCCAAACTGAAGTGGCAGAAAGACCAAGTTCTTGTGAACGACGAGAAATTGACTGCCTCGAATTTTCCCGTACACTCTCATTTACGGCCGCGATGTTTTCAGCAGACCTTGCATTGCGGCGACGTATGGGTGTTGGCTGATTGTTGATCGACCCTTTTGCCTCGAATTTGGCCACCAAGCGTCTAATAGTGGACTCGGCAGGACGATTGTGGCGAGGATAGAAATCACGTAATGCGCGGAACGTTTGTCGAACGGAGCACTGATTTTGATAATAACATTTGATGATTTGCAGACGCTGTTCAACGCTATAACCTTCCATCGTGACTTGCCAAGTACTACTGAACAGTTGACAGGGAGGTTGCCAGATGTCGCTTTAACATCATGGCCACTATCGCCTGACAAAGCTCGAGGGCCCTTGTTGAAAGACCCTTTAGCTTGTAAGCGAAGCACCCCTCTTGACTTTATAGGTAGGTAAGTGCCTCTGAAAAGTAAAAGAATTTTAGCATGTAAAAGAAAAGATTTGCTGTGGAAATGCACATTTAAAATTCAGTCCTATCATTGACGCATCAAGTGTGTGTCAGTTTTTAGGCTCAGAAAATCATCATAGAAAATAAATAATGCCTAACTCTAAGAGGAAATAAAAATTAGAGTAAAAAAGGAAAAATAGAGGAATAAGGGAAAGGGAAAGGGAAAGGTTGCTGCAAGTGCTAATATAAAAGTAACAACAAGCATGTATAAAACATACTTGCATCAGAGCACGGAGTAAACTAGGGCTGAAAATCTGACAAGTAGGAACGTTACGATGGAACCTTTATTGCTATTTAGAGGCATAAGTTAAGAAACTTGGAGCAATCTTATCTTACGATAGATATAATCTAAGACATTAATAGCTAGCGGATCACAACCTCAATTGTTCCCTATAAACAGCATGTAAAGTGGCAAATGCTAGGTTAAGATAAGAATGGAAACATGAAAAAGGGACAATATTTTACGACCACTCCTAAAGTTATGTGAAGGAAGATTGAGTTCGGAAACAAAATATCTTATCTAAATACCATCATCCATAGGAAGCATCGGCACCAATTGGTATAGAATGCTATGAAAGGATTCCTTCATCAAAACTAAAAAAAATGTAAAGCTGCACATGCAAAGATAACCAAAGCATTTGATATAAAAGTGTGGCAGAGATGCAAATGAAGGCCGGCTTAGCCCAAATGAGACGACAAAGCGTAACCCCATTCTTAATTTACACAGCAGACATGTATTAAGATGTAAAAAAAAATGGGTTTACAAAACATTTACTTATCGGCGAGAAGTCATGAAGAAGATCAAATAAGCCAGAATCAATCAATGGACTTTAAAAAAATAGCTACAATATCGAAAGAAAAAAGTTAAAGTAGAAAAACTTGCAGATGGACGCAAGATTAATTAGCTGCCTAAGAAAATGAAAACACGCCAACATTCTATGCATACAAAGATGCAGAAAAAAGAGGGTGGAAGAAAGTAGCAAAAATACGAGAACCTGAATGATTTTTTTTCTTTTCTTTAAGAGCTCATCTGGCGATTGCCAACTTGGACATTAGTCGCCCTGTTAAAAACCTGCCTAGTACTACGTTACTTTAAAATCAGATTCAACAACATAAAAAAACAAATCCAACACGAGGTTAAAAAAAAGGGGGAAACGGCAACGAGCAAAGCCAGCTCCTGCGTCGGGGGAGGTAGCCCCGGCGCCGGAAGGTGCGACCTATAAGAAAAAAAAACAAGTTAAATAAAAGCAAGGACGGCCTCCCCTAAAAGTCTACAAGTCCGCCATTCAATGTGGACGCACTCGTCCTGAGTACAAGGGACAGGCGGTAGGGACCGCGCCCATCCCGGCGCAGTCTTCACAGTAGGACGCTGGCGAGCGTTCCATCAAATGGCGGTGCATCCCGCGTGTGCCCAATTCGGAGACCGACAGAAAGCAACCTAAAGCCTTCGCGGCATTAAGGGGGTAGGTCAATGGGAAGAGTCGCGGCGCAATCTCCCATCTTCTTTGCAAGGGAGTCCGTATTCCTGCCAGCGAAACGCTGGTCCGGTCGCAGAATGCACTGTTGGCGACCTGATTACCCGCAATTCCCACATGTCCAAGAATCTAGAAGATAATCTCGACAACCGCCCGGCTGGCCAAAACCGTGGCTTCACGGAAAATCGCGAACCAGGGGATGCGGAGATTCCAATGCCTCGAGAGTACTCAGGGCGCTTTGTGAGTCGCTATAGATCACAATCCGGTCTCCGAACCGAGCACGTCACGTAATCTCTTGTAGCCGAGTGGAGTATTGCCACCAGCTCGGCTGACTTCAAACAGAGGTGATAGGCGCGGAAGCAGACGCTCTCTTGGGACTTTGAGCCATCCGTATACAATAGCACGGTTCCAGCGTGACAAGAAGTGTGCTACAAAAAGGTCGAAAGCAATACTACCGGCAGTGTACAAGCTTTGGTAGGAGGCGTGGCGACAAATAGCGAAATGTGGTATTCTCCAGGGTGGCGTCCTGGGCAGAACCGAAACCTGTGCGCCGCATCGGCATAGCGAGAGACGCGGTTCAGAGCCTGTTGGGAGTCGACGCTCCAGGTGCCATCTTGTCCACGTAGAGCGTAGCGAGATCTTCGGTCAGCACCGAGGTGATGCCGTTGATGCTCAGGGCAGAGTGAGACACTGAAGACGCTTCTCTGCTCCATTGGGCTGGAGAGTCCCCCACCACCCGTAGGCGGAATCGACGATCTCGCCATGCGGTATTATAGGCCTACTCCAGATCGAAAACACCAGGCGTAGTGCTGTCTAAGAAGGAGCAGAACATCCGACGCAGAATGAAACTTGGGGAAAACAGCACTGTGCAGAAGACAAATGGCCTCCGCTGTGCAGAAAAGTTAATCGAACATTTAACAATTTCTCCAATAACTTGCAGACTTAAGAGGTTAGAGAGATGGGTGGAAACCGGACGTAGTAGTGATCCGATTTGCGAAAGGCGAGCACAGTAGCGATTCGCCAGGAATCTTGGAGACCCTCCACCCAGATACTGTTTAACAAATCGAAAAAAGGCCATGCCTCGCTCACCCAGGT
Organism: Ceratothoa steindachneri; assembly: GCA_963969495.1. NCBI lineage: Eukaryota > Metazoa > Arthropoda > Malacostraca > Isopoda > Cymothoidae > Ceratothoa > Ceratothoa steindachneri. The sequence goes on from OZ018324.1 coordinate 168,240,300, forward strand.
GTCGAAGCAGGGCGTACGGGACCTCAGGACCATGGGCGGTGTCCGCGCACGAAGCCAGAGCGGAGGGCAACTCACTCGCAGTAAACCTGTCGTTGAAGGGTTCTCCGCCTCTTCGAGGTAAAGTTCAATTGGGGGACTTGCGCGACATCCCAGCTAGAGAATGCGGAGAAAGCGATCACGAAGGATTCCGCCACGGACGCGGGCTCCGAGATTGTGGTCCCATTCTCCTGGAGAACAGGAAGGGGGTCCTGCGAGAACTTGACCCGAATCCTTTCGAATCTCTTCCACACCCCTGCCGTTAAGTGAAGACACGTATGCCCCCGCGAAGAGAGACGGCGTGCTTCGGGCGGCGCTTATCGCGCATGTAGGCCTGTTTGAGGGGCGTCTCATAGTTAGCCGACCACCACGGGAGAGGTATACGTGCAAAACGGCCAGACGTTCTGGGAATAGTAATGGGGACGGCGGCGATGCGGTTGCCGAAGAACTAAGCGGCCTCATCAACCGACCTAAACTAGTCGAATGAGAGAATTCAGTCATTTCCTGAAATTTAGTGATCACTACCATGGAGGTCATCGACCACCCCCCCAATCAAAATCAGGCTGTACATCCGCCGAAGAGCACAAAGATAGATCAAGGCAAGAAAATGACGCGGTTCTCGGGCAGTGATGCGTAAACTCATCCACATTTACGACACCCATCTCAAGCTCGTCGATCAGATGGGCAAGGACTTGCCCCCTGGGATTTATTGAGTAATCCCTCTAAGTCCCGTGCGTCTAAGTCAACTGACGGTGGACTTACGTAGAAATAATGGTATACCTCCTATCCAGGTGAAAGGAGGTATCTAAAGTGAAAAGAACAGACATCATGCCCGGTGTAAACTGAGCATCACCCAGGTCGGCTGCCATCTCGTGGTGGTGGTGGTGGTGGTGGTGGGGTCGCAAAACCCTTATACCCCGGGAAGGCGGGCAGGGGGCACGCGCAGCAGCATGGTATCCTGCAGAAAAATAGCTAACGGGACGGGACTAGCCTCCGCAGCTCCTCCCAGTTTGCCCGGAGTCCACGGCAATTCCATTGAAGGAATAGCTCGAAGTAGAAGCGGGGGGCCCTCTTCGAAAAGACGATCACGGAAATGGCCGTACGCTTCCCGGAGGGAGAATACCGGGGCTGTTGGCCGGACAAAGCGCTGTAGCCTTCGAGGATTTATGGGGGAGCTGGGCTCTCCATTCGAGTAGTTTCCTCCCTCCGCGGCTTCGGAGGCGGGGGATCCACCGTCTCCGAGCCACTCAACCCACCACTAGGGTTCTTAAAGTTGTTCCCGCTTTCGGGGAACTTTAAGAATCACCTAAGATGGCCTGGCGACCAAATTCAAAGGTGTTGCCTCCTGCGAGTCTAACGACTCTGTGGCCATTTCGCCTTACGGGAAAGGGTCACGCTGGGGGAAGCCCTGGTTTTGGCCGGGACTGGGTGTCAGAACACGCAGAAGGGCTCCGAATGGGCGCGGAACCAACCGTGCTCGTTGGCCTGGATGGGCCAGGAGCAGAGGGTGCTTTTCTAACTATTGAGGCATAAGACGTCCCAGGCAGAGCCGGGCGCGCCAGGACCAATTCCTTAGCCTCGCGGAATGAGAATCTATCCTGGGCCTGAACAGCCAGGATTTCTTTCTCAAGGAGATATGCATCAGATTGCTTCGAAGTAGCGGGGTAGGCTCTCCGAAATTGACACTATTTGGAGTTATCGTGTGGCTTTGTAGCAATTTACACATACTTCGGGAGTCCCCGACTTTGCACATCTACATGAACGATTCGTATGGCCGAAGGGGCGAGAGTAATAGCACCCCGGCCGCAGTGGCACGAATGACCACGCGGTCTCTTTTTTTAGGAGGGCTGAGAAAGAACCCGCTTCTCCCCTCCGCCGGCACGAGCCCCCCAGGCCAGATGGACCAGCCTCAGCCAGGTCCTTCTCTGAGATGGAGAAGGTCCTGGCAGTCGCACGAGATCCCTCCCCCTCCTTTTAGTGCCTTGGAATTCTTAGCCATTTGAGGAGGACCTTGCATGTTGGCGGACTAGAGTTCGGTGCTTAGCAGCGATCCCGGATTCGCTCCCATGGAAGGCCCTACCGTCTGAAGCTGGGTTGCCTCAAGGACCATGTTTATCTCAGGTGGGGCCTCCATTTAGCCAGCATGGCGACTCCACCTTGGGTACGGCGTAAAAAAAAAAAAAATAGATGAAGTGAAAATGAAAAACTTCACATTTCCTTTGTCTGTCTAAAAAGATTTAATTTTTGAAGTTTTAAAAAGAATCTTGTAAATGTCCGCCTCCATTGTCACAACTTATTCAGACTAATTTGGAAGTTTTGGTCGACTTCTTCAAGCATGTGACTGGCATATGTTATTCTGTAGGTCTTTCAGGGTTTGTGGAAGATCGTTATAAACCTTATAAACCAGGCATTTAAGATAACCCCACATGAAATATTCCCAGGAGGCTAAATCAGGCGAGCGAGTAGGCCAGATTTCGTCCCCTCTCGTGCGATCAGTAGTCCAGAGAAGGATTATCAGAAAAATATAATAAAATTCTGGCGGGGTGGGCTGTGGCCCCATCTTGTAAAGTTCCATTTCTTCGAGCAAGCAAAATAAACTGTTACAAGCACTACCGTATTCTTGAAAAAAGGCGAAATAATTCATCCCTACTCTTGAAAGTGCACACAATACCGTAACACGATTCGAATGAAGATGGGATTTGTTTCACTCCAGTACCGCACGTTTGTTTAATAGTCAAGTGACCAAGGTGAAACTGCGGCTCGTCAAGAACTGAAGTGCCTTGTTGGGAAGGTGCCAACCAGCTACTCGTATGTTAGCTAGTTACATAATCACCTTCCATCAGACGTTGGAGCGAATTATTTTTTTTTTTTTTATGGGTGAAGATGGAATTCATCTCGATGACGGTGGGTTAGGAAAAAACTGCTCTACGGCAAAAGAGCACCGTTCCCTCGACCACAGCATGTTTACAACTTAAAAAGTGTAGACACAAACACCCCCCCCCCCCATACCATGCAGCCCGTTACCGAGATCAGTGCACCATCCTTAAACACGCCTCATTTTCAAATAACTTCCTACGCCACACACTGTACAAGGCAACTAACTAAACGCTCACTATTCCTGCTATATAAAAAATACTGACCAGGCATCTATGACTATTTCCACCAGAATTTTTGGAGTCGTTCTAAAATTTCCTTCAAATCTATAAGCGTTTTTTAATCGTAGCTTTGAAGTGACGCCTCTCAACTTGTACACACAGGGGCCTGTGAAAAGAATGATCTCGTTTTAGAAAGAAAAATAAAACATTTGCCAGAGAAATTAAACTATAATTCAGTCCTATCATTGAACCATCAAGTGTGTGTCAGTTTAAGCTCAAATATATCATCATAGAGAAAGCACTTTGGAAGAAAATTCCAGGATACCAAGGACCACTAGGATAATACTCCCCAAACATTATACCCAAATTCAAGACTGTAGAACAGTAAAAAAAAAAAACAAGCTACCTTGCTAACAATACAAATTTTAAGTTAGGCAGCCAACGAGTGATATCTTTTCTTTATGTATACTGCTGTATATTTAAAGAATCTAGCATGTTAGAAAAGGTAAATTTTAGGAAATTAGAAAATCATTTAAACCATCACGAGTATGAAGTTAGCTGATAAAAGCCCAGAGCTTGAAATGCAATTAAATGACTTTATGCATTGAAGCTCCACCTTGACAAACAAGTCGATAGATTTATTACAGCTATAAATTTGCACACATGTACGTTTCCAAGACAAAAAAAAATTAGGAATACTTCAGTTCTATCAAAGAATGAATTATGAAATTCTATTCAGTGGGAGCGTGCTTTTCCGTTAGCTTGATAAATGTAAAACAAGAGTAGATGAATTAGTAGATGAAAAGTAATTATCAATTCATTTATATTTTCATTTTCTAAAATAAGGCGAACGAATCAGGGTAATGGAAGACTAATAATTAAATATACGATGTTAATATATTCAAAACGGCATAAAATCCCTCTCTTCGCAATAATGAATTGAAGGTATTAAACCCTACTAATAAAAGAGCACCAGTAGTTTGTTTTTTTTTTAAGGTAAAACCGAGCAAAAACGGCAAGTGGCCACAAGTTTACAAACTGAACAACCAAAAAGTGAAAATGGTAGGTCAGAATAATTAAAAAAAAGAGGTACAAGGGTCGGAAGGGCGGGGAACCAGTTCGTATGCACTCGCGCACACTAGCTAGTTCAAATCCCGAGGAACAAAGGTCTGTAATAGTGCTAAGACGAGGCGGTAGTTTGCCGCGTTTAAGTAGACTATCTATCGAGGTGTAGCTGCAATGCCAAAGCGAGTAAAGAACGCAGATATGCCGGGGTAGTAATCACAAAAAAACTTCTGGGGCGTCAACAGAACCCATCTAAAACCTTGGCAAGGTCCCAATTAAAAAGTCATGGCTGTCAAGGGTACAACGGGCAAGATGATCCCTGCTCTCCCGTTCTTTTAGAGGGCCGGTGACTCTTAAGATGGTTATTGTAGTGGTTTTCTATTCTAGTCTTTGTCCAACCGATTGGAAGACGTTGAGACACCTATATAGGGGATGCGAGGCAAAACAGCCGGCTCACCCAGCAGTCAATAAATATGGTAGCACTTGCGTTTATGGAGGCACCAACGAGGAAAAAGGTGGGAGACTCCTTCAGATGGAAGAGGCCAAAGGCCAGTCGAATGGTGTATCAAATTGCTTGCTTACACAACAAAAACAGCTCAGGCTAAGATTTGCTTAAGGCTATATTTTAAAATTCTTTTGATAGCCTTTATACTTCCTTGCAACCTCTCATCCAGAACCGATATTCACCGAGGTAATTTCATTTATTTTTTTTATTGCACATTCAATCTAGTCTCGGGTGCTTGGGGCCTTTTTTATCACATTTGACAGGCATCTTCCATCCCATTTTTATTTCTTTGTAACGTCACTGCCTCGTTTTATAAAATATACCGGTCACATGCTAAGAGTGGACCAAAACTTCAGAATTCTGCCTGAATCACTAGTATTTTGAGAAATTTAATTCAGAGGCAATATAATGTAACAAAGACGAGGAAATTTGTAAATTATTATGTTGGCCATATCCCATGTCGTGGGGTGACGAGATTTACCCTGGATGGCCCCAACATGCGAGACAAGCCTCTGCAGTTAGGTCAAAAATCTCCTGTCTAGTCGGAGATTGGGGTGGAGGCACAAGTCTGCTACTGGCCGTCAAAAGGACTAGTGCCTAGAAGCCAGGATAACGGCTCGCTTTGAAGAAAAGACAGTCAAGCTATGGGAGCATAGTTTAATCTAGTTCCTAAGTCATTCTGTGGACGAAATATAAGGCAGCATGTTAGATCGATAAGCAAGGGCAAAGAGTTTATGGGCGGGTAGTAAAGAAAGTGGCAATGAGAAAGGTAACCAACAACCACCCAGGCCCAACCAGTAGGTATTCAATTTAATGGGTTGACTGGGCTTCCCTGATTTGCACTGAAAATGGAAGGACAAAGCTCGGGAAGTTATTTTTATTTAATAGTGCCCATCTGTAGAATAGTTCCAAGGCACAAGTAACTGATCAGTTTTTAATCTAGCATAACATTAAGCAAAAATTCAGAGCTATCATGCTCCATTTGAGGGAGAAATGCATCCCATGGAGAATGAGCAACATCAATAATAAGAGAGCTCAGCCATCTCAACAGTATAAGTGAAACAGTATCATGATGCATTATGAAGAGAAGGGAAGAACCAGAGCTCAAATCTGAGGGAGAATGTGGCCTCATCAGGGCTAACAGAATACACCCTTTGGGGGCTACACAATCCAGAGTTGACAAAGCAATTCCGAGAAGAAGCGGCTTCAAATAGAAAATTAATCAAGTTGCTTTATTCTTCAAAACACCAGCTTCCTTTCAGAATCAATGGCCAGTAATATGAGTGAAGTATTCAAATTCCAGTAGATCGCTATATAAATGTGTAAAAAAGCGAGCAAACTTACAAATTCATTTAAAACTACACCATGTCTTCAATCAATTCACCAAATTAGCCCTAAATATTTGGGACAATGAGATAAGTCCACTATTGAACAAACTACTAATTTGCTACCTACTTATCTAATTAATAATTTCATTAAACGTTTATTAATAATTTTTCAATGTTTGCAGGCAGAGGATTTGGGTACAAAGATATACTTACAGACTGACATCAAACTGGTAGTAGCTTCTGATCAGCAGTTACCTAAAATAAAAGAAGAAAAATCAAAGAGAATATCTAGGTCAAAATACCCTACATATTAATTGTAGTTTCAGTAGGAAGGCAGCAAATTTTCCACATTTAAGCTTGTGCTTTTCGGAAAATAATTTAAAATCATCATTAGTAAAACAATTATTCCAAAACTTCAATGACCAAAGGAATTAATATGTCTCAAGTGTTAATTAACTTTATAATGTTTTTTTACTTAAGTATTTAATTTGTATATATAAATATATATTGCAGGAGAGGACAAGGAGAATAAGACCAAAGTTGCAAGACCATTGGTGCATTTCATAAGGCTGGGTGATGCATGGCTAATTAATCTACATGGAAATTTTAACTTTTCATAAATTAGTTTGTAAAATGAATTAATAATAAATGAAATTAGTTTGAGAATATATAAGCTATAAATAAGGCATAAAATAGCAAATCTGGACACAAAGTTCTAGCATCTTCACCTTTCTTTAAGATTATGCAGATGAGACCAAGATTGAAGTTTGAAATCTACACTTTATTCTTTAAATCTACACTTGCCCTATGATTGAGAACAAAAAGCAACAGGAAAATTAACACCCTCAGGCCAAATGAATACCAATTTAAATACGCAGGACAGACAGACAAATATAGAAAAGGCAGATAAAGTGAGTTTTGCAATGTTGGATAAAGGTTAAAATGTTAATCAAGGGTAATGAAAACATTCAAAGCTTATGCAATAATTGCAACAGTTAATTGAAAACTTAAATAAAATGCAGATGGACAGACATTGTAGGATCATTATAAACTGAATAAGGAGAACTTCTACTATGATGCAGGTATAAACAGTAAATTATGACAAAGGCTCTACGACTTTTAAAGAATCCTTAACCAAAAACATATCTTATAAATTTCAATTCTACACAAACCACAAGAGTATACGTATCAATGATAGAAAAAAAAAAATGAAATTAATCAAATCAAAAACATTTAGAATCAAATGACCTAAAAGCAATTACTAGAACAATGCAAATACTATCTGTCCAGCAGAAATTGTAGAACACTAAAATGTAGTTAGTGGATGCTATAATAAAAGATTTCAGGTATAGTTGTTCCATTGGGAAGGATTAAACCTACAAAATTCAGTTTTTGAAATATTGAAGAAAACAAGGAGGTTGAAGGGAAACATGAAAATTAGATGATGAATCAGTAGTGTGGAATTTATCCAACAAATGGGGAAGTGACCCAAGAAAGGACAAGGGCAGTGGAAAATAACAAAAGTTATGAAAAGGAAGATGGGTAATTGCCCCAAATGTCCAAATATTAAACCTAAAAATGAATTATTTTTTATAACAAGATACATTACAGCTATGGAATGTTGCAACTATCAATCAACCCAAACCACTTTAATAGTTTTTTCCTGAACAAGACTACCAAGACTCATTGAAATAATAAGCTTAAGTGCCAGAGGGTACAAAAAGGAAAAAAAATTGGGCTGAATTATCAATCTTGAAGTAATGAATTACCAAAATTTAGTGAAGTAGATGAATTCCCAGTATAAATTTTAGAGATGAACAATTACAATGTTAATATAGTATTTAAGATATTCAATAAAGCAGTGCCCATGATCTTAAAAATAAAAATGTAAGAAATCGGAGGAAACATAGCCATAGCATGTCTAACACCAGATCAAGAGGTCTGTCAATTTACCAAATGTACAACAAAATGATAGAAATCAAATTGGAAATGAATTTTGATATTTATTACCAAGGGGGAAATACAAGATGTGATGGCCCAATAATTAAAATTGCAGCTGCTAAGCTACTTTGAACCCCATACATGCCTAAATCAAGGCTCAACACATGCTACCAACACCAGAGGGGGAAAAAAAATAACCTTTGAGAATGTCAAAGGGTATATGGGACAAGAAGCTGGACAGAGGCCAAATATCACCCATAGTGGGACATTGTACAAGAATGTCCTCAGTAATCAAACATATGAATGTGAGAACTATTTTCTTCAACTAAGTAGTAGATTACAGGATATACAAGTAGATGGGGAGGGTTAGGTCATTGTCAAAATTACAATGTATCAATTTTTAATGCGCAATGAATGAATGACTGGACCAGTTATGGCGATTCCTTTTCTGTTCTAAAGAGCCAGGAAGCATTAGTAGCAAGATTTAGTTTTCAAAAAGTCATGATAATGAATGGGTTGTGGCTATTCTCATCCATTGAATTAGGTTAATGCAGTCGTGCATGAAGGTGCACCAAGGGGGGGGAGGGGAAGCATCAGAAGGTGATGCATCCACAAGTGCCAAATTCGAAGGACAAATAGATGACGCCGTTGCAACATTGTTGTAGAGGAATGGGAACAGATGCAAAATACAAGTCAAGCAACTAATTTAAAGTTTACCTCGGCTATCTTCTATCGAGCCAGTCAGGCCGGACAATGGCCCCAATTCCTGCACCCTGATGAAGAAAAGGCGAACCAGCTAAAAGACAATCTTGAGGCGCAACTGAGAAACCCCCTTAACCCATACAAGTTGAAGTTGGAAACAATTTCCGCCTGAAATCGTGGTTGGGGGCCTAATGAAAAAGTATAAGGGGAGAGGGCACCTTCCAAAGTGAAATTGCATGGAGCTGCTTCCAAAAATGGCATTCAGAAGGTAGGAGGGAGGCACTTAAGTGGCTACCTGACCAGCCCAACACCAAGGTCAGAGAGGAAGATAAAGTGCTTAAACTTGGTCTTGGTTATCTTGCTTTACAGGTAGCCAGCACCTATTTTGTCATAACATTGAAATGTCAATGAAATAATTAATGGAGCATCTGTCTAACAGGTCAATTTATTGTTTTGTTCATAATTCACCATTGTCTTTTGTCAGCTTTTAACCATTTTTTAACTGGAGAGAACAGACTCCATGAATGCAATTCAGTCAGGGAGAAGTTCAAGGACCACTACATTTTTTGCAAACTCAAAATTATAAAAAATATCCCATTTGGACAACAGAGCATCTTTCCAATATAAGAATTCATCAGCACCAACCTCATGGAGCACAAACAAATCTCATTAAAACCAGCTAATTACACGATGTACATAAAGCACACTCACCCCACCCATACATGCTGAAACAAAAACTCGCATTGATAGAGCCAGATGATAGTAACTCCTAAAACTACCATCCAACATAAATTAGATTTTAACAAAAGCACAATATTTACCAACCTCACACAAACACCCAGGGACCAAGGAACCAGCCAGGGAGCATCATAGTCATCCCAGTAGAAGGTGTGGGCGGGGGAGGAGGGAGCAGTAGTTATATTGTATCCTAAGAATGAAATTTCAGTGCCCACTCAAACCCAAGTACCAATGTTTAGGAATGTTAGATTACAGGAATAAAGTGCACAATGATGAAGACATTATTATCCTTCCTGTTAGTTAATCAATAGCTCTCTTCCACTTATTTCTAAGTACCATCTCAAAATATAAGCTTCTAGAGTAGTGACTACAAAGTAAAAGTCAAATGACTAACTAAACCAACAATGTAAGAAAGCAGGAGCAAACATACTAATAGCATGTCTAACACACCATGCTCTCCATCAATCTACCAAATTTACGACAAAATGGTATAGAAACCAAATTGGAAAAATGATTTGGATATTATCAGAGGCAAATTATGGGCCAATAATAATGGCTCCAACACTAACTTGGACTAACAGACACCTTAGCCAATGTTCATTTTACCCTCTAGTTTGGTACAATGGAATAGTTACAGAATGACCTTGTCAGCTTTACCTAGAAAAGAAAAGTACTATAAAGGGTCTTTCAAAAGGACACTCCGAGCTTTGGCAGGCTATAGGGCCCATGTTGTTAAGTCGACATCTGGCAAACTCACTGAACTGTTCAGTATTACTTGGCAAGTCACGATGGAAGGTTATAGAGTTGAATAGTGTGTGCAAATCAAATTTTCACACGCATTAAGTGAATTCTATCTTCGCGACAATCGTCCTGCAGTCTACTATTCGACGCTTGGTGGCCAAATTCGTGGCAAAAGGGGTCGATCAACAATTAGCCAACACCCTAACATCGCCGCAATGCAGGGTCTGCTGAAATCAGCCATTAATGAGTGTGTCCAGGAAAATTTGAGGCAGTCAATTTCTTGTCCTTCACAAGAACTTAGCCTTTCTGCGACTTCAGTTTGGCGAATTATGCGTAGGGACTTGGGTCTGCACCCCTACAAAATCCAACTTACCCAGGAACTTAAGGTAAACTACCATAGACAACGACGTGTGTTCGCTGATTGGGCTCTAGAGAAGTTGGAAGTTGCCCCCAAATTAATCTTCAGCGACCAGGCCAATTTTTGGATGAATGGATTTTCGACAAAAACAATCTATATAACCAGCACCAATTGCATCCCAACAAAGTCAATGTTTGGTGCGGATTTTCGTCTAACGGAATCATCGGTCCGTATTTTTTTGAGAACAAAGATGGGATTGCCATAACCGTCAACGGCGAGACCTACAGATCGATGATAAGCAACTTCTTGTGGAATAAACTGGATTATATGACTGATGTGGATACAGACATGTTGTTCCACCCTGTCAACGCCACGATTTCAGGGCAGGGTCATCTCGCGCAGCGGCGACGTCAACTGGCCACCGAGATCTGCGATTTAACGCCGTTAGACTACTTTCTTTGGGGGCTACCTTAAATCGCAAGTGTATGCGAATAATCCGCAAACAGTTGATGTCCTCAAAGTCAACATAACGAACACCATCCAGCAAATTCAGCCAGATTTATGCAACAATCATCGAAAATTGGGACTCCCGAATACATTCCACAAAGCGAAGCCGAGTCAGACATTTGCAGTTGAACGACGTCATATTCCATACTTAATGCCATAAAATGTAGTTTCAAATTTAAAATAAATTGACTGCATATATCAAACAACTTTTTTTTGTTTAGAATTAAAAAGACCCTTTATAAATACAGCAAGGTCTTTAGCCTGAAAAGCAAGGAGGGAGAAGGATCAGATTGTTGTAGAAAAGGGGGGAGGCCTTACGCGATTAACAGATTTGGTTGTACTCAATAAGGACTTGTCATGTAGGTCAGGGTGCGAAACTTCCTAATTTGCAAAGCTAACGACCCAACGACTCAAGCCATGGGAGTATAGTTTAATCTAGTTCCTAAGTCATTCTTTTGACGAAATATAAGGCAGCATGTAAGGTCGATAAGCAAGGGCAAAGAGTTTATGGGTGGGTAGTAAAGAAGTGGCAATGAGAAAGGTAACCAACAACAACCCAGGCCCATCCAGTAGGCATTCAATTTAACGGGTTGACTGGGCTTCCCTGATTTGCACTGAGGGTGGAAGGACAAAGCTCGGGCAGTTATTTTTATTTAATAGTGCCCATCTGTAGAATAGTTCCAAGGCACAAGTAACAGTGATCAGTTTTTAATCTAGCATAACATTAAGCAAAAATTCAGAGCTATTATGCTCCATTTGAGGGAGAAATGCATCCCATGGAGAATGAGCAACATCAATAATAAGAGAGCTCAGCCATCTCAACAGTATAAGTGAAACAGTATCATGATGCATTATGAAGAGAAGGGAAGAACCAGAGCTCAAATCTGAGGGAGAATGTGGCCTCATCAGGGCTAACAGAATACACCCTTTGGGGGCTACACAATCCAGAGTTGACAAAGCAATTCCGAGAAGAAGCGGCTTCAAATAGAAAATTAATCAAATTGCTTTATTCTTCAAAACACCAGCTTCCTTTCAGAATCAATGGCCAGTAATATGAGTGAAGTATTCAAATTCCAGTAGATCGCTATATAAATGTGTAAAAAAGCGAGCAAACTTACAAATTCATTTAAAACTACACCATGTCTTCAATCAATTCACCAAATTAGCCCTAAATATTTGGGACAATGAGATAAGTCCACTATTGAACAAACTACTAATTTGCTACCTACTTATCTAATTAATAATTTCATTAAACGTTTATTAATAATTTTTCAATGTTTGCAGGCAGAGGATTTGGGTACAAAGATATACTTACAGACTGACATCAAACTGGTAGTAGCTTCTGATCAGCAGTTACCTAAAATAAAAGAAGAAAAATCAAAGAGAATATCTAGGTCAAAATACCCTACATATTAATTGTAGTTTCAGTAGGAAGGCAGCAAATTTTCCACATTTAAGCTTGTGCTTTTCGGAAAATAATTTAAAATCATCATTAGTAAAACAATTATTCCAAAACTTCAATGACCAAAGGAATTAATATGTCTCAAGTGTTAATTAACTTTATAATGTTTTTTTACTTAAGTGTTTAATTTGTATATATAAATATATATTGCAGGAGAGGACAAGGAGAATAAGACCAAAGTTGCAAGACCATTGGTGCATTTCATAAGGCTGGTGATGCATGGCTAATTAATCTACATAGAAATTTTAACTTTCATAAATTAGTTTGTAAAATGAATTGATAATAAATTAAATTAGTTTGAGAATATATAAGCTATAAATAAGGCATAAAATAGCAAATCTAGACAGAAAGTTCTAGCATCTTCACCTTACTTTAAGATTATGTTGACGAGACCAAGATTGAAATCTACACTTGCCCTATGAGAACAAAAAGCAACAGGCAAACTAACACCCTCAGGCCATATGAAAACCAATTTAAATATGCAGGACAGAAAGATATAGTAAAGGCAGAAAAAGTGAGTTTGGCAATGTGGGATAAAGGTTAAAATGTTAATCAAGGGTAATGAAAACATTCAAAGCTTATGCAATAATTGCACCAGTTAATTGAAAACTTAAATAAAATGATGGACAGACATTGTAGGGTCAATATAAGGAATAAGGAGAACTACTATGATGCAGGTATAAAAAGTAAATTATGACAAAGGCTCTACGACTTTTAAAGAATCCTTAACCAAAAACAAATATCTTATAAATTTCAATTCTACACAAACCACAAGAGTATACGTATCAATGATTTAAAAAAAAAAATGAAATTATCAAATCAAAAACATTTAGAAGAATCAAATGACCTAAAAGCAATTACTAGAACAATGCAAATACTATCTGTCCAGCAGAAATTGTAGAACACTAAAATGTAGTTAGTGGATGCTATAATAAAAGATTTCAGGTATAGTTGTTCCATTCTGAAGGATTAAACCTACAAAATTCATAGTTTTTGAAATATGAAAGAAAACGAGGTTGAAGGGAAACATGAAAATTAGATATGATGAATCAGTAGTGTGGAATTTATCCAACAAATGGGGAAGTGACACAAGAAAGGACAAGGGCAGTGGAAAATAACAAAAGTTATGAAAAGGAAGATGGGTAATTGCCGCAAATGTCCAAATATTAAACCTAAAAATGAATTATTTTTATAACAAGATACATTACAGCTATGAAATGTTGCAACAATCAATCAAACCAAACACTTTAATAGTTTTTTCCTGAACAAGACTACCAACACTCATTGAAATAATCAGCTAAGTGCCAGAGGGTACAACTAAAAAGGAAAAAAATTGGGGGGTTGAATTTTCAATCTTTAAGAAGTAATGAATTACGAAAATTTAGAGACGTAGATGAATTCCCAGTATAAATTTTAGAGATGAACAATTACAATGTTAATATATTATTTAAGATATTCAATAAAGCAGTGCCCATGAACTTAAAAATAAAAATGTAAGAAATCGGAGGAAACATAGCCATAGCATGTCTAACACCAGATCAAGACTTCTGTCAGTTTACCAAATGTACAACAAAATGATAGAAATCAAATTGGAAATGAATTTGGATATTTATTACCAAGGGGGAAATATAAGATGTGATGGCCCAATAATTAAAATTTCAGCTGCTAGGCTACTTTGAATCCCATACATGCCTGAATCAAGGCTCAACACATGCTACCAACACAAAAGGGGAAAAAAAAGAATCCCTGGAAAATATGTCAAAGGGTACATGGGACAAGTAGCAAACGACGATTGTAGACAGATAACGTGTCCAAAGATCACCAATACTTGGTTGGACATCGTACAAGAAAGTCCTCAGTAATCAAACATGAATGTGAGAACTATTTTCTTCAACTAAGTAATAGATTAGAGTATACAAGTAGATGGGGAGATTACAGGGTAGACAAGTATATGGGGAGGGTTAGGTCATTGTCAAAATTACCATGAAAATCAATTTTTAATGTGCAATGAATGACTTTTGTGACAAGTTATGGTGATTCTTTTTCTGTTCTAAAGAGCCAGGAAGCATTAGTTGCATGATTTAGTTTTCATCAAGTCATTATGGTGAATGGGTTGTGGCTATTCTCATCCATTGAATTGTTAATGCAGTCGTGCATGAAGGTGCACAAAAGGGGGGAGGGAAAGCATCAAATAACGATGCATCCACAAGTGCCAAATTCAAAGGGCAAATAGATGACGACGTTGCAACATTGTTGTAGAGGGCATGGGAACAGATGCAAAATACAAGTCAAGCAACTAATTTAACATTTACCTCGGCTATCTTTTATTGAGCCAGGCAGGCCGGATGATGGCCCCAATTCCTGCACCCTGATGAAGAAAAGGCGAACCCGCTAAAGACAGTCTTGAGGCGCAACTGAGAAACCCCCTTAACCCATACAAGTTGAAGTTGAAACAAACTTTCCACCTGAAATCGTAGTTGGGGGCCTAATGAAAAAGTATAAGGTGAAAGGGGACCTTCCTAGAAGTGAAACTGCATGGGGCTGCTTCCGAAAATGGCATTCAGAAGGTAGGAGGGAGGCACTTCAGTAGCTACCTGACCAGCCCAACACCAAGGTCAGGGAAGAAGAGAAAGTGCTTCAACTTGGTCTTGGTTATCTTGCTTTGCAGGTAGCCAGCACCTATTTGTCAATGAAATAATTAATGGAGCATCTGCCTACGTGGCCAATTTATTGTTTTGTTCATAATTCACCATTGTCTTTTGTCAGCTTTTAACCATTTTCTAACTGGAGAGAACAGACTCCAAGAATGCAATTCAGTCAGGGAGAAGTTCAAGGACCACTACATTTTTTGCAAACTCACAAATTATAAAAAATATCCCATTTGGACAACAGAGCATCTTTCCAATATAAGAATTCATCAGCACCAACCTCATGGAGCACAAACAAATCTCATTAAAACCAGCTAATTACACGATGTACATAAAGCACACTCACCCCACCCATACATGCTGAAACAAAAACTCACATTGATAGAGCCAGATGATAGTAACTCCTAAAACTACCAACATAAATCAGATTTTAACAAAAGCACAATATTTACCAACCTCACACAAACACCCAGGGAGCATCATAGTCATCCCAGTAGAAGGTGGGGGCGGGGGAGGAGGGAGCAGTAAAGTTATATTGTATCCTAAGAATGAAATTTCAGTGCCCACTCAAACCCAAGTACCAATGTTGAGGAATGTTAGATTACAGGAATTATGTGCACAATGATGAAGACATTACAGGAATTATGTGCACAATGATGAAGACATCATTATCCTTCCTGTTAGTTAATCAATAGCTCCCTTCCAGAGACTTATTTCTAAGTACCATCTCAAAATATAAGCTTCTAGAGTAGTGACTACAAAGTAAAAGTCAAATGACTAACTAAACCAATAATGTAAGAAAGCAGGAGCAAACATACTAATAGCATGTCTAACACACCATGCTCTCCATCAATCTACCAAATTTACGACAAAATGGTATAGAAACCAAATTGGAAAAATGATTTGGATATTATCAGAGGTAAAATATGGGCAAAAAATAACGGGTACAACACTAACTTGGACTAACAGACACCTTAGCCCATGTTCATTTTACCCTCTAGTTTGGTACAAGCGAATACTTACAGAATGACATCAAATGGGTAACTTAGTAGGCATTCCTCGTCAGCTTTACCTAGAAAAGAAAAGTAAGACAGGTTGTTACAGCAAAATCTGACATTTGACAAAAAGAAAAAATAGGCAATAAAAACAAAAGTTGTATATGCAGAGACCTAGAGTTTATTTAGCAACAGTTAGTTACATACATTATTTTTTAATGTAACTGCTGCCCGCGGAGACGACCATCTAAAGGCGGGGGGGGGGGGGATTAGTCACACTTTAGCAACCATGTCCTTGTTTATAGTAGCAACGCCTTTATGATGGCAGCCTTCAGTGTCGACCCTGTTGTGGGCGTGCTTGTTGGTCTTGGCCTCAATCACACCACTGAAGAAATAGTCAAGGGGGGTTGCAGTTGGGTGAGGGCGAGGAACATTGTTGGGCAGCCATGCTTAGGTCATCTTGACCTTGTGCAAGAGCAGTCCTGCTGGAAGACATAGGGGCGTCCAGCAGTGATCTCTTCCATCACAGGATTCACTACTCAGCACCTCTCAGGCCCTTTTGAAAGAAGAAGGAGGCATGACGCCAAGGGCCATGACAGTAACCTCGATATCTTTCCAGATCCACCCATCGTTCTGCCTGTTGCTCGTCTGGTCCTGGTCGAAATTCTCTTCATCAGAGAAGAACCTCAGCATCCTGGCGGACCCATGCTAGAGTTCATTCAGCAAAGCCACCGCCTTGACCTTCGACTCCTTGGAGGCATTCGAGACTTGCTGTAGGAGTAACCAATGTCCTTCTTGAACGTCGACTTGTGACAACCCATGTCAGCAGCGATCTTGGCGTAGCTCTGGCTTCCATCATTGTCGACTGTCTCCTTGACGGCGGTGACGAACTCGTCGGTCCATGAACGTTGTGGGCCTTTTGTTTGGCAGTAAACTCGTCCTTGTTCTCACATGTCTTTCACTTCCTCCAAATGTCCATGAGCATGGTCCTCTGGAAAACCAAACCATCACTTCCACAGGCTTCTTCCAGACATGAAAAGAAGCTACTACCGCTGCTCTGCGCTCATATTCCATCCTGGAAAAGGGTAGAGAAAAAAAATTAGTTAGTTGTTAAGCGTCAGATTTTGCTGCAACACCCTGTATATAAACACAGCAAGATATGTGGCCTCAGTAGGATAGAGGGAAACTTTCTAAATGCAAGCTTTTTGCTTTCGGAAAAGCATTTAAATTGGTATTTACACATTTGAAAAATACCCCCCCCCCCCCCACCCGGACTAATTCCAACTCAAACAGCAAAAGGACTAATTCATTCAAATTACCTAGAAAAATCTTGCCAAAATAATGAAATTAAGTTAGAATTCTAACAATCATTTCTCAACAATGCCCATCATAATATTTGGGACTAAGGTATGATCATCATATCCTAAGGATATTATAAGATAACACAATGAGTGTACACCAAATCCTCTACCATAGACACTGGACTGACCACTGAGCCGTTTTAAATGTCACCTGTGCATAATGGCCTGAATTACATTAAAATGTGCAGCATGCAAGGAATGCCAGTTTGAGTTCATCCATGAGAGCAGTCTATGGTAGTTCATTTTGAATATTTGTACCCAAAACAACTGCATACTGTTTGCTCTAATGTTAAATAATTTTAAGATGTTTTTTTTGGCAAAACTGTTTTAAGCTTTTAAGGATGAGACTTGTTTTTGACTCGGACCAGAGCAATGTGTGTTGGGTGCAGCAAAGAGAAGTGAAGTGCATTCAAACTCAAAATTGATTCAGAGGCAGCTTAAAACAAACAAAGAGCCTGGATAAGAACCAAACTGGTAGATTACTGGAATAGTTTGCCATCTGAGACGGTAACATAATTTCACGGATGACAAAAGCCACGAGGGCCTATCAAAGGTCATCCGTATCCATCAAATCTCACCCACATAGTGCATCCATAGGATTTTGTCAGATCATGCATCTACAAAATACAATTTAACAATGCATAGGATTATGTCCAACCATGCATCTACAATATATAATTTAAAGCTTCTATAGGAGTGTTAAAAACAAAATCAAAGTCAGCCAAAATATACAATAAAAAGAAACTGCATCCACAGGAATGAGGAAGGAGATTGGGAGGAATTGGTTTACAAATTGTGTGGTAGATAGATGGAATAAGCTCACTAGACATTGTGATAGAAGCCTAATCTCTGGGTGGTTTTAAGAATAGATTAGATAAATATGGATGAAGCTGCTAGATGGGACTGACTTTTTTATGTACATATGTATATATTTTTCTAAAGAGTGGGGAGATTATATTTTGCAGTTACATGAATGGACATAATCCTCTGGATGCATTCTATGTATATTGTAGATTAGATCTGACAAACTCCTGTAAAGGGTGAAAATGTTGATGACTCTTCTCTAGAAAGAAATCTTTTGTGTGTTGACTGGAACAGGAGCTGCCAAGTGTAGGCCATGAATGGTCTTTTGCAGTCTCCTTTCCTTATGTTGTTAACATCCAGTCTGCACCTCTATTTTTTAATCTTTTAAGTGGTGGCCTCTAGGGTAAATATGTAGATTATAGTCTGTGTTCCAAAATGTTTCACGTTTTTGAAGTACATTTAAGGGGACGGCTCGTGTGGGGGTAAGCACAAGGGGGGGACCACACTACGATGATCCCGTTTCATTAAATTGGGGGGCGGGGTCTGGGGGGCACAGCCCCCCAGTATATAATCCTAATTGTTATAATGTTCTGCCGTTTACAGAGGTGAATGCTTTAACTACATCGTGTCAGCGTCTGTAATAGTTTTGCGAGTTATAATAGGGGTGGGGGGGGTATGACTTCAGAAATGCTTCATATCAATTTTCCTTTCCTACTAAATAGCTTTTTATTATCCTCATTCGGAGTCATTTTTATTTCAATATATTTTTTCCAATTTTACTATTTTTACCTTCTTTTATACATTTAAATGTAATTGGCTAGATCATTTCAAGGAACTACTTGTTTTTTAGCAGTTTGGGTGTCAAATATTCCCCTTTTACGCAGTTTGAAAATAATCATCGAATCCTGAATTTTGTCCGTCGGCTATTGCTGAATTATTAACCCTAGTTTCTGATAAAGAGAAATTAAACACCTTTTTGGATGTGGATAATTTAGTGCGAATTAAAAGTGAATGCGACATTTGTGGCCAAGCATTAGATGGTAACCTTAACTTCGAATTTAGATGATCGAAAATAAAATGTGATTCAAGTCAGCTAGATTTTGAATAGGGCGCAGACTGGCAAAATAAATAGGCTTTCCTCTTCGCTATTTTGGAAGTATAGCCACTGCATTTAAGTACGGGAAACAAAGTGTTTCGTTTGGTTATTTTCGGGCCTACGTTAACAGCATTTTCGGTGGGTTTAATTGAGATTTTTTTTTTAAAAAGGCACCTAGCATTTGAACAAAACTGAAATGCGCATGAATATTCAAACACGAGTGAACGATAAAGCGAACGAAGATTCAAACACGGGTGAACGATAATATTTACACAAAAAAAATTCTTTCAGGCCGAGCCGATAATCTACATAAGAACATAAGAAAAGAAGGAGACTGCAAAAGACCATTCATGGCCTACAATTGGCAGCTCCTGTTCCATTCAACACACAAAAGATTTCTACCAGAGAAAAGTCAACATTGTCACCCTTAACAGGAGTTCGTCAGATCTAATCTACAATATACATAAAATGCATCCAGAGGATTATGTCCATTCATGCAACCGCAAAATATAATCTTCCCACTCCTTAGAAAAATATATACATATGTACATAAAAAAAAGTCAGTCCCATCTAGCAGCTTCATCCATATATTTATCTAATCTATTCTTAAAACTACCCAGAGAGGAGGCTTCTATCACATGCCTAGTGAGCCTATTCCATTCATCTACCACACGATTTGTAAACCAATTCCTCCCAATCTCCTTCCTAAACCTATACTTATCAAGCTTAAACCCATTGCTACGTGTCCTGTCATGTTCACTAAGTATAAGAACCTTACCCAGATCCCCTTTATTATATCCTTTTACCCATTTGAAGACTTCAATCAATTCCCCTCTGACTCTTCTCCTTTCCAATGTATGTAGATTTAGTTTTCTGAGCCTTTCACCATAGGGTAAGTTCCTTAGCCCACCAATCATCTTTGTCATCCTTCTCTGCACAGACTCAAGCAAATCAATATCCTTCCTATAATATGGTGACCAAAATTGTACTGCATAGTCTAGATGAGGCCTAACTAGCGCCAGATACAGTTTTAGAATGACTTCCGCACTCTTATTGCTTACACTCCTCCTAATGAATCCCAATATCCTATTAGCTTTATTCTTAGCATTTAGACATTGCTTTCTAGGACGAAGGTCTGAACTTACCAAAATACCCAAGTCTCTCTCACAATCAGTCCTCCCTAAAATTCTGCCATTTAATTTATAACTATTCAATGGATTATTTCTACCTATACTAAGTACACTACATTTGTCTATGTTAAACTTCATTTGCCATTTCTCGGCCCAATTGGACAGAATGGTCAATTCCTCCTGCATCAGAATCAGCCCTAATGGCCCTACCTAGGTTAGTATCATCAGCAAATTTACTCAGGTCACTACTTATACCTATGTCAAGATCATTAATATAAATTAAGAATAGCAAGGGACCCAAAACAGATCCTTGAGGAACTCCACTGCTAACACACCCCCACTCAGATTTAACTCCATCTATACTAACTCTTTGCTGTCTGTCACCAAGCCATGACTGAATCCACCTAAATATACTGTCATCGATCCCGTGTGCTTTAACTTTGCTCAGAAGTCGTAAGTGTGGCACTCGATCAAAAGCCTTACTAAAGTCCAAGTATAAAATATCATAGTTTTCATCATTATCTGCTGCTTCATACACCTTACTATAAAAAGACAGCAAATTAGTCAGACAGGATTTACCCTTACTAAAGCCATGCTGTGATTCTTTTATCAACTTATGCTTATCCAAGTGATCTAATATTCCATCATTTTCCCTACCACTGATGTCAAACTTACTGGTCTGTAATTAGACATATTTGTTTTATCCCCTTTCTTAAATATAGGTATCACATTGGCTTTCTTCCATGCCACTCTCCAATGATTTTCTAAAAATGCATGCTAGGGGCTCACTTAACACATCCTTACATTCTTTCAAAATTCTAGGAAAGAGCTCATCAGGACCGGGTGCTTTACTACTTTTGATTTTATCAATTTCCTTTGTCACTATCTCCTTTGTGATCAATATATCCTTTAATTTCTCATCATTACCCCGAAAGATCATTGACACCTCAGGTATATTTAGAGTATCCTCCTGTGTAAATACTGAGAGAAAAAAAGTCATTTAGCATTCCAGCCATTGAGTCCCTATCACTCACTAATTCTCCATTGGAATCTATAAGTGGGCCTATTTTATCTCTAACCTTAGTTTTGTATAATTGATAAAAACTTTTAGGATCTTCCTTTGCCCTATTTGCCACTTTAATTTCATAATTTCTCCTTGCTACTCTAACTAACTTTTTAACATCTCTTGCTAGTTCATTATATCTCTGCCTTAAGTGATCCTCCCCAGTTTTTATTTTCCTATAAATGCCCTTTTTAATGCCAATATAATGCTTAATTTTATCTGTCATCCATTTTGGGTCATTATTTTTAGTCCTAATCTCCTTATATGGAACGTTAATCATCTGACCTGTAATTAATTGCTCAATTATTCTTTCATACTCCTCTTCAATTGTAATCTCTTCCTCCTGGTGATTATTGTCTCCACTAACTGATATCATTGAATCTATTCCTGAATTGATTTCATTGCCTGGTTTCTGTACAACTGCCTCCAGGTAAGTCCTGAGCCCATTATAATTTGCTCTTCTAAAGTCAGGAATTTTAACATTGTTCATGCTACTATCAATATCATTCCATTTCATCTTGAATCTAATTTCACAATGGTCACTATTACCCAAATTTCCTCCAATCTCAGTATCCTTAATAACTTCTTCCCTATTTGTCAGAACTAAATCCAGTATATTATTACCTCTAGTGGGTTCGTTAATAATCTGCCTCAGAAAATTATCTTGGACAACATTCAAAAATTCCTCAGCCTCCTGATCACCCACAAGAGCTTCCCAGTCTATATTTCTGTAATTAAATTCGCCCATTATACACACATGCTTACTTCTACATGCCCGTTCAATCTCCTGCCACAGAAGATTTGAAGCTTCCTTACTAAGATTTGGTGGTCTGTATAATAATCCTAAGACAAGCTTTTTTTTTTACCTTCCTTTACATTTAGCCATAATGACTGTTATCATCTAATTTAATTGTACTGTTTACACAACACTGGAGATTATCTTTAATATAAATAATAACCCCTCCTCCTCTCTTCCTATTCCTATCTGTATGGAACATGTTAAAGCCCTCAATCTCAACCTCAGGTTTAAAGTGATTACCTGCCAAATCAAGCCATGACTCTGTTATCGCAATTATATCAAAATTCTCTTCACTTGCTAACGCTCTTAAGAGATCTATCTTATTCCTTATACTCCGACCATTTGTGTAGTATATTTTTAAGTTTTTTTTATTATTCCCATCTTCATTGCATTGTGCTTTTTTATTCCTAGTTATCTGCTCATTCACTTGTGCATTAGTCCCCCTATAACGCATCAGTATGCCCTCTCCCCTAGCTATTCCTCTATCACTGCATCCCTTCCATTTCCTACACCTGCCCTCTATTCCTGTTATTCCCTTACCTCTAACAGCTTCTAGTTTCCCACCCATAAGGACCTAATCACACTATCCAGCTCCCCCCATAGAACCTCAACACCTGCCCGACTAAGATGGAGCCCATCCATCGCATACAACCTCCTATTCCCGTAAAACCCTCCCCAGACATCTACAAACACCAATCCTAGCTCCTCACACAGTCCTTTAACATAACATAATTACACGGATGACAAAAGCCACAAGGGCCTATCAAAGGTCATCCGCCTCCGTCAAAACCCACCCACAAAAAGCACCATCACCAGGGGAAGACAAAAGCCACAAGGGCTCATCATAGGTCATCCGAGTCAAACGGCCTCTTTTTTAAGGCACCCAAACTCCCAGGAAAACTACATCCAGAGGATTGCATCCAGAAACAAGGGTATCACCAATCAAGGCTTGTCAAGAAACAAATCATGCAGCTATAGATATATACAAACAATATTAATATATACAAAACTTAGGAACCATCACAACCTTCCCTTCCCATCCAACCTACTCTTAAATACATTTAGATTTGGACTACCTACTACCCTCTGCGGCAATTTGTTCCAGAAGTCTACCACTCTATTGGTGAAAAAATATTTTCTTAAATCCAACCTACACCCTTGCTTTTTAATTTTCAAGTGGTGACCTCTAGTCCGATTTCCATCATCTAACTCAAAAAACTTGCTAACATCCAATTTATCTATCCCGGAAAAAATTTTAAACAGCTCAATCATATCCCCTCTCACACACCTCCTTTCGAACGAGAACATATTTAATACCCTCAGTCTATCTTCATATTCAAGGTGCCTCAGGGAAGGAATAATCTTTGTTGCCCTCCGTTGCACTGACTCAAGAAGGTTAATATCGTGTCTAAAATGTGGGGACCATGCCTGTATACAGTACTCTAGATGTGGCCTAACATAAGAGTTATAGAGTTTAAGAATAACCTCCTTACTTTTGTAACTGACATTTCTCTTAATAAAACCCAGCACTCTATTTGCCCTATTTCTTGCTTCAATACACTGCTTAGAAAACCTTAATGACTTATCTATTACTACTCCTAGATCTTTCTCATCCTCTACTGAGCTCAGCCAATGCCCATCCATTTCATAGTTAAATTCTCTATTATCTTTTCCCATGTTAATAACTTTGCACTTATCAAGGTTGAAAGTCATTTGCCACTTATGTGCCCAGGATAAAAATTTATTTAAGTCCCCCTGCACTTTAAAATTATCATCAATATCTTTAACTACAGCTGCTAATTTGATATCATCCGCAAAAATTGACACTTTATTATTAACTGCCTCCCCAAGATCGTTTATATAGATGACAAATAATAATGGACCGAGAACTGATCCCTGAGGAACCCCACTGATAACATCCCTCCACTCTGACTTTACACCATTTAGCACTACCCTTTGCTTCCTGTCTTTAAGCCACTCAGCTATCCAATTTGAAACACCCCCACATATCCCAATCATTTTTAATTTATGAACTAGTCTCCTGTGTGGTACCTTATCAAATGCTTTACTAAAATCTAAGTAAATCATATCTACATTCTCTCCCTTATCTACTTGATCTGTTACAAACTCCAGAAAGTCTAGTAAGTTAGTCAAACATGATCTACCTGATCTAAACCCATGCTGAGCATCGCTGATTAACCCCTCCCTCTCTAGATGTTGGCAAATCCCTTTTTTAACTATTTTCTCAAGAATTTTACAGACTACAGGAGTTAGGCTAACCGGTCTAAAGTTATTTGGATCCTCTTTACTACCCTTCTTGAAAATGGGGACTACATTCGCTCTCTTCCAATCATCGGGTATTTCTCCATATTCCAATGACCTAGTATATAACTTGTCCAGAGCTATTGAGATACTTTCTACCCCTTCTTTAAGTATCCTAGAATGAATATTATCAGGGCCGGAGGCCTTGGTAGTATCTAAATCACCTATTAGTCCTTTTATCATCCTCCGATCCACACAAATGTTAGTAAACACCTCTTTTCCTGACCTATGAGTACTATACATAGGACTATTTAGTTTCTCTTTTGTAAATACTGATGCAAAATGACCATTTAGTACCTCAACTATTTCCTCATCAGTTTCTCTCACAAACCCTTCATATTTGATAGGTCCTATTTTAACTCTGCCACACTTGTTATTAATTTTATAGTAACTAAAGAACTTTCTAGGATCTTCGTTGCTATCCTGAGCTAATTTAATTTCTGACACCCTTTTGTTCTTCTTTATAATCTTATTTAACTCATTCCTAGCCATTCTATAATCACTTAAATTTTGAATATTATTTTCTACCTGTAATTTTTTATATGCCCTTTTCTTCTCTGAAATTTTTCTAGCTATCTCCTGATTCCACCATAATGGTTTCCTACTTTTGTTCCTAATGGCCTTCATTGGGATACATTGTTCTTGGACTACATTTATTATATGCTTGAAAGTATCCCACATCCCATAAGCATTTTTACCTCTGAATTCTATATCCCAGTCTACCAAATTTAGCAAGCTTCGAAGTTTTACATAATCTCCCTTATGAAAATTTGGAACTTTTTCAGCATTCTCAGTTATTTTACCCTTCTCAATTCCCAAGTTAAAACGAACTATCTGATGGTCACTATTTCTCAATGCTTCCCCAACAGTCAATTCTTGAACTAAATGATCACTGTTAGAAAGTACTAAATCTAATATATTGTCCCCCCTCGTTGAATCGTTAACAAATTGATTCAAAAAATTATCCTCAAAGCATTCTATGAACTTGCCACTTGTTCTATCCCTACCTATCATATTTTCCCAGTCCACAGAGTTTAAGTTGAAGTCCCCAATAATAACTGCATCTGTTTCACATCCCTTACTTATTTCCCTTATCATTAGTTCATCTATATCATCAGTCTGCCCAGGTGGCCTGTAAAAAGCTCCCAAATGCACCATTCTATTTTTACTGAACCTAATATCTATCCAAAGTGACTCAACTCCATCCTGCTTTATTGAAGTATTTAAACTTGAAACAATGTTGTTTTTTATATAGATAATTATTCCTCCACCAATCCTACCTGTCCTTTGACTAATGTACATATTATAGCCCTGAAAATCAAATTCACTTATAGTGTCACTAAATTCTATTTCATTAACCCATGATTCAGTAACGCATAATATATCTATATCCTCATTGCTAATATAACTAAATAGCTCATCCTTCTTGTTTCTAAGACTACGAGCATTTGTATAGAAACAATTTAACCCCTCTATCCCTGAAGCACCTCTTGAAACTTGAATGACCTCACCTCTATCGCCTTGGAACCTATTTCTGTTATCTGCCAAGTCCATTCTACTTTCAGTACTATAATGTCCTCTCATAATTCCCTGACCACTATTAGTATCTAGTTTCCCGCCCGCAAAGACCTAATAACACGATCATACTCCTCCCACAACACATCTACCCCCCTCCTACTCAAATGCAGTCCATCCATCGCATACATTTCTTTCATTCCAACAAACCTATCCCACACATCCACAAACATGACACCTTCCATCTCACACATCCTCCTCACATAATCATTCAGCCCAATTGCACGAGACATCCATTCTACCCCAACATCCATTCTTGGAAGCACACCTGTCACAACACCTTTCATTCTACTTTCTTTCACCTTTTCAATCAACCTCTTGTACCTCTCACGTAACTCACATGCACCCACTTTCTTCACATCATTCACTCCTACATGTGTAATCACAACCGCATCCCTTGCACAGCCAGACACCAGCTCCTCATACCTATCAGACAGATCTCTCACTCCAGCACCCGGCAAACACACCCTCAAACCATTCAATCTACTTGCATTCAACTTCCTATCTAAATATCTAACTCGCGAATCACCCATCACAAGCACTTCAGTCAGACTCCTATTCCTAACCCCCACAGACCTAACTCCATCCCCACTCCTATTCTCATTCAAACTACCAGTCACTCGAACTCCACCCCCACCCCCATCAGTCATATCACTTCCAGTTACTTCCTCTCTTAGGGCACTGAATCTATTAGTCAAGCTAATAGGATCTGTGTCCCTCTGACTCACACACCTATTCTCCCCCTGGCTAACCACCTCAACAGAGGCAACCCTATTCTCACAAAGAACAGGAGAAGCCTCCCTAGCTTCATGTTTCCTAACCACTCTCCACTGTCCCCCATCCTCACTAGGCCTATTTCTAACTAATCTAAGGGGGCTAACTTCACTATCACTAGAACTATCACATCCTACCTCCTCCACTGACCCTCTACCTTCACCTGAAACATCTAACTGGCCTACCTCACCACCTAACCTATTCCCAGCTCTAGGCCTAACACTAAGTTCCCTCCTGAGCTCAGCAACTAACCCCTCCAGCCTACATATCCTGTCTAAATCCTGCCTTCTCATCCCCTCTAAATCTACAATGCATTCACGCAGCCCACATACAACACATGTATACCCCTCACCTAATACACCACAACCAATGCATACATTCCGACACTCATGCTCACTTTCATCCCCAAACTCCATCACTTATTCAAACAAAGAAAGAAAGAATTTAAGTAGCAATAAGAAATAAAAACCAATTGCACGCGACAACCATTCTACCCCCACATCCAATCTCGGAAGCACACCAGAAACAACACCTTTTACCCTGCTTTTACTCATCCTTTCAACTAACCTTTTATACTGCTCACGTAACTCACATGTACCCACCTTCTTTACATCATTCACTCCCACATGCGTAATCACAACTGCATCCCTCTCACACCCAGAAACCAGCCTATTATACCTCTCACAAACATCACTTACACCAGCACCCGGCAGACAAACTCCATTCCCTTCCACTTGCTATCACTCAACTTCCTATCTAAATACCTAATCTGAGAGTCACCCATCACTAGCACCTCAGTCATTCTCCTATTCTGTCTTGGCCTAACATTACCCTCCCTCCTGCTCTCAGTCACGCTACCACCCATCCTGCTTTCATCCACAATCACACCAGGCAAATCACTTTCACACTCTTCCTCTCTCAGGACATTGAATCTGTTAGTCAACCTAACAGGTTCTATGTCCCTCTCATTCACACACCTAACCTGTCCTAACTTATCTATCCTATCCATTTTCACCCACCATTCATCATCACTCACAACTTCCACACTGTTCCCAGTCCTATCTTCCACCCTCTTAGCACTAATCTCACCCTTCAATCGCACACTTGCATCTCTTCTCACCTCAAACACCAAATCATTCAACCTCTTACATTCCCCACTCAACCTCCTAACCTCCCCTTCCAGAAAACACACACGGCATTCAGTTATATTCACTCTCCTTTCAACTCCACAAGCATCACACACCACATACACACTACTTTCAAACGGCATGCTCTCACCATCTATACAAAAAGCCATACTCTCAGAAATTTACTAATGAAAAAGTTAACACTCACCAAAAAAAAAATTCTTGCTCAGGATTGCTGCTAGTTATCTTCCCCAAAAGTATTAATCACTAATGTATTTATTATACAGTGATTGATGTATTAAATAAATACAAGAAAAATTACACACCCAAATCAGTATTATATCCCAATCTTACAATGAGAATCAGGAGCTCCTGTAAGACAACCTTCCAGAACAAAGCCAGACAGCCAACTCAAAGCCAGACAGCCAACATGTTTACCGCCTCTAGTTCTATTACTACCTTCTAACTCAAATAACTCACTGAAATCCAATTTATCCATCCCAGAAAAGATTTTAAAAAGCTCAATCATATCTCCCCTCACACACCTTTCAAATGAAAACATTAAATACCCTCAGTCTATCTTTATATTCAAGGTGCTTCAGGGAAGGTATTATTTTTTTTGCCCTCCTTTGTACTGACTAATAAGTTTATATGGTAAATATGTAGATTAGCAGCCCAGCCGGGAAAAAAATTGTGTAAATATTATCGCACTTGTGTCGGAATATTCATGCGTGTTTGAGTCCTTTTCGAATTATTATTCTATAAATAATTAGGATTATATACTGGGGGATTTAATGAAACTCAGGATCATCGTAGTGTAGTCCCCCATTGTGTTTACCCCCAAACGAGCCATCAACTTAAATGTACTCCAAAAACGTGGAACATTTTGGAACACTGACGAAATAGTAGGTCCCATCGTTCGCGCTGATAATCTACATATTTACAGTTTATATCATGTTTAAAATGTGGTGACCATGCCTGTATACAGTACTCTAAATAAAGGTGTGTGAGAGGGGATATGATTGAACTGTTTAAAAAAATTCTAGGATAGATAAATTGGGTAAATATGTAGATTAGCGGGCCGACCGGAAAAAAATTTGTGTGTAAATATTATCGTTCACTTGTGTTGTAATATTAATGCGCGTTTGAGTCCTTTTCGAATTATTATTCTATAAAACAATTAGGACTATATACTGGGGGGCCCCCCAATTTAATGAAACTCAGGATCATCGTAGTGTAGTCCCCCCATTGTGTTTACCTCCACACAAGCCGTCAACTTAAATGTACTCTAAAAACGTGAAACATTTTGGAACACGGACGAAATAGTACGTCTCATCATTCGCGCCGATAATCTACATATTTATCTAAATTGGATATTAGCAAGTTTTTTGAGTTAGATTATGGAAATTGGACTAGAGGTGACCACTTGAAAGTTAAAAAGCAAGGGTGTAAGGTTGGATAACAGAAAATATTTTTTCACCAATAGAGTGGTAGACTTCTGGAACAAATTGCCACAGAGGGTAGTAGGTAGTCCAAATTTAACTGTGTTTAAGAGTAGGTTGGATGAGTAGGTTGGAAGGTTTTTTATATATTAATATTGTTTGAATATATCTATAGCTGCCTGATTTATTACTTGAAAAGCCTTGATTGGCGATACCCTCAATACAAGACATAATCCTCTGGATGTAGTTTTCTTGGGAGTTTGGGTGCCGTAAAAAAAGAAAAGAAAAAAAAAAAAAAAAGAGGCCGTTTGACTCGGATGACCCATGATGGGCCCTTGTGGCTTTTGTCGTTATATTATATTGTGGGGCTTTGATTTTGTCTTCCCCTAGTGATGGTGCTTTTTGTGGGTGGGTTTTGACGGATGTGGCTTTTGTGATCGGGAAAAGTTTCACCTGTAGATTACTAACCTGGTAGGGCCCGTGATGGGAAGGGAGGCCTACAATCAAGAGGACCAATTGGAAAAAAAAATAACAAGCCGGTCACAATGCATAAAAAAGTAGAAATAGTAATCTCAAAGAATGTAGTTAGGTATCTAAAATAAATAGATAATTAAAATATACTTACGGAGAGGAGATGAGACGACGAAAAGTAAACTAGAAAGTAAAGGAGTCCACGTGTTAATGAAGGTTTGGAACAGAGTTCCATCTCCCGGACTGGGAGTTATATTAGAATCGAGCTTCTACCCTAATTAGGGGCAAATTACATGTTGCCAGAGAAATTAGCAACTTTTAGAGTAGTAGGTATATTTTAATTATGTATTTATTTTAGATACCTAACTACATTCTTTTAGATTACTATTTCTACTTTTTTATGCATTGTGACTGGCTTGTTATTTTTTTCCAATTGGTCCTCTTGATTGTAGGCCTCGCTTCCCATCAGGGGCCCTACCAGGTTAGTAATCTACGGGTGAAACTTTTCCCGATGCTATTCAAGGCGCTTTTTTATATTTATATAATAAAAAAAATCCGGTAACAACTACTGTAAAAAGCTCATCAATACCATATACGAGGCAAAATCCCTCGCTCGAATTTGGGATAATTCATATTAATGGACTTTTTCTTTTTTTTCCCCCACGTGGCAACTCCCCCAAAAGTGCTTTTTGTTTTTTTATTTTTGTTATGCTATTGCACGTTCTTCAAAATGATATATAATATATATGCTCTGATTCCAACTAAAATGCTGCTACCAACATGTTGCCAATCTACTTTTCATCATATACTTAGTATTGTCAAAAGATGATTCCACATTTGTGGTCCTCCACCTCTGTCCCTCAAAGTCAGGTCCACCTGGTCTGGTAGTCAGATTTGGCTGTGCAGAGTGAATTTTGCACTGGATGTAATTAACATAACATAGTTTCACGGATGACAGGGGTGACACCCGTCAAAACCCACCCACAAAAAGCACCATCACTAGGGAAAGACAAAATCAAGGTCCCCCACAGTGTGTGATATAATAGATGACAAGGGCCACAGGGGCCCATCATAGGTCGTCTGAGTCAAACGGCCTCTTTTTGAGGCACCTAAACTCCCAAGAAAACTACATCCAGAGGATTAAGTCCCGAATTGAGGGTATCACCAATCAAGGCTTGTCAAAAACTAAATCTTGCAGCAATAGATATGTACAAAACTTAGGAACCATCACAACCCCCATAATAAACTCCTCCAACCTACTCTTAAATACATTTAAATTTGGACTACTTACTACCCTCTGCGGCAATTTGTTCCATAAGTCTACTTTTAGAGTAAATTATGTAAAATGCATATAACCAAAATTCGAAATGTGCAGAAAACAGATATTTAAAAATTATGTTATCAAAGGAGATATGGGATTTAAAAATTGTGTTATCAAAGGAGATATGGGATTGTGAAGTAATAATACAAATAAATTACAATTGAGATATCGATCAGGGTGCAAATGACACAAAATTAGGAGCTGTGGTAAATTAGGTTAAGTCTAATTTTAAAGTGCAGACGACAAATAAACTAGGTTGATAGTAAAAGTTTCAGATAAATTTTAACCATAAAAAATGTAGAAAAGTTATTATATGGAAATGGATAATTGAGAATTTATCTATGCAATACATGGATATTAGTTAAATGTAGGAGAATGATTGAGAAATAATAATAGTATAGGCATCTACAATATACAATTTAAACTATCCACAGGAATGCGTAAAAGACAAAAAAAGCATTACCATCAAGGCTCGTCAAAATCCAAATCATTCACAATATAGAACAATAAAAAAAACCTCTATCCACAAAAATGAGTCCAGAATACGTTCCAAAAGAGGTTAAGCGTCTGTTCTAATATAATCAATAATCATTCAATTTAGGTTTGAAAAGATTTCAGTTTGATTGTCTATTGTCTCAGGTGGGAGATCTTTAAGTAATCTAAAAACTCTGTTTATGAAAAAAATATTATCTAACATTAAACTTGCACCTCTGTTATTTAATTTTCAAGTGGTGACCCTTAGTCTTATTACTATCTTCTAATTTAAGTAATTTCCCAAAATCAAAGTTATCCATCCCAGGTCACTCAAGTTTTCTAAGCAGAGTGTTCAGGTATAAGATAAAGCAAATAGAGTGTTAAGGTGCATTAATTACAAAAGTATTGATGTTATATTTAAACTAAGTAATTAATACTTTGTCGGGACACATTTAGAGTACTGCATACAAGCGTGGCCAAAAACTTTAGATATTATATCAACCTGCTAAAGTCAGTTCATAATGTATTATTTAAAATGAACTGCATGAGAGGAAATATGATTGAGCTTTTAAAAAGATGTTCTGGGATAAATAGGTTAGATTTTAACAAGTCCTTTGAGTCTAAATATAGTAATAGCCTCCAGGCTAGCATAGTAGTTAGCGCTCTTGCCCAGCAAACGCTAGGTCGGTAGTTCGAATCTGCGTGTCCGGGTTCTTTTTAAGCTGATATTATTCACTAGGGAGGTTACGGAGAAGCAACCTAGCTTTGTAGGAGGACAGAAGCCAGCAAACTCTAACTTTTAATAGGTACAGACACCACTAGAAACAAAAAACAAAAAAACAGAGGTGTAGATTGGATGTGATTTTTTTTTACCAACAAAGTGGTAGGTTACTGGAATGGCTTACCACAGGTGACGATAAGAAGTCCAAATTTAAATGTTTTCAAGCACAATTTAGATGATTATATAGGGATGGTAGATTACCATGGCTTATAAGTAATATTGGTGACGAATTACGTATTGTTATAATAATATGTGTATATATTTGATCATAGATATGTGCATAATAGCTGAATGATTTAGGCTTTGACCAACCATGTTACTGATACTATAGACCCCATCCGTTGAGATAAGAGAGAGGGAGGGGGAACGTGTTTTCAGGATTTTAACCACCTTATACAGTACATCAACAAGAGGGTTATGTATTTTTAATTTTACTAAAACCTTTTCCTGAATCATCTTTTTAGGAGTATCACCACCTCGTTTTGTAGGTTAAGTGATTTAGGTTTAAATTTTACCTTAAATGCAGGAATATTTAAGGAGTTTTTTATATCTTAACGAACCAAGATGTTAATTTGACGATAGACTTCTCAATTTACATATGCACCTAGACTATAATGTTTGACAACTTTGTTGTTGTTTGGGTATCTGGACACAGGGTGAGAAAGATCTAATCAATGTCCATATTATGATAATACGGGAATTTTTGTTCCCATTGATTTTTGCTTTTAGATTCAAGGCCTCTTTGGTCGAGTGGGTGAAAACTTCATAACATTTATTTTTAGTTCTGCTAGTGCGGGAATTAGTTTTTGATTATGTTTTTTATTTGATGAGCTAAGAGTTGTTTATTCACATATTTTTCCGTGTTCAGTGAGTCTCCACCAACCTTCGATAAGTAATTTTTAAAACTCGACTTCCTCGCTTCATTTAAGTAAGCCTTTTGTTTAATTTGTACCTTGGTCCAAAGAGATATTTATTTTTATGGGATTTAAATGCCCAAATTAACAAAAATATAGACATTAAATTTGCCATGTTATTATGTAATCATGTACGAAAAAATCAATTTTTAATTAATTCTTTTCTGTTTAATATACTTTTCACTATAACATAGAATTTGCAATTCTAAAATCATATTCAATTAAAAGAAGAAGAAGAAGAACTACAGAACTACAGAATCTAAAACCAGCAAAGACCCTAAGGTCCGCTCGAGGCTAGTCCGCTACACTAAATCCATAACTACGATACACACTTATCAACGAGTGTATCTCTAACATGCTATATATTTATTTTTATTTTTTTTTATTTTGGGGGGTATTTTATTTTTTTTAAATATATAATCTACTGTACACACTTATCTCATGTGTACATTGTCATGCATATTAACTACTTCAACCTAGGGGTGGGGGGGGGGGGATAGAAAGTTTTTCTTCTCAACTTCCGCAGCCCTCGACTGCTAGTGGTGAAAATCTAATTTTAGGATAGTATGACTATTTATAGGATAGGCGGAAAAGAAAATGGATATCTAAACTACGCATGCAAGAGAAATCGCTGGCATCATTTTTAGTCATCATTTTTACTCGTTGCTCCTCCACTCCAAACTCCTTTTGCAAAAGACGTTTATATTTACTGTGCTCAGACTACGTTATATTTATACTATTTAAGTGCGCGTCGAAACGGTTTTTAAACATATTTACCGACGTACTATCTACTACGTGGGTGGGCAGCCTAATCCAAATTTGAGTAATTTTAAACGTAAATTAGTTTTGGGCTATACTAGTGTTAAATCGCTTGTTCACTAACTTTAATCGGTGTTGGAGATTGTTTTCCCTATGATCCAATTCGAACAAATTCCCATAATCAACGTTTGAAAATCCTTTCAATATTTTAAATACTTCTATTAGCTGGCCACGTAATCTTCTGCCTTCGAGAGATGGCAAATCTAATGCCCTGAGTCTTTCCTCGTACGGCCTGTTTCTCAGCTCGGGAATTAATTTTTTTAGCCCTACGCTGCACTCTTTCTAATTGCGCGATATCTTTGTTTAAGTATGGAGCCCAAAATTAAACCGTGTATTCGAGCAGTCGACGCACAAGTGATTTATATAACGGTAAAATTACATCTTTGGATTTGAACTTGAAATTACGAGCGATATAACCCAGCACACGATTTGCTTTTTTACATGCATCCACGCATTGTTTCGTGACTTTGAAGTCATCCGAGACTAAAACTCCAAGGTCTTTTTTCAATTTAACACGTTGAGGACCTGGCCTTTCATGGTATACTCTACCCTCAAATTATGGCAACCCAAATGCATCACCTTGCATTTACTTAAATTAAACTGCATTTGCCACTTATCCGCTCATCTGACAATCAAGTTTAGGTCCTTTTGTAATTTTTCTACATCCGATCTTACATAGGCATGGTTGACCAGCTTCGTGTCGTCAGCAAATTTAGAAATCGTACTAAATACGCCATTATCCAAATCGTTTATATATATTAGAAACAATAATTGGCCAAGAACCGAGCCTTGTGGCACTCCACTACTGACGTTGACCCAATCAGAACATTCACCATTTATAACTACTCGCGGCGAACGATCCTTCAGCCAATTTCTAATCCAATTTAATATCTTACCCTTCACACAGATTGCTTTAACTTTCATTAATAATCTCTCGTGCGGAACGGTGTCAAACGCCTTTTTAAAGTCTAGATAGATTACATCTACAGCTTTGCTTTCGTCGTAAACGCAAGTCATTTTATGGAAGAATTCAAGCAAATTTGTCAAGCACGATCTCGCCCGCCTAAACCCATGTTGGGAATCTTTAATCAGATTATTTAGCTCGAGGTGGCTCAATATTCTATCTCTAATTACCGATTCTAAAAGCTTTCCAACTACCGAAGTTAGACTAATAGGACGAAAATTCGTTGCTTCGTATCTATTCCCATTCTTAAATATTGGTGTAACGTTTGCACGCTTGAAGTCTAAAGGGACTACGGCATCTTCTAATGAGCGATTGAAAATTGCACGCAACGGCTTCGCAAGCTCATTCTTAAGTTCCTTTAAATGAGTGGGGTAAACGCCATCGGGCCCGGGTGATTTCGACTTTTTCATCAGGTTAATATATTTAAGAATTTCCTCTTCATTAACTGTTATATCGGATATGCAAATATCACTATTATGTACTTCTTCAACTAACGATCGTAATTCGGACGAATCTTCAACAGTAAAGACGCTTGTGAAATGTTCATTTAAAATTTTACACATTTCCGCCGGAAATTCCGTCAAACGACCATCTTTGTCTTTAATCGGCACTATTGAACCTTCTAAGGGTTTCCTACTGTTCAAGTAGCCGTAAAACCGTTTCGGTTCCTTCTTCGAATCCTTCGCGAGTTTTATTTCATATTTCCGCTTCGCATCTCTAAACGCCCGTTTAACTTCTCTTCGAGAATCTATGTAATTTGGCCGACTTATAAATGACTCATTGTTCCTATGTATTTGAAATTTTCTATTTCGGTCCTTAATTAAGCTTAATATTAGTGGGCTAACCCCCGGCGCTCTCATCGACTTCCCGCTCTTACGGCGCACATACTTTACCAAGTCGAAATTTACACTAAGGAGTGTACGCCGAAGCTCAGTGTACATTTCTCCTACTGACCTATTCTCGAAGCGCATTCCCCAGTCTACATCCTTAATCCTTTCGCGAAAAGTATCAAAATTACAGCTACCAAAACGTGGGATGAGGCGAGTGCTCATTTTTACTTCTACGCACTAGTTTAATTCGAATCTAATCGCATTATGGTCACTCGAGGCTAAATGCTCTCCTACACAAACATTTTCTACCAATGACTCGTCAGTCGCCATGATTTAATCGAGGATATTATGATCACGCGTTGGTTCCTCCACTTTTTGTACGAGAAAGTTCTCCAGAATAAAGTTTAGTAGTCTCTTCCCAGCTTTATCTGACGTTAGATTACTATAATTAACGTTTGGATGGTTAAAATCGCCGCAGACAAATGTGGTCTCTTTTCTAACCCAAGAAGAAGAAGAAGAAGAAGAAGAAGAAGAAGAAGAAGAAAAAAAAAAAAAAAGAAGAGAAGAATAAGAAGGAAAATTAAGACCAAAAAGTTTATTAAACTGTACAAGGGAAGAATCACATTGACAGAATCAACCACATCATTCATCATTCTCTCTCAATATACGTTCTCCACCAGTGAAAGGGAAGCCCTCATCCTTGGTCTAAACTGCCACCTACAAACCAAATTTGATCGAACTACAAAAAAATTGAACTAGAGACCCTATTTCAATCCTTGTTGAAACTACATGAACAATATTTCATTAACCTTAACCACAACGTAGAAAACCAACTACGCATGGAAGCCACCAAACGAATTTGCTTCAATAGCATCAAAGTCATAACACTAGAGATACGTACGGCTATCAACGATCTAAAAAACAATAAATAAATAGTCATAAGTAAAGCTGACAAATCTAATATGTACGTCATCCTAAAAAAGAAGAATACCACAGTAAATTGAATAATATTTTAAGTTACATCACTAAATGTAAGCGAATGAAAAAAATTAACAGAAAAAAAATAATGGACAAATAAATAAAGCTAATGCACTGATATGAGGACTTCACTTCCAAAATATTATCGGCGATTATACACCATGGTATTTTTATGGAAATATCAAGATAGATAAACAGAACAACCCATTGAGGCCCATTTCACAAGTCACGCTACCAACATACCGTCTAGCTAAAACCCTATATGAAATCATAACATTGTAAATTCCTTCAAGAACAGCATAAAGTTACAGAGGAGTTCATTGATCTACTTCACTCCACAGGGCCGGCAGGACTAATAGCATCCTTTGAAGTAGAGTCTTTTTACGAATGTGCCAACCTACCCCAAGATACCTACCACAAATCTTGACCCAAACATTTTACAAAACACACTGAGGTCATGCACATCAGAAACCCCGTTCAGGACACCAGATGGATATATGTACATATATACACACAAGTCGATAGATGGCTATAGGATCCTCGCCTCCTGCTCCGACATTCGTCAATTAATACAGGGGTCAACTCGAAGAGGATATATTAGACACCATCGAAAATTATCCACACGCATACTATAGATGCGTTGACATTTATATCACCTTCCAAAACGAAGAAAAACTAAGAAACACCAAACAACAATTCGAGGAGAAATTTATCTTAAAATTTATTCACGAATTTAGCACGGACAATAAACTTCCTTTTCTGGATGTCGAAGTACAAAATGTTAATGGAAAATATATCACAAAAGTGTATAGAAAAGGAACAGACATGGGAAGATGCCTAAACGCACAAGGTGAATGTCTCGAAAGATATAAAAAGAGTGTAATCGGCTTATACATACTTCGGGCATACAAAGGCTGTTGTTCCACGTGGGAATTCTTCCATCAGGAGATCTCCAGGGTATAAAAAAAAAAACTCGTAAACAACGGTTTTCCAAACAGCATGATAGAACACCTACTTTTGAAGATTTTTACTAAAACCAAAGCCAAGTCACAGATCAAACTGACAACAACCAAGAAGTAAAAAAAAAAAAAATACATCAAGCTCTTGGATAGAAACTAAATGTCTACGGCATACAAAGTAGATGAAAGAGTCATCAAGGAGATCGTACTGCAAATTATAAAAATCTGGCAGTGCTACAAATTTTTAAGGGTACTGGTTATTATATGGTTTACCTAGATATCATATAAATACAAATGAAGGTTGAATTTTTAAGATTTGGTTTACGTGACGGAATTCGACGAACACGAGGGGTTTGAATAGACAATCGTGTAAAAATATAATATATTTTAGAATTAACAATTGGAACACAGATAATTGATTGGTAATGTAATAGATGTAAATTAGAATACAAGTTATTATTTAATGGATACGTAAAATAACAAAAAATAGCAATTCACAAGATAATAATCGGTAATCGAATTAATAGTAACAGAAAATCAAATAGATGTTAATAGGATATATAATGTTAACAAGATATTAAGTCGATGTAAAAGGGATGTTAAGGGAATCACAATGGTAGTAAGTAAATTGGGGGTGTTTAATAATGAATATATATATATATATATATATATATATATATATATATATATATATATATATATATATATATATATATATATATATATATATATATAAGTACAGTACTAACTCGTTTGAGATGAATTAGTTAATCTGAATTGTCGAACACTTATTGAACAAACCTTTCAAGGCAAAAGCAAAAACAGCGAGCAAAGTTGGTTAGAAGATATTTTAAGCAAGGCGGTTCTAGGAGAATCTTTTAATATAGGATAATTCTAAATTACTTTGAAGGACAACAAATTGATTTTAATTATTTTGGGAGTACTACAGAAATCATTATATGCACATACATTATTTTGTTTATTTTTAGAGTACTGCGGATTATAAAAATTTGACTCTGCTACAAATACCCCTCACCTAAGAAAGTTACCCTACCCTCTCTTAACATAACATAACATAATTTCACGGATGACAAAAGCCACAAGGACCTGTAGGGGTGCGAAGATGTATAAGAGAAAAACTTCCTTCCAAAAGCGAGAATATAAATATCTCATTAAATTACCAAGTCAAAACGGACTTCGCCGTAGCGTGACGGCAAAGTGCTAGCCTCTGGATTCAAAAGACCCGAGATCGATCCGACAGTCCGCAATTTTTAAAGGAGAAAATCCCAGAAGAAAACGGAAAACGCTTTAAGGACAACTCAAGAAATCGACTCAAGAGAAAACCGATGTCAAGGAAAACGGAAAGAAAACGACTTCAAGGGCTAACTCATCACGTCATCAAGAATTAAGAAGAAATCATCACGTCATCAAGAAAGAAGAAGGAATCATCACATCAAGATAAATGCAACTTAATATGAAGATACATCAAGAAAAGAAAGAATTACGAAGATCAAGAATTAACCCAGCCAACTAGAATATGGAGTCCAGATAATTGGAAGACAAAATATTTCAAGGGGCATCTTCAGTCAAGAAATAAACAAATATAACGAGGCCCCCCCCCAAAAAAAACTGGTTACCCTCAAAAGGCCGAACAATCTTCTGATCTTCGTTACAACTGCACCTGCTCTCCTTCTAGAGATTAAGCAAAGGTGCTGCAGGGAAGTTCAGGAGATCCAGGATTAAGAGACTTCGCCACGCTCACCTCAATCCCACTGAATCAACTCCACTCATCCCGCAGACTCGGAGGTTGTAGGAGGGAGAACTACTAGTAATCCGCGATTAAGAAATCTAATACTAGTCTCTCCCCAATCCTCATATTCGCTCCGCGTTCTAGAAAGGGACCTGTGTAGGGGTGCGAAGATGTATAAGAGTAAAACTTCCTTCCAAAAGCGAGAATATAAATAGCCCATTAAATTACCAAGGCAAGACGGACTTCGCCGTACCGTGACGACAGAGTGCTGGCCTCTGGATTCAATAGATCCGCGATCGATCCCCAAGTCCACAATTTTTACGAAGAAAATTCTCAAAGAAAACGGAGACCACGAAAAACGCTTTAATTAAGGACAACTCAAGAAGACTCAAGATAAATGGATAGCCTCCAGAAGAAAACGGAACTCAAGGAAAATGACTTCAAGGGCTAACTCATCTCAATTCATCAAGTAGCAAGAAGAACTCGTCCCACATCAAGAATCATCACGTCATCAAGAATTTGGAAGGAATCATCACATCAAGATAAATGCAAGTTATTATGGCGATACATTCAAGAAAAGAAAACGAAGATCAAGAATTAACCCAGCCAAATTAAAGAAGAAGGAATCTCAATCAACTAGAATATGGGGTCAGATAATGGACGACAATGTTTCAAGAGGCAACTTCACTCAAGAAGAATAAATAGATTCGAATATAGAAATCACTAGATGAAGTATGATAAATAAAAAATATATAAGAATGCTCCCCCCCCATAACCTCACCCCATTCACCCCATTCAACACAACTCCCTGTTTCCTGTCTTTCAGCCATTCAGCTATCCAATTCAAAACTTTACCACATATACCATGCATTTTTTATTTGTGAACTAGTCTCCTATGTGGAACCTTAATAAAAGCTTTGATAAAATCTAAGTAAATTACATCAACATTCTCTCCCTTATCTAATTGTTTAGTAACATAATCCATAAAATCCAGTAAATTTGTTAAATATGATCTACCTCGTCTAAACCCATGCTGAGCATCATTTATTAACCTACCACACTCTAGATGGTCAGAAATTCCCTTCTTAACTATCTTTTCAAGAATTTTACAAATGATATAAGTTAAGCTTACCGGCCTAAAGTTATTTGGTTCCTCTTTACTTCCCTTTTTAAAAAATGGTACTACATTCGCAAATTCCCAATCATTAGGTATTTCTCCAAACTCTAGTGTTATAGTGTATATCTTCTCAAGAGCTACTGCAATACTATCTACACCTTCTTTGAGTAACCTAGAATGAATGTTTTCTGGGCCAGATGACTTACTAGTATTTAACTCCAATATAAGCCCTTTAATTATTTCCCTATTCACATTAGTGGTATTTAACACTACTTTCCTTGACCTAGAATTATCATCAATTGAAGATGTTAAGATTTTTCTCCTTAAGAAATATGAAATTGAAAATGTCTTTACAGTTAGGGATTTATCCTCTCTTGGCTGAAAGCAGACCTACTCATATTTGTTGGTGGAATTTATCTCGATTAGTATTCAACTCCAATATAAGCCCTCTTCACATTAATGGTATTCAACACTACTTCCCTTGACCTAGAATTATCATCAATTAATCTATCTGTATTTTCTTCTCTAAATACTCAAGAAAAATTGTCATTGAGAACCTCTACAATTTCGTCATCAGATTCTTTCAAAACCCCTTCATATCTAATAGGCCC
Organism: Ceratothoa steindachneri; assembly: GCA_963969495.1. Lineage (NCBI taxonomy): Eukaryota > Metazoa > Arthropoda > Malacostraca > Isopoda > Cymothoidae > Ceratothoa > Ceratothoa steindachneri. Next base: position 168,281,903 of record OZ018324.1, read on the forward strand.
TATTTAATCATTGTTAGATTTGTTATTAATTCTATAATAGCTAAAGAATTTTCTTGGATCTTTATTATTTTGAGTTAAATTAATTTCTGCTGCCCTTTTGCTCTTCTTAATAATCTTATTTAGCTCATTTCTGGTCGACTTATAAGGATTTAAATTGTAAAAATTACTTTCTCTCTGTAATCTCTGGTATGCCCTTTTCTTCTCAGAAATTTTCATAGCTATCTCCTGATTCCACCACAACGGCTTCCTACATTTCTTCCTAATAGCTTTCATTGGAATACACTGCTCCTGGACTATGTTGAATATAGTCTTAAAAGTGTCCCACATCTCATAAGTATTCTTACCCCTGAATTCTATATCCACTTAATTTGATTTAGCAAACTGTGTAATTTATCGTAATAGCCCCTATAAAAATTTGGAGTTTTTGTGGGGTTTATTCATGTTCTACCTTTCACTATTCTGAAGTTAAAACGAACCATCTGATGATCACTATTTCCCAATCCTTCCCCGACAGTCAATTCCTGAAGCAAGTGATCATCGTTTGAAAGAACCAGATCTAATATATTGGCACCCCTTGTTGGCTTATTAACAAATTGAGCAAAAAAAAAAATCCTTAAAGCATTCTATAAACTTACAACTTACTCTATCCTTTCCTATCTTTTTTTCCCAGTCCACATATTTTAAATTAAAGTCACTAAGAATGACTGCATCTACTTCACATCCTATCCTTATTTCCTTGATCATTAGCTCATCAATACAGTCAGTCTGTCCGGGTGGGCTGTAAAAGGCTCCCAAGTGTATTATCTTATTTTTACTGACCGTAATATCTATACGCAGTGACCTAATTTCTTCCTGCTTTATAAAATTATTTAGATTTGAAGAAATGCTTTTCCTGATATACATAATCAACCCACCACCCGTCTTATCTTTCCTTTGACTAATGTACATATCATTACCCTGTAGTTCAAATTCACTCACGTTGTCATTAAATTTATTTTCATTAACCCATGATTCTATTACACATATTGTATTTATATCTTCATCAATAATATAACTAAATAACTCATCTTTCTTATTTCTAAGACTACGATCATTGGTATAAAGACAATTCAGCCTTCCTATCCTTCAAGCACTCTTTTAGAATGTATACCTTCCGCTCTATTATTTCTGCATCTCTTTCCTTTCCCAGCCCAACCCTGTACTCTTATATTTTCCTGACCACTATCAGTAACTAGTTTCCCGCCTGCAAAGACCCAACGACACTATCTAACTCCTGCCAAAACACGTCAACCCCAGCCCGGTTTAGATGGAGTCCATCCAATGCATACAATGCCTGATTCCCATAAAACCCATTCCAAACATCTACGAACACTAATCCCGACTCCTTAAACAGGCCTTTCACATACTCATTCAGTCCATTTGCACGAGACGACCATTCCATCCCCACATCTAACATCCAATCTCGGAAGCACAACTGAAACAACGCCTTTCACTCTAATTTCACTCATCCTTTCAAATAACCTTTTGTACCTCTCTCGAAACTCACATGAACCCACCTTCTTTACATCATCTACTCCCACATGCGTAATCACAACTGTATCCCTCTCACACCCAAACACCAGACTATGATACCTCTCAGACACATCATTTACAACAGCACCCGGCAAACAGACTCTCACTCCCTTCCATTTACTTGCACTCAACTTCCTATCAAAATATCTAATCTGAGAGTCACCAATCACAAGCACCTCAGTCATCCTCCTAGTCCCCCTAGGCCTAGCATTACCCTCCCTTATGTTCTCATTAAAACTACCTCTTTGTAAAAGTCTAAATGTCTCCATGCATTAGTACATACATAAATACACCGACACAGCTGCGTGTCCCCCCTTATTCCAAATTCGCCTTTTCGCATCGAATCCCCTTCACCCCTTTTCGCGCCTTTGAGATAACCAAATTCGCAGCCAGCCCACAGGAAAATGTCTGCCTCAAAAGACACCTGCCAGCCGACGAAGGCCCGAGTTTCTTCGCGCCGTCATAAACCTGCGACTGACTTGAGACGAGGAAAGCTCGGATGGCGCCGAGGTGTGAAAGTTTGGCATGTCCTGGCGGCAGACGAAAGGTCTTTTCACGCGACGATGAGAATTTTATGAGAATCCGGTGCTCTCTCTCGATTTTAGCTCTTGAGGGAAATAATAGAGGAAATTCTGCCTGTAGTCGGGCAGAAGATCTTGGACCTACGTTATGTGTGGAGCTAGTCCCACAAAGGAAACAGTTCGCCCGTTGCAAGGACGAAACTTCGTGAAATTTGCTGTTGCCGTCACGGTACTTGTAGGTGCTAAACTTCTCGCAGACCCCCTCCCTTCAGAGTCAGATGTTACACAGGACCTCCCTCTGCGGATTACCCTAGACGCAGCTAAGTAATCATTTTTGGCTACCCACTCCAGGTGCCAATAATCGGAACGGACACTTCGAGGAGAAGAATTCCGATTTGAGTCATAGTTCGACTCGCCTTCGCGATCCGGCCTAGGATCATTATATCACTACACTGGTCTAGGATTACCCCCCCCCCCTAAGTTCGGTAACCTCGGACGACCGGGCTAAGTGCGAACATCGTCAGAAGAAGAAGACATTCACCATTATTCTCCAAATACTTACGAACTCAAAGGTATCGTTAAAGTTAATTACCTCCTCCCCTAACTTCACCAGTTTAATCGTTAACTAGAATTTCCATCTTGAGCTCATAACCTCGAGTATTACAAGTGATTAATTCATTGCTTAATTCCATGCTATTATTCAATTCATTCTGTCGGGTGCAATTAAGACGCAAGCATCCTATTAAGTAGACTTTAAGTGTAATCCCCACGACATTATATAGACTTACCAATTTAGTGCGAAGATTAATCCTATTTATACATATATATGCTATTTTATATTTCCAATTTATGTATATTAAAGTTTATTTTTGTATCTGTGTGTTTTAACTATTTTGGAAGATCCTTTGGCAATTAATAAGCAATCCACTCGGCTCAATTCTCGAAATTACATAAGTCCACCCGTGACTGGCTTTTACTGAGTGAAAACACACTCAGGGGATCATTATTTTAATTTTGATCGAAAGGGAAGCACTGAGGTTTTTCTTATTCACCGGAAGTGGCTACGGTAGGTGTATTGGCTACACTTCACCCCAACTTTACCTTGGTGCCAAATTAAAATAGATTCTAAGGAAGTGGGACTGGGATTACCCACTCACTAACCCTCGACACACCTATTTCACTTTCTGCCAAAACCACACCAGACAAATCACTTTCAACCTCTTCCTCTCTCACGGCATCGAATCTGTTAGTCTCCATGTCCCTCTTACTCACACACCTAAGCTCTCCTAACCTATCTATTCTATCCATATTCACCCACCTTTCATCTTCACTCACACCAGTCACTTCTTTCTCTTCAGTGCCTAGTCTAGGCCTCTCTTCCACTCTCCTGGTCCCAGACACATTTTCCATGCGTACACTCGCAACCGACTCGCCTCCTCTACCAAAGCCACATTTGGATTAGTCACATAACACACCAGGCATTCAGATACGTGTACTCTTCTTGCAACACAACAAAAATCATAAACTACATACACATTGCTTACATCAAAAGGCATACTCAATTCATCCAAAGCAACAGCCATACTGAGAAACTCTTCAAGAAAAGTGCAAACAAAAACGTCGTGAAAATTAGGACGCACTGAAACGTAAACAAACTGGAGCTATTTCACCGAACGGGAGCTATTTCAAGATTTACTTTAAAATATAATTAAAAATTCCTTTAGTATTATGTCTAACACTCAAAGTTAACTATCTTCCCGAAATTAAATAGATTACACCGAAAACCCAAAATGAAAAAACGTTACTGAATAGAGAGCTCACTGAGAACACGTCCCAGTGCCAGTGGTTTAGCTGCGAGCACAGGGACAAGAAGTACCCCACACAAATATAGAGTAGAAAAAGAGGGTGGCAGTGTGATGTTATATGTCAATACCCAAGTTGACTGGGACATGAGAGAACTCTGTGGCAAGAACGCACTACTCCTGGAGTTCGCGAACAACGGGTTCCATGATTCAATGGGTGAGAGAGCCGACGAGAGGCATAATACCCTCGACTTGGTTTTTACCTCTGAGGATGACATCGCTGAGGATCTCTCTGTAGGCGAAGAGCTCGGGGGCAGTGATCATCGACTAGTCAGATATATAGTCAAGGTCCCCAAGGTAGAGTCTGCGACTAGTAAATCGAGGAAACTTGATTTGAGAAGGGCAGACTTTGCAGGTCTTCGTGCTGGATTGACTGATACGAGGCTAGAAGTGTGCAAGGATGTTGAAGATTCGTGGAATAGATTCAAAATTACATTCATGAGTCTTAAATCGGTCTTATGTTCAACCAAATTGGTTTAATCGAGAAATTGGTCAACTGGTGAGGGAGAAGAGAACGGTGTACCGGCAGTCAAAGATTTCTGGAGACTTTGACGAGTACCGTAGGCTAGCTAGGAGAGTGAGGTCCAGCATAAGGGCGGCAAAGCGTGCCGAGGAGCTCCGAGTGACGAGACTTTGCAAGGAGAATCCCAAGGAGTTCTTTGGTTATGTAAACAGCCGTAAACTAATCCATCGCACGATTAGCCCTTTAGTGAATGAGGAGGGGGCATTAAAGCACTCAGATGCAGAAAATGCTAACCCCCTGAAGGACTACTTCTCTTCAGTGTCTACTGAAAGAGTGTGGTCTCATCCCCCAGCCCACGGAATCTTACTGGGGGGGGGGGGAACTGGAGGAAATGGACTTCACCCAAGGAGAAATAAAAAAAAGATCACTGATCTAAGGACGAATAAGTCCCTTAGCCCGGAAGGGTTTCTACCTTAAGTGTTGAAGTGTCACGACATCTGAGCACAATCTTTAACATGTCAATCCGGACCGGATGCATTCCTAGACACTGGCGTGAAGAGGAGATGACTCCTATCTTCAAGAAAGGAGACCCTAGCCAGCCGTCGAACTACCGACTTATTAGCTTAACCTAAATAGTCGGTAAACTCATGGAAAGCATCATGGTGGACAAAATGACGTCATATTTAGAGTCCAACTTGCGATTGAGGAGTTCCAAGCATGGGTTCCGAAGGCAACGGTCATGTCTAACGAATCGTGTGGAATTCTTCCATTTCGTTTTCAGTGAGCACAACCAGGATAAGGCAGTGGATATTATCTACTAAGGCTTTCAAAAAGCCTTCTATAAGGTACCACACCGCCGCCTCTTCCGGAAAGTGCGCGCGCTGGGCATAGGCGGAAATGTAGCAGGTTGGATAGAGAACTGGCTAAGTAGCAGACGGCAACGGGTGGTGTTAAATGGACAGGCTTCTGAGTGGATGCCCGTTACTAGCGGTGTTCCTCAAGGTTCTGTCCTGGGACCACTACTGTTCATCATCTACGTCAAGGACATGTACGGTTACATGGTTGCAAATATTTCTAAATTTGCCGATGATAGCAAGCTTGGTATGAACGTCGCAAAGGATGGAAATACTGCCTGCCTTCAAGATGATCTTGGAAAGATTGGGGAGTGGTCGGACACGTGGCAAATCCCTTGAAACATAAACAAATGCAAAGTGATCCACTTACACTGAGGAGGACTTGGGTGTAACTATCACTAGTGATCTCAAGTTCTCGAGGCGGAGAAGAAAGCCCAAAGGATGTTAGGTTATATAAAGTGACAATTTGGATTTCGGACCAAGGGGATAGTACTATGTTTTTATAATTTCCTTGTCCGACCGCACCTGGAGTATTTCGTACAATTTTGGAGTCCTTCGCTTCGAAAGGATATCGCAAGATTGGAACGTGTGCAAGCCAGAGCAACCAAACTGATTCCCTCTATCAGACACAAGAGTTACTATGATAGATTACGGGAATTAGACTTGTTCTCGCTGGAGACCCGGAGACTGCGTGGTCAGCTTATCGAAGTGTTCAAAATACTTCGAGGCTTCGATATTGTAGACTACAGGGATATTTTCCAGCTTAGCGAGGGCAGAACAAGAAATCACGGCTACAAACTTGAACTGAAGCGTTACCAGCGTGATCTGTGTGGGAAATCTTTCACATATAGCATCTGTGGCACTTAGAACGGACTTCCAGTGGAAGTTGTCAACAGCAATTCTGTTGAACAGTTTAAGTCGAGACTCGACAAAGTCTGGAAAAATAGCCGCTTGGAGACCTGAAGCGTGGCTCGAGTGCTCTTCTAGAGCGTCAATCTGACCCTTTAGATGAATGCGCCTGCTCAAGTGTTCACTCAAAGGTCCCACTTTGAATGGATTGTAAGGTCTACTAGGGTACCTCTTTTCCTTGTTACTCTTTGTTGCTCTCTCTCTCTATTGAACCCCATAAAGGGTTCAATAGGGCCGATCATAGTTAAAGATGGAGTTATGACGGATGTCGTAGAATGACCCTTGGCTTTGATCACTATACTCTTTGACTCCCTTTTAGTATCGGTATGCTTTAAGGGGCGTGAGTTACTTCTATGATGAAGTAGGCTTTGTTCTAAGAGTGTTATTTTAGTGGTTTAGTTCTTAAGGAAGAGCTATTTTTAAACACATAAGGATAAGAGGAAACACCAGAATCTACCAAAATAAACATGTATTTTAAATTAAATATTACAAACCAACAGTAAACACATTTCTATCTTTGGCCTCAAAGATCTTTAAATGACAAAACATAAACAAATAGGCTTCCAGTAAACATACCAATTGCCAATTAGTATTTTTATCACGACTCTATTTGATTAGCGTAGATATAAATGTTATTGTTAACTTACAGGTAGGTATTAGGAATTGCCGGATGTCGCTGGAGGACTTATCTCTCGCTTTGGAGTGTTGTGGCCGCTAGTGGAATTTTCGTCGCCTGTGACGGGGGCTGATTCTTCAACGTAATTAAAGAACGGGAGCTCGTTGGGGCAGGGTTCTTCTCCTCTCACTCTTACGGTGCTTGAGATGTGAGAATCACTTGAGTGTGAGCGGCTTTGCTTTTCTTCAGTCGGACTTCTTTGCAGACTGAAAAGGCTTCTTCGGTATGGCACCGATATAAAGCTTGACTATTTAGGTTAATACGGCCCTGAAAGGGGGGATCGATTTTCTCAATCTGATCCTATCGTTTCTCACGGAAATAGTCTAGTATGGCTGAAGGATCGATCTTCACGAACTAACCCTTCTTCCGGCGTATCGACTTCTAATCTTCTTATCTGGCTGAAAGATCGATCTTCACGAACTAATCTTTCTTCTGGCGAATTGACTACTAATAATCTTCTTGTCTGGCCGATGGATCGATCTTCACGAACTAATCCTCCTCTGGCGTATCGACTTCTGATAATCCTCTTCTCTTTCTTTGCGGGGCTTATTTATAGGCGGATTGCCGCCCCATCTAAAGGGGGAATTGACCATGCCACAGCGGCAAAGGGGGGGGGGAGCGAATGGTGAGTTAGCATCTGGGGAGAGCGAGAATTCCTGAGGTGGCACTGGGGCTCCCAAGTCAGCTCGCAAATTATAGGCTCGCAACCGCACCGCTACTTGGCGTGCCTTCTGACTCGCACCGCTTTTTTTCCATAACCACGGGTTTATGGGTCTCGTAGGTAATTCGATCGTTAGAGCGTCGTTTAAGGACCCTAGGTGGTTGCCTTCAAACAGATGTTAGCTCCAACTGCCCACAGTGGCGGGGAGATCACACATGGTAAGCATTTTCGCCTGCTACCTTTCCCACGCTTCTCCTCATGAGGGGGGGGGGCTTTAATGTACCTATACTCCTCCAGGATGCTTAATGTAGCCATTTCTCCACAACGGACGTCCCAGAACAATTTGCTAAAATATTAAATAATCACTTCTCGAGCGTTTTTAGTATTAGGACGTGACACAATTAAAAACACTAGGCGAGGATATAAATTTTGCAAGAAGAAATACCCTATCTAACATAAGTATAAATGAAGGGGAGATTCTCACATAATTAATAAAATGAAAAAATCGAAGTCACTTGGGCCCGATGGGGTGTACCCAACCCATCTTAAAGAACTAAAAACTGAATTTACAAGACCGCTCTGCACGATTTTCAATCGATCAAAAGAGCAAGGCCTAGTTACAATAGAGTTCAAGGGTGCAAATGTTACGCAGATATTCAAAAAAGGGGATATAACTGAGCCTACTAATTTCCGTCCCATCAGTATAACTTTTGTAATTGGCAAACTCTTAGAATCGATAATTAGAGATAGGTTGGTGAGCCATTATAAGGCTAATAATTTAATTGCAGACTCCCAGACTCCATGCATTTAGGATGTCATAACTTAAAAGTAGAATACCATATGAAAGGCCAAATTCTCGAATCCGTTAACTTAGCAAAAGACCTGGGGATTTTAATCTCGAGAACCTTAAAGTATCGAAACAATGCGCAGAAGTCCTGTAAAAAAGCAGACAGAATGCTAGGCTATATTGCTCGGAATATTACTTTCAAATCGAAAGATATAATCCTGTCACTATACAAATCGCTCGTGCACCCACACCTCAAATACGCGGTTCAATTTTGGTTTCCCTCCCTAAACAAGGATATAGCGCAGTTAGAAAGAGTGCAACGTCAGGCTACGAAACTATTTCCTGGAATCCGAAACAAACCGTACGAAGATAGACTCCGCTCATTAAACCTACTATCACTTGAAAGAAGATGATTACGTGGACAATTGATCGAGGAATTCAAAATCTTAAAATGATTTACTAATATTGATTACAGACTATTGTTCGAGATGGATGAAAGGGCTAACGTACGCCAAAATGGTTTAAAATTAGTGAACAAGCGATTTAACTCTACTATAGCTCAAAATTACTTCCCGTTTAAAATCACGCAAACGTGGAATAGCCTGCCCAACCGTGTAGTAGAAAGCACGTCAGTTAATATGTTCAAAACTCGACTTGATGAGTACTTCAATAGTGTAAATATAACGTAGTAGTAGCATAGAAGAACACGCCATATGAAATAAGGAGTTGGAAAAAAAATAAAATGAAATGAGCAATAAAAAGATGCCAGGGGCGCCTCCCTGCATGGAGTGAATGTGAATTTCCCTTTTCTTTTTCTGTCTTTCCTAAAGTATATTATTTTCATCACTAGCAGGCGAAGCCTGCGGGAGAAGACAGTACTGTCCTATCAACCCCCCTCCCTGGTTCGAAGAAGCGTGTTCATGTATTTGAGGGATATCTGAACCTGCATGTCAAGGGTACTCATGTAGATAAGTGTGTACCGTAGAATTGAAATAATTAGAAGAGGCATGTAAAGAAAGTCCAAATGATACACAAATAGATAAGTGTGTACAGTAGAACAGAAATAGTAAAAAAGATAAAAAAGCAGCATGTAAAAAAAGAATGATACACTAACGCTAGAATGTGGTAGATAACATCTTCCGTAAGCGGACTGGCCTTGAGCGGATCTTAGGGTCTTTGCTGGTCCTTGTTTCTGTTGTTCTCTCTCTCTCTCGCTCTGATAACTATCACTAGTGAACTCAAGTTTTGAAAAGGTGCAGTGAGGCGGAGAAGAAAGCCAAGAGGATGATAGGCTACATAAAGCGACAGTTTGGATATCGAGCCAAGGAGATAGTATGTACTCTGTTTGTACAACTAACTCTCTTGTCCGACCGCATTTGGAATCGCCGTACAATTTTGGAGTCCTTCGTTACGAAAGGATATCGCGAGATTGGAACGTGTGCAGGCCAGGCCAACAAAACTGATTCCCTAGCAGACACAAAGGTTACGAAGATAGGTTATGGGAATTAGATTTGTTCTCGGTGGAGACCCGGAGGCTGCGTGCTCAGCTTATCGAAGTGTTTAAAATACTTCTAGGCTTCGCCAATGTGGAATAAAGGGATATTTTCTAGCTAAACGAGAACAGAACCAGAAATCACGGCTACAGACCTGAACTGAAGCGTTACCACGGCGATCTGAGTGGGAAATTTTTCACATATAGAATCTGTGGTACTTAGAACGCACTTCCAGTGTAAGTTGTCAGCAGCAATTCTGTTGAAGTCAAGACTAGACAAAGTCTTGAAAATCGCCGATTGGGCACATAAACTGTTGTGCGTGTGTTCCTCGAGGGTGTCAAATGACACTTTCGAGAATTAGGCCTGCTCAGCAGTTAGGCCAAAGGTACCCTCTTTGAATTGACCGTAGGTTTACAAGGGTACTTAGTTTCTTTGTGACTCCTTGTGACTCTCTCTCTCTCTCTTTCTCTCTATTTCTCTCTCTCTCTTTCTTTCTCTCTCTCTTTCAACATTACAGAATGTGAATTTTAATGTTATCATATTTTTTGAGATTTGATGCAATCTAAAATCAACCGTACATAATTATTCACACACGATACTACAGTCTACACATGCCACTCTCCAGCCAAATTGAAAGAAAAAGGGTTCATTTAAACATCACCTGTATATGAGAAGATAATCAAGCCGTGAAAATCCGTGAAAATCCGTGAAAATTTGAAGTAGCGCTTGCTATTATTGAGTGGCAATGATGACGGGTGCGCAGAGAACGATAATACAAGCTTTACTGTTAAACATGTACAGACAGGGCCATCAGCGAGTCATAGCATTCTGGGCACCATTTTTATGGGTATTGGTTATTATATGGTTTACCTAAATAGCATATAAATACACATAAATTAGATTCATAGAAATCGAAAGTTGAACTTTTAAGATTTGGGCTACGTGACTGAATTTGACGAACACGAGTAAATTGGGGTTGGTAATAATGAAAATATTTATAAGCACAGTACTCACGCCTTTGAGATGAGTCCGCAAAAACAGGGCAAAGTTGATTGGAAGATATTTTAAGCAAGGTGGTTCTAAGGGAATCTTTTAATATAGGGGAATTCTAAATTGAGTAATATATATATATATATATATATATATATATATATATATATATATATATATATATATATATATATATATATATAATGAAATGAACAAGTTCGAAAGTACTTGCAATCCGCCATCCACCTTTCATTCATTGTGGGATTTGTTGCATTTATTGCTCTGCTCACGCGCTACTTTGTGAGCTTCATATATATATATATATATATATATATATATATATATATATATATATATATATATATATATATATATATAATATTGGTAGGAGGCCAGGGCGAATATATAATTCATTAAAGTCAAGGCCTTGTTTACTGTTTCAAGGGGTTGGAACAGAACTTGGTCCGTTGTTTCTAGGCTATTCAAGAGAGTGCTTAAATCAATTTTCTGTATAAGTCCGAGGAGACGTCTTTCGACCGTACTGGGTCAACTGCTGTGGAAGAAATAGATGAATACGCAGCAGGCCCCACCTCCTCCTGCCCCACCAGGGACAGGAGGGGTGAGGAACTCCAGTATAATAATAATAAGTAGACCCTTCCCGCTCCCCTGACGCCTTCCTCTCCCAGCTCCCACTATTTTTGACTGGCCGGAGGGGGAAGAACCGGCGAAACCCAGTAAAGGAGGAGGGGAGAAGAAGTGATATGCTTGAAAAGAGAAAAATCAGTAGATAGGAGAAGTTGATCTAAGTTGATCTTCTTCCTGAATATAGGGGGAAAATACAAGAATGGAATATGACTATTTCTTAGACCTACTGATTAACGTGGAACCTGAACCATAATCCACAATTTACTTATCTGTTATGTTTATCTTTCCCCATCAAGTTGCACAGCGCATACTCCCCCTAAGCTGTCGGAGAGTTGCCAATCTCTATCACTTTTCTTTCTTGTTCATGCGCTGTCATTGCAATCTTTTTAGCATGCCGGGAGAGCCGTGTAATCTCTGTAGTCTTTTAATCATATTTTCATTCTTGTGTGTTTTGTATCACTCATGTCGTTATGTTAATATATGTTTGAGATTTAGTTTTGCGATGTATATTTCTTTGTTTTTTGTTGTTCGTGGAGAGTGTTTTTGTCCCTGCTTACACGGATTATGTTCACTTTAGGTTTCCCCATGGAGCACTGTAGTGCACTTCTTTTTTAGCACTCTGTCACCTTTTGGTGTCTTCATCGAGTGTTCTTATTCGTGACTTTCTTTGTGGGTAAGTTTTCCATAGCCGGGCGATCTGATCCATTCGGGTTTAGTTTTACCTTTGGTTTACTTTTAGCTCCTTGGGAACTGGGTCATGACTTTTGGAGGCTCTCACGCTCCCTGTATAAGAAGACCTCATCACTTATCCCCAGATTTGCTCTTCTGCGGGCGAATTGTGAGCCATTGGCTTCTATGGATCGTTTCAGTCGATTTTCATTGCTTGTATGGTGGACCTCTTGGTTTTGTCGTCACCATCAGCTCTATACTCTCCACATACCAATTCTGAATGTGTTATGGTGTAGGGTAACGCAGTCGCAAGGGAAGATCCTAAAGCTGTCATTGAGGACTAATTCCTCAATAACATATTTATAGCATTTTTTTTGAAGGACCTTCGCGTAGGGATGTGTCTACGTATTGCTGTTTTTCCCCCTATTGGAAGAGAATATTCCATATTGATATATACCTTGAGGTTTAGGTCTGCTGTCTCAATCCTCTTTGTGCTACATTTAAAGGCTGAATTTTTTTTGTCTTCTCAGTTGCTCATCGGTTCTTATTTGCGGATGTTTCTTTTTATTTATCATTTTATTTGATTTGTTTTATCCTGTGATATTGGCCTCATTGATATTTATAATTTCTAAGGGGGTTGGGTTCTCAGAGAACCATATTTTCTTCATACCCTTTTTACTATCATGGTATTGAAGGTTTCAGAAAAAAGTGCTAGGTTCGCCTATATTCTTTACGTGCGCGTAAAGGATGCTCGTAAGAAATTCCATCGATAACCCGTTTGAGACTGTGAGGTGCGTCTCTGGACACTCTTGCGTAGGTTGCATTCCAATTGGGTTATTTCTTCTATTTTTTTTTTTTTGCTATTTTTTATTTCCTTTCTGGGCAAACTATTGGCATGGTTCGGCTTGGCCTGCCGCAGTTGGTACATTTCTTTTCAGTCGTTTGGGTACAATTTTGCCAATAGTGCCCTGGTGTTCGTATTCGGAACAGCTTTATTCTGTTTCCGTGCATTATTTTGTTGTGCAATTCTCCATTTTTTAGCAGTTCAAGCATATTTTTTATGTTGATAGCTCTTTTAATATTTTCTGGTAGAATTCTCATGCAAAACAAGAGTAATCCTTTCTGGCAAATATTATTAACTATTTCCTTTTTCTCACACACTACTTTGAAAACGTGTGTATGGTTTCCAAACTTTATAATTTTATGTATTTTTATACATAGGTGATTTCTTTTTTATCTCTATTTTGATTTAATCTTTATTATGTGAGCCGTCTCACATGTCTAGTTTACAACATACAGAGGTTCCCGTTTGCCCTGATTTAGTGAGGAATTTTGTGGGATAGTCCAATTTTCTTGAGCATTTCGATTCCTTCTGCAGAGACAAGCTTTCTTACGTGGCACTCGGTGTAGCAGATTACTATGTATCTGTTTGAGACGTCTATTAATCGAATAAAGGCAGCTTTGAAATTTCAGTAGAGAGTCTAAACGAGTTTGCCCTTTTCCGGATTGTTTCCGTTTTCGATGGTCCTTTGGGGTACTCGGATACATTCGAACCGACCTTCTTTCCTGGATGCGGGAGGCGGTCCGCCACTTCCTTATTTATCGAGCGCACAGGAAGCTCAGATTTGTGGTGGTCTTTTCTCGATTTATTTTGGTCTCTCGTCCTTCTGTAAACAATCTAAAAAGAGTGTGTTAGGACAGTCCTAATATTCTTTTGCACCGCCTATGGTTCCCTATTTCCCTTCAAATTTGAGAATCACTCCTCGACTACCTTACGTGATTAGACTTACTTTTATTAGGCGCCTCTACTAAATTTGAGGATCGTGGTCCTAAGGACCCCTTTTCATCGCCTCTTTATTGGGGCTTCCTTCCGGTGTTTAATATCTCCTACTTTGAAGTGATTCTGAACTTAGTAGTGGGCGAGTTATGTTGCTTTAAGTATTTAAAAAGGTGTAAAAGATAAGTGAAAAAGCAGGAGAAAATAAAGTTAGATCCCCCTCTAGGGTTACTACCCCGTCCACTGAAAGCAGGAGGAATACCTCATCACTCATCAGTCTACTGGACTTGCGAAGATTCACGTTTTTATCCGGTTTGCTGCAGTTGCCTTCTTTGCTAGACGCTGATCTTGTATTGCGTACTGCGTATCAAGGAAGAAAGAGAGGGTATATATTAGAAAGGGGAAGAGGTATATTAAAAAAAGGAAGTGAAATAGAAAATTTACAGTGTGCCCAGTGAATGAGTTTGTCCCACTTCTGGATCTTTTTTGTTTGTATCCATTTGATATCTTTTTATTATACTGATACTATTGTTGTCTCATTATTGAGATCCTTTTGTTCTGCTATTTTCATTTTTGGTGCAATTTTTGAGGATTTTTGCGTTGTTCTTGTTGATTGTGTTTCCTCATGAACCAGCCAGGATCACGTGTACTTTGGCTCAGTTTCTGCCACCCTTGCATTCGATATATAGCGTTTGTACCTACCTCCCTAGGGATTTTGGCGAGAATGTTCCATATGTTACGACATCTTTGTAAAAAAAATGTTTCTAGTATCTATCCGGGTTTGGTCGTGTTGACTTCTTGAAGTCCTTAACTCGTGTTAATTTGTGCTGGAAATGAATCTAAGCCCTCCGTTCGGCACCATTTGTAGCCTTGAAGAAATAAATTTCGATGCTATATGAACGGGACTGCAGGATACAACAGTTTTGACCTGACTAATTTTAGGTATAGTTAGTTTTTTTATATTCGGTGAGGTTTCGGTATTGGTGCAGTTTGTCGAGTTCGGTATGAACCAATACAATTTTTGTGCCCATTTCTTTTCATGGCGAATCTGGATTGCGGAAGCCAAAAACGGACATACTTATTGAATAGTCCATCTTAAAATTTTTAATATTGAGGGGTGCCGTTCGTTGTCGCCTGATAGGCTGTGCAATGAAATTTGATTTGGATCTTTTAGCATTATTCAAATTTGGAGATTCTTTCACCTTCGGCCGCCGTGATCCGAGGTATCATCCTTTCCGATTTCGTCTGTCAGACCACAACCTGTGTGACATCGTTTGTGTACTAGATATTAAGCGTTTAGTGATTTAGGGGCTTCGGTAGTTCCCTCATGTAAATGATGCCAGCTTGAATTGTGTTTAAGTAGCTACTGAGAATTTTTCGCAGTAAAGTTCAAGTCTCGTCCTCGAGAATTTATATTTCAAGCTCTGAATCTAAACTTTTGCCCTTAAATGAGCCCGAGCGTTATCGCGATGGAACAAAACTCTGTCATGAATTTTTCCTTGGCGTTTTTTCTTAATTGCTTGATTTAATTTCTCCAGAACTCGTTCATAATATATTGCAATGGCAGTTATTTATCCTTCTAGGTAATCTATTAGCAAAACACCTTCAGAATTCCCCCAAAGTGTTGCCATAATCTTTGAGACAGATCTTTCAGCTGTTTCTTTGACGGGCCCATTTGACCCCCCTCGGCAACCATTGCTTAAATTGCTGTTTGTCATCGGGATCATACTGGTACAACCACGTTTCATCTCCAGTCACAATTCTTTACACAAAATCGCTTGGATTATCATCTCATTTGTTTAAAGTTTGAATTGACAGAGTGGCCCTCATTTCAAGCTGATGATCCTGCAACAATTGCGGCACCCATCGAGCAGAAAGCTTCCTCAAGTGTAGATGGTCATTTAAAATTGAATGAGTCGATCTCACCGATATGGCTAGATTGCTAGCTATAAATTCGACACAATATTGACGATCTTCCTATACTATTTCTCTTGTGGGGGTCGAACCAAGTAAAACGTTCGAATGAAAAATTTAAACGGTTCGCACATTGAATCTTATAAAGGGGAAGACAAACTTCCCGGTATATATCGTTCTCTTTCGTAAATAGCAAGACAGACTTCCCGGTATGTATTTCTATTTTGTAAATGGGAAGAGGACTTACCGCTTTGTATTATTCTCTTTCGTAAATGGGAAGATAAACTTCTGGGTTTGTAGTATTCTCTATTTTGTAAATGGAAAGTTAAACTCCCCGATATGCAGTATTTTTCTCTTGTAAATAAAGGAACGAAACTCCCAGTGTACTCGGTCTGTGAAGGAGCTTTCCGAAACCGTTGCTTCCTGTGCCGGATAGTGAGGTAAAGGACGAATGTAATGGACTTTATTCGGGCACAAATCGTGCGGATCACAGAAAGCGACACTGTTGAGTCGATGCTACTTAGAGCTTTTGTTATTCTCCTTATAAGACCTAGTAGGGAAGAGTTCACGCCATCGAGGTCGTGTCCAAACCTTTACCACCTTTACCGAGAATACATATTCGGTAGCGTAGCTGGATCCGAGCCCTGATTGAGCGCTTAAAAATTCGGAAATTGGACATTAGACATAAACAAGTGGAGAAGCTAGATAGATAGAGAAATAGTTAGTTAGTAGAAGGGTTTATTTGTGAAAGATTTGGGAATAAGGGATAGAGAAGATAGTTAAGGCCTTGGGGAAAGGGTATCTCTGTCTGTGTCTTTTCGCTAGAATATTTGCTCTTCTTTCATCTTTGTTATTTTAGCTTAGAAGCCTTTAAAGTTTTTCTAACATTTGTGTTAGTCTGATTTTTTTTTAAATATAATTTGATCAAATTTTATGTCTATTAGTTTGTACAAACAAATTATTTGTACCTTTGTACATTGTAGCTTCCAAACCCTTTTGTATGTGTGTTTTGTGACCTTGTTGATTGCTTATCCAGTATTCTTATGCGTAGATTGGGTCTTGGTTGTGCCGCGCAGCTCTTCTGCTGCTGGGAAACCTTTTCCAAGCCTGGCTCAGTATTAGGGCGGGATTTCCGAAGTGATTCCTGATGGAATCTGGGTAAGAGTTCTTCTCCACCTTCCACCAAATATTGAGGGCCCTGGTACCTAAGTCTTTGTTTATCGCGCTCGCTGATGTTGGTTTCTTTGTATAGTGTCTGTTGGCGTTTTCTGTCTCTTCTCCTAGCGCTGTTTATTATTAAGAGTGCTTTATTTTGCACTCTTAGAAGTTTCATCATCCAAGTCTTTGGAATAGCCGATGGAGCATGGGTGGATACAGTATTTTTGGTATGATGTAAGCATAGTATATTTTCTTTTTATTGCTTCTTCTGAGGTTTCTGAATCGTAATAATTCTCTGATATCCTGACTCGTACGTGCAATTATGCTGTTTATTTGGTTTCTATATCCCCTGACATTTATTTTTAACCCTAGCACTGTGCCTACTCTCTTGTATGGATATCTCTCATCCCCTACATAAATTGGTACTATTTTATTTCTTTTGATTGGAATGATAGTAAACTTGTTCATGCTAGTTGCAATTTTCCAGCAGCGTTCGTATATATTTAAGTTCTCTATTTCATATGCCGTCATCCTTGCCATTGTCCTTTTATTTTTATAGGAGGAGACCACAATCTGTGACACGTCGTCGTCGAACTGGATATACAAAGATTCCTCTAGCCTAGGACTAGGGAAATCTCTAGTAAATATCGAGTAGAGCAGTGGACTCAAACACCCACCTTAAGGGACGCCTTCTTCCAGTTGAAATTCTAGTCACTGGTATTCCCCGATCTTGATGATGGCTCTTATATCTATGACGTAAACACAAGTTATTTTCTCCAATCTGGTATTGAGTCCCAGGTGGAGGATTTTAAACTGTCGTCCTCGGGCCACACTTTATCAAATGCTTTCTTGACCCCCCTCAATACTAGATCACCGTGCTTATTCTCTTTTTTCTATTTGGGCTAATTTCTGTGTTAAAAACGCCAGTGCTGTGTCAGTAACTCTCTACCTTCTAAATCCGTGTTGTTGAAAGTTGTGTAGATTATTGGCATCCAGGTAAGATTGCACTCTGTTGGCGATGAGTTTTTCGAAAGTTTTCCCTCCAAAGAGAGCGGGCGGTAGTCTGATGGGGAGATTGGGGGCTTCCCTGACTTAGGAATGAATATCCTTTTTGAATGTTTCTAGGCATCGGGAAAGTATCCCGTATTGAGGCCCGCGTTCATGATATTAGTTAACCTTTTTTTATGTTGGGTGGAGCATTACTGAAGTTTGCTTTCGTTAAGCCTGAGTGTCCTGGCGCACGTTGCTTAAAAGTTTTTAGCGTTTCGTTTAACTCCTGTAGGGAAATCTTTTGCCCGAGGCCCACCATGGGTCTTTCCACTGAAGCGTTATTGAACGGATATGTCCGTTCAACCTCTTCGTTGTTCAGCTAGTCTATTATCCCGTTCCCGAACTCTATGTCAAAATTTTCTTCTTTAGGAAAAATTCTAAATATGTTGGACCAATGTTCTCAAAATTTGACTTCTATCTCTTCTTGTTTTATTTTGTCTGCTGGCATTCCTCTGTATCTCTTCAATGTTTGCCAGAACGTTCTGGGGTCCATTTCCTAATCGAGTTCTTCAATGAGTCGGTCCCAAATGTCTGCTTGCTGTTCTATGATCAGCTGGTGGAGGTGTTCCTTGGCTTCACGCTTCATCTAGTGGAGGTCCCTGTTTGGTCCCCATCTGTAGATTGAGTCCAATAAGCTTCTATATTCTTTTTGAATATCAATCATTTCCGGTGTCCATTTTTGAGCTGGTAGAGTTTTATATTTTATCTTCGGGATAGTGTTCTTATCTGCCTCCAATAGTTTTGTTGTAAGGCGGCTTAATTGCTCATCAATTTATTCTGGTGTAACTTCCTCTAGGCTTGTTGGAACGTAGTTCTGGCAAACGGCCTGGTAGGCCTCCCAGTCTGCTCGCGCATACGATTTCCTTTCCCTTATTGGTATTTGAATTGGGCTTGTTAACAGTGTGATGATTAATGCTTCGTGGTCGCTGGGTAATTGTAGGGAAACCTTGAGCTTGTGAAGACTATATCGGGCTTAGTTGCACCCCTTGCTAAGTAATAGGTCGGTAACTCTGGTCCAATGCACACTGCTACGTTTCTTTCTAGTAGAAGTTCTAGATTTCGTCCCGCCGTGTTGGTGCTGGTGTAGTCAGCGGCCCTTCCCCTTTCGTGTAAGTCTCTAGCGAACATCACCGCTTTTTTATGGGAAAACAGCCTCAAGAAGTTGTGGATAGGAATGTACCCCCTTCTTTGGGGTTGGTACCCAGTAGCAATAGTTATGGGCCTTATGGTAGTTTTGACCTATATTGCTACGTATGACTCATCTAATGTAGGTAGAAGCTTGTGTATGAGGCCATTTCGGATTTCTATCACCGCACCGTCGAAGGCCTTATATGTATGGTTTGTTGTGTAAACTTGGAATCTGAAGATTTCATGTCTTTGTTTTTCGTGTTAATGCCGTGTCCAGATATTAAATCAATATCCGCCTCAAGGTTCTGAATTATGTTCCCATACTCTGAACTCTTTATTGTCCAACCATTTACATTCATGTACATTATTTTTTAGGTTTCTTGCTGCAGAGTCCATTTTTGTAGTATGTGTCTTCTGTTTGTTTTTTTGTTTTGTTTTCCGTTGGTTTGTACCTTTTGTCTTCTCTTCTGTCTTGCTTTGATCATGTGGCCTGGTAAGGGGCGTTCTACACTTACCGTTTCTCTTTTTATTGAACTCACTCTGAGAGATATTATTGAAGATTTTTGGTGTATACTTAATTTTTCCTTGATAAAGGGCCTCTTCAACCTGATTCTCTGGCATTTGGTCTTCGTATTGGCATTTAATTCTCTCGTTTATGATTCCCTCAGAGATGGCCTCAGCATGATGTTCCTTGGGATAAAGAGTGTTCCCTGTGGCGAAAAGTTTGAGATTTATCCTTTTTGCATTTATTTGTTGCTTTTTTCTCGGGTAGACGTCGGGGATCTTTTCCTCGGCTGGCTGTTGGAGCTCTTTTGGTCCCTGGCTGCACGTTCTGATTTTTTTTTCTTCTATTTTTTGTTCCTGCTCTGTTTCTGTTTCCATCTCCTTTGCATTATGAGATTGTTTTTCTTGTTTCTTGAATGCTTCCGCGTTCTTTCTCGCTTCATGTGAAGTAATTCTTGGATCCCTGCAGTTGGAGGAGTTTCTTCCTGATTGAGTTGGTAGTTGAGCCTAGGTGGGTTCAACAAGTTTAACTTTCAGAACTTCTTCAGGTGTAGGATTGTCAGGGAACCACATTTGGGGCATTCCGTTGTTTTTTAGCATCATATTCAGTTCCACCTTGAATGTCCCTGGTCTTGATAGGTTCGCAATGTGGGTGTAATAAATACAGGCCATTATTTGCGTTGAGTTTTCGTTTTCGACATGGAGCAAAGTACTGTCCTTGGTTGTTTCTCCCGTGGATGCTTTTGCAACCTGGGCATACATGTTTTTCTTCTTGCTATATTTTTTTTATTATGCTTTTTTTAAGGGACATGTCATTGGGACGGTGGTCTTATGGGGTGGTCATCCATGCGTTAGCATCTGAAACAGATCTGAATCTCTGTGAACTACTCCCTTTCTAATTGATCGGGAGTGATCCTCACATTGAAAACCAACAGTCCTGTCTCACTGGCTTTTTGAGCCATACCTGTATATCTAAATACCACTTTAAAGACATGGGTATGGTCTTTAAATTTGATGACTTCTATCATTTAAGCCCAACTGTGGTTGGTTTCAACTTCTCTTTGTAACTCTTCAGTGTCATAAGATCCGACCCATAAGTCCAGACGTCTACATATAACGCTTCTATGTGTTAGTATTTGGGGAGGGATTTTGGGAACTAGACCGATATTTTTCAGAACGTGCACTGACTTTTGTGTTGTCAGAGCTTCGACGTCCTTCTCATTTTGGCACAGTGCTATATAACCTTGGGGATTATCAATTAATCTAACCAATGCAATATTGAGTTGGGTATATATTGTTGAGAATACTTTCCCTATGCCTGGTTTTTCCCTGGTTAGGGCTTTGAGAGGGATCCTTGTAGTTTCCCTCATATTTATAGTGGATTTTAGTGAACCATGATACCCTTACTGCTTGTAGTAATGGAGGACAAAGGAAGAGGAAGGGGGGGGGGCATTCTGACTTGCCTACTTATAAGCAATTTATTTAGAGATCTTGGTGGATAGTGGGGGTAGGAGAGAAAGATATAGAATAAAGAATTTTATATATCCTTGTCCACGTACCTTTCTTCTGAGTTTTCTTTTATGTTTAGGATATAGCACCGTTTGGTATTTCTCACTATTGTTCACTTGCACAGTTTGGTAAGGGATCGGTGTAAGTAGCTTATTAATTAATTACACACAAGTCTCATATGGTAAGTTCATGTAATTAAAGACCCTTGTTTTCATTATAATCAGCCCTTGGATTTTTATGTATTAAATTATTTATTTTGAGTTAGATAAGTCACTTAGGGAGTATAAGAACGGCGTTCACTAATTGGAGAGCTTATTTCTAATTTTTGGGCACTCAATCCCACTTTAGTATTAAAAGGCACCAGGCGAACAATGTTTGTTAAAGTTTATTTAACATGTTCACAATTAATAATACTTCCAGTGTTTGGCGAGCATCTGGGCACTTATTTAATAGTAAATTACTTGTGCGCTGAATAATTTATTACCGTATTAAGCAATATCGGATTTATTTTGTTTTTGTACTTTTTTGTCACTACGGTTTTTCACTTCGATTTCTCGTTCAAGTCAGTAATTCCTTGTAAATAAGTAATACTTCTATGTGTTATGGGAAGTACAACACAGGTTGTATCTATTTAATATCCTCCTTTACCGATTCTTCCAGATCCACGAGAGTAGAATGCCGCAAGCATATAAAGCAGTCAAATTCGAAAATGAAATGAAAAGAGAAGTGGGAGACAAAGAACAGCTCTTCCGAACCTCCTCTCGCCCCCCTTGACCCTCATGGAGCGGCCAAGGTGGGGTTCGGGGCAGTACTCCTTTGTTGACCTCCACAGTCACACTGTCTAGAGCCAAAGTAGGCTCCAAGTACTGTGAGAACAGCTTTTTTCTAACTATAACTTTGCAGTTTATCGTGACCCCTGTCCCACGCATCTACTGTGAGTCCAGTGTTCGAATGTGATAATAAAAAAGTATAGATGTTAAAGGCTGAAGGAAGTAAGGAGTTTGCAAAAAGATGCTGGTTGCCTGGAGATCAGACTTATCTCTGTCCATTATAGGTAGTTATAGCTATCGTGATAAAGTTAGAAAATAGGCATTTGCGAGAGTGTCCCGCATTGCTGTTTTTTTGTGTTTTTTTTTTAATATGTATTTATTTTTAATATGTTTAAGTAGCGTTTGTGTTTAGGAGGCGTTCATACCGCTATTAGTAATTATTCTTACTAAAAATTGATGTATGTATCTATATCTCTATCTATTCTTTCGTATTCCCATCCTAGTTATAATTGACTATATGCTATTCTCTGGTGGTGCTTCGGTTAATTAATTACTCTTAGTCGTCGTCGATTATTATTCCTCTTCTCTAGGTGTAGATTTCTTCTTCGTCCTCTTCTCCTCCTTTTACTATCCTTGGGAAACTTGGGAATAATCTGTGTGATCTCCATCTTTCTCTTTGGTCAATTTGGTTGGTTAATTCAACTCCTACTTCATTCTATGACTTTTCTATGACTCTCCTTGCTCTTTTTGCAATTATTCTGTTGGTGGCTTTATCTTTGCCTCACTGTGCTGGTCTCGTAGTCTTTTTCTTTCTCCTATTCTAGTGTTTGTTATTAAGTATATGGCTTTGTTTTGGACTTTTTGGAGTCTTAATAGGTTACTTTGTAGGGGTGGAAGATGTATCAGAGAAAAATTCGTTCCAAGTCGATAATATAAATAGCCCATTAAATTACCAACTCAGAACGGAATCCGCCATAGCGTGATGGCTAGAGTATTGGCATTTAGATCTAAAGATACAGCGTTCGAAACTCAAAGTCCACAATTTTTACGAAGAAAAATCACGAAGCAAACGGAAATCAAGGAAAACGACTCATCAAGAATCCAAGAAATCATCAACTCATCAAGACGCAAGAAGAACTCATCAATTCATCAAGAAGCAAGAAGAAATCATCACGTCAAGTTAATTGGAAGATGCATCAAGAAAGGAAGGATACGAAGATCAAGAATTTCCCCAGCCAACTTAAAGAAGAAGGAATCTACGGCATCAAGAATACCAAGATTCAGATAAATGGAAGACAATGTTTGAAGGGGCAACTTCAGTCAAGAAGAAATAAATAGATTCGAATATAGAAAATCTCAAGAAGATGAATGATATTGATAAATAAATAAATGAAAAAAAAGGAGGTCCCTCCTTTATAACTTATCGAGATCGTGTACATCGCTATGGTTGGATAAATAATCGCGGACTGTACTATGGCTTGATAAATTTTTCTCTTTTTTTTCATGCTTAGGTTAACTAACTTGTACAGTAATGCCAGGCCGCTTTTCCCTCGATTTACCCTCTCAGTTACGTGCTTTTTATAATCTGATTTCGTTAATCCAATCACCTTACATTCTTTGTCGTATCTGTAGCGCTGTCCTTTTACATATACATCTGAGATGCTCCTCCTGTACACGGGTACCTTATTAAATTTATCCTTGTTGCTTTTAATTTTCCATTTTTCTTCGTATCTATTAATGCTTCCTATCTCTTCTGCAGTCATCCTAGCTTGCATTTGGCCGTTCCTGTAAGGGCAAACTATGATTTGAATGACGTCGCGGGCAAATTGGATGTTCAAGCAGCCCTCATTTCTTAGTAGTGGTATATCTGCTGTGTAGATTGAATAGAGAGACGGACTCAGACATCCACCTTGGAACAAACCCGCAGTGAGCTCGAATATTTTGCCCTGATGTCGTCCTATTTCCACATAAGCACGTTTCTCCATTACATAATCACATGAAATCCTTTTGATCTTGTTGTTCATTCCTAATCTGAGAATCTTGAGTTGCATACCCCTCTGCCATACTTGGTCAAATGCCTCGGACACCTCCTCGCATACGATGTCTACGCTTATTTTTTCTCTCTTTGCTTTCGCTATTTTTTCAGCGATGACTCCAAGGGCTATCTCCGTGCTTCTGTTTTTCCTGGAGCCAAATTGGCAGCTGTTTCTCTGGCCATTATCATCGAGGAATTTGGACAGTCTGTTATTAATTATTTTTTCAATACCTTAGCGATGAAATCTAGTAGCGATACTGGGCGGTAGTTACTCAATTGATCTGGGAGTTTTCCCACCTTCGATATGAATATCATCCTTGCCACATTCAGTTCATCAGGTAAGTTTTCCATGTTCAAACACGCCTTGGAGACGTTTCTCACTCCCTCCAGTATGTTCGTGAGTGCTTCGATGTAATTTAATCTGGTGAGTCCCGATCTGCCTGGAGATCTTTGTCGGAAGTTCTTTATGGTTTCTTTTAATTCCTCGGATGTAATGATTGCGTCTATTCCGTCGTTGTTCTTTCTCCTTTCCTCGACAAAGTGGAAGTGGTATGGACTTTCGATCTCCCCATTGAGTTCGTCCACGATCTGATGTTCGAATTCAATGTCATAGTCCTCATTCTCTTCTTCGCTAATTTTGAATACATTTCTCCAGTGCTCTCTAAATAATGTCTCTATTTCTTCCTCATCTTCTAAAATGTTGTTCCCGGGCATCCTTAATTTTCAGTTTATCCCTTGTTGTCCGAGTTTTTAATCTGTTGATATGTTTCCAAAATTTCCTTGGTGATGTTTCCACATCTATTTTATCGATGTGTTGATCCCATTTCTCTTTCTGTTTTTCATAAATTAGTACTATTAGTTGTCCTTTCTGTCTCCTTAGTGCGTTGTATGCTTCTCTTGATGTTCCGAATCTTCCTATATGTTCTGCCGCCCGGCCGATCTCCTCACTCAAAGCCACCATTTCTGGTGTCCACCTAAATTGCTTAATGGTTTGGAACGAGTTAATGGTGACGGCCCCCTTTTCTGCCCTTTTAATTTCTTCTCTGATCTTATCCAACTCGTCATCGATTTACTATAGAGTGGCTCCTCCGAACGGGCTGGGCACGTACGTCTGAAGTAATTATTTGTACTTATCCCAATCCACTCTATGGTACGCCTTCAATTTCTTCGAAAGGATTTGTATAGGATTCTTGTTTAGGTACATTAGAGTCGCAGTGTGGTTACTACAAGGAACATCCACTGGTTGCATAAAATAGTTAAAGGGCAGATTGAAGTTAGCCAGGCAGATGTCCGGTTTTGTTGCGTGAGCTCTTCGTAAGTATGTAGGGAAATCTGCTCCCAGTCTTTGCAGTATACGTCTATTGATAAGCGTGTTAAGTTGTCTTCCGACTCTGTTTGTATTTCTGTACCCAGAAGCCCCGCAATGGGCGTTTAAATCGTCCATCAATGACCGGTATCCTATAGTTGAACAGTTTAGTAAAGTTTTATACCGGTAATTGGGGGCGCCTGGGTGGCTGGTATCCAGTTGCGACAATGATGTTGCTTAATTCCATTTTAATTTCTATAGCTAAATATACATCCTCCAATCCTTGTATTGTTTTGTACTTCAATCCTTGCTTAACAGCTAGTGCCGCTCCGTCGTGTGTTTCTCCTGAATGATTTGTCTTAATAACATTGTAGTTCCATATCTTTAATTTCTCGTTTTCTGTGTTTCTTCCATGTTCTGATATTAGTATAACAACTGGGTCAATCTTTCTGAATAAGTTTCCGTACATAATTTCCTTGTCTTTCCATCCGCATGTGTTTATTTGTAGTTTTTATAATTTCTTAATATCCATAATCCAGTTGTCCATTTCCGTTCGTTTATTAGTTTTCCGCTATGTGTCCTATCTGTTAAGTTATCAGTGTTTCTTCTTTTCTTTCTTATGGGTGATATACCCGTTTTACTTGCGGATTTAGATCTGTTATGTCTTTGGGCTTTCCTGCGAGTAACCCATGTGCATTCTTGCTCTGTGTCGTCTGAGGTATTTTCAGTCTCTGAGTCATCGCTGTTTGTGTCCTCTTCTGTTTCTGCTGCCTGTCTGTTTTCTTTAGCCTCTTCGATTAACTCATGTTTTGTCTTTTTTGTGACTTTGATTTTGAAAATGGCCGATGAGTCGACTTCTTGGGCGAATTTCATCGGTTCGAGCCCGTTTTCCCGCAACATGCTGTTAACTGTTGTTGCGTAACTTTCAGGCTTAGTTATGTTCATCACATGGGCATGTAACATACAAATAAATATTTTGACGTTGAGAGTACCTTTCAAATTTATCTGTGTTGCCGGTCCTTGTTGGTAACTTTTTGCCATTGATGCGTATGAATTTCTATTTACGTTGGCGTTATTTCTGTTTGATTCTGTTTCTTTTCTCTTTATAATTTCTCTTCTTCTGGGTTAGATCATGGCCATAGTTCTGTATCCTCCTTGGCAGTTAATGCATCTTTTATCCGTGTTGTTGCAGTATCGCCAAGAATGGCCTTCAGTTCCACATTCAGAACAGATTATAAGGTCTTTTGGGGCGCAATTTTGAGTCATATGTTCCTTCAACGCATAACATCTGAAGCATATCTGTATGCTTGTGAATCCGTCTCTTTCTATGTGGGTGGATGGGATTTTCATGTTGAAAGCGAGAAGTCCCTGTTCGATGATCCTTGAAGCCATTTCGGTAGATTCGCAAATAACATTGAAAACGTGAGTGTGATCTTTAAATTTGACCATCTCTGCTATCTTGAGCCATTTCTGCCTCTCCTCTAGTTCTGCTTTTATTTCTTGGCATGGGTGCTCTCCTACCCAGGACTCGATTTTCCGGCAGATGACACTTCTATTAACCGTGATTTGAGGGGGTACTCCTGCTCCCAGCAGATGATATTAGCTGCCCTACGTCTTTATTTTCTGGTAAAATAACTGTGAATCCAGATGGTGTCGCAATGCATTTGATTCGTGGTATTTCCAGATCAGTAAATATGCATTGCACTAGTTCTTGTGGTGATCTTTTCCTTCCGTTGGATATGCGTTTAAGAGGAAGCCTTTTGAAGTCCGGTGTGTCCATTTTCCCTGGGATTCGTCCCTCTCCAAAGAGAGGGGTTCTTCTGTCGATCTTCAGCTGTGGAGACTTTATGCAGTATACACTAGTGAGAGGGGCCCCTCTATCTGTCCTAGTTCTATTTTGCCTACCTTCCAACTTTTGCACTCTCCTTGGTCAACCCTACCTATATGGGCCTAGCCCTAACAGCGGTCCATAGTTGGGTTCTGGCTCGTGACCAAGAATTGGGGCTGCTCTTCTGGCCCCCTAAGGGGGTCTCCTGCATGAGTTAACTGCAACTTAGACCTTGCCGGTGACCAAGTTATGTAGTGCTAGTGAGAAGTAAGTTTGAGGTAAAAATATGAATAAAGAGCCAAGAATTTAGAATAAGGAAGAGCAACCCTTTCGGGAGGGGGGGGGGGGGGCACGTCGCTCAAGAGGAACAGGAGGAATCTCCAATCAGCTCCAGGAGCGCATATATTAATTCTAGGAAGTTTTCTTGAAAAGCGTTTATTCGCCTCATGAAACCTTTCCTCCTTTACCCGAGATAACTTTCAGCTGTGTTTATATGCAAATGGTTTGAGCGTTATTAACTTTTTAAATCTATCGTGACGCTGATTGGACAATTATTGCAGTGCTTATTTTTAAATGCTGATTGGTCAATTTGTTAACGCTAAGGTCTGTTATTCTGAAAATCAACATAAGCGTGACAATTAAATGTATCTCAATCCTGATTGGTTGAATTTTATAGAATTATGAGTAGATAGAATGATTATTTATATAGGTGAATTTTTGTGGAAAACGAGATACCAAAATATTAAATGGAAGACCACATCACCGCAAACTGCCCAAGAAAGAAAGGAGACATATGTTCAGAATGCAGTGGCCCACATTCTTAGAGGAGCTGCTCAAATTCCACGAAAAAGTTTGTTAATTGCGGAGGGAGACACAGAACAATGGCAATGACATCCCCGAAGCGCAAAGAAATAATAAAGAAAAAAGAAATTTAAACGCAACAAAGAAAAGAATGAATAAGAAGCACCTCATATGCGGCGGCAGCATCAGTAACGAAAAACAATGGAACATCCACTCAAATGACGCTTGACGGAACTCTAAACGTAAAAATACTGACATGCATTCTACACTCAACCAGGAACATATGCCCCCACATTGAACTACATGCTCAGGGAAAGTGGGCTGGAGCCAATGAAATTCCCGCAAAATATTGATTAATCTGATATATTTAACATAAAACTTTCAGAAGATACAAAAAAGAAACTCTTGGAAGAAACACAAAGAAAGGAAAGCGAATCTGAAAAGAGGAAGACTCAGGAAGCGAGGAAACAGAATCTGAGAGCAGCACCGACGAGAACAATAAGAAAAACGTAAAAAGAAACACACGCAAAAACAAAAAAGAAAAAAGAAAATCGACTTGGGACACCTCGCCATGCGACCAAAGACCAGAAATACCAATCACGAAATGTGAAACGGATAAGAGTCATATCTCAGCAAGGACAGAGATGAAAGGCAGTAATACTAGGAAAAGATACCAATAAATTTACGTAATACCTCCACTCTCCCCAAAAGAAGAACCGCTTAAGAACATACAAACAAGATGGATAATAGAAAATAAAGAATTCTACAGATAAATACGAATGGCTGGAAGGATAAAGAAAACACATACGGAAATACTTTTAGAGAAATAGATTCCGACATCATTCTAATTTAAGATAACGGGATTAACCTTGAGACTCACAAACTAAAAATATGGAACTACGACGTAATAGCGACTAATCACAAAACGAACCACACGCCGGAGCAGCAATAGCAATAAAGAAAGGAATGGAGTACAAAACAAAACAAGATCTAACCGAATCTTACCTCGCAATTGAGGTCAAAATGGAATTAACCAATATAATAATCGTTACAGGATACCAACCACCGCGACGACTGGGACTCCCAATAAATAACTTTGCGAGCATATTTAACAATAGACTTCAAACTTTGTTTTGGGAGACCTGAATGCAGGAAACACGTACACAGGATATATGGACAGAAACCAAACAGGAAAAGACCCTCAAGCTCTAATAGACAGACGGATAATAAGAAGACTAGGACCGGAGTACCCAACGCTAATTAAAGACAGAACAGCGGCAGCTCCAGACCTTTGCCTTACAAACAATAACATTCATTTTAACTACCAGATGAAACCAGTAGATGTTATCTGCAGTGACCACACAGCAACACTACTCACCGTGAATCAGCAGCCAATACAAATATCCGTTAATGGAAGGCATAACATAGAGCAGACTGGGAAAAATACAAACAAGAATTGAATGACTACTCACCAAAAAGACTAAATGAAGCTACTTTAGAAGAAATCGAGGGCGAGCAGGAAAAAATAAGGAGACGAATACAATCAACTGACGAGAATGCAATACCAAGAAACACATACAAAACAGTTAAATACTTTATATGAACAGACGAAATGAAAACTAAGAGTGCAGAGATAAAAGCGATAAGCGAAGACATAATAATAAACGGAACGTCTAGGGAAAAATACCACAATCTAAGAACGAAGAAGAGAGAACTACTAAGCGCAATAACGAACAAACAAAGAGAATACTGGGACATAGCCGTTTAAAATATTGACAACAAGCTATTACTCCGAGAATTTTGGAAAAAGATAAAACGAATGGGAAATACTAAAGGTAAATGAATATAAAGATTAAGGACAGAAACGGGAAATTAATCGAAGATGAACGCGAGATTGAAAAATTGTTCAGGGAACACTGAAAGGAGTGTTCAACATCGGCGAAGAGGAAAACGAAAACTACGACATAGACTTCGAAAACCAAATAATTGACGAACTAAATGAACGGATTGAGAAGACTTTCCCACATCACTACGTAGAAAAGGAATGGTACGCGAACGCTGGATTTAACGCCAAAATCACAATCGAGGAATTAAAGAATACCATCTCAAATTTTAAACAAAAGGCCCCTGGGAAATTGGGCACCACCAGAAAAAACTATATAGAAGCACCGGATAATATACTCGAAGGGATAAGGAACGTGTTTAACGCCTGTATAAGCACGAGATACCTTCCTGATGAGTTAAAGATAGCCAAAATGATATTCATACCGAAGCGGGAAAACCAGCGTCGGAAGTCGAAAACTTCCGAACTATATCCCTTCTCGACTTAATCGGGAAGGTGTTTGAAAAAATCCTGAACACAAGATTAAACGAATATCTCACAGAAAACAATCTCTGGAACAATCAACAATTCGGCTTCAGAAGGAAGGGGAATACGAGGATGGCCCTCAGCGTGATTACAGCAAAAATAAGCAAAGTGATAGGAGAGAAATGCAGTATGGACATTGTATGCCGGGACGTATCGAAATTATTCGATAAAGTCTGGCAAAGAGGCATACAACATAAAATTCTAAATCTGGAAATGAACAAGTATATGCGAAGAATTTTATGCAGCTACGTCATGGAAAGATATGCATACATAGACACGGGGAATTACCAAGGTAAAAGATTCAAGCTTAATGCGGGCCTCGCTCAGGGAAGATGTTTAACTCCCTCGCTATACTCAGTGTATACCTCGGACATTTCCCCATCAAGATACGAGGGCTGTGTGAACAAACAATAGGCAAATGATTTCACTCAATTAAATCCCTGTGTTTATTGGAACCCTCAGATGAAGGCCAGAGTAACGACAACATAAATAGAAAATCTAAACGATTATGAACGCAAATGAGAAATTAAAACGAATAAAGATAAATTTAAAATTATACCTATGTATCACAGAAAACTATCCGACGTTTACGTAGATGGAGAGCGATACAGGTATAATAGTAAAGGAAAGATTTTAGGCCTAACTATTACCAAAAATGGTTACAAGAAACACGTGACCGAAAGAATAAACAAAGCACGAGGCATACTAACTTTACTCTACAAATTAAGTCATCTAAACATGAAAAATAAGAAAAAGATCTACCAGTCCATGATACAGCCTACCTTGATATATCCAACAATTGCCATATATACGGTTTCAAGAAGCAATCTAAT
This sequence comes from Ceratothoa steindachneri, assembly GCA_963969495.1. NCBI lineage: Eukaryota > Metazoa > Arthropoda > Malacostraca > Isopoda > Cymothoidae > Ceratothoa > Ceratothoa steindachneri. Next base: position 168,312,986 of record OZ018324.1, read on the forward strand.
AAGAATTCAACGTATACAGAATAAGGTAGTATATATAATTACGAACAAGTGACGATTAGAGAGGAAAAAACAAAGAGACTTACACATCGAAGCGAAAATAAAACCATTAAACAAAATAATTGAAGAAAGGGCAGGATGGAAACAACATATGCTGTTTTCTAGTGCTAAAAACAAAGCGGACCAAAGGGAAGAGGAGGAGATTTACGTGTAAACCAAATAAGGAAACCCGATTAGGACAAAAATTTTCCGAATAATGACAAAATCACCGGATTGGACTTGATACCTACAAAGAATGACAAAACTAACCAAAAAGTGCAAATGAACGAAAAAGGAGAATAAATATTTTATGCATGGTAAATCTTGAGAATGGTGTTATTAATAAAAATGTAACATTCGCAATATTTGTACAAAACGGTTCCTTGACATTATTTTAAGCGAAAATCTTCTGTTAGAATATTTCATTAGTAGTCGAATAATTATTCAAGCAATTTATTTAATATGCCACATAGGCAGGATGAAAGAGAAAAATTCGAATCTATCCTGCACCCGGAGACTCGAACAAAGAGAATTGACTATTGGGTTAAATGCTGGAGAATGCCGTTTTAAAAATTCATAGTAGGCGTTTGTTTGGCAAAACATTAAGTCGATTAAGTCGGATTAACTCACCATCAATAAATTATTTTTAAAAAGTCTAATTGGTAGGATTTTATGATAGCGCATCACTTAATTACTCTTGATTGTGAAGAATCGAACGCAGGCAGAACCGAGGCAAACAAGGTGCCAGATGCTCAAAGTCATGCTGCCGTAGGCCGTGTTCGTTTCAGTGAAAGATTGCAAGAATTCATATTTTCATTAAAATTTAAATGATTTTCACTATCTTCAGAAATTGATAACGGAATCATCACTTTCACTACATAATAATTTGTAGTGGTCGAACTACACCATAAGTAGGCTTTGTGCTGTATTAAATAGGCCCAACAAATACCTCCTAAAGTGAATGCAAATTAGTCCTATTTTATCCAGGTAGCCTTACTAAAATGTAATGGAAAGATTCAATATTGTATTGGTTTGTAAATGTAAATATATATTTGTATTTAAGCATGAGACCGTGAGACTCAAAGGGAGCAAAGGCCAAACGCTCGAACACCTGTTTGATAAGACTGTCCAGGTCGTGTCTCGAGATGAATTGATCAGACATGAAGGTTTACTTAAGAGACTGAATAAATACAGCTGCTGACCATACGAGGCAATGTAGCGATAAACATATAAAATGACACGAATAAACATTGGATGCAAAAGGCAGACACGGTGTACAGACAGCTTAGCTCCTCTCAAGAGATAGAGAGTTGAGACTGCTAATGTGAACGCGGGTCCTTTCTGGCCACGCCCTCTGTAGCTCAAGTATATATAAAGAATAATCAGGTTAGGAAAAGGAGATAGAGATCATATCAGACTACTCGTAATCATTATTAGTCGGATTACCTTTGCTATTGTTACTTATTTCTCACGCTCCCGGTTAATCACGGAGTCTTGTCTCGCCTTCATCCCGTATTCGCGTTGTTAATACTTAGTCATACGAGTGTCCCGTCGAATATGGTCTGTAATCGCGCCACTTATAATATAACTTTCGTTATTTAAATAAAGTATTTATTTTCGTAAGTCCATCTTTGCCTTAAGCTTTCGGTAAGCCCAGCCAAGCAAAAAAACACCTAAAAATTATTGATCTTTTAAATCTGATTAATAAATCACCGCAACGGACACCCATCACTCAAAAGTTAGGACCTCGTTGTGCTCCTAAGCTGGTGCCCGTCATTTGATTCCTACAACTGTCGACCCATACCACCACTGGTGACTGTGACATTCCCCAGCCATACGAGTAACTAACTGGTGACCATATATATATATATATATATATATATATATATATATATATATATATATATATATATATATATATATATATATATATATATATATTGTGATAGAACGGGTTGAGCAGCGTTAGTTTCATCTCCTATCACATATTATATTAAAACCACGATGCTCCCACGTGCATCTTCGCGTCGAAGCTTGGCGCCTTATCACAGCCACCGGATGTCAATGTTTAAACAAGGAGGTTATCGTCCCTCCGTTCGCCCCCATACGCCGACATCGCCATATTGAGTTAGGCTTATGGGCAGATAAGGCATTGTTCTCAGGCTCGGCTGTTCATTCCCTCGAAGCTCCCACTCCATTGTCCCCCACGCCAAGGGAGTGTCTCGACTATTTAGATGGAAACGTTACCACCAAGATCAGATTGGGGATCTAGATTTTCGTCGCGAAACATCACCACGACTCTCTCTCACTTTGTGCGCCAAGGGACCTCGACCTCGAGATTCACCATCAATTATGCAGAAGGAGGATAATATCCCTTGAGTGCCAAAGGTTCGAGCCTTTCGTGACGCCAAGTCCTCAAGGCTTCCCCCTCGTTGTTCAGAGGAGAACAACGTAGAACAGCCATTCTTCTTTTGAATCCGTTCGCCAAGAAACGGTTCTCACCCTTCCCCCTTGTTGTTCAAGAAGAGAAGAACATTAGAACAGCCATTGTTCTTGAGCCCGTAGACAAGAGACGGTTCTCACCCCCCCCTGTTGTTCGGAAGAGAACAACGTAGAACAGCCATTGTTCTTCAAGCCGTTCGTCGAGAAACGGTTCTTATTCTCAAGATGCCACGTCAGGATCCTTTTATTCCCATCCCCCCTTCGGCTGGAACTCGCTAGTGGACCGAAAATTCCTTCACGTCGCCTTCCACTGCGCCACTCGTATAAAGTTACGTAAGCCAAACGTCACCTTTGAGTACTTAACCCTTTTGTCAATTCTATCCTGTTTTTTAAATGGTTTAGCGAACCATCCCATCTCTTTAACTCTATATTTGTTTTACCTTTTTAAATCCTTTAATCCTCGGATTAGCCCGAGCCCCCACGACCCTTTCCATTCTCTGTTTATGTCAATATTGTCCGTCTTGTGTTTGTTGATAGTTATTATTAATAAAACTCTATTTTATTAATGATAGCAATATTATTATCCTTGAGCTCAGTTCCACTTCTTAAGCATATCGAAGATACATAATATCGGCCCGCCAGACATTAACGCACTCTAAAGATAATTAAAGAAGTTCCCTCAACGAATAGTTATATATGGTATATCGTCGGGAGTCCATTCTACGACATATATATATATATATATATATATATATATATATATATATATATATATATATATATATATATATATATATATATATATATATATATTCACGCAATCACCAGCAGCACAAAGTAAAAGGGATGTCGTGAAGGCCGTCAACATCAAGCCGCCCATTTTCAGCGAAGCAGCAGTCTCAGGCTGGTTCCAAATAATGGAGGCCCAACTTTACATCTCCAGCATAAAGAAGGAAGAAACTCAGTTCTTTCACATTTAGGCCTCATTACCACCAGATACTGTTAATCGTCCTCCAGCGGACATTATAGCAGGTTGTAACTACCAGAGTTTAAAGGTGGAAGTAATTGGCCTTTACGAGAGGACTAAACCCGAGATTTTTGAGAAGTTGATCGAATCCCGCTCACAGGCCGACCTCCAATTAACTTCGAAGAGTTGCGGAAAACAGCCATTTAGGTAGGAGTGGGTGAAGAGTTAGTACGTAAAAAATTCATCCAATCATTGCCACCTAATATCCCGCCAATTATCGCCACTAAATAAAGAACTAAGTCTAGCACAATTAGGGAGACTTGCGGATGAACTTGTGACATTCAACCGACCGCAATCTCATAATATAAATAAATATGGTCAATCGAAAGAACACAGTGCCGTTCCAAATGCGAGTGCAAATTATAGTGATTTGGGATCAGTGACCAAATATAATGGCAAAATGGATAATCCACCGGGAGGATTGCGTCCCTTCTCCTAAACCTGTAGTGTGTTACTCGCATATATACTCTGGCGAAAAGGCGAAATTTTCAAACCATGGTGCAGGTGGCCGAAAGATGAAAGATCCGTACAAATGCAACTCTTTTCCAGGCCATCTTCGCAGTACCGACGGAAAACTAAATGAGTAAGCCGTTGTAAACGCGGCCGCGGCCATGCCGTCTATCTTTACCGTCGCCGCGAAGGTATTAATAACAAATGTGAATTCTTAATTGATACGGGAGCAAGTCTTTCGATTATTATTAGTGAACCAGTGAAATCAGGTAATGTGCACGAATCTGGCATTAATATTTCACTAGCTAATGACGGAGAAATTAAAGTCCACGGCAAAATTCATAGGGATATAGTGATCTTCAGGCTTCGCCGATCATTTAGGTGGTCGTTCGTTGTAGCAGATACTCGTACCACCTCTCCGTTATTAGGCATAGACTTTTTGAGACAGTATGATCTTATAATAGACTGTGCGCGCGACATCTTAATAGATAAGCGAACTAAGCTCATATCAAAAGTGAAACTGTCTAAAGAACCGTTGGTTGCTTTAATATTCGATGACCTGCAGGACCTACTGCCCCCCTTGCAGAGCAATACTGAAAAAAATATGAAGCTCTGTACGCACTCACGCCCGCTCCACTCTCCCCGTCTCCGTAATTGGAGAGTGATTCTGGAGTACTGTGGAAGAATACGGCTCTCCGTCATCTCCCCTCCCCCTGACTTCCCCAGTTCGCCTTGACCGTCGGCCCCAAGAAATTCGCGCGAGGGCAAAACGTCATTGTCGCAGACGAATTTAGTCGACCTCACGTTCGGTTCACAGCGCTGTATTTATCTGTCCTATGTATTGCGAAAATTAGAAAACGGAAAGACCATTAAGGAGGCATCGCGACTTTCAGCTATGGAACCTTATCGCGACCCAAGGCAATTAAGGAAGTCTGTTGGCGACGAATCTCTCCCCCGTCTAGATAATTTCGGAGTATATATTCGATACTTCGGAGTTCACAGGTAGATTGTGTCTGAAGCCACCGTCCAGTACGTTAGCCGTTAACGTCTTCGTTAGTCGAGAGGGAATCGACTACATTCTCGTCAAGAGAAGAATTGAATGATTTTCGAAAGCCAAAGAAGAGCTAGTCGTCACTCAGTGTTGTTCATGGAGATAGTTTTAGGCGCGCTTCAGCCCTTCTAACCACGTCTTCGGATTTTAAGGATCGGAAAAACTATCCCCAAAGCATCCTCCGTTTGCCTCTTAAGGATAAGAGGCCCGATCTTCAATTTTCCTAAGTTGGATTGAGCGTCTCGTGAGACGCCCACGAGTTCAAGGTCGAACTTACATCCCTGGTCCTACTCGCCGCACATTAAGGTAAAAGGGATTTATCCCCTGCTTCGTCATGCTCCTCCCACTTCAAGGATCCCCTTTGCTCTAGAATTTGCATAATTGTAAGATCATTTCTTAATTAGTTATCCCTTAGTTCAAACTTAATTGACATTGTCAATCATCTTAGCCGTGAAGCGTCAAAATTTAATTCTATTGCCATTTAACTTGCCCTATATGTATATGTAACCTTTAGTCCTATTATAGTATATTTCTTTTAGCCGTGTTTGAATATTCCTTGGCCTAGGAATGTGTATTTAAAGCACTCTTAGAGCCATCCCCAGGTGGAGCCTTAATTTCGGTCGTCCAGTAGGCCAGTGTGCGTATAACAGCGTACACCTGGTCATACCACGGCAAGTATATTAGTGACCTCGCGTACGTGCGTGGACACGATAACGTATTAGGTGCCTGCATTTCAAGGAACGTCAATTCGGTCCAAGTTGACTCTCTCGACCTGCGAGCTTAGGCGGCAGCGCAGGAAGATTATTCCGAAATAAAGAAATTTCATTCGCGCCTGAAATCGTACCCGTTTCCAAAAGATGTTCAGCTTTGGTGCGAAATAACATTTGGATACGCACGATCGTTTGTCCTGCTGGCATATAGCAGATAAAACTTCTATCAATTGCACAATCTGTCACACCCTAGAATCAAGTCTTCACTTCGTTCGGCTCATCAAATCGAGGTATTTCTGGACGAACATGGACAAGGATATACGCTCCTTGAGAACAGGGTGCCTCCCCTGTCAGTCTTCCGAAGTGAATTGTCACACAAGGTCACCGATTCTCCCCATTAATACTCCTTTCTCGAGGTTCGAAACGGCACACATCTATATACTGGGACCACTGCCACCGTGTACATCGCACAATCGGTACCTGCTGTCATGCATCGACCGAACAATAAGATGGATCAAAGTGCTAACGATCCCTGACATAAGTGCCGCAACGGTTACGTTAGCTTTCTTGGACGGTTGGATTTCCAGATTTGGAGTCACACTTTGTGTAGTAACTGACAGAGGTGCCCAATTCGTATCAGAACTTTTTAAAGAGCTGTCTGCCCTTATTGGTTTCCATCGTCTTCGCACCACGGCGTACAGACCGTCCACGAATGGGATAGTGGAAAGGGTACACAGGACTCTGAAGTGTTTAATAATGGCACGTAAACAAGGTTGGCTAGTGGCACTCCCAATCGTCCTGTTAGGAATTCGTTCTTTGCCAAATGATTGGGGATTCTCACCATTTACATCAGTCACGGAAACCACACTCTTGTGCCTAAAACCTCTAGTAGCATCATCTTCATACCTAGGGAATCATTTAATTGCAATTTTAGTATTTATAGGAAACCAACCAACAACTTAACCTATGTCCATTTTTATTCAGGTCACCATCTTAATATTAAGATATCAATTTTTTCCTCTATGTTTTTACGTGCGTTGCGCATTGTCAGTCCTCAATATTTGGATCAGGAAATTGAATCTATAAGAAAAATCGGTGCAAACTTGTGTTATCCAGCAAATATACTTGATATTTGTTATAATAAAGCCAAAAAAAGTTTTATAACGAAAGCACTATTGAGAAGGAAGCGCCCAAGAATATCCTCATTTTACCTTATTTTAATGGCTTTGAAACCGTAAAAACATTGTTAAAAACACTTAATGTAAATCTTGTTTTCTCTTATACTAATACTTTAAAAAGAATGTTAATAAAAAATTGCCCTAATGAAACAAATAACGTAATTTATAAAATCCCTTGTTTGGATTGCCCTTCATTTTATATTGGGCAAACTAGCAAGGATCTGAATGTGCGTATTAAGCAACATTAGTACTCTGTAAACACTGGGCAAACATCAAATGCCATTTTTATCCATTTGAGTGAAAATTCCATCGAATTAATTGGAAGGAGAGTTCTGTGATGGCCAAATCAAATGACTTATTTTTTCACCAAATCTTTTAGAATCAGCATTTATACAACTGACTTCGAATTTTAATCTCAGCCCTGGAATGTATTTTTTGGACCCTTGTATCAAAAGAATGTTTAAGAATGATTTTAAAGATAAAATTTCTGAATTAATGATTACCACATAGATGTTATTTTAGCTTATTTATATAAAAAAACCTTTCCTCATATTTTTCTTTTGTCATATCTTCTAGTTATCATGTGTAAACTCTTTTTGTTTTCATATTGCATATGTGATTCCTAAACATTGCCCCCCTTTCTTCTGTAACCCGTAATTTTACTTCTTTTTTTTTTTAATCCTGACGGCTCATCTCGTTAATAGGATTTTTCCAGGTATCTGCTAATCCTACCCCTTTTAATCTTTATATCCCATGTTTTCATTAATCAGGTGTATAAATATCTTTCTCTTTTTCCCTGTCTTTTAGTCTGCTTAGTAAAGGACCATTAGTCGAAAGGCCTCGCAGTTCTCCGTTGTTTCATTTTCCTCGTGGCTGTAACGTTATTCATTAATTCCTCACGTTCCTTATTTTCGTGATTCAGTTATACATATATATATATATATATATATATATATATATATATATATATATATATATATATATATATATATATATATATATATATATATATACATATATATATATATATGATAGTGTAACCACTATATAGTAGCCAAAAGTTTAATATACGAGACTAGTTTCAGTATGTAGTTATCATACCCTCTTCAGTCGTATACTGAGAATGCAATTGTTACAAAAGTCTTTAAATAGCGCACAGATGTGCAGTTGAAATGCAGCCTCCATTCCCGTAACCTCATCGTAAACAGCTTAGTCAACGATCTTAGACTCACACCCCTTGATTAATTACTAACTCTCTAATTTAAGGAGAGGATTTTTTTTTAGTATTTGAATAATAATTTCATCTTAGTTTGGTTATCCTTAACTCTATAATTTAATTTGGTGAATTTTTGAAATTTTTGAAAATTGTTTTTTTGCTTACTGGACCAGTAACCTTTCATGTTTTTGAGTTTAGGTTTATTTAAAACTTTTATTCGCAGAGCTGTTTTTTGTATGTTTCGAGCTTTTATCAAAGTTCTTTCTAAGAGTTCAGAAAAAAAATAAATATAATTAATCGAATGATTTGGAATGAAAAACATACAAATCGTGAAGTTCAAAAAATGCATTAAAATTAGGGCTTTGGCGCTTTTTTACTATCATTTCGTATATAAAACAAATTTAGATGAAAAAAGAGATCTGATGAAGGTTTTTCTATATATAAAACCGGGTGAAATAACTTTAAAAAAAGGTTTCAGGGTGTCTATGTTGAAAAAGGTGTTTGGAAAATTCTCAACTATATATAAATCTTCAAGGGATAAAGACGATATAATAAAAGGTGAAATAACTTTAAAAAAATGTTTCAGGGTATCTATGTTGAAAAAGGTGTTTAGGGTGTTAAAATAAAGTCTAAAAAGGCGATTAAAAAAAGCGGTTTAGAATAGCAAATTGGCCGTAGGCACACGCCGAAGGAGTGGCTGTGGAACCAAGTTCTTTCTGTAAGAAAGAATACGAAGTATGGCTTTTGGACTTATGTTTTTTTTATCAAAGCTCAGAAATAAATATAAGTATCGAAATTTTGTGAATTTTTTAAAACCCAAAGAATTACAAATGGTGAAGTTCCGAAAATGTATTGTTATATATCTTCTATAACTCTATATTTTAGCAACGTGATATTTTGAAAGGAAGGAAATTTAGGTTAAACTTCCTTTTTAAAATTATTATAATTGGCGAAGTTCAGAAAATTTATAAAAATTTAACCATGGTTGCTTTTTTTTCGATTTTAAATTTTAATCTTAGTAGCGAAGCGCAACGCTCCCCCGTAGGGGGTGGTGGCGAAGCCATTGCCTGATATATATATATATATATATATATATATATATATATATATATATATATATATATATATATATATATATATATATATATATATATATATATATATATATGAGGAGAGAAAGGAGGGAGGTGATGAAAGGAGCGTTTGTAACTACTTTTTAATTTCTATTTTACCACACTTATCCGAGTTATTCTTTTCACTGGTCTGTGCAATGTTCGCTACGAGGACTTTGTTAAGCGAACTAAGGATGTAATTAATAGGTTTATGCGACTTTGATTTATGCATTTATTGTCAACCGTTAGTTTTTTTAACGATAAAAGACGGACGCGTACATAATAGTGACAAAAATATATATATGTAATTAACAGAACAGTGTCAATGCTCTTTTATCCCTTCACGTGACTCTCTCTATTTCAAAGAGTGGTCCAGCCACTGTATCTAAAGTATAAACATCTAAACATATAAAATAAAATATTATACATGAAAAAGGAAAACAAAAATTTTAATGACTATTTACATATACCTTCGTTAGATCGATAACGCATGCTGTATTATCCTTCCTAAAAAATAAAATCCAAGTGAGAGAATAACAATGGGATTGGTGCCAAAGCCATTTTATATTTATGATCTGAATTAAGACAATGAAAGACAGTCAAGGTCCAAAGTCAAACTCATGTTAATCGCATTTTTCGATGTGAGGGGCATCGTGTGTGAGTATGTTGCATCATGTGTTTGAGATGCAAACTGTGAGAAGAAGAGTATAAGGCTATCTGACTCTTAAGGTTAAATTGGTTAGGTTAGGTGTGTTTATGAATAAGCGCGAGGAATGCGCACAGAAAAGGAAAATATAAAATGAAAGACTATTGAGTGAAGGGAAAGGAACAAATATGTGAGAATACTTGAAAGTAGCAGAGCGGACATACATATGTATAAATAAGGGGATAAAGTAAATGTAGAATAATTTAGGGAAATGATAATGGCGGTGCAAGGACTGTATGCATGTGTGATAGAATTGGGAAGTGAAAGTAGGATGCTGAATGAGGGAACGATGATGGGAAACGTGCAATTAAGAGGAAAGGAGCCGGGCACTTTAAGATAACTAGTAGCAAAGATGAGCTTGGTAAAGAGAGGTTAATAGTAGGTAATCGGCAAATAAAGCATTTGGGTGGAAAATGAATGAGAATCCGGAGGGGAACAGGAATTTACTTTGTGAATCATAAGAGAGTTGAGAAATCACGACAAGAGAAGTTGGGTAAACGGTTGGATAAGAATGAGAGTGGTACTCGTGAGCAATGAGGTTGAAAGTAGATAGATAAATTACTGTGATGAGCAGTATAACGGGGCTAAGGAAGATAAAGTTCATGTTAGTATCAGTGGCTTTGAGGGAAAACCGAGGGCTGGAGCGAAGAGTAAACAATGCATTGTATTTTATTTAGTGTTTTCAGAGGTCAGAAAAATACTAAGGTATCTGTAGTAGATGACACAGTGTTCCGATATGGTAAAAGGTAGTTTTGATTTTGTTATGGATTAGAGAGGTGGCAGTGTTATAATGTTTGCATTATAAAGAGTTAATGTTGATACACTTTAGCAAATTTAAAAACATTAAATAATCCAAATAACATCAATATACTGGCATTATGATTACAGAGTTGGCTTTGAATAGCGTCTAACGTCTTTTTATGACTTATTTTAGCACTAGTCTGTTGTCTGTGTTTATTTTGTATTGCATTTTCTTAATATTGTTCTTAATTAATTTGTATTTTATTAAGGTTAAACCCAAAACTTAGTGATGAAGTTTTTTTTTTAATGTGAGCCAGAGTTTTGTGTGCAGAAAAAAGTTGTATAGGTGTGATACTTTGGGCACACACGTCATTGCCTCCACATCCACAAGGTCAGGCCGGTGTAAATCGAAGCTACTAAAATACCCGAATTTATGGAAAAAGTCTCGAGGACAAAATCATATTTTATTTACATGCTATAAACAAGGGAAAGGGGAGTGACGGGAGAGAGAGCAATGCACATGGACAATTTGAGATTGATGTTTCGTGTAAGAAATGTAGCATGAATACAAAATGGATGAATAAGAATAATTATATTATTAGCATAGTGTAAAGATTGATGTTGCGTGTAATCAATGTAGAATGAATACAAAATTAATGAATAAGAATAATTATATTATTAGGATAGTGTATACGTTCATAGTTCAAATACAAATGAAAGGTGTTTTTTGAAGACAACAACTTTGTTTATTTTTTATTCGAAATACAGGATTAGTTTTCGAGCATCACGTTCCATCCTTCAGCTGCACCGTGGTTTGCACAGCTCTAGAACTTATTCTGTACTAGTGATCAAAATTAAAAAAGTCGTTCTGTTTAAATAAACTGATTACATTTGCATTGAAGAATATTTATGGTTTAACAAGGTCAACCTTGGGGGGACTTTGTCAATTATATCAGTCGAAAGAGAATGTAAAACAACATAAGGGTTTCAAATTTCGTTAGAATTGGCTGAATTGTTACAATGTTACTAAAAAATAGAAGCAAAGTGTAGATCTACCGACATAATGAGATGTAGAGTCGCCCGCGACTAAAATGTCAAAACTTTCTAAAAGTTTATTAAAAAGCAGAACTAAATTATATTAAAATATATATTTTTTTATTTAAAATAGCGGGACTTAACTTTTTGTCGCACCTCATTTATGGAATTGGAAAGGCGAAAAAATGGTCACACCCTAATTACATAGTCTAGAATCGTATAGCATAGCACATTATAGCATAGTATAACAGCATATTATTGAATAGTGGTGCTTATCATATTATAGCATAGTATAACATGGCATAGTATATTATAGCATAACATTGCATAGCATAGCAAAACATAGTATAGTAAAGTATAATATAGTATCCTATATGTAATATATTATTTCCTAGAATAATATAGCCTAGTATAGCATAAGCTAGTATTGTCTAGAATAGTATAACATTTTATAGCCTAGCCTAGTATAGTCTCGAATAGTAGCCTGGAAACCCTAGCTTACTGTAGGATAGCCTACCATAGTAGGCTAACAAAGCCTAGCATAGTATAGACTACCCTAGATTTCCTAACATAGTAAATCCTGCCTAGCCTAGCCTGGCATAGTATATCATAACATAGTATGTATAGTATAGCATAGTATAACAGAGCAAATTATGTCATAGCATAGCCTACCATAGTATAGCCTAGTCTAGCCTAGCCTAGCTTAGCATAACCAAGTATAGCCTGTGATTCTCTAAAATAATAGAACTTACCATACCATATTCTAGCGTAGCTAACATAGTATAGCCTAACCTTACATAGTATAGCGTAGCCTGGCATAATATGACTTAGCCTGGCATTGTATGAGTTAGCCTAGACTAATCTAGCCTAGCCTAGCAGAGAATGTATAGCATGGTCTATCTTAGCATATAAACGATAGTAAAGCCTAGCCTAACAAAGCCTAGTACAGCCTAGCATATATAAGATAGTAAAGCTTAGCATAGTATAGCTTTTCATAGTATAGCCTAGCTTAGAATAGTAAAGTATAGCATAGCCTAACCTAGTATAGTTTAGAATAGTTTAACATAGTATTGCCTATCCTATCGTCGTATAGCCGAGGCTAGCCTAACCTTCTTGCAAAGCCTAGCATAGTATAACCTATCTACCATAGCCTACTTTACCCTAATCTAGTTTAGCATAGTATAACGTAACATAGCATAGTATAAACTAGCATAGCCTAGCTTAGCATAGTACATCATATCCTATTCTTGCATGGTATATCTTGGAATAGCACACGCAACCATAGTCTAGCCTAGCCTATGCTAGCTTAGCATGGTACACTATAATCTAGCCTAGTCTAGCATAATATAGTATACCTGAGCCTATCACAGTGTATCCTAGTATCAAAGTATAGCCTGGCCTTCCTAGCCGAGTATAACCTAGCATAGCTTAGCGCAGCCTACAATTGTATATTAAAACTTACTCTAGCCTAGTTTAGCTTACCCTAGTCTAGTATAGCTTATCTTAGTATAGCCTAGCATAGTCTAGTTCACTGGAGCCTAGCCTAGTATATTCTATCTTATCCTAGCTTAGTTAGTATAGCCTAGCATAGTATATCTTAGCCTACCTTACCCTACCCTACCCTAGTTAGTATAGTATATTATAGTATTGCCTAACGTAGACAAGACTATTAGATCTTAGCCTAGCATGCATAACATAGACTAGCATACCCTAGCAAAGCCTCGCTTATCCTGCCTAGCAGAGTATAGCATATTATAGCCTAGTCTATTTTTGGCAATTAGAATTGCCAAAAAAATTAATTCCCGGGCTAACCTTGGGAGGACTTTGGTAATTAAAGCATTTGAAAGAGAATGTTAAACAACAGAAGGGTTTCAAATTTCGTTGGAATAGGTCGAATAGTTATGATGTTATTAGAAAAAAAAGAAGCAAAACGGACCGACCGACATGTAGACTCGCTCGCGAACTGACTCGCACGCGATAAAAAGATGTGAATTAACTTTTGGCAGAGGATGTCTGGGTTGGCTAGAAATGCACGGACAATTGATGAATGTTGAAGAGAATGTACGAGAGTGTTATGATGATACTGTGATTAATGTGGCATACGGTGGGGGTGGGGGGGGGGGCGATGGATATTTTTTTAGCGTTGATGCGCCTCACTTAATCTTTGTTGGAAAATGGTTACAATTTAAGTTTGAATAAAAATATGTGTAAATTACTTGATTCTAATCGCAAAAAACCTTCTTTGGGCTGGGTGAGAGTAGAAATCCACTTTCTTATTCGTTCGTGTCGTAACATATTTACACCTTAAAATGTTACCGTAACTCTCCTGAAAATGTTACTTGAAAAATTCTGAATTCCTTCGAGACTGTGAGATTTAGCAATACATACTTAAATTTATTTTACTTTCGCTTAGAATATTGTATTTTAAGAATTCTGAATAGTATCGATATTTATTTTCACTGGATACAGAAATATCCTTAATTTCATCTTAGGAAATTTGCATTTGTGTAGGTATTTTCTCGCAGTTTCGAATATAGAATGTTTAAAATATTAAATATCATAACTTTTCAAGCAGCAGACGAGGCCAAAAGTGTAGCACTTAATATAATTATATCCAAATGCTTTAGGGATACTTATTGTACAGCTTTTCTATACTGAATATGTTTAACCATCGCTTGGCATAGATCCAACCCTGATGAGAGCTTTATTAGGTTCTCTTTACTTATTAATAGTGATGCGGATCCTCATTAAGAAGAATGTATCAAATCCTAAAGCTGATTGTAAAGATGTGAGGAAAAAATTCGCCCAAACCATCTTTCGATGGGTAGAAAACACTTCAACCCTCTGTTTTTAATCTCAAGAGATTTTCGAGAGACATGAAGAACCAAATGGTGTATTGATGATTACCACGAGGGCTGATACGGTGGATACGATAGCTCCGATAAAACCAACGATCATGATTTCCCATAGAAAAACCTTCTCCCATAGAGGGATGGATCTGAAATTCAAAAACAGATTTTAGTGGATTGATGCAGAATTTAAACCAGTATGACCACAGATGATCGGTAAAAATATAGTAAAATTGGATAGAGGAATAAGAGAAAATTGCAGAAGAAACAACTAGCAACTAAAAATTCTTTCCAATGTCGTTTGTGTATAGTTAAGTTCAATAAAAATGATATAATCAGAGATGAATTAAAGAGAAGTCCAAACTGTTGAGCGAAACAAAACCGTTTTACTTGGGTGACGCAAAATTACTACTGTTCAGTTTTGGGTATAAAAAAACGTTGAGAATTTTATCAGAGATAAGTCTGATCTCCAGACAAACTAGCATACATTTCCAAATTTCTAATCTTCCTTCAAATTTCAGCATCTACGTTCTTGCCTATCAAATTCACACATGGGACTCAGTGGAAACGTGGGGCAGGGGTCACGAAATAGCAATTATTAGAATAGATAACATGATGCACATCGTGTTTCAGATTCCACGTTAAGCCGTAGGTTCTATGACTGCCTAAATCCACTTGTTGTCTCCTACTATACTTGCCTGCTGTCCTATCCTGAAAATTTCCTCTTCCCTTTCCTCTCACTCATACTTCTCGGAGTAGACTGAAGCTTTTATCTCTTATGAGGGGCTGGGAGGGAAGGGCCTGGTGATCTGTTCTTTCTCTCCGACTTTCCTTTTCATTATATTTTAATAACTTTGAATATAATAAAGAAAACTAACCCAATATCTTTGTGAATATAATTATATCCAGCTTCCTTACATCTACAATAGGTAGAGTGGAATAAATGATATTTTATATGAAATTACTAGAAGAAAAGACCTGAAGTTCCTAACCTAACCAATTAATAGTCCTAAGTCAAGTAATAAGTAAGAATTCAAGTTGTATTTAATTTGATAAATTCCTCCATTGGCCTGAATTATTTGGGTCCCAGTAATCAAACTGATTTTAACCAATTAAACGAAAATATCAAATAATTCACTCAACGCTCTCCATAAGCTTAAAACTAGTCCAAACATTCAAAGTTGCCCTACCTTTGCGGCCAAGATTTATTCTTGCTAGAATCATTGACGAGTTTCATGTAGAAGCTTGCCGGTAAGATGAAGGAGCAGAGTGCGATTGATGAACCCCCGACGAGGTTGACAATGAGATCAAAGTTAGGAAAACTTATAGCCACCAAGACCTCAATCAAGACGATACTTGTACGAAGGAAGCATCGCTTCCAACCAAAAGCTGCCGGAGGAAGTAATCGACTTGAACCCAGCCAAAAGTAGCCCACGCGGAGCAGGGAGGGCACGTTGTTTATCCCACTAATGAGACTCACCAATGGTTAGAGTTTCTTTGGATATCATTGGGGCTTCAAGCTCAAAAACTGCTGAGGGGAACCACTTAGGGTTAGGAGGAGTTAAAATTAAAATGAATTCTTACTTCTGGGAATATTGAAGGTCTCTTCAAACGTTTGACAGACGGGGTTGCAAGCGATCAGATACGTGACGAAAAGATTAATCACTTCAAAGATGATTGCGACTTTGACAGGGAGAGAGGGGCTCTTGCCTTCGAAGAGAAGGATGTTAGAGGGGGCGTCCGTCCCCAGTACGAAATATGAAGCAGCGCACACGGGTAAGTAGAGCATAATCAGGGCTGTGAAACACGAAGAAACGAGTCTCAGGTGGCTTTTATTGGCTTAGCACTTCAAGGATTAGTTTTCATTTCAGTGTTAATTAATGGCATCGATTTAAGGGTGGGTATGATGAGACAACGCGTGATGACGGAATTAAATGAAAGCAAATTGTATGGCAGGAAGAATACCCTCTTCCTCTGCGTGTCGAAAAAGGAAACTAAACCCAGATAACGGAAATCGGTATGGAAAGTCGCACACTCAAAAGTTTTTGTTCGTGCGAGTGCGATAGATAATGCCGGCGTGGCGTTGATGAGCGGCGGACCAAACCTTTGGGGAAAGAGCTGTAAGATAAAGGATAAAGAAAAAAAGTAAAACAGTTAAAATAATGGGATAGTAATTAAAATGAAAGAAATCCATTAAATAAGTTAGTTCCTTATTAAGAGCTAACCAGTTTGAGTATATGTGGTTGCCTTTGAAAATTCGACTTTTATGGACTGGCATTGTTCTTTTACATGCCATTCAATATTTACTTCCATTTTACTGGTTTACTTTTCATTCCCTTGCTTTTTTAATTCAAACAATTATTTAATGTATTTAATTACTTTTTGTGTTAATATTTTTCCCACTCTTTCTCTTTAGTCGCCGATGATGGTCCTAGTTGAAGTATAAAACGTCCAGGTAATAAATATTTAGAGCCATTTCCTAGTTCCTCTTATATATATATATATATATATATATATATATATATCAGAGGCAACTCCAGGTCATCAGCGTCACTCGGGGTCATCACAGATTTCGCATAAGCCACATGTATAAAAGAAGGTAAGAGACGTAATGCACACCGCAGACTTATATGTGCACTGATAATTTAACAATAAGGCAGAAATATAGTTTTAATATAAAAAAATTACTCACTTCATTTATACATGAACTCCAGTCGTCTTGATTTGATGCCTTTCACGTTTTTCCGCAATATTTCTAGCCCCAAATGGCTTATTTTTTATACCTAGCACTATGTCTTTCTCCATTTCTAAGTTAAGGGTAAAAATAAAGCAACCCTGCAAATCACAATTAATCTTTACACATAGACGCACATAATAACAGCAATCAAATAACGACAGCGGCGTGCACAACAAACATTAGCCAGAGACAGATCTGACTGTCGCCTGTACTGTGCTCTTTGCAAGAGATGCCAGTTAGTCTTTTACACCTACCAGGCTCGTTCGTATTATCCTGAGTTGGTGGATAATTTTTCGTTCTTTTAAGAATATTGTAGAACGGAAACCTTTCATAGATTGGAATTTAGATATAAATCTCTATAAAAATGTATTGTTTCAAGAAAACATTGAAGATTAATTACTTTTAATTCTTACGATTATAGATAACAACTCGGGCTGTAGCTTCTGAGCCCGAGTCAAGCGCATGTGAACGATGTCGAGAGAACGTCTGCTACGAATGATATTTTTTTTATACAAGGCACCTCTAAGACCAACGCCAGACGCTGGCGAAATTAAATCAGCTTCCAAATACATGTTTACTTTAGTAAATTTATACTCGGGCTAAGCCCGATATATATATATATAGATATATATATATATATATATATATATATATATATATATATATATATATATATATATATATATATATAGAGAGAGAGAGAGAGAGAGAGAGAGGGAGAGAGAGAGAGAGAGAGAGAGAGAGAGAGAGAGAGAGAGAGAGAGAGGAGAGAGAGAGAGAGAGAGAGAGAGAAAGAACAGATACAAGTTCTGCGGGGGGATAACAACCACCACAGGGCTTTCGCCATGTTTATTTTCTGCCTTTCAAAACAATTTTAAAGACAGAAATAAAGATGCAGAAACCTTATATTACATACTATATAATATTAACATTGTACAAGAGAAAGATAAATTGGATGCGAATGAGCAATAAGAAAAGAAACAGGAGCTTTTAGAGGAAAGAGAAAGGGACATTAGAAGAACACCACTAGAATCAAAGAGAGCAGAGGGCGGCACAATGAAGGCAATTCTTTGACCTTCGGAGTACTTTCGAAGGTCTTTCTCACAGCCAAACAGTTAACAACTTGAGGTCTGCCTGAACGATGTCTATCTTTGAGATCTTCCCCGTTCTTGAGCCTTTCCGCGACTATGCGGACGGTAATCCAGGTGATATTGAGCCGCTTGGCGATGTCGGACTTGTTGATGCCCGCGTGCAGGAGAGCAAAGATCTCGATTCTTTTCACTTCAATCTCGACACATCTGCACAAATGGAAAAGACGTTTTAATGACACGTGCTGGAAAAGAGGCACGTGTCACGGAACATTTTCTATCACACCCGTAAACCTTTCGAAAGATATAAAACTGAGTGTAACATAACTTTTGCAAAATCAGGTACATGAAGCAAAGATCCTGACCTCTCTCATTTTGTACAGCACCAATTTTCTCTCGCACTTCTTTTCTAAAGTTAATATAAGCGAAAAACTTTTTGGTTGGTTTTCAGTCATTAGAAATGTCTATTTCCATTGGAAATGTGTTAATTTACTTTTTACACAACGCGTAAAGAGAATATAACCATTTTTTTTCCTTCACTGAAATTCCTACTTAAATAATTCATGTTTCTGATTTCTTTTTTTAATCGCTCACATATTGCAACGTTAATCCACGGGCCGTTTAGTCGAGCATTTGTGGCGAGACATGACGCAAAAATATATCAGAGTAGTATTGGTAGTGATGGAATGCTTAAGGGAACGAACAGGATAACATGTATGAATATAAGATGTAGGACATCTAAAACCTTGTCCAGCGCAAATAATGGGAAACAAAAGATACATCCAACCTCCTGAACAAGTTGGTCAAATCGACGCTAGAACATTGGAAATTGAAATGGCACTATTGGGGCCTTACCTGTGAACGCCATGACAACGCTCTTCCAGAACTGACTACGATCTCTCATGTCATTCTGTATGGTGGGAAACACACTTCCTCCTCCAAATGCAAACAAGATTGTGCCGAAACTCAAGAAGAAGGATGAAATGGTGGGAGTGTCGAACTCAGGATCGGGTAGGTCATCATTTTCGATCAAGAGCTGGATGAAAGTGACGCTGCAGGCAAGAAAAGTGGCTCCAACCGCAAACACAGACGCTTGCCTATTGATCAAACCATAGTGACTTTAAAAAGAGTTTAAAGCTAATTTTTACATAGAGGACGACCACTCAAGTTACAAAAGTTGGGCCTCTTCTTTAATTATTCCATTCCCTCCATTTCCCGTCTCTCCCACCCTAAAAGTTCCAAAGTCTCTTCATACTATGTATCTTCCCCTTATTTTTATTTCCTGAAGTTCGCCATTTTTTTTACGAATATCTTCCAAAGACATCCTGGTGAGGATGCCCTGCCGATTTTCGTCCTATATATTAGGTTGGCCAGTAAGTCCTGACTCACTTAGGAAGCGGAAAAACACAGTCTTAGGGAGCAACACCGACATTTATTCTTCAAAATAAAGTCCATCATTCGCTACGATCTTCTTCTAGCGATCAGCCAGAATCCACATCTGTCCCAAATACCTGTCAGATGATATTAAATAAAAAAAAAATTGTATACGAGCTTATGTTCCCTAAGTGAGTCACGAATTTCTCGCCAACCATATATTTTGGGGACTGGAGAGGCAAATATGTGCCCGAACCGTATTGGGATTCGATGCGGGCCAAGATTAAGAGTGGAAAATGAAAGTGGCTCAATTCCCAGCCCATCTACCTACGGCCTTGTTCTATTTCAATTCTTCATCCCCCCTCCCTCGATTCAGGTTTACTGACGTTCGATATTTGACTCGAAGTAAGAAAAAATCAATCCAAAGAGAAAAAGAAACCAGCGTTTATCTAACTTTGGCTAATTTGGCGACTGCTCAACTCTGCCAATGGTCGCTAGAATTATTAGGTCAACCCATATGCAAATGCGGCATTTTTTTGCTCTAGAAATGTTAGGCTCAAAGAAGAACCCCGTTCAAGATGACCAGTGAAACCTGATCAAGATCTTTTAAAAATAACCGGAAGAAAACGTGATTGTAACTTTTGAACAATTGGCTGAACAACTGCATTCAACTCATTTGTTCAACTCTCCTTTTTCAACTAAAAAGTGAGCCATTTTTTTAGTAGGATTGTTACGGAAGACGAAAAGTAGATTATATACAACAATATTAAACATTCTATACAATAGATGAGTCATGGGAAAAAACAATGCCCCAACCGAAAGATGGGCCTCAACCACGGAAAGTTCTTTTGAACTTCTTAAACCAAACAAGACTATCACCAAAGATGTTTATTGTACTCGGGTGGACCGTTTACTTACATCACTTGAAGAAAAAAGCCAGCATTAATCAATAGAAGAGGAGTACTGTTTCATCAATGCAACAACAAAGGTACCATACAAATGCTTAACAATGTCAATTGGGAGCTAATGAATTTTCCTCCTCAATATTCATAGGACTTAGCTCTATCAGATTAATATCTTTTTAGGAGTTTAGCCAATCACCTCTTCGATTTGAAGAGTTAAAATCGAAGTCAAACTATTTTTACAAATATGGTATTGAAAGATTAGTAGAAAGATGAAGTAAAAGTGATTATCTTTACTTGATTTTGTAATCCTTATTAACTCTTTTATCCCTTTTTCCCTCGCTCATTATTTTCATCGGTCTGCTTAACGAAAGACCATAGTAAATAATTATTTATGAATAACTTCAAATAGATTTAATTTTTAACAATAAAATTATTATGAACATGAAAAATGCCGCATTACCTATGCGATGACCTATGAATTGTCCTTAATAGGTTGGGTAAAAGCATAAACACCCCAAACAACCGAATTTCACCAAATCACATTAAGGAAGTGCTTATCTCTACTTGTTCAAATTTTTGAGTGATTGGTCAAGTATAGGAGTGTTCATCTTTACAATTGGTTGATGGGAATGTTAAGCTTTACTATTGGTCGTTGGGAGTGCTCATATTTACTAGTGGTTGTTGGGAGTGTTCATCTAATTCAAGTGGTCGTTGGGAATATTTATCTTTACTAGTCGATGGGAGTGGTAATCCTTATTAGTGGTCCTTGGTAGTGTTCATCACTAGGTGTCGTTAGGAGTGTTCTTCTTTTCTAGTGGTCGATCGCAGTGCTCCTTTATTATTGGTCGTTAGAGTGTTCATATTTATTAGTGGTCATTGGGAGTGTTGATCTTTACTAGTGGTGGTTGTGAGGCCCCATTTTTAAAAATTGTCGATGAGAGTGATAATCTCTACTATTAGTGGATGGAAGTGTTCATCTTTTCTAGTAGTTTTTTGTGTTGGTCATATATAATAGTAGTCATTAGGAGTGTTCATCTTTAATAGGGCTCATTTGGACTGTTAATCCTTATTAGTGGTCGATAAGAGTGTTTATCTTTACTATTGCTTGTTGAGAGTACATCTTTAAGACTGGTCTTTGTGAGTGTTTGTCTTTACTAGTGGTCGTTCGGAGTGTCCATATTCACTATTGGTCGTTGGGAGTGTTATTCTTTACTACTGGTTGTTGGCAATGTTTATCTCTGCTACTGGTCGTCGTTGGGAATGCTTATCTTTACTAGTGGTCTTTGGGAGTGTGCATGTTTACTATTAGTCGTTGGGTGTGTTCATTGGGAGTGATTATCTTTAATATTGGGCATTGGGATGTTCATCTTTACTGGCGGTCTTTAACAGTGTCTACATTTACTGTTTGTCGTTTGGAGCGTTCATCTTTACTAGTGGTAAAGGGAAGTGTTCATTATTACTGGTGGTCGTTGGGAGTGCTTATCTTTAATAGTTGTCGTTCAAACTGCTCATCTTTACCATTGGTGTTTGAGAGTGTTCATTGTGAGTGCTTATCTTTACTAGTGGTCGTTGGTACTCTTCATCTTTACCACTGGTCGTTGGGAACGTCATCTTTACTTGTGGTCGATAGGAGTGTTCGTCTTTAGTATTGTTTTTGTGGGTGGTTTGGGGTTTTCATCTTTACTTGTGGCCTTTGGAAGTGTTAATCTTTATTAGTGGCTATTTAGGGTGCTTATCTTTACTTGATCTTGCAATCATTATCAAGTCTTTTTTATCCCTTTTATCCTCATTCATTATCTTTCTCGGTCTGCTTAACGTCCCCACCCCCACCGCCCCAAGGCCATAGGTTAAAAGCTTTTTGCACCTACAAATAAACAAGTGAGCGAATGGATCCGAAGCGCCTCTTTCCGGGGGTATCTGCCCTAGTTGCATAAAGGGGCAAGTTTAGGGTGAGTTGAGCTCTACTCCACCGCCTCCCCTTCCTAACTTGACTACTCTGGCTATGTACACTTATACATTTTTATTTTCCCGGATGTTTGCAGTCTCTTTCATCATCATCAGCACCTTCCCGCACAATCTAGGATCGGCATCTATCGAGCCAACCAAGATGACCCTTCAAACTCTAACCTTCTATGTATGGTCTATTTATGGCCTATTAACCACAAGGCAGTCTATCCATTTTCCCGCGATGAGGAGCTATGTGCTATAGCTTTTCCTCCACTTCTAAAGCCCCTTTATCCACATCTATCCATTGACAATATGATCAGCTGCTTCGTCTGTCATTTTCTCTTTCCCTCAAACGCTCATTTATCGTTATTTACTCAGTCATCCAACCCATTTCACATCATCAGCGTACTTTCTCTCATATATTCTGTTATCAAGTTTATTCCCATCCATCATTCCAGTATAAGCATACCACCTTAGAAGATTCCACGGTTAAAGCCTCGTTCACATCATTTTTCATACATAACATACAATCATTACTACATTCAAGATGAGGCAGGTGTAGTTGGTGAGCCACAGTAAATCCGAACAGTGGTCATCCTATGTGGCACTGTACCTTTTCATTAAGCCAGACACATCCGTCTTCTCTGCCCCACCCTATATATATATATATATATATATATATATATATATATATATATAATATATATATATATATATATATATATAATAATAATAATAATAATAATTGGAAATCACATGACGCGTGATATATAGATGTATTTTAAGGCCCAAGGAAAATGGAAATTGGTAACACAACCCGGAAAAACGCTAAGGAGAATAATACATGTACCAATGAAAGCTTAAGAAGAAAAATGGGAGATGTAGAGAACGGAGAGATAGGGCAAACTATTTTAACCGTTATATGAAAATGAATAAAGAAGTTGGATTTGAACCTGTCATCAAGCGCTCATCGCTTATATGACCAAGGCGCTCATCGCCAGAGCTACCATCCTCAACCCCCCCAAAAGGTTTATTTAAGAAGCCTTTTGAATAACGAAGTGTAGGTTTTTATCCAGTGAGAGACAAGACAAGTGTTTTTCTAGTAGAAGGGGCATGGGCTTTTTTGTTTGTAATAATTGAAAATCACATGACGCGTGATATATATAGATGTATAGTTTGCCCTATCTTTGCGTTCTCTATATCTCCCCTTTTCCTTCTTAAGCTTTCATTGGTACATGTAATATTCTCCTTAGCCTTTTTTTGGGTTGTGTTACCAATCTCCATGTCCTTGGGCCTTTAAATACATTTATATATCACGTGTCATGTGATTTTCAATTATTACAAACAAAAAAGCCCACTCTGAAGCAGTTTCAGCCTCCCTTTCCACCTCTCTCTTGCAACCTCCTTGCCGTCGGTGAGAGAGCTTGCGTGATCTGCTTGAGTTAAGCTAGCTAAACTGGGGAAATTTTAGTCCAGTAGGGTCACCCATGCCAGTAAGGTAGCTGTAGTAGGATCCAGAATAAGTGTTGTCAAACTTCTCTACCACTTCTTTGATGCATCTCCTTGCATCCCTCTACCAACCACTTGGATTCTGTTAGTACTAAGTTTCACCAACTCTCTTCAATTGTAAAAAAAAACAATAACAAAAAACAAACATTCATCTCTATTACAATAAGTTGTTTATTAATAAGGGCCTCACCAGCTCCCTTATGCCGCGTGAGAAGAGAGGCTTTGGAACCTCCTTAAATAACACCTTGGAGCACTTATAGGTTGCAAGAGACTGAGATTGAAGGGATCTCAGGCGTTTGGGGTACGATTAATGGAGAAATGCTAGGTACCCCTATGTGGGGGGCCATATTTTATAACTTTTCTTATTTATCTTGTCATTCTTCATCTCTATCTTTTATCGTCGAATCTATTTACTACTTCTAGACTGAAGTGCCCCTTGAAACATTTGTCTTCCTTTTATCGGACTCTTGGTATTCTTATTGGCTGAGATTCCTTCTTCTTTAAGTTGGCTGGGTTAGTTCTTGATCTTCGATTTTCTTTTTCTTGATGTATCTTCATATTAACTTGCATTTATCTTGATGTGATGATTCCTTCTTCTTTCTTGATGACGTGATGACTTCTTCTTAATTCTTCATGATGTGATGATTTCTTCTTGCTTCTTGATGACGTGGTGATTTCTCCTTGATTCTTGATGAGTTAGCCCTTGAAATCGTTTTCCTTGATTTCCGTTTTCTTCGTGAATCTTCTTCGTAAAAATTGTAGACTTTGGGAGTTTCGATCGCGGGTTTTTGAATCCAAATGCCAGCACTCTAGCCATCACGCTACGGCGAGTCCGTCCTGAGTTGGTAATTTAATGGGCTATTTAGATTATCGACTTTGGAAGTAATTTTTCTCTGATACATCTTCGCACCCCTACACCCCTTAGAAGCTTTCTCCTAACGTGTAATTGCCTGACCAGCTCCCTGTGACAGCTACTTGGTGAATAAAGGCTCAACTGCTCTTTGGTGAGAGAGCTTTTGTGCCTTGCTGGTTGCCAGATCAGTTAAAGATCTCGGATGAAGTCGTGGGCACTTAGCTTTATTATTTGCCTTAAGTCTGGCCGTTTTTAGTTGATTAGTAGGGCTTAATAGGAAAACAGTTACACCTCAAGCACCCAGGGCGAAAAATCAGAGAACGAGTTCACTGGGGCTCTCGTGCTGCTCAGTTGGGAGCTGCGGCACGATTGGAGACGTCCGGCCTAGGGGAGACCTTATGGTTAGTGTGCTTGGTCAAAGGGTTTCTGTTCGCAGAACGACCGAAAACCTCCTGGAAATAGGCGGATGTGATTAGTGCGAGAGAAAATCACAATCGAAAAAACCCTTTTTCAATGCGTATGGTCCGAGAGTTTTGTAAGATGGCGAAGAAGAATGGTCCTCCGTTTCGCAAGCTAACCTGCAAAATATGCAAAGTTTACAGATGGAGTGAAGACTTCGGGGGCAAGAGTTGCCAGGAGCTCACAGATGCCGTTAGTGCCTGCGACTTCTGCGAACTCGAGAAGCGCCTGGGCGAGAGCATCGCTCAACTGAGAGAGGAGAACTCCCTCCTTAAAAGGAAAGTTCAACTCTTAAAAACAGAGAGATGAAGATGCTCAGGCGAGAAGGCTTCCGACGTCCAACAGGCGATTTCTTCTGCTGCAGGGCTGCCTCAATGAGCCAAATAGAAGGAAAGAAAGAAGAGAAAGTAGAAATAGAAGAAGAAAAAGTAGAAAGGGAAGAAGAGAAGGTAGAAAGAAAAGAAAAGAAAGTCGAAATAGAGGACGAGAAAGTAGAAGCAGAAGAAGAGAAACGAGAAACAGAAGAAGAGAAAACAAAGGAAGACAAGAAGAAGAAGAAGAAGAAGAAGAAGAAGAAGAAGAAGAAGAAGAAGAAGAAGAAGAAGAAGAAGAAGAAGAAGAAGAAAAATGTAGAGATATAAGAGGAAAGCGGCAAGTCGCTTCCGAAAGGAAAGACTAAGTCGTCTGCAGACAAATGTGCAAGAGTCACCCTTATTGGTGATTCTAAAGCACGGGGTCTGCAGCCCCTGCTAGCGGCCTGACCTGGCACTAGTGTGAAGGTAAGCTGCCTGCCAGGATGTGGTAACTACCACACCAGAGTACAGGCTGAGAAGTTACAGATTTCTGAGAGATCAGTCGTTGCTCTGATGGTCAGTGGAAACGACCTCTACCTGAGAGGAGGTAGGGTAGGCCCTACAGATAAAATCCTCCACACGGTCATAGGTGCCGTGGACGACTGTGGGCTGAAAACCTGAAAGCGGGTGGTAGTCGAGATGCTCCCGAGGAGAGGTCCAACACGGACCGCTCACTCGATGAATGTCTCTTCAAACCTGCGCCTGGCAGATTCGTGTACGGCAGAAAGGGGCTTTTTTGTGGACCCAAACCGCACCTTTTATGGTAGAAATGATCTCTACCAAAGGGATGGGGTACATCTTTCCTTTAAAGGAAAGGCCTTTCTGTCGAACATGATCCAGGATGTCGTAGAGAGGACCCAAACGAGTATCTGGTACAGAGTGAGGGCGGACGTACGCCAGTACGCCCGTGTCACTACAGGAACGACCTTCTCAGAGGTCGCAAAGAGGGGTGCCTGCTCGCCAACAAACAAGCCAGGAAATGGAAGAGCGTAGGTAGTCCTACAGTCGGGGAATCCCTGAAAGTTCTTCTGTTCAATGCGAGGTCAATCAGGAACAAGTTTCCTGAGCTCCGTGGCCTCGTAGCGACGGAAGAACCCAAAATGGTAGCCATAACAGAATCGTGGCTAAAAACCTCAAACCGAGACTTTGAAGGCGAATTTACGGTTCCTGGCTACCAACTCTTACACAAAGATAGGCCAGACAGAGAGGGTGGCGGTGTAATGTTGTATGTCAAGGATACAATCAAATCTACGAACTCCAACATTATATCCGATCACGAGCTCCTAGGTGTTAACCTAGAGATAGATCCTGTCAGATACAGGACCCTGCTGCTTTACAGACCCCCTTCCCAACCCGTTGAAAAGGACAGGGAACTGTAACAGCTGCTGGGTGAGCTTGTTCAAGGCAGAGTGTGCATCGTTATGGGCGACTCCAACAGACAAGTTAACTGGGAAACTAGAGCAGCCTGTGGCGAGAGCGCGCTACTCCTGGAGTTCGCCAACAACAAGTTCCTCACTCAATGGGACAGAGAACCGACGAGAGGAGACAATATCCTCGACTTGGTCTTCACCTCTGAGGATGATATCGTTGAGGATCTCTCTGTAGGCGAAGAGCTCGGTGGCAGTGATCACCAGCTAGTTAGATTTACCGTCAAGATCCCGAAGGTAAGGTCTGTTGCCAGTCAATCAAGGAAACTTGACTTGAGAAGAGCAGACTTTGCAAGCCTTCGTGCTGGGCTGACTGATGTAAAGCTAGCGGTATGCGAAGAGGTTGAGGATTCGTGGAACAATTTCAAAAATAAATTCATGAGTCTTCAATCAAGTTGCATCCCTCTGAAATGCCTCCGTCGGTCTTCTGTGTCCAACCAAAATGGTTTAATCGAGAAATCGGCCCACTGCTTAGAGAGAAGAGAAATGCGTACCGGCGATCGAAGATATCGGGTGCCTTTGACAAGTACCGGAGGCTAGCCAGAAGAGTGAAGTCCAGCATAAGGGCGGCTAAGCGTACTAAGGAACTCCGAGTGGCGAGACTCTGCAAGGAGAATCCCAAGGAGTTCTTCGGCTATGTAAATAGCCGTAAACCAATCCATCGTAGGATTGGGCCCTTAGTGGACGAGCAGGATGCATTAACTCACTCAGATGCAGAAAATGCTAACCTGCTCAATGGCTACTTCTCTTCAGTGTTTACTAAAGAGTGTGGTTCCATCCCCCAGCCCACGGATTCCTACTCGGGGGAAAAGCTGGAGGCAATGGACTTCACCGAAGGAGAAATAAGGAAAGAGATCGCTGACCTAAAGACGAATAAGTCCCCTGGACCGGACGGGTTTCTATCCAAGGTGTTGAAGGAAGTGTGAGATGAAGTATCACGACATCTGTGCGCTATCTTTAACATGTCAATCGGACCGGATGCGTTCCTAGAGACTGGCGTGAGGCGGAGGTGACTCCGATTTTCAAGAAAGGAGACCCCAGCCATCCGTCAAACTACCGACCCATCAGTTTGACTTCGGTAGTCGGTAAACTCATGGAAAGCATGATAGTGGACATCTCAGTACATCCTTAAGGGTATTGCTCTTGAATCGAGTGACACTGAGAAGGACTTGGGTGTAACTATCACTAGCGACCTCAAGTTCTCGAAACAGTGCATTGAGGCAGAGAAGAAATCCCAAAGGATGTTAGGCTACATAAAGCGCCAGTTTGGATACCGTAACAAGGAGATAGTACTTTGTCTGTACAAATCCCTCGTTCGGCCGCACCTGGAGTATGCCGTACAATTTTGGAGTCCTTCGTTTCGAAAAAATATCGCAAGGTTGGAACGCGTACAAGCCAGGGCAACCAAGCTGATTACCTCTATCCGACATAAAAGTTATCAGGATAGACTAAGGGAATTAGATCTGTTCTCGCTGGAAACCCGTAGACTGCGTGGTCAGCTCATCGAAGTTTTCAAAATACTTCGAGGGTTCAACAATGTTGACTACCGGAATATTTTCACACTGAGTGAGAACAGAACGCGCAATCACGGCTTCAAACTTGAACTGAAGCGTTACAACCGCAATCTGTGTGGAATTTTTTTCACTTACAGTATCTGCGGTAAGTGGAACGCACTTCCAGTGGAAGTTGTCAACAGTGAATCTGTTGACCAGTTCAAGTCAAGACTAGACATAATCTTCTAGTCTTGAAAAGTGGCCGTTTAGGGACGCAAAACAATTGAGCAGCCATGTGCCTACTCCATTGCTAGTCCAAAGGTACCCTCTTTGAATGGACGGGTAAGGTCTCCTAGGGTACTTCCTTTCCTTGTTACTCCTTGTTACTCTCTCTGTCTCTTTCATTCTCTCTCTTTCTTTTATCTCACGCTCTTTCTCTCTCTCTCTCTATCTTTCTCTCACTTTCCTCTCTTTATTTCCCCTTCACTGATTCTTTCTCTCTCTCTCTCTCTTTCACTCTCTTTATCTCTCTTCCTTCTCTTTTATCTCTTTCTCTCCTTTCTCATATTCTTCCTTATTTTCTCTTTTTCTCTCCTTTCTCATATTCCCCCTATTTTCTCTCTTTCTCTTTGAATCCGCTTCCTTCTCGTTTTCTCTCTTTTTCCTCTTTCTCTTTCTTTTTATTTATCTCTTTTTTTTCTCTCTCACTTTCTAATTTAACCTTCTTTCACTTCTAACTCCCTTCTCAGACCTCTTCCTTTCACATCTCATCATCGCAAGTCAATTTAATCTTGCAGATATGCCCACACTCATGTCTCACACACCAAACACATCCCTCAGCATTCTCTTTGCCTCAGAAACAAACCACGGGGGTCGTTAACTTTACTCTCTTTTCTTTGCCCAACTCATATCTATTTTTACAGTTTTGTTGTGGAAGAACACATTTGGCACATGCATTCTTCTATCAGCTCAAGAATCTACAACTCTACATACATTATCACTAGACAATTCCCAGTTTATTCCATCTCTCATCATTTCACTTATTCCTCTATTCATATTCCACATAATTAGTAACCGATGGTTATTTACAATGTCATTTCCTACTGATAGTACAGTCACATACTCTCTCTACACGTTTCACCACGATTTCACATCCTCCCCCTTCATTAAAAAATTCTTCATTCTCGATCATGCTCGTCTCACCTAACGCGATCATGTGCCATTTTCTTGTTTTAAACGCATTCGCGACTTCTCCTATTTGTTGCCATCGTGAAAATTATCTCTCATTTTCCCCACAACCACTCGATTTACTCTTTGACACGGATTAAACTAAGGACATGCTTCGCAACAACACCAGTCATTACCATACCAATCACAACTGCTGCCCCAGGCAATTGATGACCATCATCAGGAGCAGATACCCTGGTCCTCCTAAAACAGAATGTACCCTATCATTCCACATGTCTTACACACGCCTCCCCTGGGAAGTGGGGGATATTTCCACCGCGCCTTATTGACTAGGGGGAGAAGTTAATCACCAGAAATCGTTGGGCGTTCCCGGCCATACGAGAGGAATGAGGATGAGTCCGATGATGAGGATCAAGACGCAGCTAGAGAGATTTGGAATTAGCACGCTCATGAATTCGGCGATCAGGATGATGAACACGATGCACGATCCGATCATTGTCACCATCGAGCCGATCAATGTCACCAGCCTGATAATGATAATATAATTCAGAAGATTGCATGAACGCGGAGAAGCAAATACCTGCTACCCCAAAATAGGCCCTAGAGTAAAAAAAACACTAAGTAAAGAATGGTGTTAATTGCGATAAGAACCTGCGAGAGAGGATAGAAAAGATTCAAATGCTAGAAGAGGCTCGATAATGAAAAGGTCTTAGTATAGTGCTAAATTATTAATCTCAACGTACACAGATTTGCAATAACTTATAAGTAAGAACCAGGCAATGGCTTCTCCATTTCCCTCTACAGGGAAAGCTTGCGCTTCGCTACTAAGATTAAAATTAAAATCTAAAAAAACGCATTCATGGTTAAATTTTTATAAATTTTCTGAACTTCGCCAATTATAATAATTTTAAAAAGGAACTCTAAATTAAATTTCCCCCCTTTCAAAATATAGCGTTGCTAAAATATAGAGTTATAGAAGATAGATAGAAGGAGATATATAAAAATAAATTTTCTGAACTTCACCATTTGTTAATTCTTTAGGTTTTAAAAAATTCACAAAATTTCGATTATTTTATTTATTTCTGAACTTAGATAAAAAAACATAATTCATAACCAAATTAAGATGAAATTATTATTAAAATACTCAAAAAAAATCCCCTTCTTAAATTATAGAGTTAGTGAAGTGATGATGATGATCATAATTGGTGAAGTTCAGAAAAATTATAAAAAAATTAACCATAGCTGCTTTTTTTAGATTTTAAATTTTAATCTTAGTAGCGAACAATTATAATCTCAGTGCAATTATAAAGTTAGTGATGATGATGATAACGAAATATTTGCAATTCAAATTATGTTGTGATAAAATGAAAATGTCGAGATCAGAGCGTCACTCACAAGAATGTTTAACAATTTTAAAAGACAGTATTGTTCCTCCAGAATTTAAGTTAGCAAATAGTACGCCAATTCAAAAAAAAAAGTGGAAAAATGTATTTCCCAAACTATAGACCTCTTAGCTTAACGTCAGCTGTGCGGAAACCTTTGGAGTTAATTGTTTGAGACAGAATCGTGAATCACGGACATAAACATACTGTACAACAAAAATCAGTGTCAAGAAAAAAACATATCTCATGTGCATTTTATTATGAAATCGAGTGTGCTGAATTCGAATTTGATAACAAATATTTCCCATCATGTAACACTATCTTGTAAATTGCCGATTGAATAATTCTGCAATTGATATCGATTTCCACGATACCATAAATGTATTTCGCTCCCAAAGTCAGATATTGTTTCCATTGTAATTCATTCGTGAATATATAATGAATCAGCATGTTTGTCTCAGGTGTGTCACGCTTCATGTTCCAACAGAAGTCAACCAGCATAGCAGGGCTCCATTTTCCCTTATACCTGTTTTTCCTCACTCACATCTCCGGCATTCTCTGGGAAGAAGGACGGATGAGAATGAAGAAAGTGTACCTTCAGTGACATATTGCATCAGAGATCTTGGTAGCACTTGATTAGGCTCTCCACTATGCGCTCTCGCTGGCCACCTTGGTGCTTTCCCAGAAGTCGTTTGCATACATCTTTGAATAAATGCCAGGCCACTAGCTCAATTTAATCCATTGTCGCCTAGAAGTCCTCAACAGCTATAAGGGTCTACGAATATGCCTTCTGTAGTCTTGGCATCACTTATTTTTAGGGAAAATCGCTTTGAAGTACTGGAAACATGGCTTGTTATGTTGCAGTACTTTGGTAAATTGCTTCATTAGGCCTAGTTTTATATGCAGCGCTGGAAAAATGATTTTCTCCTTCCTAACTAGTCGCTCATGAATTACATTATGGCATCCAAGCGTCATAGTTTCCCGAGGTGACCAATCTGAGCGTACCTAATGTTCTGATCTGGCCCTACTGTCCTACTTGCAAAGGAACCACATAAACTTGGTGTATCCAGTTTTTAGCGGACTACTTTTAAGTCCGCACAAATTAGACACTCATTCACCTTGTAACTTATACGGTCTAGGATAAAAGCAAGGTTCTCATATGTCTCTCTTAAAATGACTGAATGAGCAACTAGAACTGAAGGCATGGGGTTTCCAATGTGCAACAGAACCGATTTTATGCTGTAAAGGGAAGCATATATGAATAACCTCGACTTATTTGGTTAATAGGTCAGCTCAAGGATATTTAATAGGCCTTTGATATAATCACAATAAATCCAGAAGTCAATTTGTTTTCAAAAGTGAAGAATTGCTAAAGAATTGCAGAACGCTTTCTAAATACTGTAACTCGAGGCCAGGAGTTCACTCTGTTGCGTAGTAAGTGTTAGATCACGAATTAGATCATTGAGTTCCTGTTGGCTGATGAGATGTGGTTTCTTTTCAGATTCAAGCTGTGCCCCATATGGTGTATCTTGAGATTCTGAATCGTCTGAGTTGCTCGTGAATCGCTTAGAAGTTTACAGGGCGGCTGTGGTATAGAAATAGCACTTGAATGTAGAACTGTGCGAATAGTCCACTGAAGATCTGGAATATGATAAATTTCTTGCCTTTTCTGCTGCAACCTGCAGTGAAATAAAATAAAATAAGACTAAAAATGGATATTACTGGCTGTGATAACTTGCAGAAATAGTGGAAGTACAACATAGTATGTATTTTGATTGTTTTAATTGATACATCTCTTGAAAATATATTAGTGACCAGGAAAAAAGACATATTGAATACCCACCTTTAATATCTGTTTAGCATAAGTAGCAATCCGTTGAATGGTCCTTTGGCTCCTTCCTGACCATTGGTACGCCAAAAATGAGGCAGGCCCTTTGCCTTTCACCCAAGCAGAAAGGGAATTTTTACCCCTGACACAACATATGTGAGGTGCCCAGCGTTTGTCCTGATCATCCACTTTACCTCTAAAGTAAAACAGCTCATAAAGTTTCATTACATGTTTAGTCAACTGTCTCTTGTATTGTCTTAATGTAACTGATCCACATATATAATATAAACTGTCTGGGGAATATGTGCATTCTCTCCTGCAAAGAAAAAACACTGTAGTATGTGAAAAATTATCTAAATAGTAACAACAACAAATATTAAATGAAAAAGTGAAAATAGGAAGCATTTGTAGCAAGTTACAAAATTATCAAGCGTTACGTAAGTTACCACTGATTTGGACAAATTACTAAAAAATATTGAGTATACTTTCATGAATTTCATAGGTTAGGTTGACAAATACCTTAGGAACACCCTTTAAAATTATATCAAAATCCGTTTATAACTTTTAGAGTTGTCAGTTTTGGCCCAATCCTGTTTGCATTTAATCCCTACGGAACCATTAGTGTATTTAACGTAAGATGGTAATTTACCAGAAACTGGAGGGTCTTAGAAAGAGACGGATGTTGGGTGACCCCCCCAAACGGGCCTGCACACACTTTTTGTGATATATTCTTCCTTCATTCACTAATCACCCTTACTTTGCAGGACATGACAGAAGCAATGCCTGTGACACAACTAGATCTCAATGGGAGCTTCAGCCAAGAATATAATGCGTAAAACATTATTACAAGGCAGGCTCGTTCAAGAAAGTGCAGAACACTTTCGTGCATCAGTTCGAATGTGGAAAAGCCCCACTCCCAGAGCAGAATTCAGGACTGAGTGGACCACTTCGAGAACTATGGGACAGTGGAGAACCTCAATGCAGCTGGTTACAACAGTCCAAGACATTCAGGACGCCCCAGGACGCGTACAGCTGATCTGGTCGAGAACGTGAGAGAGTATGTTAAGCAAAGTCCAAAACGCTCTGTGCGCAAACGAAATCAGTCCCTCGGTATATCCCATGAGACTGGCAGGAGAGTGCTAGTAATGGATGTAAAGGCCTACCCATACAGAATACAGAAGAAGCAGACCCTTACAGCATCAGAGATGGAGCAGTAAAAGACTATGACTAGTCAAGATACTGGAGAAGATTCAGGAGACCCTGTAGAGGTGCGAAAATGTATGAGAGAAATTCCTTTCAACTCGATAATATAAATGGCCGATAAAATTACCAACCAGAAACGGACTAAGGCCACTCGTATGGCTAGAGTATTGGCATTCAAATCAAGAGGTACCGCGTTTGAAACTCAACAGTCCAAAAACTTTGATGAAGATCTCTCAAGAAAGAAGACGGAATTCAATAAAAAGGGAAGACAAATGTTTGAAGGGCCAACTTAATAAAAAGAAAATTCATTCAGGAAGAAGAAAATGCTTCGAGGAAACCAAGTGTAAAGCAAGATAATATTGCTAAATAAACTAAAGGGGATAATAAGGATATGTCCCCCCCATAAATGGTGACCCTCAACGGCCGAACAATCTTCTGATCTTCGTTACAACTGCACCTCCTCTCCTACTAGAGATTAAGAAAAAGTGCTGCTGGGAACTTCGGAGACCCGGGAAGGATAAGCTATTATTTATTGATTAGAGACAAGACTTCGTTCGCTCTCCTCAATCACTCTAAATTAGCTCCACTCATCCCGCAGACTCGGAGGTCGTAGGAGGGAGAGCTACTACTCCTCGATTAAGAAATCCCAGACTAGTCTTTCCCCAATCCTCAAATTCGCTCCGCTTTCTAGAAAGGGACCTGTGTCGAGATGAGCAAATGTATGAGAGAAATTCCTTCCAACTCGATAATATAAATGGCCGATAAAATTACCAACCAAAACGGACTAAAGACAGTCGTATGGCTAGAGTATTGACGTTCAAATCAAGAGGTACCACGTTCGAAACTCAACAGTCCCAAAACTTTTATGAAGATCTCTCAAGAAAGAAAAACGAAAGAAAACGTTTGAAGGACAAACTCAACAAGTAGCAGAAAGAAATCAGCAACTCAAGGTAAATGGAAGAAAATGAAGATGCATAGAGAAAGGAAACGAAGAAAAGGACCAACCCAGCCAAGAAGAATACGAAAGTCAAGAAGAAGAAAATGGATTCGAGGAGACAACCTGCATCGAGAAAATCAAGTGAAAAGCAAGAATAATATTGATAAACACATAAAAGGGATAATAAGGATATGCCCCTCCCCCCATAACCCCAACTTTCCTTAACCTCCTTTAGACCTCAGATTATGCTCACTTCCATCTTGAAGGAAAGGTAAACTCGAAGACAAATGTCTTCTGGAGGACCTCCAGACCAAATGATGTAGCCACCAAGCCCCTACACTCTTCTAAGTGCACGGTATGGATTGCAATCTCAGTCAGAGGCATCATCGGACCATTTTCTTCTTCAGGGAATCTGGTGCCACAGTGACAGTCAGCAAGGAGCGGTATGTTGAAATCCTCAAAACCTTTAAGAGGGAGCTGCAGACCCTGTTTCCGTCGCTTATGGGAAAGTTCTGGTTCCAGCAAGATGGAACAAGCTCTCACACCTCAAACCTGTCTCGAGATTGGCTGAAAAAGAAGTTTGGTGGCCGTGTGATCAGTCTCAAGACTGAATTTGAGTGGGCACCTCACAGCCCAAACTTTAGCCCCCAGATTTCTTTCTCTGGAGCTACCTTAAAGACAGAGTGTACGTAGGGAGACCCAAGCCATTATGGAACTCAAGGAAGCCATCAGGGACGAGATCAGAGCCATTAGTCGATCAGTTTGTAAGGACGTCATGGACAACTTTGTGCTGCGTCTCAAGAAATGTACATTGCTAAGTGGAGGTCATCTCGAACGCGTGCTCTAGAATAAAGAAGCAAAGTCCAAAGACTCTCATGTTTTGATGTGGTTTTAAAACACAATAAACTAGTTATTACCAAAGTTTCATTCAATCCTTGCAGAAAATTAAGAAATGAGGCCTATCGAAAGTTGGGGCCCATATTCTGGAGGTCAACCTGCATTCGTGATTTACGCAAAAAATACCTCTAAAAATGGTTATTCTTATTTCCGTTTTTTTTATTGTTGTACAGTGTAATTACAAACAGCACGGATTCAGAAGGCATCGCTCGTATATAAGGAATTTGTCGGAATTTGTTCAGGTTGTGACCCCCAAAAATGCAATAGTCATAAAGCGGTAGACATTATTTAGCTTAATTTTTAAAAGGCTTTTGATTCGGTTCTACATAGGAGACTTTTGGAAAAACTTAGAAGGCACCCGCTAAGAAGGACATAGTCTATTGCGTTAGATCGAAAACTGTCTTATAAACCGTAGACATAGAGAGAGAGAGAGAGAGAGAGAGAGAGAGAGAGAGAGAGAGAGAGAGAGAGAGAGTGGGGATAAATTAGGAATCGTGTGATTGGGCCAAAGTCACTAGAGGCATGTCTCAGGGGTCAATTTGGGTCCTGTAATATTTATCATTGTAAACGACTAGATTCAAGACCATTAAGCAAGATTGCTAAGTTCGCGGACGATACTAAACTAATTCCTTTAGCGAAATTAATCAGATTGAGAGTAAACACAACACGACCTAAATGATGTATTTGATTGGTTGGTTACATGGCAGGTGAATTTTAATCTCATTAAGTGCAAAGTTATGCAAATTGGCTCTCGAGTGGGAACTTTGATTGTGCGTTAGGCAGTTATCGATTAGAAAATGTTAGAAGAACGCAATCTCAGTGTATAAATTTAGAGCTACTTTAATGTTTCGAAGTACTGCGTCTAAAGAATACTCCTTTTTATTGCGAAGAATTCCGAATATAAGAGTAGAGAAATAGCAGTCCCATTATTCAAATTACTTGTGCGTCCACAGCTGGAATAGACAACTCAGGTTTGGCCGCCTTATCTGCAGAAGGACATCGATGCATTGGAGAATGTAAAGCCAAAGGCGAAGAAGCTAATTCTGAAGCTCATGTAAAGCCAAAGGTGAAAAAGCTCATTCTGAAGCTGCGAAACAGACCTTATGAAGATAGACTTTAAGGATTGAAACTGCTCTCGCTTGAAGATAGATGCCTTCGTGGTAAATTGATAAAACATTCAAAATTATGAATAGTTTCGATGATATAAAATTTTATTCACTTTTTGAACGCACTGAAAACACTACGCGAATAAATGGAAATGAATTGAAATTAAAGTGTTATCAGACGAATATCTTTGGAAATTTTTTAAACTTTTAATTATAAAATCGTCTTAACTTGAAATTCTCTACAGGCATTTGTAGTCCAAAAAACATCAATAAACATGTTTAAAAATAAATTGGATGAACACCTATTTAGTTATTAAGAACATAAAATAAAACAATATTTAACTTTTTTAACTCAAAAGTCCTTCTCAAAACCTGCCCACCTCCTCCACTCTTTCACGACCAGCCATAGAGCGGATCTAAGTGTCTTTGCTGGTCTTGATTCTATAATTTAAAAAAAAATCTATAATTCTATAATAATAGATGATTTCATCGTTACACGAGTTGAAGACAATGACGTTAATTATCGCCGTGTGACGTCAACTCAGAACGCGCCGTGTTTGTGTCATAATGTGAACAGGAGAGGAAAGGAAAATAATAACGGTAGTTAGCAGACTATTGTCCATATCGAGAAAAGAACAAAGGAGATGGCAAAGAAGATGAAGAGGAAATAGATGGATAAATAAATAGAAACCAAGATATCAATCCTTCCATTTCAGTATATCGTGGTTAAGCGGCAGACCCACACTCATCGAGTGAGATATCTTGGGATTGAACACGGACGAAGGCTAAATAATTGACTTACATACGCCATGACGTACATAGCTAATCACAACACCGCTGTATTTTCCTTCTTCCTTTTTCACACACACAACATGTCCACTCTTCCCTCCCGAAATCTGTCGAAGGGGTAGGCCATAGTCAGACACCTTTGACGTGGGACGAGTGCGCCCCCCCCCCGCCCTCTGGGTCACAAAGAGTTTTCTGCTCGCTGAAATAGTATCAAAACACACTACCTTACCCTGCACCTTCCCACTCTAAGGAGGACAGGTTCCCAGTTCTCTCGGGCTTGGCAGAGATTTTCGTCCTGATCTTTATGCAAATTTCATTATCCGGTTGGGTGATCTTCTCCACGTTTGAAAAGAGACGGAGGGCGTAAGTAGCCACTATAGGTTAACTTATATTATGCTAGCCCTGTCCAACGTACATTTTTTCCCTGTTCGTAAATAAATGAATTTTGTTTTGTTCGTTAACTGAAGTTGGTCGGAATATGTCTATCATCATCCAATCACCCGTAATGTGAGGTATGAATTGCAGCAATGCACTATCATCGCTTACGTCCTTGATACTATCTCTGTTTGCCAATGATGTGTGAAATACAACACTCTAATGACATCATCAAGCGCACCCCCCCCCCCACACACACCAAGCAGTATCACAAAAATGCCTCCATTCGTTCTCCTCGACCAGATCAGTTCGATACTTTGTTTTTGATCGTTCCTCGCAATTAATTGTCCTAAGCAGAGCCACACTTGAAAGTTTCAAGTTTAAGAATATTTTTCAAATTTTATTTTTGAGGTGCTTGCACCCCATCCCCATGGGTCAGGTGCAATGCTTAAGAATAGTGGGAATTACCTCTTAGATTTCAGGGTACGATGTTATTTAGGCTCTCACTCTAACTTGACCAAGCTAATTTTTTACGACACTGGCTTCGTAAAACCAAACTAGAGGAAAAAAGTTTAGAAAAGAGTGGTTAGATCGTACGTGGACAAATGTCAGACTATTTCATTAAGATTTATTTTAAATTAGTAAGGCTTGTTTCATTTTACCCTCACTTAGATGTTTGATAACACCCTTTGTGAAGAGGACATCGGATTAGCCGAGTGGTTGACCTGACCACCTCGTGTTGAGCGAAGCTAAACCACATCGAGTGTAGTTAGACGACGGAAATAGCTCTAATATGGGTCGACTTTGTGGCGTCTGCTATAAACTATATCATCCCATGGTTCGGAGAAAAGCCTAATAAAAATGATTGCAAATCGGTTGTAAAATGTACCTCAAATGAAAAAAAAAGAGAGTTGGGTAAATGTGAGTTTCTGCCTCTTCTTCCTTCCTCCTCTATGTGCAATTGATTCCGAATGTTATGAAGTAACTTCTCGACGTCCGCATTGCAAAGTGGGAATTGAATCGATTCTCCTGATGATATTCGGCTATCTATAATCTCTTTTCGCAGTTGTCCCTTTGTTTTCCCCCTCCACCCAGTGCATAGTCTAATGAGTGACCTTTCTTAATAAGTCCATGTCGCACCTGCCAATTCTCCCGTAGGCCCTGTAGGCGATCTCCATGTAAGGCTGCCGCGCTGGTTCCTTGTACTCTGGCCACCTCTCCTCCAGAATGACCCAGCAGTGGCCAAGTCGAGTTCCCGAGAAAGCGATACTTCCGCCCAAAATGACGAGCAGGGGAAGCCCAATAAAGCCTATGAAGAAGAAAAGAAACAAATACTTCAAAATTAGCCTAATAATTTCTTCTCGCCCATTGGAAGGACTCTAAAATTGGTTGCTAGAGATCTATACGAGCTTGATGACTTTAGAAGAAAAACGAAACTTACGCCGAAGTAGGGCATGAAATTCAGAGGGGGAAACATGGGAGAGAGAGCGAAGATTCTAAAGAATAACGGAAAATGTAAAATAGAAAGAAAGGTAAGCAAATGGGATGAAACTTAACAAAGACTTCGACGCCAGCAGATCGTTGAAGCGAAGTGTTTAACTATCCATTAGAATGGCTATCTTGTTGCAGATCCGCACTTTTAAATTATTATTATTATATTCCTTTAAGTCATTGTTAATGCTATTGTAGCAATACTCTGCAACACCCTAGTACTTATTATCATTCTGTTAAAGGGAAAAATGCTTTGCGTTAAAATTTCACCCCAAAATAAATGTAGATAGATGGCGCCTCTATCACAAAAAAAATATGTTTGGGGCAACAGCTTTGGCCGCACAGCGCTGCTCCTTAGAATCTAGCTTCGTTTATGTTTGGGTGAAATGTCTTCAAGTTCGGTGTTTGGGCGCTTCTTAAATTTAAGTATCCCCTGCTCTAAGTAAGCAAAATGAAACATATTGCATCTAAGTAATTCATTTAGGACTAATTTCATTTATGTAGGATATAGGAAAAATAGTCAGATATATTCGCCTCTCCGTTCCGACACTCTAGTCTCAAGGTACCTGAGCCTAGATTAAACACTATCGCCAATTATTATTTGAGGTCTATTGTAAAGCATTATTCACACTGTCCATTCACATTATCCATTCCTTTAATCAATTAATTTGCCTTCGTTTATGAACTTCAATTTCGTCCTTGTTCCTATAATTCTAACCGCATAATTAATTGCGTTACTGCAATAATTTTTCCTAATTTATAAGGCGTGGCAAAAATTGATAATAATAAATTCTCTATTCTCCTCAATAAGCAGGGGGGGACACTTGAAAAGGCCAAAAGAAAGATAGTTATTTGGCTATCTGAGAGAACGCTTATTTTAAGTGTTACATTCTCGTGTATGTGAGAAGAGCTCCTTCCGAGGACTTTGAGGAAGTCTATGTTTGCCAAAAATAGCCTTTTAACCGCATAATTAATTGCGTTACTGCAATAATTTTTCTTAATTTATAAGGCGTGGCGAAAATTTAGAATAATAAATTTCTTATTCTCTTCAATAAGCAGGGGCGACACTTGAAAAGGCCAAAA
This sequence comes from Ceratothoa steindachneri, assembly GCA_963969495.1. Lineage (NCBI taxonomy): Eukaryota > Metazoa > Arthropoda > Malacostraca > Isopoda > Cymothoidae > Ceratothoa > Ceratothoa steindachneri. The sequence goes on from OZ018324.1 coordinate 168,353,963, forward strand.
GAAAGAGTTATTTGGCTATCTGAAAGAACGCTTATTTTAAGTGTTACCTTCTTGTGTATGTGAGAAGAGCTCCTTCTGAGTACTTTGAGGAAGACTGTGCTTGCCAAAAATAGCCTTTTAACTGCATATATATATATATATATATATATATATATATATATATATATATATATATATATATATATATATATATATATATATATATATCGGTGTATGTTGGCAGCAGTTTCTCATCTATACATGTTTTGTTAAAAACCAGGTTGTATTTTGATTTTATAAATTTTATTTTGGAACGTTCAAACTGGCGAAGGCAGTTTTTTTGTATCTGGTTGGATATTAAAGATCAGTTGAGGAAGATCTATTTAATTTTTTACAACTAATTTGAGTTTTGGCAGTGAGCTTTCGCCTTTCTTAAGGCATCTTCAGACGGAAATCTTCGTTATTATTGAGGCTGCGTTGATTTTGTGTGTCCCTTGGTTTTGCCTCCTCTACATTGCTGGTCGTGAGCAGCGAAGAATGAAATTCTGGTGTACTCAATAGTGAAAGATTTTGATAGTGGTAGATGATAGTTGGTGAAAGTGGGGAAGGGTTGCTCTTATTTGAGGAGCATCGCAGGCATTTTTTAATTTTTAATACTTATGTTTTCCTTTTGTTTTATTTATGTTGTCGTGTTTTTCTCTGTGTGTATTCTTCTTAGTGTTTTTTTTGTTTATTTGTCTCCTCGTCTCGTTTACTTTGTATTTGTGCAGTGATTTTGTTGAGCTTTCGAGCCTTTAGTTGTGTTCGAATTTAGTGTTTTACTTCGTGTATTTTCTCGTTATTTGTTGATTATGAGTTTAGTATTGTTTTGTAGACTGTTATGTCACTCTCTGTGTTGTTGATGTTTATGTGTAAATTGGTAATGTATTTTCCTCGGAACAGAGTTTAGTGCTTGGGAATCGCCGTTTTCGATCGACCTTCACGTGCAATCTGGCAGGGATATTAATTCTGCCTCCAGTTCTTCTTAATTCTGGGATGATATCATTGGCCATTGTAGACCAGACCTTTTTGGCTAGTTTCTGGGTTGCGACGTTTATTGGCTCCAGTTTCTGCCTGCGGTGCAGGTCCCTCTGCTGAAGATGCTCTCTTCGTCTGGCTTTGTTTATGCAGAGGGATGCAGAGTTATGCGCTCGTTGGAGCCTCCTCATAGCGGTCTTGCTGTCCGTTTGAGTCACTACTGCAGAGTAGATGAGCTTAGCCCGGATAAACGACAGGTATAATTTCTTTATATTCACCGAGCTAAGATTCCTGAACCTATATAGCTGAGAGATTTCTCTCCTCGCCATATTCTGCCTCTCCTTGTAGTGACTCGAGTATCCGTGGTCGGAGATTTTTAGACCCAGGATGGTGCCTTCGGCGGAGTAGCCATATCTCCTCCCATTAATTAAAATGGGCCACGTCAACTTACGGCACCGCGGGAGGATCTTAAATTTCTCCCTGTTTGTCCGGATTTTCCACCTTCTCTCGAATTCGTTGATGTTCAAGATCTCTGCGGTGGTGTTGTTAGCCTGATCCCTTGCTTTCCTAATCATACTGGGGACGATCTGTGTGACGTCATCTGCGTATTGCAGATGCATCGTGACCCTGTGTATTGGAGTAGGGAGGTCGATGGCGAAGACCAGGTAAAGCAGGGGACTCAGGCAGCTCCCCTGGGGAACTCCCGATTTAAGTTCGAATTCTGGACCTTTTTGCTCTTCGATCATGATACGCGCCTTTCTGTCCACAATGAAGTCACAAAGAATCCTTTCCAGGACTGGATTTAGCTGGAGGCCTAGGATCTTGTATTGTAGTCCACTCAGCCAAACCTTGTCGAAGGCCTTCCTCATGTCCCTTATCACGATGTCTAGATAATGACCCTTCGCTCGGCAGTGTGCGATCTTTTCAGTTAGGAGCGCCAGGGCCGTTTCAGTGCCCCTTTTTGGTCTGAACCCATGTTGTTGTGGGTTGTGCGCCCCCAACTCGTCGAGTTGATTTCGTAGCCTGTTGGCTATAATCTTCTCGAAGATCTTGCCGGGTATTTCTAGGAGAGAGATTGGGCGGTAATTAACCACTTTGTCTGGGGGCTTATTCCCTTTCGGGATAAAGATGATTTTTGCCACCTTATACCCGTCTGAGAAGTAGCCTGTATTCAGGGATGCATTCATGATGTTCACCATGCCCTGAATAATTTGCCGTGGGGCATTCACTAGGTTGTTCTTAGTGAGCCCACACCAATCTGGAGCCCTTTGTTTGAAAGACTTTAAGGTGTTAATGGTCTCTTCAACAGTGATAGGGCGCCCGTGGTCAACCACTTCTCTCTCTCTAGATACTTGCGGTTGTGAGTGGGTCCTATGTATCATCGCTCCGAAGTCCTCAAGCAGTTGGTCTTCAAGTTCCTGGTCGAAATCGTTGTTTTCCTCAGGTGAGATTGCAAAGACCTCTTTCCAGTGGCTCCTGAATCTCTTTTCCTAGGGAATCCGGATCCTCTATGATGATGTCGCCTTCCTTTATTTTTATGACCAGGCCTGGGAGGCAATCCCCTAAGTCTTCGGATGCTATTCTAAAAACTTACAGGATTTGTCTTCCTGTCTAGTCTGCCTATGATATCATGATTTCCTTCTGTTTCTCGAGGATTATTGTTTTTAGGTCCTCGCTTAGCTGTCTCATTCGGGCTTTCCTTTCCCAGGTTGGGCCTGTCCTACCGACTTGCTCGTAGATTTCCCTGTGTTTCCTAGCGATATCCCTCATTTCGTCCGTCCATCTAGCTTGTGGGAGCATTTTGTACGAGATTCTGGGGACGCATCTTTCGTCAGCTTCAATGAGGAGATTAGTGATATTATCAATCTCCTCATCAATTTCCTCAAGATTTCCGTCGTCCAGGTCAGCCGGCTGATAGGTGCAGAGCATCTCTCTGTACTGCTCCCAGTTAGCTTTCGCGAAACTTTACCTAAGTGGAACATGCTTGAGTATTGGCGCAAGCGAAATGGTGGTAAAAAATTGGGACATGATCGCGCGGGACCACTGGGCCAGGGGCGTTGGTGATGTTGAAGGGGAATTTTAGGCTTACTAACACAATGTCCGGTTTTGTCGCCGAGCATCGTGTTAGATAAGTTGGGAAGTCAGGTCCTACTCTCCGGACTCTATTTCTTTCAAATAGTAGTTCCAGGTTTCGTCCCCTTTGGTCGACGCACCTGTAGCCAGATGTACGGCAGAGGGCGTTTAGGTCCCCGCCTAGCAACGCTAGCCTTTTGTGAAAGAAGATAGTGAAGAAGTTGTTGATAGGTAGGTACTGTCGCCTGGGCGGCTGGTATACTGACGCCACAGTTAGGCCTCCAACCAGGGTCGGGATCTCGACAGCCACGAATGATTCATCTAAGTGCGGTAGCGTTCTCAATTTTATGTTTTTTTTCTGATTGCGATGGCTGCGCCATCGTATCTTTCCTGCGTGTTGTTCTTTTGTATTACTGTGTAGTTATGTATTTTTATGGTGTCTGTGATTGTGTTGATGCCGTGATCCGATATGAGAATAATGTCCGAGTCCACCGTACGGAAGATATTACCGTAAGCAATGGCCTTTCCCTTCCATCCATTCACATTCAGTGTGAGTATTTTTAAAGCGTTGTTGGTGTTTTCCATGTTCTTGTTCTTGTGTTTTTGTTTTCTTTGGTATGTCTTATGTGTTGTTGCTTTTTTTGTTACGTATCCTCTTGAATTCTGCATCACTTAGGGTAATGCAGGAGGCTTTGTGAAGTTTCACCATGCCTTCGTGCATCACTTGCTTTATATCCGTTTCACAATCTTGAGCTGAGTAGGTCCATTTGATTTTCCTCTGTTGGATCCCCTGAAATATCTCCTTGGGGGAGAGCTTCTCGAGTTGTGGGATCTGCTCATCTGTGATTATTTTTAGGTCGATCTACTTGTCGAGCTTACGGAGCTCTTGGTCGCCCTGTTTACAGCCTTTTGAGCATCAGAATCCAAGGACGATTGGCTCGCGAGGTTGCCCTCTGCTTCTCTAATTCTTCTTGCTGCTTTCTTTTCTTTCCTCTCATGCTGCCTTTGTGTTTCCAGTCTTGGGTCTAGCCTGGATGTGTTACTTTTTCTAGATGTGCTTTTTTCCTCTTTCGCTGCTTCCAATGTTTTTTCCTCTCTGGGAAATGGAGTCGCAGGTGCTTCTGTTGCGCCTTTTGTCAGAAATTGGATCTGAAGCACATCTCCCGATGGTGAATCGTCCGGAAACCACATCTCAGACATGCCATTCTTTTTCAGCATGAGATTTTGGGTTTTTGCGAACGTTCCCGGGTTAGTCAGATTGTTTACGTGCGCGAATAGTATGCACGTAAGAATCTTAGTCGAATTTTCATTCTCAAGTTTGAGATACGTCTTCGGCTGTTGCTTTGTTGTCTCTTTCTCTTTGTTTGGGGCTGAGCTGGTTGCCTGTGCGTAAGAAGTGGTACTCCTCCTCGTTTCTTCTGATTTCTTCTTCTTTATTATTTCTTTTCTTTGGGGACAGGACATAGCCATCGCCCAGGGATTCAGACCGCAGTTTGGGAATTTTTCCACTGCTGCTGAGCACTCCTTCCATCCGTGGCCTTTACCGCTGAATCTAGAGCAGGTGATGTTTTGCTCTTTGCAGTCTTTAGTTGTATGCTGCTCCAGCTTATAACAGCGAAAGAATATTTGGATGGGGGTGAAATCCTCAATCTCCATTTGGTCAGCGCAGATCTGAGCGTTAAACAGCAGGAGTCCCGTTTATTTGGCCTTCTGGGCCATCTGAGTGTCACTAAATATGACTTTAAACACATGTTGGTGTTCCGTGTTGTCCCGTTTGTTACGGAACTTCACGACTTCCCCACGTTGGCCCAGGATTGATTACGGTTAATCTCCTCTCTGCTGTGTTGACCGATCCAGGGTTCGAGTTGCCTGCAAACCACGCTGCGGTGTGCCTGGATCTGAGGAGGAGTACTGGGCTGAAGGTTTATTTCCTTTAGCACCTTCTGACCTTCTTCTTTCGTCAGCGTCTCCACGTCTACTTCTTTCTCGCAGACTGCAGAGTAGCCGACGGGGGTGTCTATCAGCCTTGGGATAGCCACGTTCAGCCTACCAAAGATCGTTTGGAACACTGTTCCTCGGTCGGGCTTCGGTTGCCCCCCCAATTGTCCTCAATGGGACTCTAGTGGCTGGGTGGGACGCCATTTTTTGGTGCGTTTGCAGCCCCTCTGCCGGGGAGTGCAAATCTTCTTCTTAACCAAGCTCTGTTCTTCTTGGTTTGTAGCACGGCTTGTGATTTTGCGTGTGTGTGTATATATATTTTTACGTTTTTATTATTTTGGGTTTTCCTTGGGGATGAAAAGAGATCTTCCCCCGCGCTCGCCAGCCGCCTGGATGGAAATGGGAATTGCCTTTAGGATGGATGATACGATGGATGAGATGAATCCGGGTGGGATCCTCTCGGGGGTGTGATTGTATGGCAGACCTATTGACAACGCCGCCCCCCGAGGGTGTTTTAATTGTGACCGCATCCCAACATACCATAGAGACGGTTTTGTGTCCCTCTATGGTCCTGGAAGTGTCCCCCGCTGGGATAAGCAGCGAAGGTAGCAGTCCGTCCCTTATCCGGAAAGGTTTCTGACATTGTTATCTACTGTGGGCTATTCCTCAAACTAGCTTTCTCTAATGCCCCCAATTATGGCCGTGCTACTGCCTGGCATAGTTGGGACGAAACATGAATGGCCATCCCATTTCACAACCGACGGTGGTTTACGCAGGGGGCTGGGCCGGTGACTTAAGCAGTCATCTGCTTAAGTGGGCAGCTGTAAAAGAAAGATGATTAGCAGTGAATGATGATGAGGATGAGTGTGACACCAGGGTTGTAGTCTCTCTTTTAAAATCTGGTTCTAAAATTAGACACCAGATTTTCGGAGGCGCAGGCAAAGGTTTCCCAAAACCTTTCCCCCTTTACCAGATATCAAGATGATTCTTCCGAGGTATATCTGCCAAGAATTCCGAGCTAGCAGAATGAAATTGAATTTCCTTCTTTGGAACTTTTATAGGTCAAAGTCGGAGTACCTTGCTCCTTTAGCAGAAAACGTGAAGTACTTGCTCGGAACTGGTGCGTTGGGTGTTAAGTTTGGAGCCCATCTCTTTAATGAGAAGAGCTTTCCAAATCTTTACGCGGCGAAGGTCAGGGTTTCTTCTGAGTATGGTAGTGTTTTTGACCAGAGTTGCTCTTGTAATTCATGCGTTATGCTTTTCTTTGTAATGTGTTTTTATTCTTTCTTTCAAATGCATCGTTAGGCGCCGTATGATGATATATATATATATATATATATATATATATATACCTTTTATGCTTATTTTTAGATTTTCTTTCACACTTAGGACAACTCATTAGTTTTGCTCAATCAGGTCAACGTTTTATTTATCGCCACATATTTTTTTGTTTATTTATATGTACAGGTATTTTCCTTTTATATGATGTAAAAATCTTTCTTCAAATAAACGAATTCTCAAGAGTTTATATACAACAATTTTTGAATAACTGGTAATTTGATTTTTTTGCAGGCGAATGTAATGGATTCGGCCAGATCCTGCAAAAAATAAGCTCGATGTATTCTGCTACATCTGCGATGAATACACCCATTGTTCCTATTAGGAATCGAGTCACAAGTTACATAAGGCGTGTTTACCGTTCTTATTTTAGTATGAAACTTGGGGATCCAGGATAAACCTTGAGCGCTACACATGGTATGCAAGAAATGCGCCGATTATCTGCATCGTTGGACAAAAGGCAAGAAGAGTTGTCTGAAGTTTGGAATTCACATGATTTGGAGGGAGTCGACAAACCATGATAATGAGTGCTACTTCTGTGATATTGATTTGATTGGGATCAACAAAAACAGCCGAAGCAGCCTCAGGTATCTTGATCTTCAATCAGCACGTCATCCTGTAGCTAATTGTGAAGATTCAGTACCTATATTTTGATAACTTCCTGACATTAGTGACAAAGATTCTTCCTGTGTTGAAAATGAAGAAGTGTTATTTGACGATGAGGCTTCACATACTTTTCCCAAAGGAAGCTAAATAATCTAGTCACGATCTCAGCTTGTCAGAGTCCTCTGCCCAACTGTTTACATCCAGATTGAAGGAAAAAAACCCCTCTCTAATACTGCTCGCATCAACTCCTACCGCAAAAGACACCAAGTGTATCTCTGTTTTTTCTCCAAACAGAAGGACTTGGTGTATTGTATAGATATTGCGCCGCTTCTGCACAAGCTTTGAGTGCCACAGTACCAACCCGAAGACTGGAGCCTCTTCATTGACAGCTGCAAGCGATCGCTGATGCACAACGGGCATCCAGTTTGCCTTTACCCCCTTGCTCACTCGACTACACTGAGGGAGAAGTATGAAGCGGTGAAGTATGTGCTTAAGAAAATTTGTTGTGATCAGCATGAGTGATTGATTTGTGTTGACCTGAAGATGGTGAGCATTTTGTTGGAACAACAGTCCGGGTTCACAAAGTAACCGTGCTTTCTGTGCAGGTGGGATAGGGTCCGAGCTCAGCATTACACGGAGAAAAACTGGCCTGCGCTGGAGAAATTGGTGGCTTGCAGAGCAAGGAAGGTCATAAACAACCCTCTGGTTGACATAGACATGGTTACTCACCCCACCGCTGCACATCAAGCTTGGCTTAATCAAACAGTTCACTAAAACTCTGGGCAAGGATGTTGGTTGCTTCATTTACTTATGCCACGCTTTTCTATGATTGATCATCTTTGGCGGTCCTCAATTCCGTCAGCTCATCAGAGATCCAGAGTTTCAAAACTCAATGAGCGAAGTGGAACTGGAAGTGTGGAAGGCTTTTGCTCTGGTCGAGAAGAAATTTCTTGGCATCAAGAAGGCCAGAAATTACCTAGAACTTGTGACTAATATGCTGACTGCTTTCAGACACCTCGATTGCAACATGGTGAAAGGGAATCCCAGGTGTTTCTCTGAGATTGGTGTTTTTCTCATTGGTTTTTATATTATTTTCAATCTTTTGCGTACTCTTTTTCTGTTGTTGTTTATGTTGCTCTTGGTTTGTGATGGCACTGCATGTTTGTTTGTGTGTTTTCTTTTTGTTTCATGTAGATTGTGGTAGTTTCTTGTGGTGTTCAAGCATTTGTAGGTGTTTTTTTATTTCTCTCGTTGTCCGTTTTTTGTATTTTTAGTGTTGTTCTTATTGTTTGCCGCTGTTCCATATGCGTTGCCTTATGTGTAGATTTGTTATTCTTGTCTTTCGGTTTGTGCTTTACTGATGGTGAAGTTTTTCATTATTTTGTGTATGTCTTCCAACGGAATGTCAATGTGTCTTTGTCTGATTTCGTCCGTCATGCCTCCTGTGACTTTTTTCCAGATTTTGGGGGCTCTTGATTGAAGTTTTCAAGTTAATCAGTGTCATCTGGATCATCTAATGTAGGTCCCTCTGCTTACACTTGGAGGAAAACATTCACTTTAAAAAGGTTTACGCGAATTTTGGGGGGCGCGTTTCACAATTGCGCTTGACTTTGCCGCTTGAACTTTTACTTTTCTTTGTCGCTTGAACTTTCACTTTTCTTTGCCGCCTTTTTTCAAAATAGAACATACAAGAGAAGTAATAATCACATTCAATCTTAGTGGTCAGGAGCTTCCTCAAGTTTAAGTTCAAGTTAATGAAAGTGATGAAATGTGTGGTAGGTTTTCCTAGCTGTGAAATTGTTTACTAATTTTCCCTGGTGTTGAGGGCATCACTAGCATTTCTCTCTTATTTACCTTTAGTTTTTTTACGTCTCATCCTTCTATAGTTTTGCTGACTGCCCTTGACGGCCATGTTCTTACTTTTGTTTAAATATTTTACTAACTCTTAAGTTGTTCCTCCGTCGTGGCTTTCAAGCCTTTCAAGTCATACTTTGTTAACTGGTTAGGTTATCTCTTCGTTAATTTATGTTTTTGTTTATCTTAGCGTTGGACATTTCGCCTCTTTTATTTAAGCTTTTTATATTTGTTGTTCCTTTAATCTTTATCATCTTAATTTAGTTTAAATATTATTTGGGGCGCTTGCTTCTTTTTATCTATGTTCTCTATTGTTTTTATTATTTACTAAAGTTTTTATGTTTGCTCTTTATTATTATCTTACTTAATTTTAATTTAAAATTACATTTGGGCACTTCGCCTCTTTTTTCTATTTTTTAACTTTTTTTCTTAATTTCTATTTCATTTTTAATTTAACTTGGGCACTTCGCCTATTTTTATTAATGATTAACTTTTGTTGTTTGGTTATTTTATTTAATTTTTTGTGTCATAATAACTTGGGCACTTTGCCTCTTTTTAATATCTTTATTGTCTCTTTTTGTTTTTTTTTACCGTCTCTTTTTTATTAAATTATTTGGGGGATTTACATTCTTAGGTATAAATTGGTCTTATTTCTTCCCTCGCACAGTTTCTTCCGTTGGGGAACAGTGCTGTTCTTTATACTTTGTGACGTCCGCGTTGAGGTATGTCAACATTATTGTTGATATTTGGGAGTATTTCTTCCTTCACCTTATATCATTCTTTCGTGTAGGACTGGCTGCCTGATACGGTGGATACTTTTTGTGCCGTCAATAAGCAGTGTGGCTTTATTCTGCACCCTCTGCAAAGTCTTGAGAGAGGTACAGCTGGCCATCTGCGTGACCACTGTTGGGTGCACCAGGACGGGGCGTACCAAGGCAGTGTAAAGTTTCCTTTTGTTCAGCATATTGAAGCTTCGGAATCTGTAAAGTTTATTCAACGCTCTTTTGGCTAGGGAGACTCTGTTGTTAACTTGGGTCTTATAACCTGATTATGTGAGTCGTAAGCCCAGGACTTTTCCCTCGTTAGAGTACGGGTAGTGTTCGTCATCTACGAAGATGTCGTCTACTTTCTGGCGGCTCATTGGAATTACCGGGAATTTCTGGCGGTTCGTCTTAATTTTCCACCTATTTTCAAATCTGTTGATATTTTGAAACTCGGCAGCTGTCGCCCTTGCTTGAACTCCAGGATTCCTGATGGGACTTGGGACGATTTGAGCGATATCATTTGCCAACTGCAGATACATACATCTTATCGTCCCACACTGGAGCAGGGAGGTCTATTGTGTACACGCGGTACAGCAACGGACTCAGGCAGCTGCCTTGTGGAACACCGCCTTGAGTTCGAATTCGGGTCCTATGAAGCCCTCGAAAGAAAATATGAGCTCTCCTTTCCATGATATATTCACAGAGGACCCTTTCCGGGATCGGGTTTAGCTGAGTGTTCAAGATCTTGTATTGTAGACCCCTCAGCCAAACCTTATCGAAGGTCTTTTGAACATCTCGCTGTATCACGTCTACTTATTTCCGCTCAGCTTTGCTGATCGCGAGTTTTTCCGTTAGGAGGGTGAGGGCAGTTTTCGTTCCCCATCTCCTACGGAGCCCGTGCTGCTGAGTGTTATGGGCTCCTTGCTCGGATACGTGACCTTGAAGCCGGTCAGCCAGGAGCTCTCGTAGATATTCGCCGCAAACTCAAGCAGTGGGATTGGCCTGTAATTGACCAGTTGATCAGGGGGTTTACCTCACTTAGGTATAAAGATTGTTTTAGCAATCTTTAAGCAGTCTGGAAACTAACTCGTATTCAGGGAAGCATTGGAGATGTTAGGATTCCCTGAATGGTCTGCTGTGAGGCATTTACTAAGTTTCATTTAGTGTTGTCTGTCCAGCCTGGCGCCCTTTGTTCAAAGGACTTTTCAGTGGCCATGACCTCTTCAGGTATTATGGGTCGGTCTTGGTCCGCCATCTCCCTGCCTTCTTCTACTTGGTGATGTGGGTACGTTCGATGTATAATCTGATTCAGGTCTTCTATCAGTTAGCCTTCGAATTCTTGGTCGAACTCTTCATTGTCTTCTAAAGTGATGCTGAAGACATTTTTCTAGTATGTTCAAAATCTTTCTTCCAGAACCACCGGTTCCTCTATATAATCCCCGTTCTCTTTAATTCGAGCCTTCGCTTTTCCTGTTTGTCCTTTTAGTTTTCTGATTTGTCGCCAGAATTTAGCCGGCTTAAACGTGCTATCGACTCTATCTATTAAGCTCGGCGCTTAAGCGCCGTAGTAACGAGCTTCTCTCCCAGTTTGGACCTACACGTCTTATCACGAGCGATTGCCCTCATTTCCTCTGTCCATCTAGGTTGAGGAGGAGTTCTGTACCCTATCTTGGGTACACACTCGCAGTCTGCTTCCAGAATAGTCGCAGCTATCCTCTCCAGCTCTTCATCTATCTCCTCCAAGGTTGCATCACTCAGGTAAGCTGGGGCGAATAGACTGAGTTGTCTTTGGTGACGTTCCCAGTTGGCTGAGGTGTAGTTTTTTCGGAGAGTGGATGTTAGCTGGATCGGCGCGAGTAAGATTATGGTGAGGATCGCTTTGTGATCACTGGGGACTGCTGGACCCAGCTCGTTATGGTAGTTGAAGGAACATCTTCCGAGTCCGATGAGTCTGAGGACTCTGAGGAGTCCGATGTCGCCGTCTCTGTTCTTTCGTTTTCTTCTTTGTACTCTCTTTTTTTTGTTTTTGTGCATGAATTTTTACTTCTACCGCTTCTTTTATCTTTTCTGCTATGGTTTTGTTTCCTGCTTGGGGGTTTTGCTTTATGGTGCCGCCGTGTTCCACCTCTTCTGACTGTCAGTTTGGTACCATCTGTAGTTGCAGGAAATACCTGGAAGGGGGATTGTCCAGAAACGACATTTAGTCCATTCCGTTTTATCTAGGATTTCATTCAGTTCTTTTGTGAATGTACCCGGCTGTGTTAGATTCATGGCGTGCGCGTGGAGAATGCACGTCAGAATCTTGGACGAATTCTCGTTTTGGATCTTGAGGTAGGTTTTCTTTGCGTATACTTGTGTAAGTACCGCCTTTGCTGCTTGGGCATATGTGGTATTGGACCTCCGCGTCTCCCCTTGTTTCCCTGTCCACAGTTGGTGCATTTTCGTGTGTTTGTACACTGTTTCCAGTGGTGTCCCTTATCACTGTATTTGGAGCACGTCTCCAAGGGTTCTTGGCATTCTTTGGTCGCGCGTTGCTTCATCTTATAGCACCGGAAACAGAACTGGACTGGCGTAAGCTCCTCTCTCTCTCGATTTGTTCTCCGCTAACTTTAGCGTTGAACATGAGGAGTCTATGTCCCTTGGCCTTCTGGGTCATTGTAGTTTCTGTGAAGACTACTTTGAAGACATGTAAGTAATCACTATTCTCCCATGTATTATTGAATTTAATCACCTCGACTACTTTAGCCCAGGATTGTCGAAGTTGTATTTCTTTCTTAATTTCTTCTTTGGCGTGCTGTGGGCCAGGATTTGTGGTGGTATGGCCGGCTGCAGTCCGATTCCACGAATAACCTCGCCAACCTCTTATTTAGTAATGGCCTCGATGTCTCTCTCCTTTTTGTCCGAGAGTCGTGGGCCGACATATAGTGGAAAAAGTCATATTTGTTATTTGACTTCCTGTAGACGGAGAATGTTAAACCTTCGTCAGTCCTGTGCAGTTTAACGTCTAGGAATGGAAGAATGGCGTCGTCTCCCTCTTCCTCCGCGGTAAATATGATGGTATCGTGAAGCTCGTTGATTCTACAGTGCAACCTCTCATGGTTGAGGCGTCGTGGGACGATCACGATCCTATCGTATACATACATGAGCCATTTGATGTGCACCCCAAGCACTTCCCTTATAGGTTAAGTTAAACTGCACAGGACTGACGAAGGCTTGAAATACTCCGTGTGTTGCCCACGGGATGCTTAGCTTCCTCTGAAGTATTCTCTCGACTTTTAGAGAGTTGCCAGTCTTTGCAAGAGAGTTGGAAGCTATTTCTTGATGTGGAACAATGCTGCATCTATCTGCTCGCGGAACTATTGTGAGGGATCCTATGCGATTGAAGTCAGCCTTGTCTGAGAGCTGCGTTTGAGAGTTTGTGAGGCAGGCATAGCAAGTTAATCAAGTTGGATCTCCGAGGCAGCAATTTCAAGTTGTTTTGAATGTTATAGGAAATGTGCCGAATGGAAGATTCCCGAAGAAAGTCGGGACTCACATTATCTACTAGTGTGTCCTTCAATTTATTTATGAGATATTCAGAATAAAGATGAGATAGCTGAGTGGAAAAAGCCAGAAGTTACATTTTTCTGTGCCGTAGATGGGGTGAACTTTTCCAAAATGGCGTCTCGGAAAGTTTGGTAGCTCAAGTTTGTGGTGTCTCTTAGAAGAGACGAAATTACATCAATTACTGCATGTAACAGTGCTCGCATTAGTGACTTGAATTTTTTAATGTCACTTCTTACTTTCTTTAAGGAGATGAGTAACTCGATTTGGGTGAACGACGAGTTGATGAGACAGCCTGAAACTCGATAAGGAAATGACAGAGGTTGTGACCATGATTGGCGTGTTGTGGTCGTCCATAGTTGTCGTCGTGATGTAGTTCCGTAGAGTTGTTTCTTGCAAAAAAAGAAAAAAAATCCTGCTTAAGGAAAGTGGATGGTCATTCCAGAGAACACTGTGTGGGAAAATCGTATATAACTTCGGATGAATGTTGCATGGAAAATTTGATATCACTTCGGAGTCATAAATTTGTAGTTAAAGAAGGCTACTGCTTTTAAGGAGTGAGCTGAATTTGTGTAGTTTTTGTGACAGTTACTCCATTTTCACTATCTCTCTTCTTTTGGTCCAAGTGCTTTACAGCTTTATCTGCTATAAATAGTTGAACTTCCACTCATTTCCACACAGGTCGAGAGAAAAAAAAGCTTTTTTTACAACACTATAATAACAATAATAAATATGAACATTTTATAAATAATTTAACTCCACTTAATAAATAATTTAACAATATAGACCTGACCTTTTCACAAATTTATGAATCTTGAATTCTAATCAAGGCACAATAAAGAATAGAGTCTGGATGAAAGCTGGCCTGGGGGCCTGAATGGAAAATTTGGTGGAAATCGATGGAAGCTTTAATGACTACACGCGTGTATAGTCAGAAGCAGTAATGATAAACATATATTAATGGATGAATCTAAGAATTAAAGTCTAAGGAGTAACTTCTGTTTTTATATTTCAAAAGCAGAAGGGGAAGTAAGAATCACTCCGATAAATTGACGGGCGGTGCTTAGCGACTTCACATTCAGATGTTTGTGTCGCCTATGCTGCCTCGACCCGCTAATCACCTCTGGCAAGCAGCTTACCCCCTCCCTTCCCGGCCACCCACAATTCCTTCGACCAGTCAGTTTCTGCTCCTAATCTGCCCGCTATTTCTCCTACACGTGTCTACGTCTGGAATACTTGTATCAATTTCCATTCTAACTCTGAAGATGGTGCTCGTTGTATCGAAGCGAGTCAGTAAAATAAAAGAAACTCCTAAGATGCATTAATTTCCTTGTAACTTTGTGCAATTAATAAATATTAATCTCTAGTGAACTTCGGTAGGCTTTTTCACGGGTTGAACAACGAAGAAAAGGCGAACATAAGACGGATCGAGAAGATGGGAAAAGAAAATTATTATCACGAGACTAGCGGTCGCTTTCAATAAAACTTACCATAATGAAAATATACTGACCAAATTCACACACACACACACACACTTATATATATATATATATATATATATATATATATATATATATATATATATATATATATATATATATATATATATATATATATATTATTGGGATTAATTTATTTGCGAAACCAGATTTCGACGGAGACCTCCGTCATCTTCAATCACTGGCAAACTAATGAATATATAAAAAATGCTTAACTTAGGGACACACATTTTCAAGACGGAGTGTATGTAGGGTAGGGGAAGCAGTAGTGGGGATCAGCGACATTTTTGAGTAGAAGAAGTATAAATCTCCTATTTATCAAGAGATTAGTGTTGAATTGCCCATCGGAAGAATTAAAGTTTGGAATTTCCTTTATGAGAGCTGAGGACAGACATTGGATTATTTGTGTGAAATCATCGTGCTCCCCAAACTAATATACGGCGCTCTTTTCGACATAGTACAGAGAGTTCTTTCTAATTTTCACTTAGCCCCAGCCGCAGGATCTTGTACTGCCTTCCTCTCTTTTCACACCTTATCAAACGCTTTTAATACATTCCGACATACAATGTCCACGTAACTCCCCTCTTTTTTGGTTTGGGCGAGCTTTTCATGATTACATTTATCGCCATCTGCGTACTTCACTTTTTCCGAAAACCAAATTGGTACAGATTTTACAGGGAGTTATCTTCAGTTGAGGATTTTTCGAAGAGCTTGCCACGAAATTCCAAGAAGGCGATGGGCCTTAGCTCTTCTCTCTCTTCAATGGATATTTTCCATGCTTGGCTAAGAAAATCCTCTTAGCCTTCTTGAAATGAATCGGGAAAGTATCCTGTATTCAAACAGGCGTTAAGTATTCTCATAACTTCGATGACGTTAGCTAGTGCTTATTCAGAGTTTAAATTTCTTAGCCCCGATTGGCCTGAAACCTTCTGTCAGAATGAGCGAAGCGCGCCAAGTAGTTCCTTTTGGATTATTGCGGCGCCTCCATCGCGCTGTCTATCCCCCTGGTGGTGCTTGTACGTCTTATGGATTTGTGTGTTTAGTTCGTCTATAATTTTGCTTTCGAACTCTATTGCATAATCTTCGTTCACCTCTTCAGCTATACTGAAGATTTTTCCGTAAACTTCGGAATATTGCTTCGATGTTCTCTTCTTCTGTTGTGATGTTTCTATCTTCGTTCATTATTTTATTTTCTTCGTTCTTCCAGTCAATCCTTTGAGACGCCTAAATTTATGTCAAAAAACTTTGGGAGATGCATCATAATCGAGGCGTTCAATCTCATCGTCCCAATGTATCCGCTTTTGTTCGAGGATCAACTGGTTGAGCTCTTCTTTGATCTCTTTACTTCGTTGTATTGAGTCAATTGATGCGTTTCTGATGTTAATCTCGTACAGTAATTTCAGTTCACGGTATAAATCCTTCATGTCTTTGGTCCATCTATATGTCAAGATGGACTTATACTGAGATTTCGGGATACAAGCTCTATCCCGTTAATTAGATTGTTGTCAATTAAGGTCGTCGATTTTGTGTTTCCATCTCCTAGAGAATTGCCTCATCCATATTAGGAGGATGATAGTCCTCGAGGAGGTGTGCACACAGTGCCCAGTCTGCTTTTTTGTATTTTTTTCTAACTACGGCCGGGATTTGTATAGGGTTCCTATTGATGGTGAGTAGGATCCCTATATGATCACTACATAGTACCTGGACTGGATCCATGTAGTAGTCAAACGGTAGCTGACGATTAGCTAGTTATAAATCTGGTTTCCGAGCACTCCTTTCTCTAACAAAAGTGGGGAAGGCGGGGCCAATTCGCTAGACGATGTTTCTGCCCAGCAAAGTATCCAGGCTCCTTCTAATCCAATTGAAGGTTTTATAGACGGACTCCTGATACCTGGCATTCAGATCCCCCATTAGTATTGTGGGGGTTCTTCTGTTGAATAGGCCAGCGAGAGTCTATAAAGGTAAAAAATCTCTCCTTGGTGGCTGGTATTCGGTGACTATGACCATCTTTCATATGTCAAGTTTGACCTCTTTTGAGAAATAGGATTCTTCAAGTTTTCTGACTTATATTTCATACCTTTTTTTAATCGCAATAGCGGCTCCATCGTGCCGCTCTTGCAAATAATTTGTCATCAACACATCATAATTCCAAATTTTTATTTCTTCATTACGCGTGTTGAACGCGTGTTCTGAAATCATCAATCTGTCTTAATACGTTTCGTAAAGAGTCCTTTTAGTCATCAAGCCGTTAGTGTTGATTTCGAATATCTTCAGTGCGTTTCTTTGTATGATGTACTGTTATTTACCTGTGTTTCTTATTATTTTTATTTTTCTTCTTAGCTTGGGCGACAGCTTTCGCCCAAGACGACGGAGTTTTGACTTACTCTTCGTCGCCCTATTACGACTGCACGGGCCTTCGTCACTATCAGAAGAAGTTGTTTCTTCATCTTCTTCTTCTTTCCCGTCTTCTTCCTCTTCGGATTCTTAGGAACAGGGCGCTTCAATCGTCGCCTCGAGGCTAGATTTAATTTGTGATTTGCTCTGGATCACAGATTATTTAAATGCCCTATAGCATTCGGGGTTTGCGGGCATAATAACTGATGGCAGGTTATTTTCCTTCAGCAATGAAGTTAAAACCTCGTTGTAACAACCAGGTTTTACCGCGTCCGCAACAAATCGATGACCTTCTATGGCACATTTGCTGCACCACGGTTTCTCATTTTCTGGGCAGTGCGTCGAGGCATGTTGTTCCAACTTTTAGCATACAAAGCAGATTTGTATGCTGTAGAACTTTTCTTGTCCTATGTTTTCTCGCAGGATCCTCATACTGAAGATCAGCAGTCCGTCTGTCGTTGCCATCCGTGCCATTTCCGTTGCGACGAAGGTGATCTTGAACACATGGGTGTGTTCCCGGAATTTGATTATTTCCCGTACCTTTGCCCGTGCGTGTTGCCTCTCAATTTCGTTTTACAGTTCCTCGACCGCCTGCTCTCCCACCCAGGTCTCCTTTTGCGACAGATAACACAGCGGTTAGCTGCCTCAAAGCCGATAGTCTTTAGGGTACTTGCGCCCTCTTCTGACGGGAGCTTTTCAACATCTCGTGTTTCCATGGAGATTACGATGAATCCAGAGGAAACTTCCATTAGCTTCACGAGGGCAACCTTTAATTCTCTGTAAAGGGCCTTTCATAGCTTGTTCTTCGGGAGTACGGTTTCTTCAGGAATGGTCCTCAAGGGGCACTCTTAGTGAGGGTCTCTATAATCTTCGTGCGTCCTCTTGCTCCTTCTTGTAATTTCTTCTTCTAGGAAAAAGTTTGGTTAAATGGTTCATTTGAGTGTGATCAAAGCGTGAAAAACGAGGTGTGAATGGTACAAGATTGGTAAGTTTTATCGAATAGTTACAACGTTCCCACCCACTACACAATTGGTTCCCCAATAAGAGCCGGTTCTTTACTTGCGACAGGTCTTGCGCTCCGAAAGGTTCCTCTGTTGCCTATTCTGTATTCCCGTGGAATTTCCAGTGCCATTCTGTCCTCTTCGCTAAGTATGGTATTCAGTTTGTCCCACTATTTGCAAGCTCTATTATGTAGGGATACGTTCTTAGTTGTGAGATATATCTCTTGATGTAGCTCTCTTAGTTTCCTGTGTTTTCTTCTTCCTGTGTCGGTTATTATGTAGACTGCGGAATTTTAGATTCTCTGGAGCAGAAATTGCGTTTTTTTAGGAGTATGCTGAGAGGGACAGCTGGGTAGAGTAGGGTGGCCTTGCAGAGCGCATTGTATTTTTCATCCTTATTTAAGCCTCTAAGTTTATACACTTTTTTATATTTGCCTTTGTCAAAGGGTTCTTTCTGTTACGTGGTAGCCGTAACCGTGCTGAGTGATTTTGAGCCTGAGCACTTTTCCTTCGCTTTCGTAAAGATACCTATCCTTATCTACTTGTACTCTAGAAGTTTTGTGTCTTCCTATTGGGATGATAGAGAATTTGTCCGCGTTTGTGTGTATCTTCCATTTACGCTATATTTGTTGATCTTCTCTATCTCGGCCGCCGTAATTCTTGCCATGATTAAGGTGTGTCTGTATGTGCTGTTTGCTATAATAGTGATGTCATCCGCGAATTAGATATATCTTGTGTAGTCGTAAATAGGGCTTGGTAAGTCCATTGTAAAAATGTTGGAGATACTAAGACTTATGCAGCCGTCTGGCCGGACCCCCTGTGGGACCTCGAAGACAGGTCCGTCATAGCCCTCCACCGAGATATAGGTTGATCGATCCGTTATATAATCGCATAGACATTTTGCGAGAATTTGAGGTAGCCCAATCTTCTAATCTTGAAACTTAAGGCCGATTCTCTTGATCAAAAACTTTTTGAACGTCCCTAAGCACAACATCCATGTAGTCTTTTTTTCAAATTTCGTTTTCGCGATTGTTTCAACGAGGACGGCTAAAGCCGTTTCAGTACTTCTGCTCTTCTGGTATCCGTATTGGTGTTGTGGTATTAGTGGTCTCTCTTCTAGGTGTCTGTGTAGGGGGGCGGAAGGTATAAGAGAAATTCCGTCCAACTCGATATTATAAATAGCAGAAAAACTTACACAGTCAAAAAAAAAGAAGAACGGACTAGCCAGTCATGTGGCATGAACATCGCAAACGGAATCAAGAGGTACCTCGTTCGAATCTCAGCAAGTCCAAATAAATTTTATGAAAATCTCTTAAGGAAGAAAACGAGGACACTTGAAGGAGAAACCCAACCAGAATACGGAAGCCAAGAAAATCGGAAGAAAAACGTTTGAGGGCCAACTCAAAGAAAAAGGAAAACAGTCAAGAAGAAGAAAATTCGATAAACAAGCAAGACAACTTGCAAATGTAAAAAAAGAAAAATCAAGTGGAAAGCAATATGAAACAAGAACAAATTAATAAAGATATAATAAAAATGCCTCCCCCCCATAACTGGTGACCCTCTACGACCGAACAATAACAAGTGATCGACTAACAAGAAAAGTGCTGCGGTCAACTTCGGAGAAACGGGGAAGGAGAAGCCATACTCATTGATTAACAATTTACAAAGACTTCGTTCGCTTTCCTCAATCCCTCAAATTCGCTCCACTAATACCGCAGACTTGGAGGCTGGGGAGGGAGAGCTACTACTCCTCGATTTAGATATATCCAAGACTAGTCTCTCCCAATCCTCAAATTCGCTCCGTTTTCTAGAAGGGGACCTGTGTAGGGGTGTGGAAGCTATAAGAGAAATTCCGTCCAACTCGATATTATAAATAGCAGAAAAACTTACACAGTCAAAAAAGAAGAAGAACGGACTAACCAGTCGTGTGGCATAAACATCGGAAACGGAATCAAGCGGTACCTCGTTTGAATCTCAGCAAGTTCAAATAAATTTGATAAAATCGCTTAAGGCAGAAAACGAAGACGTTTCAAGGAGCAACTCAACAAGAAGAAAACGGAAAAAAACGTTTGAAGGGCCAACTCAAAGAAGAAGATTCGGTAAACAAAACAAAACAACCTGCGTCGGAAGAAAACACAAAGAAAAAAGGAAAATTCAATCAAGAAGAAGATACGATACGATAACAAGCAAGTCAAAACGACGAAATAAGAAAAACATTATGCTTCCCCCCCCCCATAGCTGATTATTCTGTTTTTATCCCCCTTTCGAGAAGTTTTGCCAATGTTTCTAGTAGGGTTATATGCCTGAAGTTGCCCGGTTTGTTAGGGGGTTTGCTCGGTTTTGACAGAAATATGATCTTTCCTCTTTTCAATAAGTCTGGGAAATAGCCCGCACTGATTGCGGCGTTAAATAATAGTACTATTTTATAAGGAAGGAGTCTGGTGCACGGACTAAGTTCTCCCTCGTTATTCCAGATTCTCCAAGCGCCCTCTGCTTGGTTTTCAAGAGTGTATTTTTGAGTTCTTGAAGGGTTATTGGTTCTAGACCTTGTTTTTCTAATGTCTTTAGAGATGCAGTATTGTTTGGGACTATTTTTAGGCGATTTTGCTCCACTTCGTCAACTATCCTTAGTTCGTGATCTATGTCGAAATCCTCGCTTTCCTCCGGGAGATACCAAACACCTCCCTTCAGTGCTCCCAAAATATCGACTCTATCTCCTGATGCTCTTTCGCTTCTTTCACATTATGGTGGATTTCGAGTTTGGAATTTCTTTTTCTTTTTCCTTTACAATGTTTATTTTATGCCAAAATTTGGTTTGGTTCAGTTTGGTGTCCAGTGCCTCCACGAACTGGTCCCATTTTGCACTTCTTTCGATTGCCGTAGCCGTAACCAGATCGTATTTTATTTGCTGTAAGCGGGCCCTATCTCCTCTTTGGGGTCCATATTGTTCGATAACTTCTCTCAGTACCATGTATTCTGCTTTGATAGTTGATATTTGAACTGTCCTGAGAGGATGCGATAGGGTTATGTATGCTGTTTGGAGGATGTACTTCTTGTCTTCTTTAACTAGCGCATTTACTATGTTTTCGAATCCCAGATCGATCTCCTCGAGAGTTGCCTCTGTTAGGTTTTCTTGCTGGTGTTTTGCCAGTTCTTGTGAGTAACTGTTCCAGTTGGCATTCCTATATTGTTTTCTTGGTGGGCATTTCACTTTGATCGGATTCAGTGATAGGGTCAGAATTATCATCTCGTGATCGTTGGTCGATGGTGGCCCTCTCTCTATGAGATAATTATACTCGAGACTCGGAGTTGGTAGAACGATATCGGGCTTTGTAGCTCTGTTCGGTCCGAAGTAAGTTTGAAACTTAAGACTGACACGATTGACTATACCTCTCTCTAGCAGCGTATCTAGGTTTTCCTGCCCTGTTGAAGTGACTGGTATAGCCCAAAGCTCTGCTGTGGGCATTTAATTTCCCCATGAAGATTGCCTGGTCCTTGTGTCCGAACACCCCCGAAAAGTTGTGGAAAAGCAAGAAGTCAGTCCTTGGGGGTTGGTAGTCTATCATAACGATTATGTGCCCTGTGGAGGTCCTTATGCTGATCGCCAAGTATGCTTCGTTCTGGTCTCGAAGTTTGTTGAAACATATATCGTTTCTAACGGCAATCGCAATGCCGTCGAAGTTGATGTCGTTTGTGGTCTTCGTAAGGATAGTGTAATTAAAGGGTTTAATCTGATTTGCTTCAGGATCTATATTGATTTCGCTTAATAGAAATACTTCGGAATCTTCTTTTAGATAGTCATTACTTAACGAGGGATTCTTTTCGTTCCAGCCCGCAACCTTGTTGCTGAATATTTTTAATCTTCTGAGGTGAGCCATTATTTTGTTGTTCTTTCTTACTTAGTCGATCTCCTTTCAGCCTTGTTAGATTCGCGCACGATTGGTGACTTTGCCCTTTTGCTTCGCTTCTTTTCTAAATTCCTCCTTCTTGACTATGTAGCATAAGTCCTGAGGGATGACTAGGCTACCTCCAGTTATGATCTTGTAAACCTCGCGATCTGAGTATGGGCCCTCGTACTCGTAGTAACTTTCATTCCTTGTATTAGTTCGCTGTTGTTATTTGGGAAAGGTCTTTCTTAAGATGCGTAAAACCCAGTGCTGGGAAATCGAATCGAATTCTAATCGATAAACCTTTAAAATCTATATATTTTCCAACTCGAATCGAAAAAAAAATTTCAACTAAACTATTTTTGAAAACTCTAATCGAAATTTAAACTCGAACCGAAAAGAATTAAAAAACTCGAATTCGAACTTAAATCGATTATAAATATAAATTTGAAGCGAAAACGTCGAGTATCATTAATAAAATAATTTAGGAATTCCAAGAAATTACAGTGGTTTAACTTGTGAATAGTAGGTAAATGTATATTTTAATCTTTCGTCCTAATCCTAGTCCTAATCTTGTCTTGCTAATCACAGAATGACCTAAAGCAAAACCTTTCTTCTGTTCCCAGTTTTTAAATCTCTAAGAGATTTCTTAATGATCCCACCTGATCTTACCTTCGCATCTAAATGATAGGCTCAAGCTCTTGTTTCGCCAACGCGGGGTATAATCTTCCTTTCTTTTAGAATTTAGTAGAATAATAAAGTGCATAAATTGTTAAAAGCATTTAAAGAAAATCAGTTTCAAACTTGACAGCATCCTGTAAACGTCACATTTTTATAAACGCTTCTCTCCAATTTAATTTTTTGTGACACAATTTTTTCATCTCATTTTTAAACCCCTCAAAAATTGGACGTCAAAAAACGAATAAGTGTTACTCGTATTTCCATTTCAGTGGATGCGGAAAAGAAGCAAAAGCAACTTGCAAAGTTAACAATTGCACAATGACCTTAAAGTGTCCGTCTGCTACAAATTTAAAGACACATTTAGAAAGATATCACCAGAATGAGTTTAATTCATTAAATAAGTGTGCTACTCAAATTTCTAAGCAATCTCTTGCACAAGATGAAGCACAAAGATGTGAGCATTCCAAGCAAAGCAAGACTATTGACGAAATATTTCGCCAAACAGTAAGCATAAGGATGGACGCCAACATATTCAATAGCGCTATGATCGAGTTGGTCACTGGAAATGCAAAACCATTTTCTACTGTTGAAAATAGTGGACTATGTAAAATGATAGACCCCATTAAAAAGGCACTCAATGTTACAATAGACAGGAAGAAAATTGCAACTTTATTAGATGAAAAAGCAGCAGACATTGTTAAAAAAATTAGCAAGGAACTCCAAGGAAGCCTATTATCATTGAAGATTGACATTGCATCCCGCTTGGACAGATCCGTGCTTGGTATTAATGCTCAATTTATTATTGGCGATTCTGTTCAAATAAGAACTTTAGCAGTGGCAGACTTTTCCTGCTCTCCTGCAGGAGAACAAATCAGAGAAACTGTAATAAAAGTCTTTCAAAATTTGAGCTGAATACCAATCAAGGATATAGTGTTACAACTGGCAATGCAAGAAATATGCTAAAAGCTATAAAAGATATGTCATATGAAGACAGTGACAATACTTCCAGTGATCATAGTGCTTATGGAGATAGTGTTAACGAATTAAATATCGATAGTGAACTAAATAATGAAACTCTGTTTCACAATGTTTTTTCAGTTAGATGTGCTGCCCACACTTTTCAGGTTGCTATAAAGACACTTTAAATAGTAATTCTTGTTTGAATACCATATCCCAGACACCAAAATTAGCCAAGAAGCTGCGAGTGCCTGCTATACTTATTGTTTTGAAGTCAAAGCAATATCGTATGCCTATTATTGATGTGGTTACCCGCTGGTGCTCCACTTTTGACATGATTGCACGCTTACTGACATTTAAGCCATTTATTGACGAATTTGTTGAAAGTAGAGGAAATGATATGCAACTCTCTCATAAATCTTGGGAGAAGTTAAAAGAAATCAAACTAGCTTTGGAGTCAGCAAAATTGCGATTGTGGAATTGCAAGAGCAAAATTTAACTCCAGGTGACTTTTATAAGGTTTGGTTCTATTGCAAAGGTGAAATTTCCAAAATGCAATGCACTATTTCGCGCAACCTGCATGATGCAATGGCGATTCGAGAAAAATAACTATTTAGTACCAAAACCATTCGGAGCATCATTATTTCTAGATCCTAAGTTGAATGTTTTGCTTTCCCAATCAGACCAAGAAGATCTACAACAATTGCACACGAAATTGCAATTGCTTAATGGTGAGTTTGAACCTGAATAGCAAACGATTTGGATCCTACTACTACAACTAACTCAAACGAAAACGATTTAGAGAAGCCACTTAGAGCAGCCGAAAAAAGCAAAGTAAGTGCCACACTCAGAAAACATGATGTTATATCGGCTCTTAAAAACTTTGCTAATGCTGAAAGAACCCATCAGATAGTAATCTTATTACATGGTGGAATTCTATGAAACTTAAATATGCAAGCTACATGAGCTAGCTCGAGTCGTTTATGTAGTTCCGATGACGGCGATCCTTTACCGAGAAGACAGAAATAACATGAGTGTTAACTCTTTGGGCGAAATATGGTTACTGCGCCTGGTAGCTTAGCGGTAAAGCATCTGACCGGCAATCAGCAGACCTGGGTTCGAGTTCCAGCCAGGAATTTTCAACAACTTTTTTCCCTGGCGTTATTTCTGTCTTCTCGGTAAAGGATCGCCTTCACTTTGCCGTCCTCTGCTCCCTTTGATTCTGGATTCTTCTAATGTCCCTCTCTCTTGCCTTTAAAAAAACTCCCGTTTCTTATCTCATTTGCTCATTGTTAATTAGTTTTTTGCTTTTTTTGTGGGCGTCCCCTCTCCTCTCTATCATCCTTATATATATTACAATTTTTAATACTTTTGTTATTCCTTGATAAAGAACTCGAAATAAAGTTCGAATGTACTTGGAATCCTCGTATTAATTTTCCCTGTGGGCTTTGTTGCATATATATATATATATATATATATATATATATATATATATATATATATATATAGTATATAAATACAATGTCCCGCAGGAAAAATGAAAAGGTGCTTCCAAGTACTTTCGAACTTTATTTAGTTCATTCTCAAGGATAACTACAAGAGAAAATAATATAATAAGGGTATATATAAGCTAATAAAAGATAAAGGAGTGCCTCTAAGATAAGAAATCACCAATGAGGAAGTAGGAGTGGAATGGGTAAATTCACATTAAGATTTAGCTATAACAGGTAGCAAGGTCAAACCGAGAGGCAAGAAAGAGTCACGAACAGATCCACAAGGGTTCAACCGATTAACGGATAAAGCGATAGTCTAAAGAGGGAGATTAGGAGGGACACGAGAAGTAAATTGATACGAAGGGGAGAGGGACAAAGAGAGAGGAAAAAAATAAAATAATGTTAATATAAAATCAATGCAATAATTAAATTGACAAATCGCTTCCGATAAAAATGAAAATTGCAAAAAATTAAGAACATAAGCAAAAGCTAATTTCTTTAAGAATGAGTTTTTTAATAACAGCATCAATTTTAAAAAGGCCAAGGGAAATGTTAAAGTTATTAAATTGGCTTATACATGGACATTGCGGGACATTGCATTCATTGCGAACCTTACGTGCTAATTTGTGAGTTATTCATTTCATATATATATATATATATATATATATATATATATATATATATATATATATATATATATATATATATATATATATATATATATATATATATGAAATGAAAAACTCACAAAGTATCACGTGAGGGTGGCAAATGAATGCAATGTCCCGCAGGAAAAAATGAAAAGGTGTTTCCAAGTACTTTCGAACTTTATTAAGCTCCTTATCAAGGATAACTACAAGAAATAGTATTATATTAGAGGTATATATACGACAGAAAAGTATGAAGACCGCCTCAAAAACAAGAAATCACCAATGACGAAGAGGGAAGGTGGAAGGTAAAAAAACACATTAAGAATTACAAGAAGCAGGTAGTAAGGTCAAACTAAGTCGAAGGAAAGGGTAACAGATTCAAAGAAATGGCATAGCCTTACGAGGAAGATTATAAGACACGATGAGCAAAAGGGGAGGAAAATACAAAGTACAAAACAGAGCAGTAACAATTAAAAAAAAAATAATAAAAAATTAAAATAAAATTGGGGCCACATAACTAAAGAATGTATATAAAAAAAAAATACTAGGAACGCAAGACAAAACTAATTTCTTTGAGTATTAATATTTTAATTATAGCATCTATTTTATATAAACCAGGGAAAAGGTTAAAATTATCACATTGGCTTATAAAAGCACATTCAATGATATTCCTTTTTATAGGGTCATTGGAATGATAAATAAATTTGGCCGAGTTCCAGTTAATTAAATGGTTCTTATCTGACATATGGACAAAGAAAGCACTGTTATCTTCCCCTTTTCGGACATTATATTTATGTTGATTTATGCGAACAGAAAGTTGTTTACCTGTTTGTCCGTGATATTTACTTAAACAACCAGAACACTCAACGGAATAAACTCCCCCTCCTCCCAAACTATTACAATTATTACAAACTAATAAATTCTTAATGGTCGTCTCATATTTAAAAGGAACAGAAATGTTAAAATTATTCAAAAGACGGGGAAGATCACTAAAACAAAGAGAAAAAGGTAGAACTAAATTGTTATTACTATTAAAAGAGAGAGTAGGGACAGCTTGATAAAATGTCTTTTTAGCAGAAGAAAGACAATTTTGAAGAAACGGGTAAGGGTAACAAAGTTTATGGCCAATTTCAAAGATATTGGAAAATTCCAAATCCATATATTCCGGGCTCACAACACGTAATGCCCGTAGAAACATAGAAGAAAAAACAGAGCGTTTAACTTTAGGGCTGTGAGAAGAGTAAAAATTAATATAAGAATTCAAATTAGTAGGCTTACGAAAGATAGAGTATTTAAAACATGTATGAGTTCTATGAATAAGAAGATCAAGAAAGGAAAGGGTTTTATTATTTTCCAACTCGTGGGTAAATTTAATTGAAGGGACGAGAGAATTGAGTCTGGTAAGAAAAACATTGACATCTTTGAGATTAGGCCACAAGCAAATGACATCATCAATATACCTGTACCAAACGATCGGAGCGTCAAGGATAGTAGGAAGAAGTTTTGTTTCAAAAAACTCCATATATAAGTTAGAAAGGACAGGAGAAAGACAATTACCCATGGCTAATCCGAATTTTTGGAGGAAATATTTGCTTGCGAACGAAAACTTACAGTTTTTGGTATAAAGGGAAATGAGGTTCAAATAAGTAGTAACGGGTACCGGCAAATCATAATTCTGCAAATGATCATTAAGGAAATTGAAAAGGTCTTCAACGGGTACTTTGGTAAATAATGAACAAACATCAAAACTAACAGGAGTAAAATTATTAGAATAATGAATAGCATTAAGTTTAGAAATAAGGTCGTAACTATTAATGACATGAGAATGAGAAATGGAATCAACTAGTGGAGTAAGAAATGAAATAAGCCATTTAGACAGGGAATATGAAACAGACCCAACAGAACTTATAATAGGGCGTAATGGAAAATTTGGTTTGTGAGTTTTTGAGGCGGTCTTTCATACTTTTCTTTTGTATATATACCTCTAATATATATATATATATATATATATATATATATATATATATATATATATATATATATATATATATATATATATATATATATCTTCCATGAACACGAAATAATGATGAAATGAATCCAGCAAACCACAAAGCGGTTGCTCGCTGCTTCAGTGTGCACGGTTCGAATCCCACTCCTGTACGGAATTTTTGTCAATTAGTAAATAACACTTCCGATGCAAAATTATCCTGTTTTTTTTTTTGTTTCTTGCCGTTTGCTGGATATATATATATATATATATATATATGTGTGTGTGTGTGTGTGTGTGTGTGTGCGTGCAGCATTTTTTTTTCTTATATGAGCTTCCTAACGATTTGCATTTTATTTTCTGAGAGGATGCGAGGAGACAGTTTAACATGGAATCCAAACCGCGAGTCGCTGAAACACGTCAACAGCCGCAACTTTGACACCAATCACACCTCCCTTTCAAGACAAACTACACTCGATGTAGCTTAGCTTAGCTTCGCTAAACTAACAGCAAAGTTTCCACTCACCTATTCCGTACCCCCATATCCATGAGTTAGTGTCGACAGTTTGTCATTCCTTGTTATCTAAAATGAAATGAAATTAAAAAGTTCGAGCGTACCTCAACGCCTGTCGCTCGAGATACGCTACATCTTGCCTTGTCATGGGATTGATAAAATGCCCTCTCGAGAGTGTAATCAGGCGCAGCAAATAGAAGCTCCGCCAACGGCCGCTGCATTATTCATTAATCTGTTCGTTTGTGTTAGCCCCAATTTTACCTCAATCCCACCCCTTTTTGGGTGCTTGTGCAGTTTTATTTATTCACTGAAAATAAATATATGGAGAAGAGTTTCGTGGCGAAAGTATTGTAATTAAGGGAGGTCAAAATTGTGGAACATACAAAGCTCAAGGGAAGCTGATTCTCTATCGTTAAACTCTTACTGGGGCTTATTGAACCTCCCTATCATTTCGGTGCACAAGCATCACAGACTACTTAGGTCTCTGAAGACTAGCAAGGAATACAACCCTGATGGCATTTCTCCTTGGTTCCTCAAGGAATTTGCCGATAAATTGCCACCTGTGTTTTGTCGCCTTTTTAACATCATCGTAAAGACTGGTATCTTCCTTTCCTCTTGTAAGTATACTCTTGTACAGCCTATCCCCAAAACGGGTAATCGGTCTAACCCATACAACTATCGTCCTATTGCACGAACTTCAACTATCTCTAAAGTATTCGAAACGTTACTTAATGCTTATATCCTTAAAAATTTAGAATATCATGCTCTTCTCTCTGATCATCAGTATGGGTTCTTCAAGGCTCGCTCAACTGGTGATCTCCTTGAATATTTCACTTACATTTAGCTATCTTCTTTCAAAAACTTTGTAGAATCCTATTTCGTTGGATTTCACATTTCTAAGTCTCTTGACAGAGTCCTGACACAAAGCTATTTTGACTAAACTTCCTGCATTTGGCTTTAATTTCTCTGTATGTGGCATGATCTATAGTTTCTTTTCTGGAAGTCCAATTTCTGTCGTAGTTGATGCACACAAGTCACCTTTTTTCCTTTTTATAAAGATGTTTCTCAGGGTTCTGTTCTCTCCACTACACTTTTATCCCTCTTCATCAATGTCCTCCTCCATAAACCCCTCATGTCCCACCCATCATCCTTTCTCTGTTCTCAGCCTACCTCTTTTGTAAGCTAGTTAGTATAGTTGAATCAAAGGCTTACCATCAACCATCTTTTTACTTTAAACTTGGAGTCACTAATTCCGTCGTAATGTTTCTCACCCCTCCCTTATCACAGACACTCTTGTGGGCAATGCTCGACTGAATTCAATAATTGTATGCCACCTTTCCACTCACCTGCCAAACTTCCCATTTACATGATTGCTGCGTAAAAATGGTGAACTCCAAGATAAATTATGTTGATTATTCCTTAAATTCCCTAACAGCTGGAATATGGAATGCTTTCCTCCATAAATTTGTCCTGAATCTTACATCCTGCATCGCTTTAAGAGCCAGGTTTGCCCCATCACCCGAGGAAACCAGTCCATTAACATTTATTTTGATATTTTTCCATCTTTTCATGTTCTGTTTTTGTTTTGTTTTGTTTTTTTTCCCTTTTCACAGAATCCGAAGTTAAGTTGGGCACCTCATGACCGTTTCAGTCTCTCCAGGTAAAAAAAAAAAATCAAAATACTGAATATAGAAACACGATTCTTAATTGGAACGGGTGAGTTTCCAGGCCTAAGAAATTATTTTGTTTTACTTAATTTTGCATACGGCTATCTGCAGTAGAAGTCCTGCTTCATTCCGCCATTATGGAAAAAGTTTTAATAATATTGGAGTCGGTGATGATAATCGCTACCTGAGTGCTTTTTAATCGAAAACTTGTGCCAATTACCCCAAGTGCTCTAGTTTTTTTTGCGACTTCATCTCAAAATGGGGGAAAGCATTGTCCAAATCGACATCTCTTTGTAGAATGGCCACTAGAATTGATTGAATCGGTCTACGAAAATGGTTTATTTAAAAAAAAATTTAAAGTTTGTCATAATTTAAAAGGTTATGTTTGGTAAGATCTATTTTGAGGGGGTTTCACCTATTCTCAAGTTGACAAAGGTTAATATATGAATTATCGGTATAGGGCACCTTCGTCTAAAGCCCTTTGATCTAAAGCAAGGGTCTCCAAACTACGGCCTGCGGGCCAGATCCGACCCGCCGCTGCACTGTGTCAAAAATGAGCTAAAATATAATTATGAGCATATAACTTGTGCATTGCAACTTTGGATAAAATTATTATTTTTCTAAAACTTTTTGGGTAGAATATTCAATGTGTAAAATTCTAAACACTTATAGGTTTTGCTTACCTCCCCAAATTTATCCCTCTTCCTATTCCTCTACCTCCTACCTCCACTCTCTCCACTCCTTTATCACTCCTCCTATTACCTCACCTCCCACCTCCACCCCTCTGGCTGGTAGAAAAATTGAGAATACTGCTTTCATTACATTTTTATTTACTCTTTTGATCGTTTCTACAGTGCTATTAAACTGAGATTGTGATTCATTTTTCTGTAAAAAATGATCAATTCAGTGTTGAAATTTAATTAACTTTAAGTCCCTCAAGGTGAGTTTGATTTTTCATATTGTACCCTTATAGGTATATTGGACTCTGATTCTTTTTCTCTTAAGTTGTGTAGGTACTCTTACATGCATGCTTTTCGTTTTTTTATTATTAAATATGATTTAATTTTTATTTTATTCTTAAGGTTTGTTTTTATATTAGATGCTTATTTTCTTAAAAGGGCAACTGGTCTTGGGTTGTATGGGAGGTTGAATTTTCCTATATAAACTTCCTTACACATGCTTACTTGACGTTACAAATTTCTTTTAAAAAGGCAGTAATTCTCAAACTTTTTTATAGCCAGTAGAATTTAATGCTCACACTGACGGTTTTAAAGATAAAACTTATATTTAAAATATTTTGATCATTATGAAACTTAATTTTGACTTGTCAAATTTATCGGGTGGCAGAAAATAGGTTTCAAAATGTAAACTTTAACAACTCAGTTAATTTGAATGATTATCACCTTATATTTGGTACGCATTATAGTTCATTCATAATAAGTTCACAAAATTTCATTAATTTTTACCAAATATTATAGCTACAAGTAATAGTTAAAAAACGTTGGTCGAAAATTTGATTGCCGCTTCAAGTTAAGAACAGATATAAGTACGCCATGTAAAATATTTTTATTTACATTGTAAATAAAAATATTTTATATGAAAATTCTAAACAACTGTTTATCATTTTCAGATCCTGTTTTCTTTAACCATCGTTATGGATACTAGAAAAATAAAAGTCGACTCTGAGTGTCGCTCTTTCAATGAGGAATGTGGAGAAAAGTACTTCTTTGTGGAAACGAACAACCACAAGGCTAGTTGCATAATATGCAACGAAAGTGTTGCCGTTTTGAAGGAGTACAATCTTCGGCGTCACTTTGAAAAATAACATCTGTCAACATATTGGAAGTTTTCTGGAAAGGTGCGTTCTGAGCAATTTGAGTTCATGAAACGTAGTTTGGAATCTCAAAAGTCTGTCTTCACAAGAGTGTTTGCTGAAAATGTAAAAATGGAAAAAAGGAAAACCTTTTACTAACGGCAACTTCATCAAATAGTGTAGGATGGAAGCAGCAAAAGACTTGTGTCCTGAGAAAGCCAATATGTTTGTAAGTATCAGCCTTTCAGGAAATTCTCTTATGCGGAGAACAGAAGAACTTGGAGAGAACATAGTGCGACAGATACGCGAGAAAGCTAGGAACTTCTTGTAGTATCCTCTAGCGCTGGATGAGTCTACTGATCTCTCGAGTACGTCACAACTTCTCGTGTTCATTCGTGGTGTTAATTTGGACTTTCAGATCACTAAAGAGTTGATATCTGTTTGCAGCATGCACAGAACAACAACGGGAGAGGACATTTTCATGCTAGTGGAGAAAACTTTGCAAGACTGTACCTTCGGGGAAATCAGCTTCGATGTGTTACAGTTGATGGAGGAATAAACATGGCTGGTGTGAGGAAGGGTCTGGTGGGGCAGATTAGGAGTAAGATGGAAGATTTACAATTCTCAGATGCTCTGTTTATACACTGCATTATACATCAGCATGCACTTTGTGGGAAAGACTTAGATATTTCTTGCGTACTGAAACCAGTCGTTTCTGAGGTGAACTTCATTCGGAGTCATGCACTTCATCACAGGCAGTTCCAAGCTTTTCTTTAAGAAATTGATTCTGAATTCTGTGACTTGTCTTATCACACAGCAGTGAGGTGACTCAGCTGCGGTAAAGTCATGTTTCGTTTTTATAAGCTCCGAATGGAGATAGATATTTTTCTCACGGAAAAGGATAGAGCTGATCCACTTCTGTCAAAGTTATCATTTTTGGTTGACATCACATTCCACATGAATGAATTCAACTTGAAACTTCAGGGAAAGGATAACATTATCTGTGATCACTAGAGAATCATCAAAGGATTTTGGAGAAAGCTATCATTGTTTGAAGCAACTACTGGAAGGAGGAAGCTTCTCTCATTTTCAGGGTTTCAAAGAGTTTCGCGCTGGAATCGAAGAAGATATCAACCTTGAGTTTTCGAAGAAGATTATTCATGATTTAAAAAAGCATTTTGGGAGAGATTTTGAGATCTCGACAGAATTGAGAGTGACATTCTTCTTTTCCAGAATCCGTTTGATTGCAACCTTGATGACGTGCCAGTCGAACTGCAGTTCAAGCTCATCGATTTGCAAGCAAATGACTTGTTGAAAGAGAAACACAGAGAAAGAAAACTTGTTGGATGATGATGATTTTTCAAAATTGAAGAAATTTGCCTCTAGTATGGCATCAAAGTTTGGAACAACTTATGTTTGTGAACAAACTTTTCCAAAAATGAAGTATGTGAAGTCATTACTTCGAACGAGGCTGACTGATGAACATTTGAAAGCAATTTTATTGATTGTATGCAGCAATTACAAAGTAAATATTGATGATATCTTTAAAGCTAAACGCCTGTTTCACAAATCTCACTAACCTTTTTTGCTGATTAGTTTGTGAGACGAGAAATATGTGCGCACTGGGTGTGATAATACTATCTTATTGCTATCGACGCCTTCTTTGATAACTTTTTGGTAAATAAATATCTTTGTTGTCCTTATTTTTTTGTGTATTGGTAAATAAATATGTTGATTGTCTTTATATGTTGTGTATTCATTATATTGTATTGAACAAAATGGTTATGCGGCCCGCACTCGTCATTCTCTCAATTATCTGACTCACTGTGAAAAGAGTTTGCCGACCCCTGGTGTAAAGGAACTTTGGTCTAAAGGGACTTTCGTCAAAAAGTACATTCCTTGAGCTGTAAATTTCTGCATAATGTATATAGACATATATAAATACTTGAATAAATTTAATTTGAGTGGGGTTTATTTTTTAAATTTCAAATTTTAAAGTATTTTTTATCATTTTGTGATGAAATAATTAGATTAACTTTAAACAATATTTATATATGTTCAATAAAAAAAGAGGTTCATATAGGGACACGTAGAAAACCCTTTTTAAACCCTTATTTTTGATAGTGTTGATTGATATTAAATCATAAAAACTGACAGCTTAAAAAAAAAATTATTGGACTTTTGAACACTTTTTCCGGAAATTGCAACACTGTGTTATGGATAGTATCATATTTACTACACCATTCGTAGAAAAAGCAATAAATACATTAAAATCAAATCGGCAGCCAAAATATTTATATATCACTAACTCTATAATTTAAGAAGGGGATTTTTTTTTTAGTATTCGAATAATAATTTTATCTTAGTTTGGTTATGACTTATGTTTTTTATCAAGGTTATTTCTAATAATTCTTTTATAATATCAAAAAACAAAATGGTGAAGTTCAGAAATAAATATAAGTATCGAAATTTTGTGATTTTTTTAAAACCCAAAGAATTACAAATGGTGAAGTTCATAAAATTTATTTTTATATATCTTCTTCTATAACTATATTTTAGTAACGTGATATTTTGGAAGGGAAGAAATTTAGTTTAGAGTTCCTTTTTAAAATTATTATAATTGGTGAAGTTCAGAAAATTTAGAAAAATTTAACCATGGCTGCTTTTTTTTAGATTTTAAATTTTAAGCCCCTGCCTAGTCTTTTATAAATTATTATTAACGCAAACATGTATTCTATACACATGCTGTACTTACATGCATTTTTAAATACATCTAAGTACAGCATGTGTGCAATGCACATGAACACGTGTACATGTAAGTAGATGTTTCATCAACATAATTTAAGTTTGAAGGCCATAAAAACAAGACTTTTCTTTGCCTTTCTATAGGAGAGGATGGGGGGAGGACTAACGAGAAAGCAGTCTTTCCAAATTGACTTTTAATCCAACTTCCTTCCTGAAAAATTTCCAAGTCAATTTAAAAGACATTTGAGATGACAATCAAAATATTATTTAAACGGGGCTACTCATCCTTTTCCAGATCAGAGGGCAAATATGAGAAGATTGCCACTTAGTGGGTAATTAGCATAAGAGTATAGTCGGTCAAAATTCTTTTTCCCGGAAGTTCAGCACGCCCAATGACCTGCCTGTTTATAAATAGTGTCATTATTATCTCGAGTACCACTCGAAGTCCCCACCAGTAGCAGGCTCAGTCAAAATAACATCTGAATCTTGCGTTTACTCTCATAAATAGTTGATTTCTAAATTTAATTATCATTTTAAACCATAATAGATTGTGATATTAGTTTTGTAAAAACCAAAAAAAGGAAAGGATAAATTGTCATAATGGATATTATTACACAATTTCAATTCAACAAAATGTGTAAGCTATTGGCGTTTGAAGATCGTAAGTGTTCTAGTCGTTTTGTCTTAAGCCAAAATAAGGTGATTAAAGGTTCAGACCATATTCATGCGAGTAGTAGTGCAAAAATTGATATTTTCAAAGCAATGAACACTATTCAACAAAAGGCTAAAACAACGTCTGAACCTCCTGCTGAAGTTGCTTCTGAAGTAATAAGCAAAGTGCCTGAGTGTTTCCTAAGCGTTCTTCCTTCAAATGCAAGTATAACCAGAAATATTAGGAAATTAAGAAACAAAATGCTCCCTAAACTCCCTACAACATTGAATGAAGTGGATCTACAAAGTAGATTTAGTACAACTATTCAAGGTGATAACTGGCTAATTCATGATACCGGAAAAGATGATGAGGAACGATTTCTAATTTTTGCAGCACTTTCCTCTCTACGAATACTAGCTTCTGCTAAACACTGGTATGCTGATGGAACGTTTGAAACATGTCCTAGAATTTTTTATCAAATCTATAATATTCATGCTGAAATCCATTTTACAGAAAGGTTAACGCTTTAGCATTTCTGCCTGTTGCTGATATACGTAAAGGAGTTGAACTTTTGCAACAAAGTGCACCTGAGGAAACTCTTCCTTTCATTAAATATATTGAATAAACTAATATTTGAGGTAAACTTAGAACAAATGGAAGGCGCGCTAAACCTCTGTTTCTCCCACTCGAATGGAATGTTTATAAACTGACTCTCCCCTCGTACAACTAACTTTGTTGAAGCTTGGCATAAAAGATTTGGTGTTTTAGTGCGAGTCAAATTAAATATATATTATATTATTGATGCTCTGAGGAAAGAAGAGAATGTAATTAGAACAAGAATTTCACAGCTTGAAATGGGACTAAGTTCGAGGAAGAAAGATTCCAATGCTGAAAGTAAAGGGAGACGAATCATGAATATTGTGACAGACTACAACAATCGTTCTATGGAGAATTACCTTCGGTGTATTGCTTATAACCTGGTTTCATTCTGAATGTTGTTGTTTTTTTAAATAAAGAAACTTTGTTCATTTCATTAAAAAGGAATAAATTTTAGATAATACTAATATTTTTATAAAATACCTAGCTGGAAGACCTTTTAGACGAAATTTTCTTCAAACTAAAGTTCCATTAGAATAAAGTTCCTTCAAACTAAAGTTCCTTTAGACCAAAGTTCCTTTAGACTAAAGTTCCTTTAGACCAAAATTCTTTAGACGAAAGATTTTAGACGAAAGTTCCTTATCTCAATTATCTTTAGAAATGATGGCTGGTTCTTTTTCCCGGTTGTATTTTAAGATATTTTATATGACGCAATTTAATAAAGTCGTTGATACGTTCAATTCAATCAGGGAAGATCCTCTTCAGTAACACCTCTCCAGAACGAAATCCCAACTTTCTCTTTGAATTTAAAAACATCTTAGAGCCTAATAATAGTTACCCCATCTATTAATACACGATAACTTAGACCTCACCTGCACTTGCAATAGAGTAAGGAAGAGCTAGGAATCCAGCGCCAGTCATAAGGGCAACAAGAAAAAACATGGCAACGTAGCTATTCAGCCCTTTACTCGTGGAGTCTTTCGAAGAGGGGGCAGCTTCATTTTTGCCGCTGAAAAATAGAAAATTATGTTAATGTTATTTCGTGGGGGCGGGGGATGTTAACTTTTATGAGTGTTCTCGACTATCGTGAATTTGGTTGTTTTTATTTTCCATTTTAATTAATTCAAGGTAGGTTAATTCCATTCATGGTCTCAAAGTACCCTACTTGCAATTAAAGGGTGGGCCGCCTTCGTTGGATGGTTTGACTTTATAAATTACATCCCCAAACCCATTTTGACATCAAACAGAACATTCATGATTGTAGAGATATAATAAGAGTTTAGTATATATATATATATATATATATATATATATATATATATATATATATATATATATATATATATATATATATATATATATATCGAAGCCAAGAAAATAATAGCAAAAGACATCTGGGTTTAGCTTTGCCCCTCCGATGTTCTCCGGTAACATAGGAGAGCGGGCAAAAGGGTAAATGTTACGAAACAGATTCCTGACCTCAGCTCAAAAGGCAGGGCCTTCGAGGGTGTACTTATAAACGATCCATTCAAAAGTGCAAACTGCCGATCTAATATTACCCTCTCTCAGAGCTACAAGACGCCAAGCGCGGGAGACCAACCTGAGGTCTTACTTTGCGAGTCCCCCCTCTACCTCCCCATTATCCCGCGGGAGTAATTTGGGTATATAACAGGTTGACCCGAGGAAACGATGTTTTTGTTCGTTCTAACGGAAGAGACAAGGAAGACACCGGTTGAGAGATTTTTCGAGTTTGAGAAGAAAACAGAAAAATCACCGGTAGAAAGTTTTCTGCAAGTTAAGGAGAACTTGCAGTCCTTGTACAAAACCAGATCGTACCAAGGAAGCTCGGCGCCGTTCGAGCCCCAAGATATTGAGTATCAAGCTAGCCAGTTTGAGGACTCCAAATCTTACTCTATCTCATTTGGACAAACCATAACAAGATAGAAAAAAAGAAAACAATGACTTTATCTCGTCCGGAAGAAAAGTAGAAGGACTAAGCTTTCGCTTGAGCATCCACCCACCCTAGATCCCTCGTGACGGCACCCGTCAAATCGACAGGCAGGTTGACGAACGCCATCTATTGAGCAAACAACCAACTACTTAGGCTACGCCTCTCCGGAACAAAATCTCCGAGGATAGTCTAACTGATCGCGGGTATTTAATCTCCATTACCTTATGTAAGTAGAGAATAATCCTGTTGTATATGTCCCCGTGCATAATAATTAGTTTATTGGAGGTCTGGCCAAGGACAAAGATATTAACTTAAAAATTGTTCCCCCCCCCCCCGTAAAATTTTATCTCGTATCGAGCCTTGAGAGCTCACCCAGTAACCCCATTTTCTATTTTTTAAATTGTATTAGATCTGTATTTTTTATGTTATTTAGTACGAGGGTTTATGTTAATTAAATTCAATTTTTTTAGTAAAAGTACTGTTTTAATTATCCTCGAACGAGTTAAGGTGGCAATAATTTATAAAGTCAAGAAATAAACCCCTTTTATTCTTTTACTAAAATAAAAATAAGTTTAGCACTCTTAGAGGACGATCCTCAAGCGATCACCGAGGCACGAACCTACGCCTCAAGTCAAAATTTATTTGGTTTATTAAAAATTAATAAAACAAATAAATAAATAAAATATATATATATATATATATATATATATATATATATATATATATATAATCTCGGCTAACCTACGACAATGATTGCTGCTGCCCCAGCCGTAGTGCAGTCTTCCCTGACTGCAACCTAAGTAATCGTTTAAATAATAATAATAATGATAATAATAATAATGATGATGATAATAACAATAATAATAATCATAATAATAATAGTGATAACAATAATGATGATAATAATAATAATAATAATAATAATAATAATAATAATAATAATAATAAAAAATCCAGATATGAAACCAAGAACATCCCCGTAAATACCCCCCAACGAATTCAACAACCTGATGTAGACCAGAAACAGACACACAACTGACTACGAGCTACAGGACTGAATGCAGAAGCAGAGGGCTTTATTATAGTAGCCCAGGGCCCAAAGTCTCCCTACACGATAGCACCAACACAACATTGTGAAAAAGAGGGATGTTGACCCAAAATGCAGACTGTGTAGAAGGTTTGATGAGACCATAAGCCATCTCGTATCAGGCTGCCCTGAATTGGCTAAAACCGAATATATCCACCGCCACCACAAAGCAGCCACCTACATCGATTGGAACATATGTAAATAACATGGCATACAGGTCTCTGGAAAGTGGTATGAGCATGAGCCCAAGGCAGTTGTTGAAAACGACAATGTCACCATCATCTTGGACATGCCCATACACACAGACAAGAATACAGCAGCCAATAGTCTTGATATAGTACTGAAAAACAAGAACGACAAGACCTGCCGTCTCATAGACATCAACACCTCAGTCAAGACTACCGAAAAGTTCAATAAGTATAAAGATGTAGAAATTGAAATTGAGCGGATGTGGGTGCTCAAAACCACAACAATTCCTTTCATTCTAAGATCCCTTGGAACTATCAAAAAGGGTGCAAAACAATTCCTAGACCAAATACTTGGCAGCATCAACATCTATGAACTCCAGAAAACCACCCTCCTCCTCACTGCACATCTCCTCAGGAGGGCCTTTTCCATGAATTAATCATGGAGTATCCATGCATTCTTAGGTCCATGGTTTGGACCCGGTTGCCTGGAAAATGCAGACTTGTAAACTAAAGGAATAATAATAATAATAATGATTATCATGATGGCAATATAAATGATGATAATAATAATGATAATAATAATGATGCTTATAATAATAATAATAATAATAAATACTCGTATTATCGTAGTGTACAGTGAGAGTTTTGCAGAATCCCGCTTCATCTTTCCGCCGTACAAACACTTGCAATATTTGATAGCTGAAGGATGGGGTGTGATGGTCCGAAATAGGACTTGTACTTGTGATCGAAGTTAAAAATAAGTTCTTAAAACAGATTGCATTTACAATGGCCAAAAATTACAATTGAAAGCACAATAATCGCAATGAGATATAAATACCTTGATGATAAAATTGATGAAGATATTGTTGGCACCTTCATGATGATTCCAATATACAGAAGAGGTTGAAATTCTTCAGTACAAGAGGAAAAATTCGAAATGTTAAGGCAATTGTAGAACTCGGCACAATTAAATTTAAACTTGCAAACCGTAGGCGAGCAAATTATCCCACATCGACAAAAATACTAGAACTTAAGCAGGTGAAGCCATTAGTCTAAACTATTAGTTCGTTGAAGCTTGAACCGTAATGAGAGTGCTTAAAGTCCAACACAATTTTAATTTGTTTACCGAGTATGATGTTCGATAAAACGACCATGTTATTTTATTATCGCAATCTCCGAAACAGATGGTTCGAATACTTTTCTTTTCCCACAGTGTGATAAAAGCGGCGATATTTACCATTCAAGGTAGGTTACACACCCTATATATATCAGGGCTGGGAACTGAAATGAATATCGATTCGAGTTTCGATTTGAGTTTGGCATTTTTAAAAATATCAATTCGGATTTCGATTCGAATTCTCTATATTTTCTTTTCGATTCAAATCTTTCGGCTTTTGGATTTTTTAATATGCATTTGGATTCGAATTCGATTCGAGTTCGAGTTCAGCCTGCATTTCTAATGCTTAAGTCTATTATTTCACAGATCTATATGCTTTTTTTTTCTCGTAAAATATAGTTTATAACAAAGTAACATAAAACTTTTCCCCCTCTTATTACACATTTTCCTTGAGTTAAGTTAAAATCGTTATTTACTGTGTGATTTCTTGTTTACTATAGCTATCCATATGAAGCAGATGCCCAAATTCATTGTGTACTTTTCTATTGAAATTAATGGGTAAAATATTCGCAAATTCCCAATGCACGGGAACCGTATGTAAGGATGAAAAAACGCAGTCAAATGGAAGTTTTTAATGGGATACTACATTTTTTTCTCTCTTGAAATATTATGCAATAAAAATACAGAACACAAGAAGCATTCTTAAACATTTTACATTAAAACATTCTGCAAAAAACTGGTAAAGCATATATTACAAATTTTCATTATTATATTGGAATATTATGCAATAAGCATACAAAATACAAATAATATCTTATAAGAACAATTTAAGCTCTTTTGAAAACAAACTTGAGAGCCAAATGGTGAATATATTTTACAGGAATTTAAATTGAAAATATCTTAGGGATTTAAAAACTCGGAATAAGAAGAAATGTTTATCTTTGGGTCATTTTGTGATTAGCAAAACAAGATTAGGACTAGGTTTAGGACATAGATTAAAATATACATTTACCCACTATTCACAAGTTAAACCACTGTTATTTCTTGGAATTCCCAAATTATTTTATTAATGATACGCGATGTATTCGCTTCAAATTTATATTTATAATTGATTGAAGTTCGAAATCGAGTTTTTTAATTCTTATCGGTTTGATTTTAAATTTCGATTCGAATTTTCAAAAGATTTTCAGTTCGTTTTTTTTTTTTATTCGATTCTAGTTTGAAAATATATAGATTTTAAAAGTTTATCGATTCGAATTCGATTCGATTTCCCAGCACTGATAATATATATATATATATATATATATATATATATATATATATATATATATATATATATATATATATATATATATATATATATATATATAATTAGGTAAAAAGCCATGTTGTATGCAGGTTCTATTGAAGTCCGCAGCTGTGGCAGCGTTATTAATTTTAACTTGTATTTTCTTAATATTTCTAACAAGTTTTTTAACGGGGTCTTCGAGGCGAGAAAAAACATCGGCGAATGACATGTTTTATTCTTAGACTCCATCGACCAGTTAGGTCATCTTCAGGGAATTAAGAGAAATGGAATTATGAAATGAAATGAAAAGAGAGGTGGGAGACAAAGAACAGCTCTTCCGACCCTCCCCCACCCCCCTTGACGCTCATGGAGCGGCCAAGGAGGGAGAGGGGAGGCCCGCTACTCCTTTATAGACCTCCATAGTCACACTGTCTAGAGCCAAAGTTGGCTCCAAGACTGTGAGTACGGCGGTTAGGAGTGAGGGGGAGAGGAAGAAAAAGGTTTTAGGATAGTACAGCGAAGAAAATAGTAGGAGACAAAAGTGGACTTAGTTAGTCATGAGACCTACAGCTTAACGTGGAATCCGAACCACGATGTGTCGCTTGTATCTAACTATAACAGTTTATCGTGACCCCTGTCCCACGTATCACTGTGAGTCTCGTGTGCGAATATGATAGTAAAAAAACGAATAGATGCAGAAAGCTGAAGGAAGTAAGAGGTTTGCAAAGAGATGCTAATTGCCTGGAGATCAGGCTTATCTCTGTCTATTTTAGGTAGTATAGTTAGCGTGATAAAGTTCAAAAGTAGTATTGGTATTTATGAGGCGTTCAAACCGCTATTAGTTAATATTCTTACTAAAAACTGGTGTAGGTTTCTATCTTTCTATCTATTCTTTACTATTCCTATCCTAGTTATAATTGATTATATGCTATTGCCTGGTTTGCTTCGGTTAATTAATTACTCTTAGTCGTCGTTG
Source organism: Ceratothoa steindachneri (assembly GCA_963969495.1). NCBI lineage: Eukaryota > Metazoa > Arthropoda > Malacostraca > Isopoda > Cymothoidae > Ceratothoa > Ceratothoa steindachneri. Next base: position 168,396,222 of record OZ018324.1, read on the forward strand.
AGTATTAATCTCTTTTTCTAGGTGTAGATTCCTTGTTCGTCTTCTCCTCCTCCTTCATCTATCCTTGGGAAACTCGAGATTAACTTTTGTGATCTCCATCCTTCTCTGTGGGCAATTTGGTTGGTTAATTCAACTCCTACTTCATTCTGTGTCCTTTCTAAGACTTTCTTTGCTCTTTTTGCAATTATTCTGTAAAGTGGCTTTATCCTTGCTCCCTATGCACGTCTCGTAGCCTTCTTCTTTTTCCTCTTCTGGTGTTTGTTATTAAGTATATAGCTTTGTTTTGGACTTTTTGGAGTCTTAATAGGGTTACTTCTCGAGATCGTGTACATCGCGATGGTTGGATAAATAATCGCGGACTGTACTATGGCTTGATAAATTTTTCTCCTGTTTTTCATGCCTGAGGTTAACTAACTTGTACAGTAATGCCAGGCCGCTTTTCCCTCGATTTACCTTCTCAGTTACGTGCTTTTTATAATCTGATTTCGTTAATCCAATCACCTTACATTCTTTGTCGTATCTGTAGCGCTGTCCTTTTACATATACATCTGAGATGCTCCTCCTGTACACGGGTACCATTTTAAATTTATCCTTGTTGCTTTTAATTTTCCATTTTTCTTCGTATCTATTAATGCTTCTTATCTCTTCTATAGTCATCCTAGCTGTTATTGGGCCGTTCATGTAGGGGCAAGTTATGATTTGAATGACGTCGCGGGCAAATTGGATGTTCAAGCATCCCTCATTTCTTAGTGGTGGTATATCTGCTGTGTAGATTGAATAAAGAGACGGACTCAGACATCCACCTTGGGGCAAACCCGCAGTGAGCTCGAATATTTTGCTTTGATGTCGTCTTATTTCTCCATTACATAATCACATGAAATCCTTTCGATCTTGTTGTTTATTCCTAATCTGAGTATCTTGAGTTGCATATCCCTCTGCCATACTTGGTCAAATGCCTCGGCCTCTCCTCGCATACAATGTCTACGCTTATTTTTTCTCTCTTTGCTTTCGCTATTTTTTCAGCGATGACTCCAAGGGCTATCTCCGTGCTTCTGTTTTTCCTGGAGCCAAATTGGCAGCTGTTTCTCTGGCCATTATCTTCGAGGAATTTGGACAGTCTGTTATTAATTATTTTTTCCAATACCTTACCGATGAAATCTAGTTACTCACTTGATATGGGAGGTTTCCCACCTTCGATATGAATATCATCCTTGCCACATTCAGTTCATCAGGTAAGTATCCTGTGTTCAAACACGCCTTGAAGACGTTTCTCACTCCCTCCAGTATGTTCGGGGCTGCTTCGATGTAATTTAATCTGGTGAGTCCCGATCTGCCTGGGGCACTCTGTCGAAAGTTCTTTATGGTTTCTTTTAATTCCTCATGCGTAATGAGTGCGTCTATTCTCGTTGTTGTTTCTCCTTTCCTCGACAAAGTGGAAGGAGTATGTCCTTTCAATCTCTCCATTGATTTTGTCCACGATCTGATGTTCGAATTCAATGTCATAGTCCTCATTCTCTTCTTCGCTAATTTTGAATACATTTCTTCAGTGCTCTCTAAATAATGTCTCTATTTCTTCCTCATCTTCTAAAGTGTTGTTCCCTGCATCCTCTATTTTCATTTTATCCCTTGTTGTCCGAGTTTTTAATCTGTTGATATGTTTCCCAAATTTCCTTGATGATGTTTTCACAATACTTTATCGATGTATTGATCTCATTTCTCTTTCTGTTTTTCATAAATTAGTGCTATTAGTACTTTTTTCTGTCTCCTTAGTGCGTTGTATGCTTCTCTTGATGTTCCGAATCTTCCTATATGTTCTGCCGCCCGGCCGATCTCCTCACTCAAAGCCACCATTTCTGGTGTCCACCTAAATTGCTTAATTGTTTGGAACCAGTTAATGGGGATGGCCCCCTTCTCTGCCCTTTTAATTTCTTCTCTGATCCTATCCAACTTCCCATCGATTTCCTATAGAGTGGCTTCCCCGAACGGGCTGGGCACGTACGTCTGAAGTAATTATTTGTACTCATCCCAATCGGCTCTATGATACGCCTTCCATTACTTCGAAGGGATTTGTATAGGATTCTTGTTTATGTACATTTGAGTCTCAGTGTGGTCACTACAAAGAACATCCACTGGTTCCATAAAATTGTTAAAGGGCAGATTGAAGTTAGCCAGGCAGATGTCCGGTTTTGTTGCGTGAGCTCTTCGTAAGTATGTAGGGAAATTGGGTCCCAGTCTTTGCAGTATACGTCTATTGATAAGCGTGTTAAGTTGTCTTCCGACTCTATTTGTATTTCTGTACCCAGAAGCCCCGCAATGGGCGTTTAAATCGCCCATCAAAATGACTGGTATCCTATAGTGGAACAGTTTAGTAAAGTTTTATACCGGTAATTGGGGGCGCCTGGGTGGCTGGTATCCAGTTGCGACAATGATGTTGCTTAATTCCATTTTAATTTCTATAGCTAAATATGCATCTACCAATCCTTGTATTGTTTTGTACTGCAATCCTTGCTTGACCGCTAATGCCGCTCCGTCGTGTGTTTCTCCTGAATGATTTGTGTTAATAATATCTTTAATTTCTTTCTCGTTTTCTGTGTTTCTTCTATGTTCTGATATTAGTAAAACATCTGGGTCAATCTTTCTGAATAAGTTTCGTTTCCGTACATAATTTCCTTGTATTTCCATCCGCATGTGTTAATTTGTAATATTTTTAATTTCTTAATATCCATAATCCAATTGTCCATTTCCGTTCGTTTATTCGTTTTCGGTTTAGTTTGTCCTATCTGTTAAGTTATCGGTGTTTCTTCTTTTTCTGGTTCTTCTTTCGTTTCTCCTGGGTTCTCCCTCTGCTGACTGCATTCGAGGGTCTCTCTGGTACTTCATCTCTGGGTGATAAACCCCTTTTACTTGCGGATTTAGATCTGTCCTTTCTTTGGGCTTTCCTGCGAGTAACCCGTGCGCACTCTTGCTCTGTGTCATCAGAGGAGTTTTCAGTCTCTGAGTCTTCGCTGATTGTGTCCTCTTCTGATTCTTCCAACTGTTGATTTCCTTTTGCCTCTTCGATTAACTTATGTTTTGTCTTTTCTGTGACTTTGATTCTGAAAATGGCTGATGAGTCGACTTCTTGGGTGAATTTCATCGGTTCGAGCCCGTTTTCCTGTAACATGCTGTTGACTGTTGTTGCATAACTTCCAGGGTTAGCTATGTTCATCACGTGGGCATGTAATATACAATTAATTATTTTTACATTGAGCGTACCATCTAAATTAATCTGAGTTGCAGGTCCTTGTTGGCCACTTTTTGCCATTGCTGCGTGAGTTTTTATTTACGTTTGTATTATTTCTGTTTGACTCTGTTTCTTTTCTCTTTATAATTTCTCTTCTTTTGGGACAAATCATGGCCATAGTTCTGTGTCGCCCTTGGCAGTTAATGCATCGTTTAACTGTGTTGTTGCAGTATCGCCAAGAATGGCCTTCGGTTCCACATTCAGAACAGATTATAAGGTTTTTTTTTGGCAGTTTTGCGTCGTATGTTCTTCCAACGCATAACATCTTAAGCATATATGTATACTTGTGAAGACGTCTCTTTGTATGTGGGCAGATGGGATCCTCATGTTAAAAGCAATAAGTCCCTGTTCGATGGTTCTTTGAAGCCATTTCGGTAGATTCAAAAATGACATTGAAAACGTGAGTGTGATCTTTAAATTTTACCACCGCTTGAATTCTGAGCCATTTCTGTCTCTCCTGAAGTTCTTTTCTTATTTCTTGACATGAGTGCTCTCCTACCCAGGACCTGATTTTTCGGCAGATGACACTTCTGTTAGCCGTGATTTTTAGTGGTACTCTAGCTCCTAAGTTCAACTTCCTTAGCGTAATGCTCCCCGCAGATGACAGTAGCTGCTCTACGTTTTTGTTTTCTGAGCAAATAACTGTGAATCCAGATGGTCTCTCAATGCATTTGATTAGTGGTATCTTCAGATCTATAAATATGCATTTCACTACTTTTGTGGTGATCTTTTCCTTCCGTTGGGTATGAGTTTTAGGGGAAGCCTTTTGAAGTCCGGGAGCCGTCCATTCTCCGAAAAGAGGGGTTCTTCTGTCGATCCTCAGCTGTGGAGTCTTAACCAGTCTCTACAGTGGGAGGAGCCTCTCTATCTGTCCTAGTTCTATCTCGAATACCTTCCAATTTTCGCACTCTTTTTGGTCAAACCTACCTATCTGGGTCTAGCCCTAACAGTGGTCCACAGTTGGGTTCGGGCTCATGACCGAGAATTGGCCCCCCCCTTTTCTGGACCCCTAAGAGGGTCTCCTGCAGGGGTTCACTATATCTTACTACCAACTGCAACTCAGACTTTGCTAGTCACAAGTAAGTTTAAGGGAAAATTTATGAAAAAAGAGTCAAGAATTTAGAATAAGGAAGAACAACCCCTTCGGGGGGGGGGGGGGGCTACTGCACTCAAGAGGCACAGGAGGAATTTCCAATCAACCCCCAGAGCGCATTTATTTCTTCTTAGAAGTTTTCTTGAGAAGGCATTTTCTTTAGGTCCTTCCTAAAACTTTTCCTCTTTTACCTATGCTAACCTTTACCAGTTCGCAGCGAGAGAGCAAGCGTACAGATTGAGTGAATCAAATAGATTTTTTTAAGGGGGAGAAAAGATACGGCTCGCGGTTACTCCTCCCCTCTGTACCCTTCCCACGATCGGGGGGGCACATAAGAGGAGGAAGCTCGCGGCCGAATTTCTCCTGGATAAACTCCCCACACTTCTGACTCTCAGTTCAAGGGAACCAATCGTGAAGTGCTTAATGGGAAATCCGGAACAAGCTTTAGAAGAGCGTTTATAGCTGTGGGAGACGGAAAGTTTTGAGTTAAAAGAGGACAGATTGGTGAGGAGGCAGATTGAGCAACCTCGGTAGTCAAAGATGGAAAGGGTGGAATATCCTTGCCTGATGGACAAGGGGGACCTGCTGATTAACGTGGATTCCGAACCACCTTCATGCATTCACTCATCATTCTTATTTCCTTTCTCACACTTTTAGCACCTATGTTCCTCAGACAGAAGCGGGAAGAGCGCCTAATCTCTGTTTCCTTATTCTCTTCATCCTTCATTAATGTGTTTATTGTAGCATTCATACCGTTTTTAGTGATCTTAGCTCCAAGTTTTGTTTATGTATTGTTACGAGTATGTTACTTGATTTTACTTTCCTCTCCTTTTTGAACTTCCTCTTGTTGTTGTCACTTTTTTCACTTTAGTCTCACTTTGTTCACTTGTTTTACTATTAACTTCCACTTCAATATTTTTTTTGTTAAACTTTTTAATACTATAGTTCACTTATTACACTTTTAGTTTACTATGTTCGTTTTATTTCTGTTTTAGTTCAAAAATTGATACATTATATATAGTATTTCTACGCGAACATAAGTATTACAAAAGTGGGCCAATGATGGCGCGGGAAATCTTTAAGGGAAAACTAAGCTTTGAAAAGACTGCTTTAGCTGATGAATGGATAAAAATTCCCCTGGAAACAATTCAAACTTTGTACGAGTCGATCCCACGCAGAAGTCAAGCTGTAATTACTGCCAAAGGTGGTCCTACCCCTTATTAAAATAAAGCTTTCTGAAAAAAACATGGTGTTTCCATTATTTTGTCCAACCCCTGTATATATATATATATATATATATATATATATATATATATATATATATATATATATATATATATATATATATGATGATGATGAAAAAACTCACAAAGTTGCACGTGAGGAAAGCAACAATATGAAAATTAACACCCAGGAAAATGAAAAGATGAATCCAAGCACTTTCGAACTATATTTGCAAGTTCATTTAAAAGGAAAATGTAGTTCGAAAGTGCTTGGATTCATATTTTCATTTTCCTGTGGGTTAATTTTCATATATATATATAATATATATATATATATATATATATATATATATATATATATATATATATATATATATATATATATATATATATATTCAATATAAAGCCAATGACGAAAAATAATCCAATCATTTTTCTAAATCCATCTATTCAAAACAACGTTTCGAGCTTGTGCGCTCATCTTCTGGTTCCTAGGAATATATGACAATTCATTAGCAATTTAACAATAATGAGAAATATTGCTTTAGATTACTTACATGACTTGATTGCAATAACTGGAAATTAGGGCGAATCCTTAATTCACTCTATGCAATTTAAATAAATAATACTGCAAAGTTATGATATACAAAAGGTTTTTGGTAACTATAGTGAAGAACACACCTTAACACTAAGTGGTTAAATATTTCGGACTGACCAACATTTGAACAATATTATTGAGTATGGTTTGGTAGGTTGTGGTTTTTCCAGAACATAAACGAGGAACTGACGATTCATCTGAATTAAGAGTAGGTTTTAAAGATTTAATATACAAGGTGTCCCAGAAAAAAGTTAACCGTACTTTGAATTAGTATAACTCAAAACCTATTAGAGATTTTTGAGTCCTGCAAAACAAAACAAATTTTCAACTATTTATCTGCCGATTCTGGAAATTTCATTAAATTCCCTTTTACGATATTGATACACTAATGGGTTTAGTGGAGGCTATCAAAGTTATGTTTGCGCAAAGAAGTAAAATAATGAAACTTCGAAGTTTAAAATCAACAAATATATTTAAATCCATTTTTAACCAAAACACCTCTTCATATGGGTAATAAAAATTCATTTTCTTAATTTTCTAAGCACCGTTTCCTTCCACATGACCTCCATTTCTTTCCAAGCACAGTTGCGCCTTTGATCGCATTGATTGAACAACTTTTTGGATTAACTTGTGATTTTCCTCATGTCTATTGACTCCACGTGTGATACGATCTCTTAACTGGTTGATGCTTTGTGGTGAAGTAGAATACACTATATTCTTTAGATATCCCCATAAGAATTAATCGCACGGTGTTAAGTCAGGGGATCTTGGGGGCCATTCAGTTGCATGATTTAGCGAGACAATGTGGTTGTCAAAGGTTTCTCTTAGTTTTGTTCTTACAGCAAGCTGTCTATAAGCTGGTGCACCGTCCTGAATCCACCAAAGTCTATTGAATCGATTGCCGTTAATTTGGCGGAGTTCCGGGAAGATTCTTTCGTTAATCATGCTCAGGTAGGCAGCACCATTCAAGTTATTCTTGTAAAATAATGGGCCGACAAGATAGCCATTCCCGCAAAGTCCGATCCACAGAGACACTTTCTGCTGACAAATACGTGTGTCAAAGTAGAATGCTGAGGGGTGGTTCAGCGGCGCATATTGCCGAATGTTATTGCTATTTACCTTTCCATTCATGAAAAAGGCTGCCTCGTCACCAAACACAGTTTTCCAAGAAACGAGCAGGTTTATGGAGAAGCCATTCGACAAATTGTCTACGAGGAGGAAAATCAGTTTCAAGAAGCTGGTGTCTTGCATGCATCTTATAGGGATGCCATTTTAAGTCATGTTTAGTAATGCGGTTAAATGATGACTTTGACAATTGTAACCTATTCTTTCTGACTGATACATGTGGATTTTGAAGAAGTGTCATCCAAACATATTCGATATTTTATGTTGGTTCTTATGGTTCTCATAAAACCCGAACGACCTTTATTTAGATTTAAGCATGTTCCTTCATGTTGGTATTTGCGAACATTTTTCCATATTGTAGGCTTGCTTGGTGGGTGCCTACCTGGAAAACGTTGTTCAAATGAATCTTTTACTTGTTTAATACTGCCAGTCTTAGTAAAGTTTGTGACTACAAATACGCGTTGATCTTTTGTTAACTGCATGATTAAAAAAGTTCAATGGAAGTAAACGCTTACACAGAAACGCTTTGATTTGCTTAGTAAGTAATAATGACGAGACCATACCACAGCTTGGTGAAAATCCACTGTAAAATGGCCTAGGCTTTGCTTGAAGAATCGCACAGTGACCTAGGCTACCTAGGCTCCCTACTCTTCTCTTGAAAGTGCACGGTGGCCTAGCCTTCCTAGGCTTCGTTTCATTATTTTACTTTCTTGCGCAAACATATTTTTAATAGGCTCCCCTAAACCTATTAGTGCATCAATATCACAAAAGGAAATTTAATGAAATTTCAAGAATCGACAGAGAAATAGTTGTTAAATAAAACACTTTTTGCAGGACCCCCAAATCTCCAATAGTTTTTGAGTTATCCTAATTCAAAGTACGGTTAACTTTTTTCTGGGACACCCGGTATATTGATTCTGTGCTCCTGAGTGTGGTCGGATATTTATTACTGACAAAAACAACTGTGCAGGATTTACCATAAATAGATTTAAATCTTTACTAAACGTAATATACAAAGGCTCATATTTTATATTCAACAATAAAATTTACAAACAAACTTATGGTGTCGCCATGTGATCACCGAAAAGTCCTTTATCGGCAGATATTTTCATGACCCATCTGGAATCTAAAATGTTAAAAAGATTCTCCATCTGACTGTCGTCCCCTGTTTTATAGACGGCTTGTTGATGACTCCTTTGCAATATTTCAAAATAAAACTCAAGCTGAAGCATTCTTCCAATACCCAAATACAATCCATCCAAATATCACTTATACAATGGAGACGGAAACAAACTTAACCTTACCATTCTTAAACCTTACTATTCGTAAGACGCGAGATTCCATTCTCACAACAGTTTTCCGAAAGCCTATGTTCACTGGGTTACTAATAAACTTTTTCAGTTCGTGTGATTTTAAATACAAAATTTCAGCCATAAAAACCTTGTTATACCGTGGTTACCATTTCTCCCCCACTTACGACTCTATGCATCATGAAATTAAAATTAAAAACGTACCATACATTGATGAAATGATTCGAATATTTCTAAACAATATTTATTTACCTAAAATAAAAATAAATATACCTACAGTCCCTTAGTAGATCCATTATTTTAAGTTTCTAGAAATGAGAACTATAAATAAATTGTACAGACAAAGAAACCATTACTTCTTCAACAATATTTCTCTCAAATTGAATGTAGATTCGTATTTGTAAATGATAAATCAATACAAATTCTTTTCCCTGTCAAGGATAGAACACCTGATTGTTTGCGCAGTGGTGTTGTCTACAAATTTATTTGCCCAGGTTGTTTCTCAGCACTGTGCGATCATTGGGGGCTCGTTATTCTTCGCATATGGGAAGTGAATTGAGCATTCACCCTAATTTCCACAGTTATTATAATCAATTCATGTAAGTATTCTAAAGCTATATTTCTCATTATTGTTAAATTGCTAATGAATTATCATATATTCCTAGGAACCAGAAGATGAGCGCACAAGCTCGAAACGTTGTTTTGAATAAATGGATTTAGAAATATGATTGGATTACTTTTCGTCATTGGCTTTATATTGAAAATTAAGTTGCGCCTCGCCGGCAAATCGCCCCATCACCTAATATATATATATACATATATATATATATATATATATATATATATATATATATATATATATATATATATATATATATATATATATATATATATGTATATATAATATAAATAAAGTCAACAGCCCACAAAAAGTTTTGTAATGAAAGTACCAATGAGAAAGAAGAAACCCTTAAGAACATCCTCAGTTTGCCTTATTTTAGTGGTTTTGAAACCATAAAGTCATTGTTAAAATCACTTAATGTAAGCCTTGTTTTTTTCTATAATAATATACTAAAACGAATGTTAATAAAAAATAACCCTAATGTAAGCAACAACATATAATAATTGAGGCAAAAAGGAAAAGGAAACATCGTCCCCACCTTTTTACTGTGGTGCCTGAGGCCTTCGACAACACGCCTTGCACTGGTGTCGGTTCCTCTACCACTAATCTTAACTGATAGAATGGTTTACCTTTTCCTGCGAATTGAGCTACTTTTCAATAACTTCAATTCTAAGAGTAGGCGGCCCCCGCTTATACTTTCTCATATCCCAGTGGTCTCTCCAAACTATTCCTGATGGGGAAGGTGTTTCCTTCTATTTAATGTCTCTAGTTGGACAGATGGGGGCCCCTTCTTTTTCGCAGGAGCCAGTCATTACCGAAAAGAGCACGTGCAATCAGAACCGTAGAATCGCTCGCTTTCGATCGTAGCTATTAGACAGGGTGAATCCCCTTAGAGAGGTTTCGAGACCCATTATGCCTTGCCTCAGCCCCCTTGTCGACCCACGGATTGTAACTTTCTTGGGGTCCGGCATGCCATCTCTCAGAATTTTCCAGTTGATGGCTGGAGTGCCTGCCCCTAAGACATGTGAACCGATAATATACCGCAAACTTGAAGAGCTCTCGGTCGAGATCCCCGACGCCTAGAAAAGGGATGACCAAATGAAAGCCTCTCCCAAGGTAAAGGTTTATCGCTAAGCGCCCTCACCCAAGACGTCAGGGTATCCCCTGAAAAGGACAGTGACTCGCTAACAAATACCACCTAACATAAATCCGCTCCATGGTGAAACCCTCCTCAGGATACATGGATGTCCGGGGATTCAAAGGGACAGAGAAGCTCGGTTCTTTCGACGTCAGTCCTGCACAGGATGCTGTCGCGAGTGTTCTCAGGTGGTTAGATGGATCGCTTGTGTAGATAACACCACACTCAACCAAGTACTTCGCTAAAATAGTAGTCTATGTGAAGGAACTCGTTGACTGTTCCTAAAAAGACATCACATAAGAACTGGCGACCAAGCAGTGGTCAAGGCTGAGCATGTGATGAGGAAAAAGGGAGCAGTGCCTGGGATCCTCTTCTACACGCTTCGTCACGTTTGACCGCGACAAGAACATTGAGACGGTGCTTGCTGGTTGGTATCGCTACCGCGTGAAGGTATTCGATCTGTTACTGCAGTGTTACCACAGCCACCGCTTCGTCCATGTCAACATTAACTTCAGACGTAATAATTCGTGTCAACCCGAAGTCTGTGCTAATTGCTCTAGGCTCATACACGATAAAGTTGTCTCGTGTATGACTTTGGAGCAACACTACAACTCATATTTGTTTTAAATGATGGTCCTGTCTATCCAGGCTAAGAACTTGATCATGTTGCGAACTGCGAAACCAGGTATTTCCTACATCTCACAAGTCAACAAACGCCCTTCACTCCTGGCTCTTCTAGTTCTACGAGTGTGGTAGCTCCTTTGCTTACTCAGAACCTTTGTTTGGCTTCTACTTTCCGTGATCGTCACCTTGTTAGAGCTGGCGTCAGTACCGGCTCGGACCCCAGCCCGGGTAAAATCAGCACTCATTTCATCCCGCCACGCGAAAGGTTCGCGCACGTGCACACATAGTCGTTGGACTCACTATATGCGATACTCCGGAAGATGGTTGTGAAGCCACCCCTAGGGTATTTAAGGACTACATCACGAATGGAGAGTAGCAACATGACAGAATCGGCTCCTTCGCCTCTGTTTGAAACAGAAAGGCGCGATTAGGAAAGCCAGGATACTCCAAAGAACGACGAGAATCTCACCCCAAAGCCACTCCGCTAGATGAAATATTCACGAGGCAGGAAATGCTTGTACGCTAAACCATCCCTCTTAAAGTGAGTAATCAAAGGAAGAAGCTATCAGCGCTCTCCGCGGCCAATAGCCCACAAAGCTCTAGCTTTAGGAAGTCTACGTCCATTCCGGTGTGGGCTTTAATTCCTCGAAAGATCCCGATATCTTCCAATAAAATGCATCTGGAAGGCTTTTTTCTCACTAGAATTGAAGTAAACTCAGCGATATTTTATAGGAGCTGATGAGACTCGTCTCTTCTAATTCACCTTTAGTTATCTGCCTTCAGATCATGTAAGGGGTTCCATCATACCTACCCTCCAGGAATATAAGAGTTTTGTAACCCCACCACCTCGGAATGTGGGCGGGGCCAGTGAATGTGTAATTTACACCCAAAATGATGTCTCAGATCTTTATTTGGCTTTAAATACCTCCGTACAGGCGGTGGTGGTGAATCTGCATATAGATAAGTGCACTTTGTCGTCTCTATCGAGATTTCACCTTCATCTGACTTCTATCTGACGAACTTCTGTCTCGTTATGCACGGTTGCTGAATCTATTTCTCCCCCTTGGTAGGTACCCTCTATTGGGGCATTACACGACAAATTTCAGGGACCAAGTCATGGGGACCTGATAGAAGAGCTGGAGATCAATGTCCGTTTATTAACATCCAAGAGCCACTTCATTTTCCTGCCTCGATTTAAAGTGAGAGGTGGTCGACACATATTAGCTATCATTTTCCCATTCAAATATATTTAGGTCGGTTGATGGGGCCGTTTAGTTCTTCTCCGGCATTCCCATCGCCGCGGGCCTGACTACTATTCCTCGAGCGTCTGAATGTTTTGCATGCCATTAACTCCTCTGGTGTTCGGCCAAGTGTAATACGGTCTTCATAGAGAAGTAACATGCCAATAATCACCGCCCGAACGATTTCACCTTTTCTCAACCTTGTAAGCTCGGGCCAAATTCCTGTAGGTTTCAAAGCACGTTCGCCGCTCTTCTTAGCCGGTATACGTGCCTTTACTCAACAGAAGGATACACCTAGTGCAAAGGTATGGAAGTGCGACAAAAAATGATTCGGCGTCAGTTCTCCCATGAACCTCCTTCTTACAAGGAAGACTGAACGGTATTCTCGGCCCCTGCGCCTGTGGCTGAGTACTTTGCGACTGTTTTCTCCGCATTCTCTACTCAAGATGTTGTTCTGCCAATATTTCAAGCAATTAACGTGCGCTCGCTGAAGTCCGACGACTGAACTTCATTTCCAGAATCGATTAGTTGTTGCATTTGACCGATGCCTCCCATGGGAGGCACATATTCGCAGCCCTAAGCCGAATGTAGTCGTGCTATGGATATTCTTCCAGTTGCTTTGTTTTTTGTTATTAATAATTTCGGTGGTTCTACCCTCGATGACCACAGCCAGATAAGCGCCGTAAAAAAATATTTCTTCCCAAACGACTTCACGCAATGCTCCGTTTTCTTCCTGCTTTCTCGTCTTGTTTGTAACTCTCCTCACCAGAGTTTTTCACAACTCTATTTATCATCTTCCTCATCCGCTTGTTCCCTTCGTTCCTCCTCGACTCCATTTAAATCGAAATTGTATATCGAGTGTGCTTACTAAACTGTAATTATGTCTCAATTCCCGTGCAACATCTGAAGCGCATAATAATAATGGGTGTATATTGAAAAATTCCAATATTAGAGAATAGTTGCAAATCTTGATAATAAAAATTAGGCAGGACTAATCTAATCGACTCGCAAAATCCGTTTCCTCCTACCGATGGCGCCTCTTTATAAATCTTATACGCTTATTTTCATTTATTTATTCTCTTTGGTAATTCTTAAATGCTGAATTAATCCAAAGAAACTCATTTGGTTTTTGTACTCAATAGATTCCCCATAAATGACTCACTAAACCTCTTCTTGAAAATAGTTTTCAACGCAGATGGAAGTGCGTAGTGGCCAATAACCTGTAAGAGAGCATTTTGTTAACTGATGAATTGGTTGTAAATTTCAAAGTTTGATTCTAATTTAGCCGAAGAAAAAACGTAGTTGTGGCATTTCTACCTTCATTACATCTTAATTAAACGGGAGTATATGCAATTGAATTAACTTATTTCCATATATTTATCTTGAAGATGAGAACCGAGAAAATTGGAAACAGGTTCTCACGATAAGTGACCTTAATCCACATTACGAAAGCTGTTATATGTGTGAGGAATAAACTACACTGGGCTACGCTGTTTTCAAGGTCTAACATATAATACCTGATTTTAGGCGTTTTCCGCGCTGAATCCGAAAATTATGCTCATCTTTTCTAGTCCGATCAAGTTTTCGAAATATAAGCACATGCCTCCATCACACGGATATCCTGGTGAAAGCGCTCACCCTGTTCTTCACTGAAGTCTCCACAATTCTCGGGAAAATAGTCCAGGTGGGACCGAAGGAAGTGCATTTTCACTGACATGCGCGCACCAAGTTTGCGGAAATTCTCCATTAAGTCATCAATCTCCTTCTCATACTTACGACTTCTGTGGTAGCCAAGGAAGTTTATAATGACTGACTTAAAGGACATCCAAGCTTAGAGTTCATCAAGATTCAGTGCTTCATCAAAATTGGTGTCCTTGATGAGCTCCTCCTTATTTGAGAACCGTCCAATACAGCTGCCTTCAGTTTTTCGATGTTAACTCGTGGAAACTTCTGATGGAGGAAAGCAAATCCTCTACCTTCCCTGTGCATTGCCTTGACAAAATTCTTCATCAAACCAAGTTTGATGTGCAGGAATGGAAGAAATATCTTGTTCGGTTCAACCAGAGGGTGGGTTGGACAGAATGTTGTGTGAACTGGATTCTAATCTTTGTTTGGACGGCCAGGCTTGTCTGACATAATGCTGGTTGCCAGTCCGACTGTCCCACAAGCACATGGATACTTTGTGTACCCAACTTGAAGGCCAAGGATGAGTCCAAAAACTTTAAGATTTCCATAGACCAACCATTTGCGTTCCTGGTAGTTGAGAGCAGACGACAGACGGTCCATGCTGATGCAGGTTTCTTTCATTGCAGCTGAGTGTCCAACAGGGATCAATGAAAACTTATTGCCGTTATCAAGAAGAACTTCCCTGAGATTTCTGCTAGATGAGTCAATGAAAAAAGTCTCTATTTCATAGCATCATACTTCAGGCCCATTAAGTTGAGCCAGTCAGCTATGTTGTTACAGTAGACAAGTAAAGAGGCTTTCAAACGTGAAAAATGTCCTATATTAATTTTTGCGTTCCCGATACCAATAAAATGTTGTCCCTGGTGCCTGCAAATATTTTTCTTGAAGACGTGAACCCAATAGCTAAGATGATTCTTTGGAATGGTTCTCGTATCGTACCAGGTCGTTGAGTTTGGCTTGTGTAAATGGCACCAGTTGGTTGCCTTCTTCTGACTTGTATGCATCAAAGTCAGCTGTATCGGTAGTGACACTGGCCTCGGAATCAGAGCTTGAGCCTGTGGTAAAATCAGGCTCAGGAACAGGAATATCGGGGCCATGTGGGACTGCTTTTATAAAAGAGGGAAAATTTGGGTATTGAACATGGTGTTTGTTCTTGCGATTGATGCCTTTCAAATTTGTCATGCAGAAGTAGCAGCCGGTGACGTGATCTTTGCCATCCCTCCACACCATTGGGATACCAAATGGCCTACTCTTCCTTTTCTTATTACTCTAATCCCATAAATTTTCCACACATGTTTTACAGCAAATATGGGGAGAAAATGGCTTATCCTGGTCTCCTAGGTTCACCCTAAAGTAAGCATGATCTTCCTTTTTCGCATAATCCGTGAATCTTGCTTGACGCTCGGAAAGAGCAACATGTTTGCAGATGTAACAAAATCTATTCGGATGATTCCTACACTTACGAGCCATTGTAATGCAAAAGATAAATAAAATAGGTTATGTAAGGTTACTCATCCCTAGATAAATAAAATAGGTTATGTAAGGTTATTCATCCCTAGATAAATAAAATAGGTTATGTAAGGTTACTCATCCCTAGATGTGACAAAACAGGGGTAATAAACGGTTGGATGATAGCGCTATTTTCATATATACGTTCTAATATAAATCTAGTATATCTGAGAAACCAGACCTAATCAAACAAAACTAATTATATTCTTAAATTCAGCATTTGAAAATGATTCTAGACCAATTGGAAAACCTATTACCTTTGAAAATGGTTTTGAAACGAAGGCCAGTGTTATAAATCCACACTGAAATACGAAACGTATCATACGAATCGTTAGTCCAACATAAATTTAATAGAAATATTTGCCTTACTTTCATAGTATATAATTTAATTGCAAATGAAGGAGCAAACAAAGAAAGAATGCCCAAGTCAATTCGCTTATTGTAGTCCGAAGAAACAAACCAAGACGTTCCTATTTTCTCATCGTAGAGTAAGAAAAATATAAAGACCAGCGCAAGGAGAGGACTAGAGTACTGGAGAAACTGCGCAAAGCCTCCACCAGCACTACTTTGGACCACATAGTTGAACTCCAATGGTACGGAAAATCCAGGGCAACTTGCAGTTGTGTAGGTTGCAGCACCTTGACATAACTCTAGTCTCTAGTTAGGTCCTTCCTTTTGGAGGATCATTATGGAATGTTGTGGCTTAACTCGGTGGAGATAAAATGCAAGGGTCGGCTTCCCTTGCATTTTATCTCCACCGAGTTAAGCCACAACATTTCATAATGATCGTCCAAATTTCTTTGATTAGCCAAGATGTGTAAAAACGGGCCCCAAAGAGAGCATCAGATTCTCTTGGGGCATTTGGGTCGTAAGGGTCGTGGTGCGTTTCCTTGTTTCAGTTTTAGCAAGGGCATTCATTACCACTTCCTGGGAGCTACCTAGGAAGTGGTACCTAGATATTTGCTTTAACAATTTTATTTTATCAAGTTTACTTTAAAAAATTCACGTTTAGTTATTAATAATTTATTAACTGGATTTTTTCAAACTGATGGGAAAGATTGAGAGAAAGGAACTCATGGGTTACTATTTCTAACTTTACTCATGGCTTTCTGTTTTTAAGGACATTTCTGACCTCCGCAGCAGATGTTTCTTGCCCCCCCTTATCTTTATCAAGGGTGCCCATCAACAGAAACAGAAGTAACAAGTAACCTCACCATACTAATCAAAATAATTCAAAGGAATAAGGGTGCGAACATAGGAATTGTCTTCACAAAATGAAATTTTCCCAACATGAAGAAGAAGTCAAATGGAACGTTGAATAATGTTTATTTATATACCTGCCTATTTATTTATTTCATCCTCTGTAATTTTTTTTTTTATTTTCTCATTATTTCTTACGCCTTTGATTGAAAAGCTGAATCAACTTATTGGTTGGATTTAATAGCAAATTGTAAAAATGTTGAACAGGAACAAAGAAAAAGTGGTAAGATTATAATCGATTGATTAAATTTCGTTTTGAAAATTTTATTTTTTTCTCTTTTGAGCTTCTCGCAAGAAAATTTTTAGCACTGGAATTTAACGCGTTAATTTAACTTGATTAAATTTGGGTTTGATAAAGTGATTTTGCCTCTTCAGAGCTTTTCTAAATTGATTTTAGAGAGTGAAAGTATATTTTGATTGTTGATGTTTGAATAATTTCAAATTGTGTTTTGACGTTTCGATCAGAGATACTTATAAATAGTATTTTTGTAAATAAGTTTGAAATGGAAACAGAACTTCAGAGTAATACTTTTCCGTGAGTTGGTTGAAATCACTAGCACCAATATAGGAAACATAAGGAAGAACCGAGAAAAGGGAGGATTTATACTAACGCAAAGAGAAAGGAGGTTCATAGTCAGACGTTCCTGCTTCAAGAGAAATAGACTTCACGACCTGTAAGAGAGTTGTGACTAGATATTTTTAGTTGGCTGGGGGAGAAGGCACAAAATATAAGCGGGGAAGGCGTCCCAATAAACCTCCTCCGAGGTAGGGTCTTCCAGATGCAGCCGAATGTTGATTCTTCTGCCAACTTTAGTTAGAAGGCCTTTCCGGTCAAATTAATTCGCACTTATGGACGTCTACACGCCTAAGTTCTCTTTATGATAAGCGACCGTTGGAGCCGTCTGTGAGCAGGTGCAAATGGCCCCAGACGAGATGGATAGAAAAAGGTGTTGATGAAGAGAGACAATTTTAACACATTTATTTTTTTATTTTATATTTGTCCCAACATAAATTCTTAGAGAATTGATCAATTTCTCGACGCCTTCAAAACCCCGCCAGCAAGTCACTCAGACGTTTCTACAATTCTTTCTACACCCTCTCTATGCTACACTGCCCTCAAATACTTTCCTCTCGCACCTCACTTCGCTGCCACTTGTACCCCTGCTGCAATTCCCTTCTTTCCAATGGCACGCAAGGACGCCCCCCCCCCCTCTCTTTCTATTCTTCCAAATGTTCTACAGCCATTAACTTTCCTTATTCAATTTTCTCCTCTCCTTCTCTTTGGATCCTCCTACTGCTTTCCTCATTTTCGTCTTTGTCGCAAAGAAATAAATTATAAACATTCTTCGAATTATTTCACGAGCTTTCCTATTCCCACACTTGTGAGATTCCGTTTATCTTTGGAAAAAACAAAGATAAGATGTACCGCCAAATTTATGTCCCATGAATTATTTATTTTACACTTGGGAAAATGAAACGCGGTTCTTTATTGGCGTTATATCTAGCTTGAATGAACGAAATAGCTGTATTAGCAACTGTTTTCAGGCCTGTTGCTAAGATACGCATATTCAATTCATTTTGAACTCCTGCATGCAAAATTATGTAGCTTTTAACCTCGTAATTTTCAAGCAGGCACCATATGTTTTCCAAATCCATTTCCTATGTTTTTCTCACCTACTCCCTGTCAGCTGGTTGCTCGTTTTAAATCAGCTTTACGGTGGGATATTTCCCAGGTGGAAAATTTAGAGCACTGTTGGGTAATGGTGAGTCATGTTAAACTAGTTAGGACAGGGTTACCAACCGTCCTCCATTGGGAAGGACAGTCCTTTATTCAGCTTACCTGTCCTTGTCCTTTTTTTCAGTTTGGAAACTAAACCAAATGTCCTATATTTTATAAATCGTTTTGCTAATACGACATTAATGATATAATTGATTTATATGGATATAAATTTAGACTTTTTCTTAGGAATTAGATATTTTGTCAATTATTTTGCTCTTATCGCATATATATATATATATATATATATATATATATATATATATATATATATATATATATATATATATATATAACATATATACTTATTATATCATGATATAGCATGAATCCCCGAACTTACCCAAAGAAAACGTAACTAAACGTTATAGTTCGCTGTTCGTTGTCATCATCATCACTAACTCTATAATTTAAAATGGGGATTTTTTTTAGTATTTGAATAATAATTTCATCTTAGTTTGGTTATGACTTATGTTTTTTATCAAAGTTATTTTTAATAATTCTTTTATAATATCAAAAAACAAAATGGTGAAATAACGTGATATTTAGAAAGGGGGGAAATTTAGTTTAGAATTTCCTTTTTAAAATTATTATAATTGGCGAAGTTCAGAAAATTTATAAAAATTTAACCATGGCTGCTTTTTTTAGATTTTAAATTTGAATCTTAGTAGCGAAGCGCAAGCTCCCCCCGTCGGAGGATAGTGGCGAATCCATTACCTGGTTTAATTATATTATAAGTTGCGTTTTTAGTGGGGGGGGGGGCGGTGCATGGGAGTTTTTTTTGTTGTTTTTTTAATTTCAAATTGATGCAAAAGTTTTGTTTTCAGTATCAATTTGAAGGTAAGGGTCTATGGAGCAATTCTGGTTCGAGTGTCAAGCAGTCAAATAAAAAAAATAAGATGATAACGATGATGATGATGAACTCCCTCTTCATAAGGAAGGATATGCATCTCAGCACTGATTTCTACGCCACGCCAAAGGTCTGATGGAGGTGTTGCTGAACAATGGGAATTCTTTTGAGGAACACAGTAGAGACCTAGTTACATTAGAGAACAAGGTATGTGAGTCCACGGCTGCTGCCGTATCTGTCCATAAAGTAAAGTTATAGGACAAGAGAGGTGCAACAACTTCAGACAGAGTGTGCTTGACTTAAATGGCACACCTTTGACAGCACCGATCAAGCGAAACAACTTACTGTTGTTCCATGAGAAGAAAACACAAAAGAAGTCAGCAATTAAGCTGAAAATGCAGCACTTTAAACGTCATGCAGAGCTTTGTGGTCAAGCTTTTCTTGTACTAGCCAGCCGCGAAGGGGGGGGGGGAGATTTGGGTGAGTTTTTCAGCATAAACCTTCCCCATACCCCCATGCATTGTCATCCGAAGGGTCCCTGAACTTTTATACAAGTAGGATTTGTTGGTATATATCATGGAATCCAGTACAAGTAGCTCCATTTCTGTCGACGAGGAGCAAGATGCGGAAGATGTTTTCGACTTCATTATTATTGACGGCGGAGGACTTATACACTCACTTCCTGGTACAACTGTCCAAAGCAAGACTTTTGATTCATATTTAGACAAGATATTCTGCCCAAGAGTTCGCCATGATTTGAAGTGATCGACAAGAGTAGATATTGTCTGGGACCAGTATCGTGCACTGACGATCAAAGAGGCACAAGGGAAAAACGAGGAACAGGAATCAGACAACGCATAGCGAACGTTGATTCCAACAAGGAACTGTTCTCATTCTTGTCAAAAAAGATAACAGAACAACATTTTCAGATGACAAGAATGTCTACATCACTGCAGTTGATCAAGTCCACCAGGTTGGAAACAGTCCCCCAATGAATCAATGCAACCATGAGGAAGCTGACACGCGTTTCTTAGTACATCTCCTCCACGCCCTCCAATCTTCGTCACTTGGGATGGTGTATACTGGAGACACAGATGTTGTAATCTTCCTGAGTAATTTCCATCACATCAAGGCTCTGCTAAATCCGGCCGCAGAAATCTGGATCTCCTTCAAAGCGGGAGAGACAACCAAAATGATCTCCCTGAACACTATCAGCACAAACCTGGGCACGACAACGTGCAAAGCCATGGCCCTTCTCCACGTATTCATTGGATCAAACACTACTTCTTCATTCAAGTTCAAATGTAAGCGGTCCTGCTGCACACTGATGCACGAAGTGCCATCCCTTATAAAGCAATTTGCAACTATTGTCGACACTCCATTCCAAACATCGCCAAGATTGAAAGCAGTGGTAGCAAACATTGTCTGTAGGCTGTACTCAAATGAATCAAACGAGGATAATAATGTTGACCTCGTCCGAATGAGGTTGTCCTCACATAAGACAAGGGACGTGGAGAGAATTCCCCCAACTGGCGATGCTTTGGATCAACATCTCAAAGGAGTTTCTTCCAAGCGAGGATGTGGGTAACAGCCCACATTTCCATGATGCCTGTCAACAACCCAACTAACCATGGGTAGAAGGAAGAAGATGGCAAGCTGCTTTCCATTTGGACCATGCTGCACCTAGCCAAGGATGTGTTCCACCTGGATGTGAAGTGCACTTGCCCAATTACATGCTCTCCGTGCAAATGCGTGAAGACAAAGTTGAAGTGCACACATCAGTGCAAGTGCACATGCGAGAAGTAGCTGGATTAGAACAATTTCCAATACTAACGTGTATATAGGGGTCTTGGTTAATTTGTTAGCCATTTTTTTATTGAATGTATTGTTCAGGGAGTTTTTTCAAGCAATTGTGTAAGTATTTACTTGGAAGTAGGACTCAGTATAAGAGAAGATATGCTCCAATCATGTTTATTTTATTTTTATTTAATTACTCATACATGCAAACCTAAGTATAGAGACCAAAATCACCATTCTAGGTTAAATAATACAAAAGTTATGAGGCGTAATTCGAAAAAAAGCTGGAAATTGGCAGCCATCTTGGATTTTTGGCGGCCATTTTGAATTTGACACTCGAACCATAATTGTTCTAAAGACCCTTACTTTCAAAGTGGTACTGAAAACGAAACTTTTACATCAATTTAAAATGACTAAGTGCCTGGGCAACCCACTATTTGAGTGCTGAGAGATGATGATGCACGTGGTGACTTGTAACTTGTAGAATGTATCCTACTTGAAATAACAATGTCAGTGCTAACATGATTTTGTGACCTATAATTCTTAAGTATTTTGTAATTATTCTTTGATTTCATTTATAGAAATAGTGGGAAGTGCAGTTGCAAACTGTTACTAGTTAACTGATCAGTTAAATAACAGTGATTACAAAGATGTATAATGCCTATGTTAGACCACATATTGAGTAATGTATCCAAGCATGGGCACCTCATTATCAGCAATATTTAGAAATGCTGAATGAGTGGAGGGGGGGGGGGGCAGCGAAGAGCTACTAAACTTCTATCTGGGTTCCACAAATTAAGCTACGAGACCAGAATACATAAACTGGACATGTTGTTGGTTAAGAAGAGAATGCTGAGGGGGGGGGGGGGGATCTGATTCAGGTATTTAATATTTTTTCAAGTTTGGACCATATTAATCCTAAATATTTCTTGAGTGACACTGGAGGTGTTACTCGAGGACACCAGTTTAAGATTAAGAGGTAATTTTTTAGTACAGATGTGGGTTTTTTTTTTCGCAGTAGGGTGGTTGATGCTTGGCATGATTTGCCTCTAGAAAGGGTTGTTTCATGCAGTTAAATACAACTATTCCTACAATTCACTTGATTGTAGTTTGGAATTAAATTCAAAACTTTACGTGATTCCAAATTAGCAGCAAAATGTGTTGTGGTTGAACCAAATCAGAGGCAATCGTTACAAGTGTGATCGGTAAAAAGGCATTTGAAGTAGTTTTGTTGAACCAAATCAGAGGCAATCGTTACAAGTGTGATCGGTAAAAAGGCATTTGAAGTAGTTTTGAACGATTTGAAACAATATGATCCGTTTCAATATTTTTCCCTTCAAATTGATGCTTCAAATCACAAAAACATGAAAATGTTTCCATTATGTGTTCAATATTTTAATATGGAATTTGGCACAGTGAATTATATAATTGATGAAAGTGCAGATGGAATGTTCAAATGTATGAGAAACACTTTGGACAATTTGAAACTTGATTGGAAAAAAGAGTTTCTTGTTTTAGTGCAGATAACGCAAAATGCAATTTTGAAATAAAACATTCTTTATATTAAAATATCCTCACACTGCGTGAAGGCGTTATCAAAGCTAATTGCAATGTGCATATTTTACATAATGCAGTAAAGTTTTCTTTCGGAAACTTGAAAATGGACATAGAAAATATTGTCCTAAAGATTTATAGCCCTTTTTCAACGTCAGCAAAGAGACGCGAAACTCTTTAAAGATTTTCATTCATTTGTAGAGATAGAATTCAGTGAAATTCTTCGGCATGTACATTGAAAGAACTTTACTTTTTATTCGCGTGAGAGTCTAATCGCAGGCGACTCTATATCTCACTATTTTCTGGCGGTCGGTCGGTCCCCATTTTGTTTTTTTTTGTTTTGGCAATAACATTGTAACTATTCGGCCGATTCTAACAAATTTGAAACTCTTGTGTTGATTTAAATTTTCTTTAGAATGATATAATTTCCAAGGTCCTCCCAAGTTAGTCCGGGAATTATTTTGTTTTGGCAATAACATCATAACTATTCAGCCCATTCTAACAAAATTTGAAACCCTTATGTGGTTTTACATTCTCTTTCGAATGATATAATTGTCAAACTCCTCATTGTACTGAAATCGTCAGTACAAGGAGCGATTAAAACATCTGAAACGAGAGCAGAATGCATCTTATTAAATATAAACATGTCTTTGAAGGGTTCTCCACATCTGGAGGTTAAGTCCAGTCGGGGGCATTCATCGACATTCGGACGTGCATTTAATGCTGAAGGAGACGAGCTCGGCTAGATAATGTTGATAAAGTGGTCAAAGACTTCTCCACGGAATGCGGGTTACGAGACTGAGCTCAGGTCCTCAAAGAAAATGGTATGGAGTCCCTTCAAGAACTTGCCCTGAATCCTTTTGACTTATAATCAGGCTGTGCATCCGCAGAACACAAGGACATATCGAGACAGGAAAAGGAAACAGTTCTAGGGCAGTTATGCGTAAACTCTTACGCATTTACGACACTTATATCCAGCTCGTTGATCAGGTCAGGAAGGACCTAACCTCCGGGATTGATCTTGGCTACTGTTAAAGTGTCCTAGAAGAGGAAAGGGCCTCAACAACCGAGCTACTATATAGCTTAATTCAAGCGCGCCAAAGTCGACAGACGTTAGATTGTACACAGATATAACAACATACGAGTACTCCCTATCCATCCAGATGTAGTTTCACTGCCACTGCCTGAAAGGAGGTATTTTAGCAAATTTTAGAATGGAGACATCATGGCGGGTGTAAATCGCGCATTCTACTTCCCTACCTCCATCCTGTGGTGGTGGGCTCGAAAAACTCTTATACCTCGGGTGGGTGGGCAGGAGAGAAATACAACCCACATGGTCTCCAGTAAACAGACATCTGAGAAGAGGTATTATAGCAAATTATAGAATGGAGACACCATATCAGGTGTAAATCGCGCATCGTACTTACTTACTTCCATCCCTTGGTGGCGGGGTCGAAAAACCCTTATG
The DNA here is from genome assembly GCA_963969495.1 of Ceratothoa steindachneri. Classification (NCBI taxonomy): domain Eukaryota; kingdom Metazoa; phylum Arthropoda; class Malacostraca; order Isopoda; family Cymothoidae; genus Ceratothoa; species Ceratothoa steindachneri. Next base: position 168,420,380 of record OZ018324.1, read on the forward strand.
CCTCGTGTGGGTGGGCAGGAGAGACAGACCTACAGGGTATCCAATAAACAGACAGCTAAAGAAGTTCTGTGGAACCGAGCCTCCGAAACCTCCCTCAGTTGTTTCTCATTCCACTACAATGCCATTGAATTAATAATCCCTGTAATCCGAACTCGGAGGAGGTGCAAGGCCTTTATCGATGTGAAGAGTCTCACAAGAATAGACGTACGCTTCCCGCAGGCTGAACTGGTAGCTGTGGGGCGTCGAAGGCGTTGTCGCCCTCGAAGACATATCAGGAGAGATTGGGTTCGTCATGCTAGTCTTTGCCTCTCTCTGCCCTGGAACCTTTGGTAGGTTTGGTGGCTTTGTAGGCGGTGGTCCATCTATTTGGGGGTCTTGCGTCTACGAGGCGCTTGATCCAGCCTTGGATGGCAGCGACATATACGGTCTCACAACCACCTTCGGGGTTCGGGATACTCCTGTGACTTTAACAAGTTAGCAGAGGCGAGCCGCCGTGTTGCCTTGTGGGACACGATTACGCACGGAGGGATGTAGAGTAGCCCTGGTTTTTTCCGGGGCTGGGTGTGAGCAATTTGTGTCACCTGCTCTACCAAGTGATTGCTCAGGAGAGAAAATATAACCAGCAGAAGGGTTAAGAATGGGCGTGGAAGCGACCCTGTTCGTAGGTGTGCAGAAGCTTGAATAGAGAGTGTCTTCTTACAATTGAGGCATAGGGTGACCCATATTGCGCTAGGCATGACGAAATCTTTAGCTACGCGAAAAGAGAGTTGGTCCGCAGCCTGGATAGCTGAGACCTCTTTCTTGAAAAGGTGCGAGCTATATTGCTTCCAAGACGCAGGAGACAGCTTGGCACAATTCACACCCTGAGCAGTTTTCGAAGATTTATGGTTGGCACAAATGGCATGTCTGCAGGATCTATTCCTATGGCCAAATAGGTGTAAATAGTAATACTTCCGCAGTAGTGGCCCAAATAACTTGCTACGGTCGCGATACCAACCGGCTAGCACCGACCCAGGAAGAATGTCATGATTTAAAGTGACAGAGAGTGTATTTGGGGTGAAGCTCTAGCCGTCAGCCCTCTCTTTCCTGTTTTCTCATCACACCTTTTACCTTGACAGCTCCTTGGTCGATCTGATTTTCGGTGATTTCTTCTAAGGAGCAGTTCACTAAATTCCCTTGAATAAACCACCCATTTTACAATTTACTGGTAGAGCGGGGTGTTCCATGCAGAGTCGAGCCATATAGTGTACGATGATCACTCATTCTAGCCGCCTGTGCAGGCTTTCCCACATTCACCAGAAGGGTCTCGTTCGAGAAGCAAACAATGAGGAAACGCTTTATGCCAGCCGGCTCGAAAACGCCGGATATCGTCTCGATAAGTGGCCCTGACGCTACTAGGATTCTACTCACCATACCTACAACATTGTCGTGTGGGTATCGCTATCCGAATTTGCCTCTGGGCCAGACTTGTTCGACGTGTCCTGGTCACCTGTCGAAACAGCAGGGAACCCGTCCTCTTCCAGAACCCCTAGCTGTTTTGTCTTTTTGTTATTTTTAAACCTGTTTTTTTTATGAGAGGAGGTCAGCGAGTAAGCCCGTTTCTCTCTACCCACGGAAGGGGCCCCAAGGTCGGACGGACTAGCCTCAGACAGATACTTCTCTAAGATGGAGAAGTCCATGGCTGAAAGGGGGTAGCAACTCGGGGAGTGGATCTATCTTTGCATAGTGAGTCTTCAGGGGGGCCGTGCCTCCTCAGTAAGATCTTTCATAGAGGCGGACTTTGGCTCGGGGTCGTTTTCCACCAAGTCTTTGTCCGCTCCCATGGAAGACACTGCTACTTAGCTCAGGGGTACCCCAAGGACCATTTTCTCCTCAAAATGGGCCTTCAAGGAACTCCACCAATCCCATGTGTTGGTGATCCCGACAAGTGGCTCACTAGACCTATGACCTGTAGTCTTTTTTTGGTTAGGCGAACCGACCTGTATTGGGAAAGAAACTGGCGCAGGCACGCCGCCTCCAAACAAGGGAAAACAGGCAGAACACAGAAGGGGGACCGGCCCGGCGGGTTGCGCCCATATTTGCACATCTAAAGGGGATCTTTCTATTGGGTTGCTCCTACCGGGACCGGTCGATTTAGGGGCCTCATGCCGGCTGTCTGTTTGGCGGTCCCATGTGAAATGGTTAAAGGGACCGCCGTTTGATCTAGAAGTGGACTCGTCCGAGGCCGATTCCAAAGAAGGGGGTGAGGGCAAAGCCGCCTGACTCGTAGACATTGGAGATGTGAAACCCCTCTCTCCGCTAGAAGGTTGTAGGAAACCCTGAAAAATAACAGTGCATGGGAACCTATTCAGAGGGATAGCTGCCCGAAGGCGGCTCAGAAGAAGTAAAAGAGGAAACCCCTTTGCGGCATAAAGATGGTAGGAATGGAGCCCTCTGCCGGTCAGAAAGGTGTTGTGGCTTACCTCGCCACCCCCAAAACCAAGGTTGAGCGAGATATTGCTGTTCGGTATGTAGTCTGAAATTTTTCCTTAATTTGCAAACACCTGAGAATACCTACGCCAATGACCATTGAAAAGAGTGCTGGTGGACTATATCCCGCGTACAGCGGTTTCAGTCTATCTCTTCTCGGGTTTTGGGAGTTTTTAGGAGTCCATTATGGGTGCGTTAAAGTAAGTGTTCGAGATCTATGAGATTAGGCACAACGACCTGAAGTTTCCCATTGAAACGGTCTCTCCTCAAAGACCACAGCTCATGACTAAGCAGCCAACCAGGCAGGGCTACAGGGCTGATTCCCTAAATGGGGCATACTAATCTTTGGCAGGACGGCCAAGATATGAAGATCTGCTGTGGCTGATCCAGAGACTGGACCTGAGACTTTTAGTTGGTCTGATAGCCAACAAGGCCCTAAGGCCAGCCTGCCATAACAGTACAGCCTTATGCATCTGAGAACGGCCACAGGAAGGTGGTCAACCTACATATTAGACAGATAGAAGTCGTTATTGAGGCAAAACCGATCTTCCCAATCGCGTTCTAATGCCCACGACTCTTCAAGTCCTGCGATAAAGGTCGTTGTTTATGAAGGTAGCTGGTCATGACCTTAAGGTGGACTGTTGGTTAAGAACATAGTCGTAGAAGAAACTAATACCGAAAAAGAAGTAGGGCGAAGACAACAACTTACTACCTCCTCTGTCAGAGAGTTAACGTTAACCTACTGACGAGACTTCTCTAATTTGTACTCTGACCGAGAAGACGTGAGGCTCCTTAAGATACGAAGTGTAACAGGCTACACAGTATACTCTTCCTCCACTCGCAGTGAAGGAGATGAGGAGAGTTGGTACAGATAGTCAGAAAGTGGATGTAAGCGGAAAAAGAAGGAAAGGCGTGGGCCCGACGAGCCGCTAATTTCTGTTAGGAAAATGCATCATCGCCGTACCTTTTACGAGGTTTATTGCAGGCAGCTAACACGAAACGAGAGGAAACGAACACCCGCAGCTCTTCCCAGTTAACCCAACGTCCACGGCAATTCTATTGACGAAAATGCCCTTTAGGCTTCACATGAAGAATATAGGTGGGGGGGAGGCTTTTAGAAATGAAGACCCTCACGAGAATAACCCTAGACTTTCTGGAGGCAGAGCTCCGGGAGCTGTTGGCCAATTAAGGCGCTATCGCATTTGAAGATTTATTGTTGGAGGTTGGATCGCCATGGAAGTCTTTTTCCTCCACCGACCTCGAAACCTTCGACAGGCGGGGTGGCTGCGAAACTGGGGACCCCTCGAGTTTTAGAGGGTCCCACATCTTTGAGGTTCCCTTCCGACCTTTTAGAGGGGTGTGGGAGCCGATGCTCGCTTATTGCTGTCCACCTTTAAACGTGTAGGGCAGAAGGGGGACCCTAGTTTAAGCCGGTTGGGCGTAAACCTATGAAGTCATCTTCTCTACTAGTGGAGCGCCAGGGGGGGAGGGGGGGCTAGAACCGCAAAAAAGGGATCCGAATTATCGTGAAAATCGCAGGCCAGCATTTTTAACTTGAGATGCATAGGATGTTCCAGTCGCAAAGGGCAAAGCAGGACTAAATCCTTAATCTCTCGAAACGAGATTCGGTCCTCAGCCTGAATGGCCAAGACCACTTTCTCTTGACGACACTCCACACATTGCCTTAGGGTTTCAGGGGGTGGCTCTCCGCAATTCATTCACTTAACCGTACACAATATGGACATATAGCGAAAGATATTACATCAATTTGCACTGATTTCCGATTGAGAAGACTTTGCACGTCTTCAATAAAGATGTGTTAGCAAAACGGTGACAGTATTAGCACTTCCACTGCCATGGGACGAACGCTTTGAGGCGGTAGCCACACCAGCCGACTCAGGGTGCCTTTCATGATCGAACATGAGGATTGTAGAGATGAGTGTCGAGCCCACACCTCTTTTCTCTGTTTACTCGTCACACGCTTGACAGTGACCGCTCCTTGGTGGCCAGCTCTTTGGAAGTCATTCCACGAATTTCCTCGCATAAACTACTCCTTTCACAAAATTGGTAGCGTTCGTTTTTAACTGCACAAGCGAGCCATCGAGTTTCTAAAACGCATTAATAGTGGCCGCCTGAACAGGGTTTGCCGAATTCACCAGAAGAATTCCATTCGATAAACAGGTGAGCTTCGGTTCACTTCTATTCATGCTACCTAAAACACTCTCTGATGGGACATGTGACCTTTGGTCAACATGCGGCCACCAGTGGACTTTATGACCAGGAAGCATTTGCAGCCAGCGGCCTCTAAAACTCTGAGTAGTTTCTCAACGAAGAGGCCTGAAGTTACCCAGGTTGCATTCACCGAACTTGCAGCTTTCGTGTTAATTCTCTAGGCTCGGGCCGGACGTTCCATTCACGGCCTGGCCACTTTCCGAAACGGCAGTAGTCTTTTCCGTCCCCAGAACACCAATATGTCTCCGTTTTTAGAAGAAGATGGCGGGGAATAAGCCATATTCTCTCTCCCTTAGAAGCTTCCTCAGGAATGGATGCGCCACCCTCAGCCTTATCATTCTCCTAGCTGAGCAAGCATTTGGCGGACCATTGGGCTCCACCCTAGGGAGGAGTTCCATCCTTTCCTCTTGAGTCCTCGGGGTACAGGCCTCTTCAGGAGGTTCTTTTACAGGGGCTGACTTTGGCTCGGGGATGTCTCTCACCACATCATTGTTCGCCCCCAGGGAAGACCCTACCATATCGGGTGGGGAAACCTCCGGGTCCATTTCCATATCATGAGGGGTCTTCAAATGCGCAGCCCCAAGGTGTCGGGAACTCGCTAGCCCTATAGCCTGAAGCAAACGTTATAGGGCCGTCATGTCATGCCGGGATCCAACAACGTCACGAGCATCGGATCGATGAGGTAAAGTAGTAAGTCTCAGGTGTTAACGCCACCCTTACCCTTCTAAGGGGGATTGTCTGGCCCACCTGCTTCCAGCGTGGCCTGGAACCGAGACGGCACTGCCTCTGCCTTACTCGATTTCTGGCATGTCCATGAGAAAACAAAGGGGTGTCCGCCGCTTGTAGAGTCGTCTGGATATGACTCTGTAGTAAGGAAAAAACCTCCAAACCCGTAGATTTTGGAGAGGGGAAGCCCCTCTCTGCTAAAAGATTCTTGGAGATGCTCCTGGGAGCTGCATGAGGGTGGCTTTGAATATAAAAAAGGAAAGCCCCTTGGAACGGAAGAAAATAGTTGTATGGGAGTCCTTCAACCAATCGGGGTGGTGTTGTGAAATTCCCCACTTCCTCATTTACCAACAACTGGGAGTGCTAAAACTTGTGATGATACATAAAAAGTCGAAAAGGTTGGTTTGCTAAATCTCGCGTCCAGCCGCTCTCGACTATCCCTTCTCGGATTTTCAGACTTGTCGGTGCTCCACTAACACAATATATTCTTATTCACCCGAGAATGGCCGCAAGGAGTTGGTCAGCCATTACAAGCAAAGAAGGGGTTATTGAGAAATAAACCGCTCTTCACTTTAACAGCGCCACAACGCCCAGGAACTCACAAGTCCTGTTCTTTTGCGATCTGCAGGTGAATATATACATATTTACTCGCGCGCGCGCGCACACACACACACATATATGTATTTAAAGGTCCAAAGAAATGGGAATTGTTAACACAACCCTGAAAAACGATAAGGAGATTATTAAGTGAACCAATCAAAGCTTAAGAAAGAAAATGGGAGATGTAAAAAATGGAAAGATAGGGCAAACTATTTAACCGTTGTATGAAAATAAATAAAGAAGTTGGATTTGAACCTGTATTATCAAACGCTCATCCCTTATAGCAAGCATACAAGCACACACTTTCACGCCAAAACAGGCATACATAATCGAAGTATACTTGCAAATTCGGACGCATATATACATAACTGTCTTCTCTCATACACACAAATACACGCGCATGTACTTTAAAAATTCAGTCTACCTTCTTGAGTACACACATATGCACACACACACAAGCGTGTTTATTCTAATGATGTATATTTCATATCTAGATACAAACCTCGAAACATACATACACAGATACATACATACAATTACATACATACATACATACATATGGAGCTTTGTTTTACGGGAGATTGAACAAATCAGAAAATACTTTCAAAAGGATGGACTGAACCATTATTTATTTTTAATAAGAGGATGAAAATTGCTGAACGATATATGGAGGCATACACACAATTGTACCTCTCAAATACAGACACTTCTGTGCGCTCCATTGCGCACGCGCGCACACATATATTTTCACTCAATTATACATATATATTTTTGTGTATACACACACGCATACTCGTTTGCATATATGCACGAATGTACACATCATGTGGGAGGAATTTACTGCTTGTGTGTGAACGATGGCTTGATTCCTTGGATTCCCCGTCAGTAATTCTTACGAGTGCCTTGAATGTGTTGATTTTTGTGTTTGTTGTGTTTTATTTGTTGGCGGATAATTAGTCCGGTAGGACCCCGAGCACTTTATGTATATTTTAAAGGAATTAGTGGTTTGATACGATGATGATGGGTGTTTACTTTGAAGGTTGGTCGAAGATGGTGCCTATGGAAAAGTTGGAGATTGTGATGTTAGGATTTCAAGAAGAGATGATATGAAGGAAAAGGATGAAAATCGTGGGGGAGAGTACGAATATATGCGGTTCACCATTGTATTGTGTATGTGATGTGTTGATGTTAGATTGCGATTAAGGACTTGTGAGGAAATTTGCTAGCCATTTTTTTTTGTACTTGAAGTCAAGTGTCGTGTTCAGTATTTTGATGAGTATGATGTGTCTAGATAGTGTGTTTGCAGATTTGTTTATGTCTATCGTTGTCATATTTGTTATGCGTGGTGGTGAGTTGGTCGACGCCTTCTTGTATCAGCTGAGTGATGTTAAAAGGTATATTGATTTTTTAGTGCAATGGGCAGTGTTGGGAGGCAGATGTAGCAATGTATATTATTTTATTTAGAACTAAATATTCCCTGATTTGGGAGTGGGTACAGATTGGGGATGTTAGGTCGTTATGATGTGAATTCAGTGTCAACTTCGCTTGTCTTGAGAATGGGTCTTATATGGTATTATTATTTCCAGATATTTGGAATTGAGTTATGGGAAATAGTTTTGGGGAGATTTGCGTGAAGGCGTTGATCCCTCTTGGGCAGAGTTGTTTTAGCTGAATGTTTGATATATTTTCAGGGACAGAGGATGTGTAAGATTTGACCTGTTTTCAAGCCAAGAATACCATTTGTGTGATAAGTTGTGTAGCCAATGTCGTGGTCTATTGCAAATGAGTGTAGGTGTTGATTTGTGGGTCTGGGTGCGAGGTTAGGTATTCTGTTAGTAAATTTTTGAGGGTGTTTGCGTATTTGAAATTTTTATATTTTATTATGAAATCTGTTTGAGTAAACTGCACTGTACATATATTTTTTATGATTATCCATAACATCAATAAATGAAGCTCACGAGCCTCATATAATTCATAAAATATGATGCATCAACATTTTTTTTTACGATTATCCATAGCATCAATAAATAGAGTTACGTAATATACAGTATGTTTTGATGCATCACATGCATATCTTTCTTATAATTACTCATAACAACAGTGAATTAAACTCAAGTAATTTATTAAATAGTTTGATCCTTCATACATATTTTTTTTATAATTATCCATAATGATCATTACTATGTAACGATACACAAAACTATTCAAAACTATGTACCGATATCCAAAAGTCAGAAATAGAGAGCGGACTAATACGTTGTGCAATCTGGATGGAGATTACATCATGTAGTAGTTATTCTCCCGGATCCAATGTACCCCCTAAAGAGTAAAAATGTACCACTGGGGCTAAATGTATCCTAGAGTAGGAACCCATGTGTTAGATAATTGGGTTAGCATTCGAGGTGACTTCATGTGTGTCTTATTCTGCGTTGTTAGAGTTAGTGAACATCCTGATAGTTTTCCAGAATTTCTTACTCTCTTTTAGAGGGTTTAAAGTGTTCAGAAAGGTTTGGGAGTGTTGTTTTAGTTGTTTACGAATCAATGCTTGATTGTTGCGTACTCTGGTTTAATGTTGCCTGTGTTATTTTGGGTGTGTGTGATTTGTTTCCAGAATGTCTGGTTTTATGAGCTGATTTCCTGAGAAGTTTGGGTATTAGTGTGTTAGGTTTGCTTTGGGGTGTGTTGGTTGCTATCTGTTGATAACCCTGAAACGGGGGTTTCAGGTATAGCATAAACAACAGTGTTGCAACTTAAATTTAAAAGACTACACGAACACCTCCCATCCCCACCAAAGCATACAGTTGGATCTGCAGCTATATACCCTACATACATTTTTACTTCTTTCACCATCACGAATTTCTCTTTACAATCCTTCTGTCAGAGATACCCTCGTTGGCTTTCGCTTGTTAGTTTTAAGTAATTAATAATACTAACACTATTGAGTGTATGTTGGCAAAATATGTGTAGACTTTTCGCATGTTGCTGAACTTGCAAGTTAATAAGTAGCCTTGGAGCTTACTATGTACGTTTAGGGAAGGCAATTAAATAGTGTATACTATCATCGGTTCACTCGTATATTCATTCATACGTCATTGGTATATTCTCTTATATTCTTGTCAGTACATCTGTATATTGATACATCTCTGTGTTCTCATAAGTACGTTAACATAACATAACATAACATAATTACACGGATGACAAAAGCCACAAGGGCCTATCAAAGGTCATCCGCCTCCGTCAAAACCCACCCACAAAAAGCATCATCACCAGGGGAAGACAAAATCAAAGTCCCCCACAATATAATATAACGGATGAAGAAAGCCACAAAGGCTCATCATAGGTCATCCGAGTCAAGCGGCCTCTTTTTCAAGGCACCCAAACTCCCAGGAAAACTACATCCAGAGGATTGCATCCAGAAACAAGGGTATCACCAATCAAGGCTTGTCAAGAACTAAATCATGCAGCTAGATATATACAAACAATATTAGTATATACAAAACTTAGGAACCATCACAACCTTTCCTTCCCATAAACTCATCCAACCTACTCTTAAATACATTTAGATTTGGACTACCTACTACCCTCTGCGGCAATTTGTTCCAGAAGTCTACCACTCTATTGGTGAAAATATATATATATATATATATATATATATATATATATATATATATATATATATATATATATATATATATATATATATATGATAAAACGGGTTGAGGCCGCGTTAATTTCAACCACTATCACATGTAATTTAAAACCACGATGCTCCCCACGTGCATCTTCGCTTTGAAGCTTGGCGCCTTATCGCATCCAGCTGAGTCAATGTTTAAACAAGGAGGTTTATCATCCCCCCCCCCCCCCCCCGCCGTTCGCCCCATCCGCCGATCATGCCAGATTGAGTTAGACTTATGGGCAGATAAGGCTTGTTCTCAGGCTCGGCTGTGCATTCCTTCGAAGCTCCCACTCCATTGTCCCCCACGCCAAGGAGATCTCTCGACTATTTAGATGGAAACTTTACCACTAAGATCAGATTGGAGATCCAGATTTTCGTCGCGAAACATCACTACGACCCTCTCTTACCTTGTGCACCAAAGGACCTCGACCTCGAGATTCACCATCACTTGTCCAGAAGAAGGACAATATCCCTTGAGTGCCAAGGTTCGAGCCTTCGTGACGCCGAGTCCACAAGGCTTCCCCCTTGTTGTTCAGAAAGAGAACAACGTTAGAACAGCCATTATTCGTTAGAGCCCGTTGACAAGAAACGGTTCTCACCCCTTTCCCTGTTGTTCAGAAAGAGAACAACGTAAAACAGCCATTGTTCGTTTGAGCCCGTTCGCCAAGAAACGGTTCTCACCCTTCCCCTGTTGTTTAGAAAGAGAACAACGTTAGAACAGCCATTGTTCGTTCGAGCCCGTTGACAAGAAAAGGTTCTCACCCCTTCCCCTGTTGTTCAGAAGAGAACAACGTAGAGCAGCCATTGCTCTTTTGAGACCGTTCGCCAAGAAACGGTTCTCACCCTTTCCCCTTGTTGTTCAGAAGAGAACAACCTTAGAACAGCCATTGTTCTCGAACCCGTAGACAAGAGACGGTTCTCACCCCCCCCTGTGTTCAGGAGAGAACAACGTAGAACAGCCATTGTTCTTCAAGCCGTTAGTCAAGAAACGGTTCTCATTCCCAAGACGCCACGTCAGGATCATTTAATCCCCCCCCCCTCCTTCGGCTGGAACTCGCAAGCGGACGGAAAATTCCTTCACGTCGCCTTCCTCTGCACAACAATTATAAATTACGTACGCCGAACGTTACCTTTGAGTATTTAACCCTTTTGTCAATTCTATCCTGTGCTTCAAATGGTTTAGCGAACAATCCCATCTCTTTAACTTTATATTTGTTTTACCTTTTTAAATCTTTTAATCCTCGGATTAGCTCGATTCCACACGACCCTTTCCATTCTCTGTTTATGTCAATATTTTCCGTTTTGTGTGTTGTTGATAGTTATTATCAATAAAACTCTATTTTATTAATGATAGCAATATTATTATCCTTGAGCTCAGTTCCACTTCTTAAGCATATCGAAGATACATAATATCGGCCAGCCAGACATCCACGCACTCTAAAGATAATTAAGCAAGTTCCCTCAACGAATAGTTATATATGGTATATCATCGAGAGTCCATTCTACGACATATATATATATATATATATATATATATATATATATATATATATATATATATATATATATATATATATATATACTATTTAAATTTGGTATCAAGTGTGTAAGGTTTAACGCTATATTTTTGCAAACACTGGTCTCAGTCGAGTAAAGCATAGTGTTATTCGTTATAGTAATAGAGTATAGTAGTTCCCTTTTGTTTTAACGATTGCTATCCCCTTTTTTGAAACTTAAGAAGCTGGAGTAGCTCAAGGAACTGTTATAATAATTTGTTTGTGTTTTTTTGGGGTGATTTTAGTCAGTGGTTATTTAGATCGAGAACCCAAGTACGAATAGGTCAGTGCCCATATTTAGGTAGGCTAATTCTATAGAGGCATAATTTTAGTTGGTTGACTATTGAGCCCCCAAGTGCAAAGATGACTCAGTTCGAAATCTTTAAAGCGCAAGGAGAATCCTTGGGACTCTCCGGAAAAGAACTAATTGAGTACGTTCAAGAGGAGCAAAGAACGGTAAGAGAAAGAAAAATCCAACGAGAAGAAAGAGAAAGAGAAATCCAACGAGAAGAAAGAGAAAGAGAGGAACGGATAAGACAAGCTGAGCTTCACCATCAGATTGAATTAGCTCGTGTTGAAGCAGAAATACAGTCATCTAGGTGATTTTCTGAAACCCCCCCCTCCCCACCTCCCACTAAAGCTCCCCAATTTCAAGGACGGAGATGATTTGGGAGCATTTTTAGCCCACTTCGAAAAGATCCTCGAAATCAATAACATGGATCTGGAGGCTGAAGGTATAGCCAGATTACTTCCCTTGTTAAATTGTAAATTTGCGCGAAATTTTTATATCTTTACCATCTGAGTGTACAATTAACTACAGCACCTTAAAAGCTGAGTTATTGGCCGCTCATAATATGACTCCCGATTTCTACCGCCAAGAATTTCGAGGAGGTCGTATTAAACCCGGACAGACGTTCCGTCAATTCGGATACATTCTTCAGAGGAATTTTAAATTTTGGTTAGAATCTTCAAAGGTTGATCCGCACTACGAGTCCTTAACAGACTTCATGTTGCGAGATCAATTTTTGGCGTCTCTCCCGACGGAGATCCGCGCGTTCGTCAAGGATGGTCGGTGCCAGACCTTTAAAGAATGTACCGAAGAAGCGGATGTCTATGCCGCAAGCCATAATTTATATCCAAAGGAGAATCGAACTTCTCACCAATCCCCCTACAAGGAAAGAAGGAAGGATTCAGGGCCCCTTCACAGGAAAGTCGACGAAGTTTCCGAGCCCCGTAAAACCCCAAAACTTCATTCCCCAAAACCAACAACGGGACTCCAAACCTCCCGTTAAGATTTCTCCTCCATCTCTCTTCCCGAAGCGACCAATCATATGCTTCACCTGTGGTGTAGAAAACCACATGAGCTGGAATTGTCCCCCAAAATTCTAGGCTTAAAAGCGGACCAGCCCACCAAGTTCACCAGATTAATGCCACCCCGGCTCCCCCGGTGGTGCAGACCCAAGCAGAAACTTCTCCCCATCTGTCAGGCCACCAGGTAAATTTTATTTTTGATAAAAGTTCATCGGGAACTTTGAAATTTGAGGAGGGCAGCGTGAACGGCTGCCGAGTATCGACTCTCGTCAGGGACACAGGATGTACGTGTTCCATCGTGTCCGACGAGCTCCTCCCCCCAGTGGACCCTAACCACGAAATATTTGCGGTGGTACATGACTACCTTGGGCGGGCGAACCAATTCCCCGTCGTTAGATGTTACCTGCAGTGTCAATATTATGATGGCTGGGTTGAAGTCATTTCAGCATCCATACAATTCTGTTCCGTACTTATAGGACAGAGCCCCCAAGTAAGTTCCGACCCTGTGTCTCAGGCTGCCCTTCCTCGAGGCCGAGCTAAGGAAAAAGCCCAGGAGCCCGTCCCCATCAGAACCCCGATACCGTCCGATTTCTTGGAGACCCTTAACCAGGACTTTAGGACGGCACAAAAGGAGTGTGAATCACTAACACCCTTAGGTGATAAGGCCCAAGACAAGGACACGGAGACTGTCCGTGGACCCAAAGAAAAAAAGTACCCCCAACGCGCCCATGGAGATACGTTCGTAGCACTGGACGAAACATCGGCACTTGAAGAGGATTACCCCGCGGAGTCCCTTAATGTAATCCAGACAGTGTGCATCCACCCTGATGCCGATTACCCTCTTCCTTCCTTACCAGGCAAGCTTTTTGAACCCTCTGACCTGGATATCGACGCGCAGCTGACACCACATCAAAAGAGTCAGCTACAAGAACTATTTGAATGGAGTCACCATTTAACCACCCTATTAGCTCTTTTCGAGCGACTGCGCGAAAATGGCCTCACCATTGGCCCCAGCAAATGCCATTTTGCCCACGAAACCATAAAATACTTGAGTTTCAAAATAGGACAAAGCAAGTTAGGTCCCCAAGAGAACAAGATTAAGGCAATCGCCGACCACCCCTCCCGATTACAAAGAAGCAATTAAGATCGTTCCTAGGATCAGCTTCGTACTATCGGCGATTCGTTCCGAATTTCGCTGCAATTTCGGCGCCCCTCAGCTCCCTTTTAAAAAAGAATTCACCCGATCGTCTACGTTGGAATGATGTCGGTGTTTCCCATTTTAATCAGCTCAAGAGTAAGCTCATTTCTGCCGCCATTTTAAAGTTGCCCAACCCGGAAAAATCCTTTGGGATTAAGACCGATGCGAGCAACGAGGGCATTGGAGGTGTACTCCTTCAATACGAGGATGACGGAACGAGTCATCCAGTTGCATATGCTAGTCGTCAATTATTACCACGCGAAAAGAGATATGCAACTATAGAGAAGGAAGCTCTATCAATTATCTGGGTTATAGACAAATTCAAAATGTACTTGATAGGAAAAGAATTTCAGATAGGAACCGACCACCATCCGTTAGCCTATATTAGGAATGTGCCACACTCCAACGGCCGAATCATGCGCTGGAGTTTACTCTTGCAAGAGTATCAATTTAAAATAAATTATATAAAATGTTCCGATAACCAGGTCGCTGACGCACTCAGTAGGAATGCGTTACCGAATAGCGTAGAGTAATTGTATTCATAGGATTAGTATCTCCATGTAGGTATATACCGTCTTGTACGACTTAAATTAGATTCTCTTGCAATATAATTAGTTAATGTATATGTCTGAATTTTGTAACGCTCAATGTCTATTTTTTTTGTATGTATATATATTTGTACCCATTAATTTACGTATAAATTATTTTGTCCCGTATGTACTAATTTTATATCATTTCATTGTTCCATGCCCCTTTTTTTTATTAAGTTGTATTAAAGGTTATTTTCCCCTGTAATCAAAAGATCAAAATAATCATATGTATTGAGGTAATTCTAGTTAGGTGCAGGAAGGTACGGTTGGTACAAGAAAACGAGTTCCCCACAACGGAGCTCTATCGTTGTCCCTTCTCTCTTTTTTTCGAAGTGACAACTTTCCCTGGAATGGAAGGGTGTGATAGAACGGGTTGAGGCCGCGTTAATTTCAACCACTATCACATGTTATTTAAAACCACGATGCTCCCCACGTGCATCTTCGCTTTGAAGCTTGGCGCCTTATCGCAGCCACCTGAGTCAATGTTTAAACAAGGAGGTTTATCATCCGCCCCCCCCCGTTCGCCCCACCTGCCGATCACGCCAGATTGAGTTAGGCTTATGGGCAGATAAGGCTTGTTCTCAGGCTCGGCTGTGCATTCCCTCGAAGCTCCCACTCCATTGTCCCCCACGCCAAGGAGATCTCTCGACTATTTAGATGGAAACTTTACCACTAAGATCAGATTGGAGATCCAGATTTTCGTCGCGAAACATCACTACGACCCTCTCTCACCTTGTACGCCAAGGGACCTCGACCTCGAATTCACCATCACATGTCCAGAAGAAGGACAATATCCCTTGAGTGCCAAGGTTCGAGCCTTCGTGACGCCGAGTCCACAAGGCTTCCCCCTTGTTGTTCAGAAAGAGAACAACGTTAGAACAGCCATTGTTCGTCCGAGCCCGTTGACAAGAAACGGTTCTCACCCTTCCCCTGTTGTTCAGAAAGAGAACAACGTTAGAACAGCCATTGTTCGTTCGAGCCCGTTGACTAGAAACGGTTCTCACCCCTTCCCCTGTTGTTCAGAAGAGAACAACGTAGAACAGCCATTGTTCTTTTGAGCCCGTTCGCCAAGAAACGGTTTTCACCCTTCTCCCTTGTTGTTCAGAAGAGAACAACCTTAGAACAGCCATTGTTCTCGGGCCCGTAGACAAGAGACGGTTCTCACCCCCCCTGTGTTCAGAAGAGAACAACGTAGAACAGCCATTGTTCTTCAAGCCGTTCTTCAAGAAACGGTTCTCATTCCCAAAACGCCACGTCAGGATCATTTAATCCCCCCCCCCCCTTCGGCTGGAACTCGCCAGCGGACGGAAAATTCCTTCACGTCGCCTTCCTCTGCACAACAAGTATAAATTACGTACGCCGAACGTTACCTTTGAGTATTTAACCCTTTTGTCAATTCTATCCTGTGCTTTAAATGGTTTTGCGAACCATCCCATCTCTTTAACTTTATATTTGTTTTACCTTTTTAAATCTTTTAATCCTCGGATTAGCTCGATTCCACAAGACCCTTTCCATTCTCTGTTTATGTCAATATTTTCCGTTTTGTGTGTTGTTGATAGTTATTATTAATAAAACTCTATTTTATTAATGATAGCAATATTATTATCCTTGAGCTCAGTTCCACTTCTTAAGCATATCGAAGATACATAATATTGGCTAGCCAGACATCCACGAACTCTAAAGATAATTAAGTAAGCTCCCTCAACGAATAGTTATATATGGTATATCGTCGAGAGTCCATTCTACGACAATATATATATATATATATATATATATATATATATATATATATATATATATATATATATATATATATATATACAAGGAACCCAATTGAG
This sequence comes from Ceratothoa steindachneri, assembly GCA_963969495.1. Classification (NCBI taxonomy): domain Eukaryota; kingdom Metazoa; phylum Arthropoda; class Malacostraca; order Isopoda; family Cymothoidae; genus Ceratothoa; species Ceratothoa steindachneri. The sequence goes on from OZ018324.1 coordinate 168,436,576, forward strand.
GACATTAAAAAGAAAGTAAACAAAGTCATTGAAGCCATCAACAAACAACCAGGCAACCTTAAATTTAAGAAAATGACTGGAGACTTCACCCCCGGCTATGCTTACGGTAATGTAAAGACCCACAAGGCAGGAAACCCTCTAAGACCAATAATAATTCAAATTCCCACCCTCACTTATGAATTTGCCAAATTCTAAACAAAATTTTAACACCTTATGTGCCCCGACTTTATACTATAAAATCCTTCACTGATTTTATTGATATCATCAGAGCCACTGCCCCTAAAAAAGTTATAGCTTTCCTGGATGTGGAGTCTCTCTTTACAAATCTTCCGGTCGCCGAAAGAATCAAAATAATACTACAACGTGTTTTCGACCAGAACGATTGCCCCCCCTCCCCCTCTTAACATATCTAGAGCTGCCCTAAAACAACTCCTTCAAGTCTGCACCGCAGAAGCCCCATTCCATGGTCCTAATGGAAAAATGTACCGCCAAGTAGACGGAATTGCTATGGGCTCTCCCTTAGGAGTCTTATTCGCAAATTTTTACATGGGCGCCGTTGAAGAAAGAGTTTTTGCCAAACTACCCAAACCCCACATCTACTACCGATACATAGATGATATTTACGTTAATGTAGAAACGAAAGAAGAAATACAAACACTCTAACAAGTATTTAAAGAATGCTCGTCCCTCAATTAAACAATTGAAAAAAGCCAGGACAACCAACTCCCATTTCTTGACACCTTAACCACTTTAAACACTGACAAAATCACAACTAAAGTATACGTTAAAACCACCAATCCAGGCCTCTGCATAAATGCAGAGAGTGAATGTCCTTAACGATACAAGAAAAGTGTAATTAACTCTTATATCAACCGCGCCTTCACTCACTGCCATACATGAAAAGATACGCATAATGGGATAGAGAGAGCTACACAAGTACTCGTTAACAATGGATTCAACAACCATGAAATACAGGCAGCTATCAAAAAGAAAATGGACCAATTCTACCTCACAGAAGAGAATAACAACGGAAACAATAACAGAGAAAACAATATAAAACTCTTCTATAAATTACCATGAACACGACGTACCGAACAGAAGAAAGGATAATCAAGGAAATTATCAACCGATCTACGCAACTTACGAATACTAAACAAAATATTTCGCTTACTATATGCTATCAAACTAGACGAACCGCCACCCTCATCATGAAAACCAATCTGAGGCCGAACCCATGTAATATATGAGTATAAATGCAACCTAGGAGAGTGCAAGCTCCTTCCCCACTCATATATTTATATGACTGAAACAAAATTATAACCTACCACCTGACGAATAGCGCCACCAAAACGATGCAATAATTCTCAGCAGAAAAATGTTAGAAGAGAACACTAAAATTATCGACTCCGCACCTGATCAGCGACAATTACTATTTCTAGAAGCTATTTTCATACAAGAAAAATAACCAAAAATTAATATTCATTCAATTCAAATGGAATACTACCTCGCAACAAGAATCGGAATTGAAACGCACGGAAGAGCTAATCTCAGGTATCCAGGTCATTTATCTATGTATCTGGATACGACCGCAAATTTAATCTTCTACCTGCGCTCTTGACGTGTCCCACCATGTCAAGGAGTTTTCCAGTGCACCCTACTTGAGTGACTTCTATGTTCGTCTGTACGTTTACCATCTATCCATGATATATAAAACAATTCTTATAATTTACTCTTGTATTTTTTTGTATCTCTGAAGATGTTACGAGTTGTAACGAAACGCCTCAGATAAATAAAGTGTTTTTTACCTAAGGAATCTTCTATTCCCTCGCTTTAATTTTGAAATTGTGCTATTATGAACTTTGGAGAATTTATATATGGACTCAATCCAGACATAAAAGCAAATATAAGAAAAATTGAAAGATGTGAAAAAAGAATCACAAACGCAAAATTAGCAGTCGCTTTTTACCAAACTTGTTACGATGAATATATATATATATATATATATATATATATATATATATATATATATATATATATATATATATATATATATATATATATTACCTTTTTTCGAAAAATCCGTGCAGGAAAACGATTCGAACCAGGCACACTGAGGCAGCGAGCACCGCTTTGATCACGGTTAAAAGTATGCCGTTAGTGCACGGATTTTTCAAAAAAAGGTAATAAAAATATTACTGCAAGGAAAATTATTCCGTTTTCTCTTTCAATGTGGTTTAATGGATTCATTTTCATAATTCTCTCGCGCTACTTTGAGAGATATATACATTTATATATATATATATATATATATATATATATATATATATATATATATATATATATATATATATATATATATATATATATATATATATATATATATATATATATATATATATATATATATATATATATATATATATATATATATTTATATATATATATATATATATATATATATATATATATATATATATAATATATATATATATATATATATATATATATATATTATATTTATATATATATATGAAGTTTCATTTGGGCGGTGGTCTTCAGCGATCTGAACGGAAGGTTTACTTGGGAAAAATGTTTTGTTATTGGTGTTGGTCCCGATAACTCAATGGGTAGAGCGCTGGTCTAGATAACCAGAGGTTCGAGTCCTTGCCGGGGCGACTTGTTTTTCTCGTGTCTTTTCTCGGGGTCATCTACTGTAAGATCTTTCTTCTGTTGGGGTTTTGTTTTGTTTTGTTTTGTTTTTTAACATTTGGCACACATTTTCTTTATCAGGCAGCATAAGCCTAAACCGGGTAGATGCTTGCTAGTTTGCACGCCAACCACAACTGGCCGATAGCCGATAGTTTTCGGTTGTAACGATTAGAGGAAAAATTCAGCATAAGCAAAATTTTAAAATATTTAAAATAACAATTAAATGATACTTACAAAATATTTTAAACATAGTTTAACTAGTTTTCTTGGCTCCTTAGCAAAATGGTTAATTATCTTGTAGAAATTTTCTTCTACTTGAAATTGATTTAATAGTAGTTCTCTTTCAATTGAAAGTAAAACTAAATTTTTAAGTCTCTCTTGAGAATGCGAGTTTCTTGCTTGGGTTTTGATTCGTTTTAATGAGGAGAAAACGGCGCTCTACTGATCAAGTTGTTGCTGGAAATGTCAGCAATAAATGAGAGAGATTATAGACTTCGCCATATGAATTCTTAATCATTTCATTTGAACTTATGAATTTTAAAATTTCAATGGTTTTCATATTACTGAAATCATCTGCCATTTAAAAAACTTTGATTTGTGATTTTAAGGAAATGAAATCAAAAACAGTACAGAAAGTATTCTGTAGTGAAGTTAAAGCTTATTCAGGAATTATTTTCGGCAAATATAGGGAATAATTCCAAATTTAAAAGCTCCCAAAATTTCAGCGTATCCAAATTTTTAAATCTTGATTCAAAATGGTCAATTATAATCTCATATATTTATTGCGAAACTGTTTGTCGAAAGTCTTAATGTCAATATTTCCTTTTAGTCTTTTTCTGCTATTTTGGCTTTCATCTAGGTCTACTTGCAGATTTGTTTCTTCCCATATGCAATCGAAATATTTTTATTAGGTTGTAGAAGAGATTTAAATTTATTAATTATTTTAATGCAATAGCCAATGTCGCTTATTTTTGCTTGCAAAGCATCAAATAAAGTATCGGAGAAAGGAATAATTGCTTGAAACACATTGAGGAGGGAGCAAAAAATTAAATTTCTTAAGTGACAATAAAAATCCAGAAACACCATTGTAAGATTCTTAGTCCCAGTTTTCCTAGGGTCTGCCATCTTTTCTAAAACGCTAAAGAGGGATGTCCTGCATTCCTAAACAGCTTCTACTAGCCTAGAATTATTATAATTCCATCGTGTGTAACAAACTCTAGAAAGCTTCTTTAAAGTACTTTCTTGGTTATGAGCATCTGTTCTTTTAGACGAGCGACTAAAAAAAGATGCTAATCCACTTAGAGTCATGACACTGATTGAGAAAAAAAAACAAATTCAATTTGTGAGCAAAACAGTGTATGGAAACTGCCTTTAGGTATGCTTCTTTACTCGTGATTGAAGTCCATTCATTTCACCTACTATCACTGATACCCCATCATAACTCAGCAATCAACTTTTTCTCACATTTAAGATTCTGCAATTGGTCTACTACTATCTTATAAATAGTATATACCGTTCTATCACTAGACAAATCCACGAATCCCATGAATCTGTCATGAATATTGTCTCTTAAAGAATAACGAATCATGAAAGATAGTTGACATAAATTAGCTACGTCAGTAGTTTCATCGAGCATTATTGCGATGAACTTTGCTTGTCTAATTTCTTCTCTAATTTTATCAAGTAAGACAAATACAATGGAGTTTATGAAATCATTTTGTATTAAATTTGATAATCCAGAAAATGAACCATTTTCCAAAAAGTTGGATTAATTGGAATCATATTTTTTTAGGAGGTATATTAATTCTACATAGTTACTTCTATTCGATGACGTATCCGATTCATCGTCTCCTCTAAATGCCTACTCATTTTTTTCCAAATAAATGACATCCTTATAACGCTTCATTGCATTTCTGTTCTTGTTAACAAGTTCTTTTGATTATTAAGTAAATAATCAATTCTCACTTTTCCAAATGTTCATTCGGATAACGCAGATATTAAATGATCTTCAGACAAACTATGTTTTTTAACAGCTTTATGTATATTAGAAACATCACAATAACCCTGAAGATTCCAGACATATTTCTCTTTCCGAATAACAAACAAGACCAACATAACATTTTATTTAGAACTAAACAACCAGTTACCCAATAGCTGTCATCATGCATTTTATTATTAAATATTCTATTACAACTTTTTTCAGGCACAATAATATCCACTGCAGGTGTAGGCCTACGGGCGTTTAAAATATCTTTCTATTAAAATCATATTATGCGAAGCCATTTTTAAATCATCACAAATTATGCATGAGCATACTAATTGCCTTTGACTATTTTGACATTCCATTTTTAAAGAGGGCTAAATAATTAACACGAAAACAAATATCACCTATTCACACAAATAAATGACAATGCAATGCAAAAATTACGTTATTATTCTAGAGGGGAGATGAGTTGCTTTGCCAAATGTCGCAATACGCATTTCCGAAATCTGGTTATTTTTCGGGGTTTTTTTTTTATAAATAGGATTATTCTTTCTACAAAATTAAATAAATTTATGAAAATTGTTATAAATAAAATGTACAAACAATAATTTAAACTTTGATTGCTTTTGAGGAAATAATGCAAAAGATTTTATAAAAATAAATACAACAGATATAATAGAGTAAGCCTTTTTAAAGGCACGATTTTCTTATAACAGTATAAACGGGAGCAAGACGTAGAGACGGGATAAGCCTTTTTTTTACCGATAGGCACCAAACAAAAATAAAAGAGCATCTCTCCGTATATTTGAAGATGTTTAAGGAATTATTCAGAAAGCAATTTTTTTTCACTGTCGTAATATTGTAGCTTGATGTTTGATATATTATTACCAAGGTAAGCATTGCTTACCTTGCGTGCTAACTAAACAGCCTGATATATATATATATATATATATATATATATATATATATATATATATATATATATATATATATATATATATATATATATATATATATATATATATATATATATATATATATACACATATATATAAATATATATATATATATATATATATATATATATATATATATATATATATATATATATATATATATATATATATATATATATATATATATATAATGAAAAACTCACAAAGTATCACGTGAGGGTAGCAAATGAATGCAATGTCCCGCAGGAAAAAAATTAAAAGGTGTTTCCAGGTACTTTCGAACTTTAAGTTCCTTATCAAGGATAACTACAAGAAATAATATTATATTAGAGGTATATATACGAAAGAAAAGTATGAAAGACCTCCTCAAAAACAAGAAATTACCAATGAGGAAGACGGAAGGGGGAAGGTAAATAATCACATTAAGAATTACAAGAAGCAGGTAGTAAGGTCAAACTAAGCCGACGGAAAGGGTAACAAATTCAAAGAAATGGAGATAGCCTAACGAGGGAGATTATAAGACACGATGAGCAAAAGGGAAGAAAAATACAATGTACAAAACAGAGCAGTGACAATTAAAAAATAAAAAATAATAATAAAAAATAAAAATAAAATGTGGCCACATAACTAAAGAATGTATATAAAAAACTAAGAACGAAAGACAGAACTAATTTCTTTGAGTATTAATCTTTTAATTATAGCATCTATTTTATATAAGCCAGGGGAAAGGTTAAAATTATCACATTGGCTTATAAAAGCACATCCAATGATATTCCTTTTTATAGGGTCATTGGAACGATAAATAAATTTTGCCCAGAGCCAATGTGATAATTTTAACCTTTCCCCTGGCTTATATAAAATAGATGCTATAATTAAAAGATTAATACTCAAAGAAATTAGTTCTGTCTTTCGTTCTTAGTTTTTTATATACAGTCTTTAGTTATGTGGCCCCTATTTTATTTTTATTTTTATTATTATTTTTTATTTTTTTATTTTTTAATTGTCGCTGCTCTGTCATGTACATTGTATTTTCCCCCCTTTTGCTCATCGTGTCTTATAATCTCCCTCGTTAGGCTATCTCCATTTCTTTGAATCTGTTACCCTTTCCGTCTTCCTCATTGGTGATTTCTTGTTTTTGAGGCGGTCTCTCATACTTTTCTTTCGTATATATACCTCTAATATAATATTATTTCTTGTAGTTATCCTTGATAAGGAACTTAATAAAGTTCGAAAGTACTTGGAAACACCTTTTCATTTTTTCCTGCGGGACATTGCATTCATATATATATATATATATATATATATATATATATATATATATATAAAATATTATTTATTCCTCTGTCTTAGCTTTCTAGCCTTTCAAGTTTATTTTTTTGATAACTTTATTTATGCTAATTTTATTTTTGTGGCTATTTTGCAAATTTTGTTTTTATTTTCGGCTATTATTATTTTTTTTTTCTCTTTCTTTTTGTGGGCACTTCGCCTCTTTTTTTTATTTTTAATTTTATTCCTAATTTAGTTTTATATTTTATTCTTTTGATTATTTTGTTTATTTTTATTTTTTAATTCTTTTCTATTGTTGGAATTATTGCCTCTTTTGTTTAGTTTTATTTTGTTTTATTTACCTTGCCTATCTCTCGCTTATTTACACCTTTTATGGGCATTTCGCCTCTTTTTACTGTTTGTCCTTTAATTTATTTGTTTTATGTAGTCTTATTCGGTATATCTCTTCTTTGTTCGGTTTTTGGTTTTGGTTTGACTCAATATTGGTTGTTTTGGGGGGGTTTTCTCTGATCTTACATTCGTATTTCTCGATCTTGGTTATTTAAAAATCGGATTTGTTGCCTCTTCCGCGCAGTTTTTTCCGCCTGGAAATAATGCTGTCCTTGCAACTTTGTGTCGCTTCTGCTGCGGCATTGCAATGTTGAGGTTGTCGAGTGTGGGTATAATAGTTTGCTCTATCTTATCCCCAGTCTTTCTCCCTAGCCTTTGAACTTCCATATTAATTTGCCTAAGCCCTGCTCTTGCGTGCAGGTTTGTTTGCCTAATTCGGTTGTTTCTTATAGCGCCAGTTATTAGCAGGGTGGCTTTGTTTTGTACTCTCTGCATCGTTTTGAGAGAAGTACAACTTGCCATCTGCGTTATCACTGCCCTGCCGGGTACACCAGGCTGGAGCGTACCAAGGTAGTGTATAACTTCTTCTTGTTTGGAGCGTTAAAGTTTCCGAACCTACATAGTTTCCGAAGTTGCCTTTTGGCTTGGGAGACTCTGGTGTTGATGTGAGTTTTGTACCCAGACTTGGTGAACGGTAAACCCAGGACGTTACCCTCTTCTGAGTACGGGTATAGCTCGTCGTTCAGGATGATGTCATCTATTTTCCGGTGGTTTGTTGGGATTATTTGGAATTTTTGACGGTTGGTTTTAATTTTCCACATCCTTTCGTATCTGTAATGTTGTTTTTTTTTCGGCAGCTGTATCCCTTGCTTTAACTCAAGCGTTCCTATAGGATCTTTGGACGATATGTGTGATGTCATCTGCAAATTCCAGATATATGGTGTCGTCGATATCAAATTAATGAAGGTAATAAATAAATAATAAAATTATATTATGTATTATTATAATATATATTTTATTATTTTTTTAATTTCTAAAATTGACTAATTCTCCATTGTTTTATTTCCAGGTCATGTCACCCGTGGCAAAGAGCTCGACAAGATCCAGGGGGAGGAACACACCTACCTTGGGACTCTGCTGCGACAATCTTCAGGCTCAAGGACATGAATTCCAAGGGCCTCGTCTATTGCAGCCCCTTGCTCGACGCACTTTTGGCAGGCATCGACAAAAGGTTTATGACCCTCCTGGAGGATGAGAAATGCTAGCTGACTGCTGCCTTCCACCCCAGGTTTCGTCTTATCTGGTTGGATAAGTATGACAACACCAAGGTCGCCAATGTGGAGAAAGGCATGGAGGGTAAGTCAAGGAAGCCATGAGGGAGCAGTCTTACAAGGTGAGCAGCAACAGTGGAGGCAGAACAACGAGCAGGAGGATGATTTCTTCCGAGGTTTAACCCAGCCAAAAGAGATCAGAAGGAGCCACAGATCACTCAAGAACAAGGCCTAGAACTTGGTCAAGATCTGGTTCGAGACCAACTCCAAGGACTGGCTGACAGATGCTGCCTTCTTAGGTGAGCAAGTGTTGCTGGACTTGTTCATCAAATTCAACACAGCCATGCCTTCTAGTGCTGCAGTGGAGAGTTTGTTCTCTATGGGCAATGACATCTTGAGAACCAAGAGATCATCCCTGTCCGATGAAAACTTTGACATCGAATTTTCATGAAGGACAGCATGCATCTCATTAACAAAATGGAGAAGGAGAAGAAGAGGCAAAATTAAATTATGTATATATCGTGTTTTTCATTTTTTCTTTCTTTCGGCCACTTTATCAATATTTTTCCTTTAGTTTATTACTAATATTGTGTTTCGTTTAAATCTTTATACCCTTTTCTGGCTCTAAAAGCCTTTAAAATTTTTTAAAACGGTCTTAAACTATGAAATCAGCCTTTTTTTAACTCTAAAGCATAAAAATTATAGTTTGGGGGTTCTAAAGACCTTAAAAAGACAAAAAAGGGGCTGATTTTATAGTTTGGGCACTTTTTAAAGGTGTTTTTAAAGCAAGAACTGCTTTTTTTTATATAATGAAAATTAACGTTAATGATTTATCGATAACTTCCGTTACATTTTTAAAGAATTAGCTGATTAATGGTTATCGAAGTTAATTTTTTGGTTAATGGATTTACGGTTAAGGAAGTTGACGTTTTAATTAACGATGCCCACCTGTGGTCTTATATTTGTTATTGGTTTTTTGTGGGGTCGTGATCAGGTGAATATTCCATTTGAGTTCTCTCGGGAGCATCTACTTCCACTCGAGAATAGGGCTAACATGGTGGGGCGTCTAATTTGAGTTTTCGGAATGTCAATGTCGGTGTCCATGTTTGGGAGTATCTTTTCTTCGATTTTGACTCCGGTCTTTCTCCCTTGCCCTGGAGTTCCATATTCAATGGCTTCAGTCCTGCTCTTGCGTGCAATTCTCTCACCCGAATATGGTCCATCCTGCGCGCTCCAGCTATCAGCAGGGCTGCTTTGTTCTACATCCTCTGCATTTGCCTGAGAGTGAACAGTTTCTTGATGTTATTTGTGCTGAGGCTTTTGAACCTATATAATTTCCCAAGCTCTTCCTTGGCTATAGAGATTCTGTTTTTAATATGCACCTTATGAGTAAACTTCATCATTCACTATGCTGTCGTCAATTTTCCGGCGGTTTACTGGAAGAATCTGGAACTGTCGGCGGTTGGTTTTGATCTTCCAATTTCTTTCGTATCCATTGATCTTTTCGATTTCGGGAGCTGTCTCCCTTGCTTGAACTTCAGCGTTCTTATATGTACTGGAGATGATTTGAGTGATGTCGTCTGCAAACTGCAGATACATCACATCCTCCCCAACCGGAGCAGGGAGATCAAATGAGTACACTAGGTATAGCAGTGGACTCAGAGAGCTACCTTGTGGAACACCCACCTCAAGTTTGTATTCGGGCCCTCTGTAGCCCTCGATCGAGATTTGGACTTTTCTCTCCATGATATAATCACAGAAGACCCTTTCCAGGATCGGGTTTAGCTGGAGGCCCAGATCTTGTATTGTAAACATCTCAGCCAGACCTTATCGAAGGGCTTTTGACCATCTCACATTACCACGTCTACGTATTTCCCTTCAGCTTTACAGCGGCGAGTTTTTAGGTGAGCAAGGGCAAGGGCTGTATCAGGCCTCCTTCTCTTGCGGAACCCGTGTTGCTGAAGGTTATGGGCTTCTAGCTCTGTTAGCTGATCATGTAGCTTGTTCGCTAGAAGCTTCTCGTGGACTTTGCCTATGAACTCGAGGAGGGATATTGACGTGTAATCCACTAGCTGATCAGAGAAGGCTTCTTCGTTTTTGGTTAAAAATGATTTTGGCCATTTTTAGACCATCGGGGAAGTAACCTGTATTCAGAGAAGCGTTGTAAATGTTCGTAATTCCGTGAATGATCTGCCAGGGGGCATGTACTAAGTTTTTTTTTAGTGAATCCCGTCCAGCTTGGAGCCCTTTGTTCAGAGGTTTATACGGTTGCCATGATCTCTTCGGTTGCTATTTGTCGGCCATGGCCTGCCATCTCCCTTCCTTCGTCGACATAGGCCTTGGGTGCGTTCAATGAATTCTTTGATTAAGATCTTCAATCAGCTGGCCTTCGAACTTCTGGTTGAAATCTGCATCGTCCTCAGGTGTAATTGAGAAGATTTCCTTCCAGGACCACCAGATACTCCAAGTAGTCATTGCCCTCCTTAATGCAAGTCTTTTCTCTACTTGGTATGCCTTTTAATTTCTTTACTAATCGCCAGAACTTTTCGGTTCTCACTTCGGTTCTCACTACGCCATCTACTTTGGCTATCAAGCTCTCCAAGATTTCAGCCTGTTGTTGGTTTATAGCCTGCTTCAGTTCTTCATTCAGGCGACGTAGCAGCGAGTTTCTTTCCTGATTTGTACCTGTTATTTTAATTTCCTCATACACTTTCCTATGTTCCCTAGCGATCTCTTTCATTTCATCGGTCCATTTAGGTAGTGGAGGAGTTGTGTACCCTTTTATAGGTACACACTCGCGGTCAGCTTCGATGATGCAGGCTGTTATCTTCTCCAGCTCCTCGTAAAACTCTTCTAGTATTGCTCCGCTTAGGTCCGCTGATTCATATCTACCGAGGATTTCCAAATAGTGTTCCCAGTTGGCCGAAGCATAACTTTTGCGGAATGGGGGCGGAAGCTGGATCGGTGCGAGTGAGATGGTTGTCAAGGTCGCTATACGGTTGATGGGTACTGTTGTGCCTGGCTTGTTATGGTAATTGAAGGGGAAGCCATTACTTGTCATGATTATGTCGGGCTTTGTTGCTGCCCGAGAGGTGATATAGCTCTGAAAATCTAGTCCTATCCTCTGGATGTTCTTTCGACGCATAATAATTTCCAAGTTATGGCCTCTGTTGTTCGTGTGCCCATAGCCAGCCGTTCGGCGTCTTGCATTGAGGTCTCCCACGAAGAGTACCATTCTGCCGTGTCTGAACAAGGTGTAGAAGTTAGTGAGGTGCAGGTACGATCGTAGAGGTGGTTGGTATGCTGCTGCTATCATGAGATTGCCTACTAGTGTGTGTAACTCCACTGCCACAAGGGACTAGTACAGTTCTGAAAGGTGTCTGAAAGAGAGATTCCTTTTGATGGGAACGGTAGCACCGTCAAACCTCTCCTGAGAATGGTTCTTAGTGGCTACTCTGTAGCCCGCTATCTTCAGTTGGCTGGAAGTAGTGTTGATACCGTGTTCCTTGATTAGAATGATGTCGGGGTCAAGCACGCGGCATATGTTTCCACATGCAGTGGCTTTTCCCTCCTATCCATCAACGTTGAGTGTCATGATCCTTAGTCTGTTGTTCGGGTTTTCCATTGTGTGTTCTGGCTCTCATTGTTTCTTAGTTGTGGACTTCCTTTTCCCGTTCCACTTCTTTTTGAATTATGCTAGAGTAAGCTCTACAAATGTTTCCAGGTGGAGGGTAACGTTTTGATTGTAGATGGCCTCCTCAACAGTCCCATTTATAATACTTTTTCTTTATTCCGATGAAAATTTTGTTGGTGACCGAGTCTTTAGGGAAGGGAAACTGTTCGAATGCATAGAGTGAGAGGTTAACGCCATTGGCATCGAGCTTCCTCTTGGCCTCCCTCTTTCCTTTCTTGCGGCAAGCATCATTGGTAGCGACCTCTGAGTCCGAGGAGTAAGATGTGTTCGTGGAATCTGAGGATTCCGTGGCTTCCTTTTACGATTTTGCCGCCTCTATTTGTTTGGACATGTTAGCTGTTTTGGCAGCTACCCCCCTCTCTTTTCTGGCCTCTATCCTCGGGTCAGGCCGTCTACCCTCTTATTTTGATTTTGGTTCATTCCTTTTGGGTTCCTGGATCTGTTCTCTCATCTGCTTCGGTGCCATCTGCAATTGGAGCACGTCCCCTGGTGGAGGATCATCAGGGAACCACATCTCACTCAAGCCGTTCATGGCGAACATTTGGTTCAATTCCTTGGCGTTTGATCCGGGTTGTGTCAGGTTTCTGACGTGAGCATACAGGATGCACGTCAGAATCTTCGTCGAGTTTTCATTTTCTAGTTTGAGGTACATATGTCTTTTTTGTTTGCGCCTCAGAATAGACCACCTTCGCCACCCGTGCACGCGTAGTATTGCCCGTCCTTGTTTGTTCTTATTTTTTCTGTTGTGCCTTTTCCTTTATGAGTTCCTTCTTCAGTGGGCATGCTATAGCTATGGAAAGATGACCTTGCCTGCAGTTAACACATTTCTCACGGGGACTTTTATAATCCTTCCAGTGATGGCCAGGTTCACTGCATTTTGAATATATTTCCTGTGGTTCCTTGCATTCCCTGGTCGTGTGGGCTTCCATCTTGTAACAGCGGAAGCAGAATTGTATGGTAGTTAATTCAGCCCTCTCTATCTGCTCCCGACTGATTTTAGCGTTAAATAGCAGGAGTTCTTTTTCTTTTGCTTTATTTGCCATCGAAGTGACACTGAATACGATCTTGAAAACATGCGTATACTCCAAGTTTTCTCTCTTGTTCGAGAATTTGATGACTTATGTCACTTTAGCCCATGTCTAATTTTTTATTATTTCTTCTTTGATCTGGTCCTTGGAGTGTTGCCTAATCCAAGGGTCCAGCCTCCGGTAGACAACGTTCCTGTGGGTTAATATCTGCGGGGGAATTGCTGGTTGCCGGCGAATCTCTCGGAGTGTTTCTACGGCCTCTCATTTTGTGATGGTCTCCACATCCTTTTGCTTTTCGCTGATCGCTACATAGCCTGTGGGGACCTCAAGCAGTCTGAGTTTGGGGATTTTCAGTCGCCCGTAGATAACCTCGAAGACCTTTTCTCTGCTTGGTCTGCTGCTTCCGCTGATGGTGCACAGCGGGATCTGGGTGGTCTCATTCTGGTCCATTTTTGCCCAGGGGTGACCCCTCGGGGCCAGTTCTCTTCTCGGTGTGTTCCTTCTCTGTGGTTATTACTCCTCTGCTGCATTGCATCCAATGGTGAGACTTCTTCTGTTGGGTCTGATCCTTTCTTGTAAATAGAGCGCTATATGGGCAGCCCCCACCTCGTTGTAAGCAAGTTTCCTTGCATGTCAACTGCCGGATAGGATGAATGAATGATGATGGGTAAACCCAGGGGGGGAGGGCTCTCGTAGTGTAATTGTATGGTGGACTTTTTGTTGATTAGCGCGGAATCAACCATCTATAACCGGAGGTGCCGCCCCTCGAGGGTTTGAGTATCAGAACTGCGGCCAGCATACATAGAGAAGGATGTTGCTTCCTCTATGATCGTCGCTGGGCTCCCGGGTCGGGTAGAGAGGGAAGGCGCTCACATACCCGGGAGTTGCAGTCCTGCCCCTTGTTCGGGTGTCTCTAACGCCGAGTTCCACAGTGGTCTACTCCTCAAACCTGCTTTTCTCCACGCCCCCAATTATGTCTATCATAGAGAACGATATAGTTGGAACGAGACTAGGTAAATGGTAGTCCAGTTCACTTCAGCTTCCTTACTCCGATGAGGGATGAGGGGACTGCGCGGGGCAGGGGGGTAGGTCAACATAAGTCGACTAGTAGAGGCTCTGTTTATTAATCTCTCTATAAAATCCCTGTAGGTAAAAGTGACTGAAAATTTTCTTCCTTTGCCGGTGGGGAACTTCTTCAGAGTAGCTTGATTTTTCTTAGTACGACTGTCCAATCTGAATGAAAACATGGCCATGGACATAAAACGTGGAGAAAACTTTTGAGTAAATTTAGATACATAGTAGAAGAGTTGAGTGGTGATAATTTTGGAAATGGGTATAGACAAAGTAGTTAGGTCCCTAGGGAAAGGGTATCTCTCTCTGTTTTTTTGTGTCTATTTATTGTTTTCCTTTCCTTTTTCTTTATTTTGGCTTCGAAGACTTTAAAGTTGCGCTACTACTGGTAGTAGACTGATTTTCTAAATTGTATATTTGTTATTTATTAATTTTTTTCCTAGTTTAAACTAAGTTATAATTGGGTTGAATTCTAAGCTAAATAGATTTGTATATATATATATTTATATATATATATATATATATATATATATATATATATATATATATATATATATATATATATATATATATTTGCACAATGTAGCTTTCAAGCCTTTTTTCGCGTGCTTTTGTGACTTATTTATTGTTTCAGTATCTTTGATTTCAATTGCTTTTTCGGTAGCCTACATTCGGTTCATTTTATGTGTACATTGGGTCCTGGTTGTGTCGTGCAGCAGTTCTGCTGCTGAGGAATCTTCTCCTTGCTTGGTTCAGTGCACGGCCTGGAATCTCGAAATGATTCCTGATGAAATTGGGGTCCGAGTTTCTCTCTACTTTCCTCCAAATATTGAGGGCTCTAGTCTATAGTTGTTTGTTGATTGCGCTAATCTCAGTCTCAGTTTCTTCGTGGAGAATCTGTTGGCGCTATCTCTCTCTTCTCCTTGCTTTATTCTGGATTCTTTGTAGTTTATTCATCCATGAGTTTGATATCGCCGCCAGTGGCATGTGAGGATACGAAATCTTTTGTCGATTTTAGGTAGAGTATATTTTTTTTGTTGCATTTTCCAGGTTTTTGAAGCGATGTAGTTCTCCAATATCTTTACTCGTGCGTGCAATTATGCTGTTTAGTTGGTCTGTATATCCCCTGCCATTTATTTTTACACCTAGCAGTGTGCTTGTTCTCTTGTATGGGTTTCTTTCTTCCCCTACCTAAATTGGCGCTATATTTTTCTTTTGATGGGAATGATAGTGAACTTGTTTGTATTTGTCGCGATCTTCCAGTGGCCTTCGTATTCATTTATATTCTCATTTTCCCATACCGTCATTCTTGCCATTGTCCTTTTGTTTTTATATGGGGAAACGACAATCTGTGACGAGGCATCGGCGAACTGGATATACATAGATTCCTCTAGCATAGGGATAGGGAGTTCTTTAGTGAATATCGAGTAAAGCAGTGGGCTCAAACATCCACCTTGAGGGACGACCTATTCCAATGGAAATTTTGACCCCTGGTATTCGCCGATTATGATGAAGGCTCTTCGATCCATGACGTATTCAGAGGTTATTGTTTCCAAGCTGGGATTGAGTCCCAGTTGGAGAATCTTAAATCATAGTCCCCTGCGCCACACTTTGTCGAACGCTTTCTTAACGTGCTTCTTCTATTTGGGCAAGTTTCTCCATGATCATTTCCAGTGCCGCGTCCGTACCTCTCTGCCTTCTAAATCCGTTGTGTTGAAAATTATGCAGATTATTGGCTCCAGATAGGAGTGCACTCTGTGTCCAGTCTGAATGAAAAATTTCATTCATTTCATTTCATGCAGACAGATAAAATAAGAAGGGGAATAAGTAATGAAGAGTTGGGAGTGCAAAAATAGATAGAGGATGAAGGAAGTAGTAGATATAGATGATGCCCGGTGTCGGAGTCTTATCCGTTGTTTGATTTTCCTCTCCCACTGCGGGATCTTTTTTATTTCCTTTGATGTTATTATTTTAATCTCCCATTGCGGGATCTTTTCTTTTCTTGTTTATTGTTTTATTTATTTATTTATTCTATATCATTCTTTTAATTTATTTATCATTTTTATTTATTTATTTTTTATTATTATTTTTTTACTATTTAGTATTTGTTGAGTTGTTCTTTTATTTTGTTGTTTTACCTTGATATTTTGTTCTCTTTCGGTTTGGTCAGCAGTATATAGGTGCTGGTTCCGGTTTTCTAGTGTTGGGGAGGTATCATTTGAAGATATTTCTTTCTCTCTCAGCTTCAAGGGCTGTTAGGGCCTTCAGTGGGAGAATGTCTTCCAGCTTTGACCATATATCCCTTCCTCTTTTGAAGAGATAGATGTTTATAGGATCCATTCCTATTTCGTCGTGAAGGCTCCTCGAGGTCCGGAAGTGATACACCTAAGACCTCGATTTTGCACTCTCTGGACTCTTATTGTACCATTCTTCGAAGCAGCATTAAGCGGTATGGCAGGATACACTAGTTTGGACCTAACCAAAGTGGTGTAAAGCTTATTCTTATTAGGTTGGTTAAGGTTTCTAAATCTTGCTAGTTTGTCTAATTCGAAACTTGCAATCCCTATTCGTATGCTGATGTGTGCACTCATGCCAGTGTTGGCAAGTTTGAATCCGAGCACGGACACATTCGCCGAGTAATCGATTTCGGTGTCTTCCAAGTTGAGGGGGACGGTTCGGTGTCTCCCTATTGCTGTTGCCTTCAATTTAGACACTTTGGTCTTGATCTTCCAGCGTTTTTCGAATCTGGAGATCCTTTCAGCCTCAGCGGCCGTGGCTCTAGTCATCATCCTGCGGATTTTGTTCTTTTCACCACAACCTGGGTGACATCATCCGTATATTGTATGTTCCAAGTTGTTGGATCAATAGGTTTTGGTATATCCCTTATGTAGATGGCGAAGAGAGTGAGGCTTAGGCAACCTCCTTGGTGAACACTGGGTAGGAGTTCGAAGGCCTCCCCTGTATGCTTCTCGAAGGCTATAACGGCCTGACTTTTGGTCAAGTAGCTACAGAGAATTTTTTCGAAGTGGGGCGCGAGCCTCAGTCGCAAGATCTTGTACTTCAGGCCGCCGATCCAGACTTTGCCGAAGGACTTCTTAACGTCTCTGCAAATTTCAAAAACGGGAAACAAATAGTCGGAGTCAATCCCGTACCAATGCTTCCGTAGAAGTTTGATTACGAGGAAAAAAAGAAAGAAAAAAGAGGCCCCCCCGCAAACTAAACTCAAATAAAAAAACAAGATAAAACAACAAAGAACAATAGAGGGGTGAGAGCCTTGGCACAAAAAAAATCAAATAAAAAGTAATAAAACGATAATAAAGAACAAACAATAGATGGCTGGTCACCCAGCAAGCAACAATATCTCATACTCATTCCCTTTCACCACTTTACTTTAACACCTACTATCCACTCTACTTTAACTATATACTTTTAAATTCTAACCTTTTCAAGACGTAAGACGTAAGTGAGGCAGTTAGAGTTAGCAAATTGTTCTTACTTGTAACACGAGCCCACGCACAACGCCTCTGAAGACGTTTTAACGGAATGGAGAAGTTACCACCGTAAGAGGAATCTACAAGAGAGAAAACCCCTTCTCACCTACATAACTGGTCACCCTTCTACATCGGACAAGCAGTGTGATCAAACCATAAATCAATTCACAAAGTGAACACCCAGCTTATCGCTTTACCAGCCTGGCGTAATCCGCTTACATCGAGCCTCCCGTCTACAGAGACGCAGCCGTTACGGGATGGCAAAAATTATAGGGGAACTCAAGTCACCACTTTATGGCAGGGAAGGTAAAGGTAACCGTCACCAGTTTATGGAGGAATGAGGAAACTCAGTTTATGGGAGAGGAAGG
Organism: Ceratothoa steindachneri; assembly: GCA_963969495.1. Lineage (NCBI taxonomy): Eukaryota > Metazoa > Arthropoda > Malacostraca > Isopoda > Cymothoidae > Ceratothoa > Ceratothoa steindachneri. The sequence continues at coordinate 168,454,765 of OZ018324.1, forward strand.
ATGTCACCAGTTTGAAGATTAAATTGACACGAATATGTTGGAGAGGTCCCTCAAGTCCCACGAGTGAGTTGATAGGTGGCATAAATCTCATATCTGACTCCAAAAGATACTCAAATAATATTCTGGCTTAGCTTGGCTTACCGAAGGCTTGTAATCGAGAAAGGACTGAGAGCAATCACGTACAAAAAATAAATGTTTAATTCCAACAAACAAAACAAGCAAAGTGAAAGGGAGGCTCGCATTTACACATTTGTGGTCAGGAAATAGAAAGCGAGTGTTACGAGAATAAAACTTCGACGGGTACAACGGGGGTTTCGCTAAGCTAAACGAACCGTAATTAGTTCTTTACTATCGATCTGTCTACCCGAGTGTGAATGAATCTCAATTTTCATTTTTCTTCCATAAATAGCACAGGAGGCGTGATCTCCTTTCGTCACCGGGACAACAATGCTTTTAGCTCCGGCTACTTGGGGTGATATTCCTTGTCCCATGGTCTCCGAAGGTCATCGATTGAAATGGCGCCTACCATTTACACTTTCTCTATATAATTTTATGATACCTGAGACGCAGACAGCTGTCTTGGCTTAATTCCATTTCCAGACGAGAAATGTTCGTTTTTATTACACTATCGCCAAATTTTACTGCTATCTGAATTCTCGGTTTCCCGTATAATTCCTGAAGAAGCCAAAAAACAGGCAATAATTGTTTTTTAAAAAATCCAGTGCTATTTTTTCGAAGTGCAAATAGTTAAAATTCCAATGTCCGGTGAAGAGAATAATAGTAATTGTGTAAATTGTTGTATATATTAATATAAAGTTAACTACATTCCGTGTAGAAAAGTGTTGTAGTGCTTATAGACAAAGTAATGTACATAAAAAACAGTTTTAGTTCGTGATGAGAAACTGCAGCTACTACTTGCGGAACGCATAATTAATGTTGTGTTGTGGGCACGCGCGCAAAGCTGTAGGTACGCATTAAAGAATGATACAAAACTCTCAGGAGTTCTTAAAAAATTATTTATACTGCAGCCGCAACTAAAAGTCAATGATGGGCATAATAAAGTTGTGGCGCACACACACACACGCAAGGATATTTTGTTCGTTTTTGAAGAGTTGCAGTTCCTGCGTCCGAACGCTCTAAATAACCTCTGCATACTTTGAATAACGAAAAATTTGTACGTAGATATATTTATTATATGTTAACACACTCTATGTTCTTGGGGTGAAGTGCCGTGGTGCTGGAGCCACATTATAGAATCGCATTTGAAGCAAAAGTACCTCAAAGATGAGAATTTTAAGGTCTTATAAAGTTCTATAATTGGTTCACAGTAGAGCGATGTTCACAGTTCTTTCCTAAGCAAAGGCCTTTTTCGGACATCCGACACCGTTACCTCCTTTACCGTTAGCGAAATGTAAATAGCAAATGTATTTTGTCAAGAATTCCGGATCTGAAATAAATGAAAATAAAATGAAAAGAGAAGTGGGAGACAAATAATAACTCTTTCCACCCTCCCCACGCCCCACCTTGGCCCATCTGGAGTGGTCAAGTAGGAGATGGTGGAGAAACCCGGTACGCCTTTGTAGTCCAAAATAGTCACACAGTCTAGAGCCAAAGTTGACTCCAGGCACTGTGAGTACCGCGGGTAGGAGTGAGAGGGAGAGGAAGAAGAAAGTTTTAGGATGGGAAAGCGAAGAAATATCGTAGGAGACAAAAAGAAGCTTAGTTAGTTATGGAACCAACATTTTAACGTGGAATCCGAGCCACGATGTGTCACTTGCCTCTAATTATAACTTTGCACGTAACTTTGCAGTTACGTGCTTTTTATAACCTGATTTCGTAATGGTTAGTCCGAGCACCTTGCATTCTTCGTCGTATCTGTAGCGATGTCCTTCTACATATACATCTGAGATCCTCCTCCTGTTCACGGGTATCATCTTAAATTTGTCCCTGTTGGTTTGAATTTTCTCTTTTTCTTTGTATCTATTAATGCTTCTTATCTCTTCTGCAGTCATCCTAGTTTGCATTAGTCCGTTCCTGTAAGGGCAAACTATGATCTGAGTGACGTCATCGGCAAATTGGATGTTTAGGAAGCCCTCATTTCTTGATGGTGGTATATCTGCTATGTAGATTGAGTAGAGAGACGGAATCAGACATCCGCCTTGAGGTAAACCCGCAGCTAGCTCAAATATTTCTCTCTGATGTCGTCCAATTTCCACATGAGCACGTCTCTCCATTACATAATCACATAAAATTCTTTCAATCTTGTGCATTACTAATCTGAGTATCATGAGTTGCATACCTCTTTGCCAAACTGTCGAATGCTTTGGACACGTCCCGGCATACGATGTCTACACTCATTTTTTCTCTCTTTGCTTTCGCTATCCTTTCAAGGATGACTCCTAGAGCCCTCTCCGTATTTTTTTCCTGAAGCCAAATGGCAGCTGTTTCTCCGGCCATTATCATCGAAGTATTTCGACAGTCCGTTAGTAATTATTTTTTTCAATACCTTACCGATGAAATCTAGTAGAGAGACGGGGCCGTAGTTACCCACTTGATCTGGGGGGTTTCCCTCTTTGGAGATGAATATCATCATTGTCACAGTCAGTTCATCAGGATAGTATCCCGTGTTCAAGTACGCATTGAAAACGTTTCTCACTTCCTCATATGTTCGGGGATACTTCAAGGTAACTTAATCTGGTGAGTCCCGATCTGCCTGGGGCGCTCTGTAGAGAGCTCTTTATCGTTTCTTTTAATTCCTCTTATGTAATGATTGCGTCTATTCCGTCTTTGTTTTTTCTCCTTTCCTCGACAAAGTTTGAAACTGTTTGTGCTTAAATTGTCCCTTAAAATCTATGTGCACGCTGATTAGCCACTTTACGTAAAATTTGTCTTAAAAGCTGATTGGTCCTTTTGTTAACGCTATGTGACGGCCGAGCATACGATTTCAAGCATCGTTGTTGTACTGTAGATAAAGCATTTTTGATTTGCTTAGAAACGGACATTAAGCACCGCTGACGTAGAAAACAAGCCTATTCTGGAAGTCTTTTGATGAATTTCACTTCACCCTTCAGAAAGAGAGATACTTTTTTCATCGGTAATTAATTTTTCGATGAGGGATTAAGCACTACACTGCTCCTGTCCATCGTCCTGCGTGGGAACCTGCCTCGGATATCTGCTATTCATTAATTTCCTCTTAACTATGTCGGCCACTTGGACTGACATAATTAAGGACTTACGAGGGAAAGTCAATAAGTTTTGCGAAACGGTAAGACAAAACAGAGAAAGGGGGATTGCTGTTTGTGGGGTTGTTAGGACAAGTTGTGACAAGTCAGGACCCGCAGCCGCACGCTCCTTCCTCGTCTATTTAAGAAGCAGCAGTTGATCCCAGATCGTCAGTCACAATTTTTTCAACAATGGTGAAGGTTGAGCACCGCGTAGAGTTAAAATTTTGGACCAAGGAAGGCAAGAATGCAAAAGAGATCCATGAACGCATGGTGTCAGTGTACACCGATACCGCCCTTTCCTATGCAACCATTGCTTGCTGGAATAGGGAGTTCCGCCATGGTCGTGAGTCCCTTGAAGATGACCCCCGTCCAGGACGCCCGTCAGACGTGACCAACGAGGACAATGTGGCCCGTGTGGAGAGGATAATCCTCGAAAAAATCGAGCGAGAACTCGGAATATCACTTGGAAGTGCTATCAACATGATCCACGACAATTTGGCCATGAGCAAGGTATCTGCCCGTTGGGTCCCTAGAAACCTCACGCCCCATGATCGACTTCAACGTCGTCAAAGTCTACCAGGCCAGATTTTTTACATGCTGCCCTGCGCGAGTGCGGGTTCGAGGAGCTAAACCATCCCCCCTACAGTCCAGATCTGGCCCCTAGCGTCTACTTTTTATTCCGCCAGCTCAAGGCTGCCCTGCGTGGACGCCGGCTTGGGAACGATGAAGATGTCCAGCTCGCCGTCCAGGAGTGGATTGAACAGCAGTCGGGAGATTTCTGGTTGTCGGGAATTCGAAGCCTCAGGGACAAGTGGCTCAAGTGCATTGAAGTCGAGGGTGGTTATATTGAAAAATAATAAAACACTTTTCCTCATATCTTGTTTCCTTATATCCGAATTGCAAAACTTATTGACCACCCCTCGTATGTGAAAGCCGGTTTGAGGACTAGCCCACAGCGGAAATTTTCTCGAAGTTCGTGCTTAACTGTGAGTCCCGGACGGAAGAGAAAGCCACACCGCTCAGGGGACCCGGCCAGCATTATAGAGTGAAGTAACACCCGTCTCTATGTAGTTGGAAGCGGTTTTGGCGTAATTACCCGGAAGGGGATGGCAAAACATTAGCGGTCGTTAATTCGGCCGCTACTGCCATCAAGTCCACCATAAGTCATCCCTCTTGAAGTTCTTACTCGAGATCCATCCTATCCATCCATCACCCATCATTTTGGCAGCAAATGAGCGGGAAACCAACTGCAAAATGGATGGGGTCGTTTACTCCAATTTTTGGAATCATTCACGAACCTACCTTCACTAACCGCTACCTCCTTTACTACCTCATAACTTCATTTTTCACCCCAAAACACCATAATTTACATATTGGTTTCAGAAAAGAAGACAATACAAGTGGACATAGTAAAATGGTGTGGAAGACTATGGAGACCATCACTAAGAGGGTCCCCCTAAGGACCATCCCCAGAATGAAGGCCCCCGAAAACAGGAAACTCCGCGAGACCCTCTACCTCGAATCAAAGGTAGCAAGGGCGAAGCTGATCCAAGTTTCATCTGTATTCATCGCCTTATGTGCTGAAACAAAGGACTTAGGCTGGCTCCTATCGGAAGAGGGAGCAAGGATCCTCGAGAACACCGGATTTGAAGCGAAAACCTCTCCGCAAGTGGCAGCCAACCACAGCGTGATCTGCCGTAAAGTGGAAAGCTGGGTGGGTAAACATACGCCCGAGGAGCTCAAGGTGGAGATCACCAATAGCAATCCCTGGGCACAAGTTCGTGAAATAATCAAATTTCGCCAACACACCCACGTATTCAAGATCACATTTGCTAACACGGACATGGCCACTAAATCGACGCAGAATGGACTACTGGTATTCAACATGAGAACACCAGAGGAAAACATCCAGCAGGAAAAGTTTAATAGCATTCAGTTGTGTTTTGCATGCTATAAACTAGAAGACCATACCACATCAACCTGCCCAGATAAATAAAAACTGTGGTGCAGTGAATGCGCCAGAGAGGGCCTCCGTTTCGACAAGTGCGAAAGCACTAAAGTGAAGTGCCTCAATTGCAAAGGAGCGCCGAACCCTAGCCTTAAACTGCCCTAAGAGAAAAGACATCATAAAGAGGAAAGAAGAACAGAGGAAGGCCAAAGAAATCACGTACGCCAATGCCGCCGCCAAAAGATGTGAACCTTTAAAAGCATCTGCAACATTATTATTATTATTTGAGATGATGAACACAAAATTCTTATGAGAAAAGCCTAGCGGCCATGAACTTGAAAACAAGCTCACACAGAACAGTGTCCATATGTCAATTAAGAAAGAATGAATGCTAGAAGAAAGAAAATGAAATGTGTAAATAAATAAATAAGTTTAAAATTATTAAAATCAAATCAGTATTAAAATTATGAGGCAGTAGCACCCACCCTTAATCTAGTATTGCAACCTCATTTAAAGATGTTAAGATCTTCCCGCATAACTTCTGCAGGAAGATCATTCTACTGCTTTACGGTACTTGGCAAAAAGCAACGCTGAAACTGAGAAGTGCGGCAGCGGGGAATGCATAGTGCATGTGGATGTTGTCCATCCGCAAACCTTGTTGTTTTAGCAAGAAACAGGGGCTCAGGAATTAAAAATGATAGTGGTAATTCCCTAAGCGCTAAGATACTGATATGTATAACCCACGCTATCGTCGCTAATGTAGTCAAGCTAGGCTGCTACAACGAGGTTTTGAATGCCTTACTGAAGGAGAACAGACTAACTTCAGTGAAAATACCCGACAACTCAGAGTGCTCGATGATTTTCAAAGAGACAGTGGCCAGGAACAACAACCAGGTGAAATCTGGTTTCGAGAAGGCAATCCAAGAAACCCCTTCATCGGAGTAATCTGAGGATCAGGAGGAGAAAGAAGAGGAGCAAGAAGAAGACGACGAAGGAGAATCAGCCTCTTTGGACAATGACGAGGGTCCACGCACTAGCACACATGCCACGAAGAGCAAATCAAAAACTCCAAACCCTCGACAGAATAACGAGACACAGCAAAACCTCCCCCCGTCCCCAAAGAAGAATAAGAAGAAACAGGTAAAAACAATTTATCATGTTACGGAACACACTGAAAATACTGGAAATAAATACCAACGGCTGGACGACGAAAAGGACTCGTTACGGAAATGTATTCAGAGAGATTGATGCAGACATCATCATAATTTCGGAACACGGGATCGACACGCTTATTACAGAAATGAAGATCTTGAACTACGATGTGTTGATCACGAATTATTCGCAAGAGCGGTACGACCCTGCCGTTATTGCAATAAAGAAACGGATTAAATAAAGCAAATAAGAAATCTAGAATAATCCTATCTCGCGATTGAGATCGAACTCGACATAGGAAAGTTGGTCATTGCTACCAGATATCAACCGCCTAGGAGAGACGTGTTACAAATTCACACTCTCACTGGCTTATTTGACAGAAGTGTAAGAGTGCGAAGATGTATAAGAGAAAAACTTCCTTCCAAAAGCGAGAATATAAATAGTCCATTAAAGTACCAAGTCATCACGTCATCAGAATTGGAAGTAATCATCACATCGTCGTTAAAAAGGAAGATACATCAAGAAAAAAAAAATCAAGAATTAACCCAGCCAACCCAACTTAAAGAAGAAAGAATCTCAGCCTTCAAGAATAATAAGAGTCAGATACATGGCAGTCAATGTTTGAAGGGGCATCATCAAATCAACAAGAAATAAATATATAAATATGCCCCCCCCCCCATAACTGGTGACCCTCAAAAAGGCCGAACAATCTTCTGATCTTCGTTACAACTGCACCTCGTCTCCTACTAGAGTTTAAGAAAAAGTGCTGCTGGGAACCGGAGACCCGGGAAAGGATATTACTGATTAGCGTTGAAAACTTAGTTCTCCCCAATCCTCAAATTCGCTCCGCGTTCTAAAAAGGGACCTGTGTAGGGGTGCGAAGATGTATGCGAGAAAAACTTCCTTCCAAAAACGAGAATATAAATAGCCCATTAAATTACCAAGTCATCACGGACTAAGCCGTGTCGTAACGGTAGAGTGCTTGCCTCGGGATACAAAGACCCAAGATCGATCCCATACAGTCCACAAATTTTTACGAAGAAAATTTTCGAAGAAAAAGGAGAATGCTTCAAGGACTAACTAATCCAGAAGGACCAAGAAATCGACTCAAGAGAAAAACGCGCTCAAAGAAAACGGAATTCAAGGAAATACGACTTTCAAGGGCTAACTCATCTCATCCCATCAAAATCGTCAAGGAGCAAGAATAACTCATCCCGTCATCAAGAATTAAGAAGAAAACATCACTTTGATCAAGAATTTGGAAGGAATCATCACATCAAGATAAACGTCAAGTAATATGAAGATACATTCAAGAAAACGAAGATCAAGAATTAACCCAGCCAAATTAAAGAAGAAGGAATCTCAGCCAACTAGAATATGGAGTCAGATAAATAAATGAATTCAATACAATGTTTCGAGGGGCAACTTCAGTCAAGAAATGAATAAATATAAGGAATGCTTCCCCCCCATAGAAGAACCCCCACTATATTAATGGGGGATCTGAACCCCATGTCGAGAATCTGGCTACAGGACCTTCAACGGTATAAGAGAAAGCCTAGACCTCTTGCTGAACAGAAAAATTGCCCAGCGAATAGGCCCCGACTTTCCCACCTTTGTCAGAGGAGGAAGTGCCACAAAACCAGATATCTGTCTGGCTAATCATCAGCTACCTTTTAATTACTACATGGAACCAGTCCAGGTACAATGTAGTAACCATATAGGAATACTACTCACTATCAACAGGAAGCCTATATAAGTCCCAGCTGTAGTCAGAAAGAACGACAGAAGAGCAGACTGGGCACGGTACGCACGCCTTCTCGAGGCCTGCGATCTACCTAACTTGGACGAGGCAATTCTCGAGGAAATTGACGAGACACTCGACGACCTCAATAACCATCTTATCAACGCAACTAGGGCTTGTATCCCTAAAGCCGAGTATAGGACCATCTCCACCTACAGATGGACCGAATACATGAAGGATGTATACCGTAAGCTGAAATTATTGTATGAGATCAACATCAGGAATGCATCAGTTGATTTAATACAACGAAGTAAAGAAATCAAAGAACAACTCAACCAGTTGATCCTCTAACAACAATTGAGACGATGGGACGATGCGATCGATAGCATCAATCAGGACGCATCTCCCAAAGAGTTTTGGAGTAAGATCAGATGTCTCAAAGGGTCGACTGGGAAGAGGAAGAAGATCGAACTACTAAAAGAATACGGAAACGTCAAAACAGAAGAAGAAAGAAATGAACAGCTATTTCGAAGCTATTGGGAAAAATCTTCAGTATAAGTAAGGATGATAACGAGGACTATGACCTAAAGTTCGAAAGCAACATCATATACGAGCTTAACGACCAAATACACAAGATGCACAGTCACCGCCAGGTGGATAGACAGGGTGACGGAGACGCCGAGATTACCGAAGAAGAACTACTCGGCGCGCTCCGCTCATTCCGTCAAAAAGTTACAGGACAATCGGGGCTTACAAAGTTAAGGGGATAACACATTTCTTTTTGAGTTACTTATCACGTTGTTTCGTTCAAAATTCGCATTTTTTGGTTTTGTATATCATTTTATTGCAAATTTTCTGCACTTTTTCATGGTAGAATGATTTTTTTTAGCAACAGGAATAGAACAAAATGAAAATTAAGATAATGAAAAATTGTATACATATGTGGAAAATATTTCTAAGATATTTAAAGTTAATTTGTTAAAAAACAAACAAAACTACACCATTGATTTTATATCATTTTATTTCAAATTTTATGCATTTTTTATAGTATATATTTTGTTTTAGCAACATGACTAAAACATAGTGAAAATTATGATAGTACAAAGTTTAATACATTCGTGGAAATTCTCTATAGATTTCTAAACTTGATTTGTGAACAAAACGCAAAACTATACCGTGCGATTTTAGATATTTGCTAAAAAAAACAAAAACCGGCGACTAAGAACTAGATTATATTTTTAGCATCATTCGAATATAGATTGAACTAAATTCCAGGGCATTCAGAACACCCCTACTATTCATCTACCCTCCTCATCCCCTCCAATTGAGAACAAAGCCTATAGTTGACCTTGTCTGAAAAATATATGTTTTAGTCCACCCTTAACATAAATTTTAATGGAATTAAGGAAAACTGATTTCAAATGATAACCAAATCATATGTGCAGCTTTTGGTCGTGAATTGAGTTCTAATGCTTAATTTTTAGTAATTTTATAGCCATTTATATGATATCAGGTTTCAAGGGTGGGGGTTCTGAAGGAACTACCTGTATCTCAAAAACAGCACCGTAGGGGATTATGATTTTGACAGGAAAAGTGCTTTTAATGATCTTTAATTTCATATATGATAATCTAACGTAGTATAAAGTTGAGAAAATGAATGTGGTGTCTCCTTAAGCTTTGAAAAGGCACCAGCCAATGTCATCGAAGGGATAAGAAGGACATTTAACGCCTGTCTGAACACGGGATACTTTCCAGATGCTTATAAAACGGCCAAGATGATTTTCTTGCCTAAGCACGGAAAGGACCCAATGTTGAAGGAGAGCTACCGGCCAATTTCACTTCTAAAATTTGGCGAGAAACTCTTTGAGAAAATCCTCAACCGAAGACTGGTGTCTCATTTGGAGGAGAACTCCCTCTACAACACATATCAATTCTGGTTTAGAAGAAAGCGAAGTACGGAGATGGCGATTAATGTCATCACGGAAAAGCTAGCCCAAGCAAAACGGTAAAAGGGTTACGTGGACATTGTTTTTCGGCATGTATCAAAGGTGTTTGATAAGGTGTGGCAACGGGGAATGTAGTACAAGATTTTACGACAGTGATTAAGTGAAAACTGAGAAAGAACTCTCTGTGACTATATCATGGAGAGAGCGGCTTATATCAGTTTAGGGTAGACGGACGGACCAAAGTTTCCGCTCACTGCGGGCCTGTCCCCCACTCTTTACTCGATTTACACCGCTGACGTCCCAGCCCCTGTGTACCCCACTTGCCTCAACGGTAAATTCGCCGATTATTTCACCCAGATAATCACTTGTCCATGGAGGAATGCACCTTGGCAAGTTTGTATGACAGCAGCAGAAATTGAGAACATTAACATCGACGAGGCCCAGTGGAAAATACGCACGAACCAAGAAAAGTTCAGAGTAGTCCCCATAGGCAGGAGACTATTATCTGATTTCAGGGTGGGGGATAGACGCTATCCCTACACCGTGGAGTCCAATGTAATCGGAATGAAGATTACTTCAACCGGGTAGAGGAAGCACGTCGCAGAAACAATACCCAAGGCCAAAGCTGCAGTCAGAATTCTACACATGTTCAGAATCTCCGTGAAAGCAATAAGAAAAAGATCTACAATGCTCTTGTAAGATCGGCGCTGCTATACATCGCTTTCGCCCTCTCGTGTCTCAAAGACAGAAAAGAGGAAATTAAAAGTGGTGCAGAACAAATGCGTGTACCTTATTATAGGTAAGCTCAGGCGAGAAAGAAGAAACCAGAAAGAGCTACACCGTGAGGCGGGGTTAAGTCCCATTAACGTTGTCATAGAAGAACAGACAAGGAATACGGAGGAACTGGTTAATCGAGAATTGAATATCATTCAAATGATTAACCTGAAGAGAAGAGGTATAAGTCGCGCCAGATTTCCGAGCTTCGCTGGGCTATTAACTGGCGGAGCCGAAGTGCCGTTCTACGCATGAGAATAATAATGTTTTTTACCCAAACTATTGAAAAAAATAAAACGATTAAGAAAAGAAAACTTAATCATGAAAACTCACCAAATTCTACAAGAACTCACCGAATATCGGCAGCAAATTCACCGATGAAGACTCATCTCAAACGAAGAAGACACCGAAGAAAAAACAAAAGGCACGATTTACACTCACTACAAAATATTAAAAAAACAACAAACAAAGACACTAAGCACAATATTAAAGTAATTAAAGTAATTTATTACTACAACAACAAATGTGCATAACATATCCAAGAACATTAATTGTATAGAAGACAAATGGCTGGAACCCAATAATAATATAAACTGTCTCAAAGACAACAAAGGAACCACATAACTGAGAAAATATTTAAATCGATAGGCCTGATCACCAGGTCCTTAACATCTCTTAGCACCCTACCAAATTTCTTTCTGTTTTCACCACTTGTCTATTTTCAGCTATCTACCCACACACCCTTTTTTTGTCCCCTAACACACCTACCCACTTACATCACTTCGTAATTCGTTAACGCAATGTGTGAGAGAATAAATTAAACATAAAACTTTGTCAGTAAAATTAGCTTAATCCTGAATGGATAAATTTTGTATCGGTTAAGTTTACATAGAATATCTATATATAGAACAGCATTTTGTGAGGGAGGCAGTTAGAATTAGAGTTAGCAATTTTGTTCTTACTTGTAATACAAGTCTACGCTCCCGCCGAATAAAGAACGTCGAATCCCGCTAAAGATTTCCTTTCACCTTGAGGAAGCTACGATCACCTAATAACCCAGCCTACCAAACTACAAGAGAGACACCTTCTCACACCTATAATCAGAAGTGAGCCTAAATACAATTCAAGTATTTAAATACTAAATATTAAATCCATGAGTGAGAAAAATGTATTTCGATACTAAATGCTAAATATATTTGCAAAATGTATTTAGTATTTAAATACTAAATACATTAAATGTATTTAGATACATTTTTAAATACATTTCAAATACATGATATATAATGATAATCGATAAGGACCATTGGCATCACGACAAAAAAAATATCCATTAAAATGAAATTGTATATTATAATTGCTAATGTAGGATTTGATGACAATTGGACTTAGGTACTACGAACAAAAATAGAAAGTTCCATAGAATGAAATTTCAGTTAGCTATTTATATCAGCATTGCATTTAAGTAATATCAGTTGCTGAAATGTTTCGCCAGATAAAGAACTCCGTTTTGGAGATAAGGTTAATACTCCTAAAGAGAAGAGCCGTTCCACAGGAGCTGACGACGGAAGGGGGGTGTTGTATTTAATAAATAACTTTTTTATGTTTGGATATCTATCTAAACTTTGAAGTGTTTTATTTGAATCCTGAAGGTAACTGAACAATTCTAAATCTGCGGTTAATCATGTTTGAGTGTTTTTTGTAAATCCAAAATAATCGTCACTGTCCGATACACCACTGGATGATTCAGCTTCGGGTCCCTCTTCTAAATTTTCAATCACTTGAATCATAATCTTTTTAACATCGTCATGGTGGATTGAACTGTCCCATGTAATACTGATATCTAACCTGCGGAGTTTGAAGAATGGATGGCTTGTTGATGCAATAATGGCATCTGTAACGCTGGCTTCATTTGCCAAAGTCAAATAAGATTGGTAGCGCTTTCCAAAACCCTTAGTGCCTGCACTTAGAAGAGGTTTGCAAAATCTCAGAGAACGTGACTGAAGGTTCTTCAGACTTTTCTCCACAGTGATCAAGGTAGGAAGCAATTCTCCATAAAAACAGTTTTGTTCTCCCAGTAGGCGATCAATTGCCACTGCAATAGGAGCCAAAACTGAGACATACTCCCTAAGAAATTCAATTTCGTGACTTCTGAACACTGGAAGTTCAAGGGACGTCATGAGGTGATGTAATTTGTCCTTGCGTTTTAAAAGTAATGACAATGCATCAAGCAGAGAGTTCCACCTTGTAATGCAATGCATCTTTAATGAGCAGTTGATACAGTTTTGATAATCTCTGTTGATTTTGGACGACCGCTTTTGTTTCATAATGCTGAGCATTTTCCCATCACGGCATGATTGATATTTGCAAAAGAAGATATATTCAGTGCCTGTTTTGCATCAGTTGTGGCGACGAGACTGAGTATGTGTGAAGCACAACGCACATGCTTAGGTAGGCTGAAGCTGCATGGGTCAGAAGAAAGGTCTTCTTCCTGATCTAAGGCATTTCTCATTAAGAAACTATCCTCTAGCTTGTGCTCACCCTGATCTTCTCTACCTACCTGGATTCCTTCTTCTGAATCTGTGGACACATTTGCAGCAGTGACTGCAAATCCTTAAACGCTTTAAAAAAATTAGAGCCGTTACCAGTGACGGTGCTCGTGATTTTCTGCAGCGGGATATCGTATTCATTTATGATATTTTCCATATGTTCAGCAATCTTGATGTAGTTATGTTCTCCTTTGAAGTGATAGCATGCCAATACTCCACTGTGACGGACAAGAGCAGCTTCCTCAAGCTGACAAAAAATGAAATAACAGTTCAATGTTTGTCTCATAAATGTTTCCATAAATTTTACATATTAATATAATAGAGATAAATTCCACCAAAAAATATGAATAGGTCTGCTTTCAGCCAAGAGATGATAAATCCCTAACTGTAAAGACATTTTCAATTTCATATTTCTTAAAGAGAAAAATCTTAACATACCCAATTGATGATAATTCTAGGTCAAGGGAAGTAGTGAATAGGGATATAATTAAAGTGCTTATATTGGAGTTAAATACTAGTAAGTCATCTGGCCTAGACAACATTCATTCGTGGTTAGTCAAAGAAGGTGTAAATAGTATTGCTGTAACTGTTGACAAGATATATACTAGATCACTAGAGTTTGGAGAAATACCTAATGATTGGAAATTAGCGAATGTAATGCCAATTTTTAAAAGGGAAGTAAAGAGGACCCGAATAACATTAGGTCAGTAAGCTTAACTTCTATAGTTTGTAAAATTCTTGAGAAGATAATTAAGAAGAAAATTTCTAACCATCTAGAGAGTTGTAGGTTAATGATGCTCAGCATGGCTTTAGAAGAGGTAGATCGTGCTTAACAAATTTACTGGATTTTATGGATTATGTTACTAACCAATTAGATAAGGGAGAGAATGTTAATGTAATTTATTTAGATTTTAGCAAAGCTTTTGATAAGGTTCCACATAGGAGACTAGTTCACAAATTAAAAATGCATGGGATATGTGGTAAAGTTTTGAATTGGATAGCTGAATGGCTGAAAGACAGGAAACAGGGAGTTGTGTTGAATGAGGTGAGGTCACAGTTGAGGGAGGTTATCAGTGGCGTACCTCAAGAATCCGTTCTAGGCCCTCTATTATTCATAGTTTATATAAATAATCTTGGGGAGGCTGTAAATAGTAAAGTGTCAATTTTTGCTGATTACACTCAAAGAAGTTGAGGGTAGCTTAAAAGTGCAGAGTGACTTAAATGTTATTAGCTTGGGCTCAGAAGTGGCAGATGACTTTTAACCTTAAAAAATGCAAAGTTCTTAACATGGGAAGGGATAATAGGGAACTTAGCTATGAAATGGATGGGCGTTGGCTGAATTTAGTTGAGGATGAGAAGGACTTAAGGTGCATACACACTGCGCTGATGACACGTGTTAACACGCTATATGACTTGTTAACACGTGTTAGCAAAAAATCTGGAACATCCGTTCTCATAATGAAGTTCACACTGGTCTGATATGTCGCGTAACACGTCAGCTGACGTGTTACGCGACATATCACGTGTTAACACGCATCAGATGAAAATCAAAACTCCCAGATATTCGTCAGAAGGAAATCTGCGTCAGATAGGTGTAGTAGGCACATATTATTGTATAGTGTTTTAATATTATTGTATGTTTTGAAGTATTCTATAGTGTTTCGATATTATTGTATATTTTGAAATTATTCTAGTGTTTCGATTTTATTCAACGGGTACTATTGTATGGTGACAAATTGATAAAATAAAGTAAAAGTGTTTTCGTTATGGAGGAACAGTTAATAGAATATTTTAGAGGATACGATCACTTATTTAATCCACAAAACAAGGATTATAGGGACCTGAAGGCCAGAAGAGAAGCTTGGGAGGAAATCAGCGAACGAATTGGTATTTCAGGTAAATTAACATTATATTTATTTTATTTATTGAATACAATATATAAAGAATACAGTTCGGTAGCAGTTTCAAATAGCTTTTTAAGCAGTAGTATACTAATTTCATTTGCTCGCTTGTTTGTTGAGAATTTTCTATTTTTAAAGGTCACAATAATTCACCGTTGAATTCCTTTCTGGTTAATGTGTATTCCTGCCTTTACGAATAGCGTCCCACTGCCATGGGCATTTTAAAGCTCCTTCTTGTGTGACAAAATGCTTCTTGAAACTTTCTCGTACTGCAGCAGCTTCTCGCACATGATTTCTTCTGACTGATTGTAGATCTCCTAATGCCTGAATTTCTGTCTCGGATGCCTGAATACCTTCTTTGAAATTCGTATTCCTGGAAACACGAAGCATGTTGTGAAGGCAGCAGGAAGCCAGTACAATTGAATCAACTGTTTCTGGTTGAACTTCAAGCGGTTTCAGGAAAACCCTCCACCGCCCAGCAAGAATGCCAAAGGCGTTTTCCACAACTCGCCTTGCTCTCGACAACCTATAATTAAAAATCTTTTCTTCATCTCCATTGATTGAATTTTTAGCGATAGGTCGCATAATGTACGTTTTAAGAGGAAACGCTTCATCTGCTACCATGACAAAGTCACATGGATCACCAGAAGCGTCAAGTTTTTCAGCTTTAGGAAAATTAAGCAGATTTTTGGCACATTTTTTACCAAAATTAGACCTTTCAAATGTTCCACCATCACTATTCCTTCCAAAAGCTCCTACATCAATCATAATAAATTTATAATTGGCATCTACCAACGCCAGCAAGACAATGGAATGATTTCCTTTATAGTTGTGGTAAGAGGATCCCCCATTGTAAGGGCATCGCATTTGAATGTGTTTACCATCCATTGCTCCTAAGCAATGTGGAAACCCCCATATCTCTTCAAAATCTTTCGCAATTTCTTTCCACTTTATTTGTTCTGGCTCTGGAATATGAATAGATTTAAGTGATTCCCAAATAGCTTGGCAACATTCTTTCACTATTTGTCCAGCCGTACTGAAGCCCATTCGAAAGGAGAATCCAAGTGATCTGTATGAATTTCCTGTCGCCAAATACCTGAAAAAGATAAAATAAAAAAATGAAGCTTCCTTTCTTATAACAATAATTATCATAATAATAAAATATGAATATTTTTAATTTCGTTATTAATCATAAAGTTATCTTTTTCAGCTGACGCATGCAAAGACACATGGACAAAACTTCGGAATGCTTATACAAAGGCCAGAAAGAGAAGGAACACAAAATCTAGTCAAGCAGCTAAGAATGTTCCTAAGTGGAAATATGAAGACCAAATGTCATTTTTTATCTCAACATTGGAACCACGAAGGTATGTATGATAAATCATTTAAACACACTAATTTCACGTGAAATTTAATCATTCTTTTAATGTCCTTTGCTGCAGTGGTTGGAGGAATGCCCCAAAGTTGAAAACAATTTGTGTTTTTACATACTTTTATTAATTGTTTTTTTTATTTTTCTATTGTTTTAGTACTCATGGCAATGTGGAACCACTTTGTCCAAGTGTTGATGATGTGTCTAATGCGGTCATCAATGAAACTACTGAAGAGGACTTAAACAGAAGCCAAGTAGACAAAAATGCAGCATCAGAGAAGGGTGCCGATGACAATGGTAATCAAGAAACTACAATTGAAGATCGTACATCAACTCCCAAACCAAAGTATAGGAAAAGGCAGACGGTGGATTCATCCATGAGTGAAATAGTAAACATCATGAAGAATAACAACCGTATGCGGGTCCAAACTCTTCAACTTTCAGAAGGCCACAAAACGGATAGAGACGAAACGGAAATGTTCTTTTCAAGTATTGCCAGCTCTGTTAAAAAACTTAGTGCCATTGAACAAGCCAGAATAAAGATGGAAATAAGCAATATGGTGTTCAAGGCCCAGATTCGCGAGATGGAGCAGCAAAACCTTTATCAAAACACTGCATCTGGCCCCTTTAATCCACCCGTAGTACCAATCCCATCACCCTCTCCCACATCCTCCATTACATCCTTTGGTGAATCAAACCCCAATTGCTATTCTACCTCGAGTACAGCACCTTCTACCCCTTTACCCGAAATGGAACATTCTACATGTCCTACAGGAATGGCCACACCATATTTTTCTATGTAATATCTTACATATTTATGTGGTTCATGTACCTAATTAGCTGAAAATAAAATTAAGACATCATTGTGCAAGTTTTACTCACCTCAAGCATACAGCAAGTCTCTCTTCTGCTGGTATACATTTCCTTAGTTGAGTGTTGGATTTTGTAATTGCTGGTTTTATAATGTGCAAAAGGTTGTAGAAATCTTCTTTCGTCATCCTAAAGTACATAACAAAACGATCTTCCTCTGACAGTAGTTGAGGAAATAGGTGATGAAACTCACCTAAACTTTCCCTTTTGGCGTTTATAACATTTGTTTGAGTTTTTTTTTCCAGAAGTAACAAGCGCTATAGCTATTGCTACTAACTGCTCCTCTTCTTGATCGAGTTCATTTAACATATTATGATTCATTTTCAATATCTGCAACACAAAATTAGAGGATAAAAAAGAAAGAACGTGCTCACTCCACAAAAAATCAAATCTTTCTGACGTAACATGCATCAGATAAATGAAAACGTTGTTGTGTTATATGATGCAATCTGTTGCTTTGTGTTAACACGTCATATGGCGTGTTAACACGTGTCATCAGCGCAGTGTGTATGCACCTTTAGGTGTAGTAGTAGATAGGTCACTGAAGTTTTCAAAGCAGTGTATTGAGGAAAAAAATAGAGCAAATAGGGTGCTAGGATACATTAAGAGGAATGTTAGTTACAAGAGTAAAGAGGTTATCCTTAAACTCTACAACTCGTATGTCAGTCCCACATTTAGACTACTGTATACAAGCATGGTCACCACATTTTAGACATGACATCAACCTTGCTAGAGACAGTACAAAGGAGGGCAACAAAAATAATACCTTCCTTGAAGCACCTTGAATATGAAGATAGACTGAGGGTATTAAATATGTTATCATTTGAGAGAAGATGATTGAGGGGAGATATGATTGAGCTTTTTTAAAATCTGATCTGGGATGAATAAGTTGAATTTTAGCAAGTTATTTGAGTTGGAAGGTAGTAATAGGACTAGGGAGACCATTTAAAAATTAAAACCAGAGGTTCAGGTTAGATGTTAAAAAATATTTTTTTACCAATAGTTTACTGGAATAGTTTGCCATCTGAGACAGTAGACAGTCCAAACTTGAATGTTTTCAAACGCAGATTAGATGATTATATGGGGAGGGAGGGTTAACTTTTTTTTGGCCAGGGGTGGGTGGGTATTCTGGACCCATTCCTGTGGATGCAGTTTTTTAGTATTGTATATTATGATTGATTTGGATTTTGACGACTCTTGATGATGATGCTTTTCGTTTTTGACCTACTCCTGTGGATGGTTCTAATTATATATAGTAGATGCATGATCTAACACAATCCTATGGATGAATTTTGTGTGTGGGTTTTGACAGATGTGGATGACCTTTGATAGGCCCTTGTGGCTTTTGTCATCCATGAAATTATGTTATGTTATGTTTAACTGTAACGCTCAAAAAACTACGGTGACGAGTTGACCAAATATCTGCAGTAAGACATAAATAAGAGGTACTGTCTAGTTTATTCTTCAGTAGAACTCTCGTCACTTTCTCTTCTCCTATAAGATTTCGGCCTAGCGTCCGCCTTGAAATGACGTCAACTGAAGAATTTAAACCTGCGGTAGTGGAGTGTGTGATTATTGTAAGTGAAATGAGAATATATGGTATGCATATAAAATTTTATATAGAAAATGTATATATACATTACACAGGCCTGAGTTTAAAAGGATTTTTATATTCCTCAGGATTTCTTTGTGGTTTCTTAATGAATCAAACCTGAGCTCAAAAAATGAATGTATTATTGTTTAATCAGGTCAGATTTTCTCAGTACAGCATACACCCTTTTCATTAAGATTACCTCATTTTTCCTGAAAAACAAATTTCCTAAACCTTTCTCTATCTAATAATGCATTATTATTGTTATATCATAGAAACAGGAATAAACGTAGGTAA
Organism: Ceratothoa steindachneri; assembly: GCA_963969495.1. NCBI lineage: Eukaryota > Metazoa > Arthropoda > Malacostraca > Isopoda > Cymothoidae > Ceratothoa > Ceratothoa steindachneri. Next base: position 168,474,127 of record OZ018324.1, read on the forward strand.
ACTATAATCATTTTATTAAAACCAAAAATTCAAGAATGCAACATAATAAAGAAAATAATTATAATTTCCAAGAAAAGACGCCCTTGACGATTTTCGTTTGTGCCTCTCATCTGGTGCATCACGCTTCAAACACCAACAGTATTCAGCAAGCATGTTTACGTCCCATTTACCCTGGTACCTGGATTCTATTGTTTTATGTCCTGGTGCAATCTTTCTCCCTGTTCTTTAATGTAATCTCCCGAAGTTTTCGGGAAAATAATCCAGATGGGACTGTAAAAAGTGTATCTTTATAGACATTCGATCTCCCAAATGTTTGAGACTTGTTAGGAGCTGATTGGCCAGGGCAACATATTCTGGGTTTCTTTTATGCCTAAAAAATTGTTAAGTAGAGCTTTGAAAGCTTTCCAAGCATCTTTCTATTTGTCCATCATTGATGCCTCACACTGCTGATCTCTCATCAAGTTCCTGATCTGAGGTCCATCAAAAATTCCCGCATGGAGGTTAGTAGCGTGACTGATTTGTGGAAATTTTTGAAGAAGAAATTTAAAAGCTCAGCCTTCTTTATTAAGGGTTTTTACATAATTTTTCATTATGCCAAGCTGTCGTGGTCCACCACTTTATACCATACACTAATCCTATATTATGTGGGGCGGTGACTTAATCACCTACTGCAACGCGAACCGTTGAAGGACTGTTCGCAAGGCTTAATGACCAACTAGGAGGTCACACTTGAGGCATTGGGTTTCAAATCCTTAATAATCAAACAGAGTGCATAAATGGTTAAGATATTTACTAGAATAGGCCAAGAGAATCGTTCAAGATTAGTTAAAAATTAAACAACAAAAATATAATTTTATTTACAAAGATTAAAATAAGAATAATACTAGACAAAAGGAAATTATTTAAATTGAGATAGTTTCTTGATAATTATTATGAAGAGCGATTCTCAAATGGAATTAATTGATTAATGTAACTAGGTTCAAATCAAAAGGGAAAACTTGGCAATACTAATAATGGAGGGGGTTTCAGTCTTAAGGGTCGATGACTTCGAGGAAGGTCCTTCGTGCGATGAGGCGAGTGAGAAACAATCCGATGAGGCAAGTGGAGCACGATCCGAACCAACCTTCTGATGAAAATTGCCAAACTTCAAAGATGACGTTTGACGGGGAATGTGGAAATGCTCGTAATTCCACTGAAAGAGGAAACTTCTTTTACCTCAAAGGTAATCGATGGCGATTTTGGGGGGTTCGATTAAACGAAAGGAAACTGTTGCGCAAATTCAAAGGCTTACCGTTCACGACTGAAGAAGTCTTGCTGTCTGACGAACGCTCACGGGACGAGACGATAATGACGGCTTTAAGGTGCGGGCTGGACTCCTCGTATTACAGAATAATCCGAGTATTTTTATGCCTGATCTGGAGGAGAAGGGGGAGTTTGGAGAAAGGAGTCACAAGCTCTAGACATCTTAATCCGGAGGCGGAGTCGATTCATCATTTAGCAGCAAGGGCGAGACAGAGCGGCTCTTTCAAACCTCGTCACCGGGGAGGGAAGAGGAGGCTTAGGAGGGGGGAGGAGACTTGGGACGTGTTCGCACGATTGGAAAATATTTTCCCAACGTGCACAGGAGTCGAAAATCCAAGAATGTTCGAACAGGAAGTGACGTCGTCCATGGCGTGATACCATAGCATGTCATCTCCGGTAAAAAAGGTTTTTTTTGGGGGGGGGGGCGCTCAGATGCTATTCTTTTACACCCCTCCCTTCATACGATGGAACTTTTCTGAAAGAGAGGGAAGAACAAGGGACATCGCATATTTAGATAGGAGGAATTATTATTAAGGCGTCAGCCTGATAAAAAAAGGGAGACCTGACCTGTATTCGACAGGTTTACAAAAAGTCTATGATATTGATCTGAGCAATAATTAATGTAAATGGGTAGACAAAAAAAAACAATATTTAAATTAAGGAACAAAATTAAAACTTTGTCTAAAAGGGTAGTGGAACAACAACAAAAAAAGAAACACTATATTAAATAAGTATCTACAGGGACCATAGATATATGTACCGAGTTAAAAAAAGAATAATAATATATACATGATTAGCTGACGGGTTTACAGGCGACCTAAAATTTACTGGATTAGTCAGTATTGTCGGCTAAGGGATTCAAGCTAATATTATCAGCTATACAATTTTAGGTACCACGTATATACCAAATTTTGAACTGATGTTGTTAGAGTATCAAAAGCCATTGCATTATACGTCCGTTCTTGCTCTTAGTATTTCGGAGGTATGACAAAGGGCGAAGGTCAGTCTCGACAATAAACTCTTTCCTCATTAAATGCATGATAAACTTAATAATACTCCATACTATAGCTAAAGCTTCCCGTTCTATTACCGAGTAATTACATTCACAGGGCAGTAGCTTTCGGCTTGCGTAAGTCACCGGGTGGCTTTCACCTTCGTCAGAGTATTGGAGCAGCACGCATCCAATTCCTTCGTTACTCGCATCCATCCAGGTGCCGAATGGTTTAGAGGGATTAGGGAGCCTCAAAATGGGGGCGGACGCTAGCTTGTCCTTGAGCAGCTGGAATCTGGCAGTAGCTTCGGGATTCCATGAAAGTGGATCTAGGGGTCTTTTCTGAAGAAGGGCACTTAAAGGGGCGGAAATAAACGCGAAGTTAGGGATAAATCTACGGTAAAAGGAGGCCAATCCCATGAATGACCTCAGTTGTTTCTTCGTGCGGGGAAGGGGCATCTCGACAATGGCTCGGACCATTTCGTCCTGGGGGCCCATCTTATTTTTCGAGAGAACAGACTCTTGAGTAGTAGGGACGATGTTATGCTCAAATTGATTCGAGTAACCCGGGGTCTCGGGGATGACATCTTCAAATCCATTTTGCAATTGCTGCAGCTGACTCTTCTGAAGAGGCGCTAGCCTGGGGAAGACATCCAGTACGGGGGATGATGATTCTGAGGGTCCAGGTAAAGATGGGATAGGGTAATCACCATCTTGTTCAATGCATACTACTTGCACGACATTGGGGTGTGGTCAGCGAGATATAGCGCTTCCAAAGGGGACTTTTCATCAAGGGCAACAATATTGTTGATACACGCACAGCGGTGATATTTTTTAACATATTGATGTTGAAAACCTTATCTCCTGAGGAGGTTCTAATCAGGTAATCCACTGGTCCTTTTACCTCTAGAACGGAAAAAAGGGCCATTCCACTGGCTGAGGAGTTTGTTAATCTCCGTGGAAAGTAGCAACAGTGCCTCCTAGCCAGGCTTAAATCTTCTTTCTGTCGCCTTTAAATCGAAATAAGTTCGACACTTCTCCAAATTTACCTCAGCATTTTGTTACGCGATGTCGGCACATATCTTGAGGCGCTTTCGGAGCTCTAGGAGGTACGAAGAGGAGGATTGGATTTCGTTATCCAGACGGGGATTGGTTAAAAGTTCCTTTAAAATAGCAACGGGGCCTCGAGCATTACAGCCATACAATAATTCGAAGGACGTGAATCCTAGGGCCCTATGGGGGATTTCACGACACGCAAGCAGTGCCACGGGTAAAAAGCGGTGCCATTCTCGGGGCTGATCGATACACAATTTTCTGAGGATTGCTTTCAATGTACCATTTAGCTTTTCACAAACTCCGTTTGTGGCTGAGTGGTATGGGGTGGTAAACAGAAGTTTTACCATGGCATAAAGCTTTCCGACATACTCCATAAGCTCGAAAGTAAATTGTCTTCCTCGATCCAACAATATACCTCTTTAGGAATTCCTACCCGAGAAAAAATGGAAATGAGGGCTTCGGCGCACGAAACACTATCAATGCGCTTAAGGGAAACTGCCTCAGAAAAACGGGTAGCGAACTCTACCAAAGTGAGGACGTAACTGTGTCCTTCACTAGACGGGGCATGAATGGGGCAAATAAGATCAATGGCCACACGAGAAAAAGGTTCCGAGATGATCGGGCTTTTCTGAAGGGGAGCTGGCTTGAGGCGCCCTTTTGCCCATGTACTTTGGCAGGCATCGCATTATTTGCAGTACTCTGCAATTTCTCTGGCCACACCTGGCTAATAAAAATACTTAAAAACCCTTTGAGAGGTTTTATTATGACTAAAATGACCGGAGAATAAAGTATGGTGAGAAATCTGGAGGACTGGGGGACGTGAGAGCGGGAAACACACAAGGTGTGTGTTCCAGGTTCGGTTCTATCGGAACATTTGCGATGTAACAGCTCATCCTTGACAAGGTATGAAATGCTTCTATCACCACGGGAAGACTCTTGCTCCTGAATCCGGCTTTCTCCCAAAGGGGGAGAAGAGTTGCGCACCCCTTCTGGGCGCGGGGAAAAATCATCGTTCCGGAGGGTCTCTATCTCGGGATCGACGGGTTTTTATAAAGGAACGGGTTTGGGGGAAGCCTTGGTGGCCTGGGCACGGGTTACCACGGGTTGTGCTACCGGGTTACTTGTAACCTGAGGGCTCTGACCAATCAGTACAGAGCAAAACTTGATTAAGGCTGCTACCACTTGACCCAACCAGTCAAATACTCACATTAGATGTGGCATTTTACAATAGGGAAACCATTCGCTCGGTCGAGGTAATCATGGACCACAGCGAACTTTTGGTGCTCAGGATCGACCGGGGGAAGTAAATTCTCGGATACCACGATGCATGTGCACCCAGTGTCATGTACAAGGGTGGACACACGGCATCCGTTCACGGCCTCATTTTTAAATTTCAAACCACTGGCGTGCTCTTATTAAAGAGAAAATTTACTTGGTGACCGGAGTTGTTGGTCAACGAGAGAGACGTAGTGGCATCTTGGAGAGACGGGGGAGGAGCAGGAGTGGCACTAACTTGGTGTACCTGATGAGAGGACACGCTTATAAATTAAGAATTTTGAGGGCAGTTTGTGCGTACATGATACTCTATTCCGCACGTGAAACATATTATCTGCCTTCTGGGGAATAACAACGCTGGGGGAGTAGTAATTATGGGCTTAATGACTCATGGTTGTGAAGGAGGGAGGTTTCTGGGTTTCGAGGGGCCTTGAACTTTCACGAATTTAGAGGTATTTCTTGGAGGAGGCCTGGAGTTATTAATCTTAAACTTGGGTGAAGACGGGGGAGGCTTCTTCTTAACTTTGGGGCACAAGTTATGGCTACTTGCATGAACATTAGCCTCTTCTAGGCATTCCTTGAACGTAGAGCAGAGCTTGTCCTTAACGAAGGCACGGGTTTCGGGGGTCAGGGAAGCAAAGAATTAATCTTTTAGGACGAAGTCCAGAAGGGACTCGTACTCTTGTGGTACTTTACACGCATCTAACCAAAACTGGAGGTGTTTCTGGAGGGTGTACCCAAAATGTCGAAAGGTCTGACCAGGGCGGATCTTTTCGTGACGGAAACGGGTACGATAGAAGTCTGGGGTCATATTTCCGGCAGATAAGATTTCAGACTTGAGGGTAGAGTAGTTAGTCCACAATAGACTCTGATGGAAGCGAAATGAGTGTCTCTCAACTGGGAGTTTAGGAGGAGGAGCAATTTGGCGACACCATCTACCTCGATGTCCCAATTGTTGATTTCAAAAATCTTCTCGAAATCCGTAAGATATGATCCAAAGTCCTCTCTTTCTTTAAAAACGGGTAATCTTACTGACGGGAACTGTGGAGTTTCGGTCCAGGAGTTACTTGACATTGACTCCAATTGATTACGGCTTAATTCCAGTTCATGCTGCCTTATTCTCTCACGTTTTTCCATTTCTGCTTCTCTTAGTTCTTTTCTCTCTTCAGTCGTTCTTAGTTCTTGTTCCTTTGCTCTTCTCTCTTCTCTTTCATTTATCTTTTATTCCTGAATATAACTTAATAATTCTCGGCCCGACAGGCCCAACGACTCTCTTTGACTCCTGAAACGGTCAAACGAGGAAGACATCTTGTTGGCTTACTAGGGGTGACGTAACACGCGAACGGGGCTATTGAAGTCACGAAATTACTCAGCAATATTCGTGAAGCCTAACTTTTCCCAAAAATAAATATTTAAAAATTATTCCACTAAAAGAACACTAAAACTCTTCCTACGCGGTTAGGAGGGGTTAATTTATCTAATCCGGCTGAGGGTTAACTCAAATATTCCGGTAAATGGAATACACAAACACACAGAACGGGTCCCAACTAATAATCTAAATTTTAAATAGATAATAGACTAAAGTTCTACTGGTCTAGAACTAACTTGAACGCACTTCGGCCAAAATAGAAAAATAAAGAAACTTCAATAATGACAGGGAACTAGTAAAATTCAAAGGGGATGTAATTCGACTAAACTGATTTACTATGTAATAGACCTCATACACTTGACACCAGTTTTTATAATATAGAAGTAATATATATATATATATATATATATATATATATATATATATATATATATATATATATATATATATATATATATATATATATATAATATGCCGTAGTATAACCACTCTATACAAAACACTACTCTTATATTATGTAGGGGGGGGGGGGTGACTTAATCAACTACAGCAACGCGAACCGTTGATGGACTGTTTGCAGGGATTAACGACTGACTAGGAGGTCACACTTGAGGAGTTGGGTTTCAAATCCTTAATAATAAAATAGAGTGCATAAATGGTTAAGAGATTTACTAGAATAGGCCGAGAGTATCGTTCAAGGTTAGTTAAAAATGAAACAACAAAAATATTATTTTATTTACAAAGATTAAAATAAGAATAATACTAGACAAAAGGGAATTATTTAAATTGAGATAGTTTCTTGATAATTATTATGAGGAGCGATTCTCAAATGGAATTAATTGATTAATGTAACTAGGTTCAAATCAAAAGGGAAAACTTGGCAATACTAATAATGGAGGGGGTTTCAGTCTTAAGGGTCAATGACTTCGAGGAAGATCCTTCTTGCGATGAGGCGAGTGGGAAACGATCCGATGAGGCAAGTGAGGCACGATCCGAATGAGGCAAGCGGGGCACGATCTGAACTAACCTTCCGATAAAGATAGCCAAACTTCAAGGATGATGTTCGAAGGAGAATGTGGGAATTTTCGTAATTCCACTGAAAGAGGAAACTTCTTTTTCCTCAAAGGTAATCGATAAAGGTTTTCCGGTTTAATTAAACGAAGGCATACTGTTACTCAAATTCAAAGGCTTACCGTTCACAGAAGCTACCAATTGACTTAGGTAGAATCACGGCTGAAGAAGTCTTGCTGTCTGACGAACGCTCACGGGACGAGACGATAATGACGGCCTTGAGGTCCGGCCTGGACTCCTCATATTACAGAATAATCAGAGTATTTGTATGCCCGATCTGGAGCAGAATGGGGAGTTTGGAGAAAGGAGTCACAAGCTATAGACATCTTAATCCGGAGGCGGAGTTGATTCATCATTTAGCAGCAAGGGCGAGACAGAGCGGTTCTTTTATACTTCCTCACCAGGGGTAGGGGAGGCTTGGGACGAGTTCGCAGGATTGGGAAATATTTTACCAAGGTGCTCAGGAGTCGAAAATTCAAGAATGTTCGAACAGGAAGTGACGTCGTCCATGACGCGATACCATAGGACATGATCTCCGATAAATTGTGGTCGGGTGGGGAGTGATCAGAGGTTGTTCTTTTACACAAGCTTTATATGCAGTTGAGGGAGCAGTGTTCTGTGAGGAGGCACTACAGTTTCAGCTATCGCATTGTTTGATCCATTTCTAAATGCTTCTTGTGGAGGCCAGACCTTCTTCTGCACGACTGTCCCATAAACATAGGAAACAAGGATGCTTCGTGTAGACTGTTTGCTTCCGAAGTATAATAGAGACTACTTGAAAAGAAATTTAGCAGAGTATGTAATTTCAAAGTGTAATATTTCTATAAAAAATTCAAAGTAATATTTCTTAAAAATCCTGTATGCCGATTCATTAAATCATTGTATTAGAGCTAATTGGATATATGTACACCTTATTTTGAGTTTATTGAGTTATGTTGTATACCATCTCAATTAGGATAAGTTCCCCATTAACTCAAAAGGATGCATTAACCTATAGGGACACACTTCAACAAAAAATATAACTAAAAAATGACTCATGATTTCCAGATTTGCATTCTTGTAAAATGTAAGTTGACCAAAAGGTGTATACAAGTATTAACAATTAAAAATGAAAATGTCACTATCAAAGAGCTTATAAATGCCAAGTGTAAAATGATCTTACCTTTAAGTCACCACATATCCTCAAATTGTGGGTAGAGTAATTTATTGCATCCAGCAATTTTTTCATATTTTCATAACTTTCAGTAAGTTAGATTGAATGGCCTTAGGAACGGAAGCTATCTTGTTACCAATATTAAGTAACATAGCTTTTAGACTTCTACTGGAGGAATCTATGAAAAGTCTTTCATTCAAATGGTCTGTAGGGAATTCCAAGGACCTCAACAAGTTATTTAATATTGGCGCAGTATACTAAAGAGCTGGAAGAATGCTGTAAAAAATAGCTTTAAACCTTTTCTCATCAATTTCTGTACCCCCCAAAATGTTGTTTCTTTAGCGAGAAGATTACTTTCACGAAGTCGAGAGCCAAGAAGTTGTGCATTCTCCTTTGAAAGCCCCAGATCCCTGGTCAGGTCATTTAACTGAACTTGAGTAAATGGTGTTGCGACGATATCAAGTGTGGAAACCTGATAAGACTCAGATGTGTCATAATCTTTATCAACTTCCATATTAATCTCTGCATGGAGCTCTATATGTTCAGGGGAAGAAGGTATAGGAATTCCTGGACAATGGGGCAGGGGTTTGATGGCAAAAGGAACATCCGGATATGCCACACTATGTTTATTCTTCTTATTTATACCTGTGGAAAATATAATTGCATATTACATAAAGAAATTGATTTGGAGTTGCAGATAGTACATAAATGTTTAGTAAAATATATATTCATGCTGAATTGAACAATGTTATTTTTAATTTTATGCTAAGTCTATGCATAATAATGACATTTTCAGGAGCCAGTATAATACAGAAAGCTTAAATACTTGATGCAATGCTCACCTTTAAAATTTGTCATGCAAAAATAGCAGTCCGTAGTGTGGTCCTTGCCCAGCATGTGAACACCAAAAGAGAGAGACTTCTGTTCGCCCTGACTCCAACCTCTTAAACTTATGTAGCATCCCTTGCAGTTGATATGTGGTGCAAAACTTTTATCTTGATCTCCTATCCTTACTCCAAATCATGCATGATACACAGATTTAATTACAGGAGAGATTGTACATTGCTGCTCGGAAAATTCACTTTGCCGCAAACATAGAAAAATCTGTCGGAGCTATTCTTACATTTTCTGTTCATTTTTAACTCAACCACTTTTATTATTATTATTATTATTATAAGGCTAAGCAAAATTCTAACCTGCAAAAATATAAACTTATTAACATAATTAGTTAAAATGTACACAAAATATACTGCGAATACAGTAGTGCAAAAACTATTGAAATTTTGATGTAATATAGGACATGTATAAACTATAAAATTATTATCACCCCTAGTATTGCAAAAACTAGACCTGATAGAGAAAAAGGGATGCCAGATTCGGATTGAGGAGGTCAATTTTATTAAGAAACACTGCAGAAAACCTAAGGTACATTTTTGACGCAGACCAGTGTTATCAAGCTTTATTTCCTACATTTTTGAAGGGCGGGCATGCTAATTTTGACATAATGATATACAGATATTGCTCCTATAATGAAATACACCGTTATAGCAATTCAGCTAATAACTACAATAATCGATCAATAATTGTATTAATTATTCCTGAAAAAATTTTATTCAATAACATTTTCAAGTAAATGATAGCGCGCTTTAAGAATATATGCATGTGGATTCTCATGAAATTATTGCAATATATTAACCTTTGTTGTTTGTATATGTCTTCCTTTATTTAACTTCGTTATATACTTGTAGCCTACGTAGTGACCAATTATCGGAACGCTTCAGTATTCAGTCGTTATAAGAGCTTAACCTGTACTACTAATACTATAATTGTAAATAACATTTGTAACTCATACGAGGGGTGGTCAATAAGTTTTGCAATTTGGATATAAGGAAACGAGATATGAGGAAAAGTGTTTTATTATTTTTCAATATAACAACCCTCGACTTCAATGCACTTGCGCCACTTGTCCCTGGGGCTTCGAATTCCCGACAACCAGAAATCTCCTAACTGCTGTGGAATCCACTCCTGGACGGCGAGCTGGACATCTTCATCGTCTCCAAATCGGCGTCCACGCAGTGCAGCCTTGAGCTGGCGCAATAAAAAGTAGTCGCTAGGGGCCAGATCTGGACTGTAAGGGGAATGGTTGAGCTCCTCGAATCCGCACTCGCGCAGGACAGCTTGTGCAAATCTGGTCATGTGGACTTTGACGACGTTGAAGTCGATCATGGGGCGTGAGGTTTCTAGGGACCCAACGGGCAGAGACCTTGGTCATGGCCAAATTGTCGTGAGTGATGTTGATAACACTTCCATGTGAAATTCCAAGTTCTCGCTCGATTTCTTCGACCTTCACCCGTCGATTTTTGAGGATCATTCTCTCGACACGGGCCACATTGTCCTCGTTGGTCACGTCTGACGAGCGTCCTGGACGGGGGTCATCTCCAAGGGACTCGCGACCATGACGGAACTCCCTATTCCAGCGAGCAATGGTTGCATAGGAAGAGGCGGTGTCGGTGTACACTGCAACCATGCGTTCATGGATCTCTTTTGCATTCTTGCCTTCCTTGGTTAACAATTCGATCACTGCGCAGTGCTCAACCTTCTTCATTGTTGAAAAGTTTGTGACTGACGATCTGCGATCAGCTACTGCTTCTTAAATAGACGAGGCAGGAGCGTGCGGCTGCAGGTCCTGACTTGTCATAAAATGTCCTAACACCCCCACAAACAGCCATCCCCCTTCCTCTGTTTTGCCCTACCGATTCGCATAACTTATTGACCGCCCCTCGTAACTTACCTTTAATTAATCTCACAAAAGCTGGTTGCTCTATGGTTGATAGGGGATGCACACCTTGTATGATAAAATCTTTAAACAGCTTATCAACAACAGATTGTTTGACCTTCTTTGTATTCATCGCAAAACCCCCTGGTAATGTCTTTACTTTAACACTGCTGCATGAAGGACCATACTCAAATACTAAACATTTTCTTTTTTAATCTTTTCTTTAAACTGTCACGTAGTTATCCGTTTTTTGCGCCAAAGCAAAAAGCGGTTTTGCGCCAAAGAAAAAAAGCGGTTTGCGCGTCCCAGATACTCATGGACTACCGAAAACTTTTCGTGGTCGGGAACCACCGGGGGAAGAAGTTCATTTGATACCACGATACAGGTACACCCGGCATCGCGGATGAGGGTGCAGACTCGGCACCCATTAACGTTTCCGTTTTCAAATTTTCAACTTCCTGGATAATTCTTGTCGAAGAGGAAATTAATATGGTGCCCTGATGCACTAAGACACAAGATTGGAGCTGGGATTTCTGGTCGCGATGGAGGGGTAGCGGGAGCAGCATTCACCTGGTGGACTTGGTGAATGGGATTACCACGGAGTTGAGAATTTAGGGGGCAATATGAGCGCGTGTGGCCTTCGACACCGCACGCAAAACATACGATTTGCCTACGAGGAAAAGTTGACGCCGGGGGATTAGAGATGAGGGGCTTAACATCACGGGGTTCCGATGGAGGGAAACTTCTGGGCTTTAAGGGGCCTGTAACCTTAGCGAACTTTTGGGAGTTCTTATGAGGGAACCACGAGTTATTAATTTTATTCTTGGGGGTGAAGGGGGAGGGTTTTATTTTCCTTCGGGTATAGGTTGTAACTCACCGCATAGATATCTGCTTCTTCTATGCACTCTTTGAATGAGTTGAACTGACGATCCTTCACAAAGGAGCGGATCTATGCGGTTAGCGACGCTAGCAACTGATCCCTTAGAACAAAATCTACTAGGGACTCATAATCGTGGGGGACTTTCGATGCGTCCAACAGAAAATTGAAATTACGGGAAATAGTATATCCAAAATGACGGAAGGTCGTATATGGCTAGATGCGGGCGTGGTGAAATTTGGAGCGGTAGAAGTCAGGCATAATATTTTACTCCGCGAGAAGTTCAGATTTGAGGGTGGAATAATCCACCATAGCTTCCAGGGAAGGGATACACATAGGTCTCGGAGCGGGGAGCTAAGGAGACGAAGAAGCTTAGCAACACCGTCCGTCCCGATGTCCCAATGATTAATTTCAAAAAAGTTCTCGAAGTGAGTGAGAAAGAATCCGAAGTCCTCTCCTTCGAACGTTGGGAGTTTAACAGAAGCGGATTGTGGGGCTTTTGTACTGGAATTTACTGAACGGGCTTCGAGCCGATCGCGATTTAATTCTAATTCATATTGACGAATTCTCTCGCGTTCTTCGCTCTCTCTACTTTCTTTTTGCTCAGCTAATTCTCTGATCTCTTTTTGTTCAGCTAATTCTCTAATCTATATTTGTTCAGCTAATTCTCTAATCTCTTTTTGTTTACGTTCAGCTTTCTCTTGTTCTTTTCGTTCTCTTTTATAAGCTCTCTCATTTCTCTCTTTTTCATGTATATAAGTGACAAGGTCTTTGCCACTTAAACCAAGGGATTCTTCTTGGAGTCTAATGGACCGTCGGCACGGGACAAAGACGGCTTGAGTCACAAATTACTGACACGCGGAGGCATATGCTTGTTTAGACGCGGAAGTTTTGCTATCCAAATACCCACACTAATATAATACACGATTAAAGAAATAAAAAAAATAAAATAATGGAGTCTCCTTGAGATGAGAATGGTTCCGACTCTACTAATCCGTAGGTGATTAAAGTGACCGTGTGAGAAGCTCTCTCTCCTAACAAAATTTTCCTATTAAAGGTTCTCGGTCCATAGACACACTAAGCGATAAATAAATATGGCAGGGTTGTTTCCTGTTTTGCTGTGTCTTTGCTACTCAAACGGGACTCAGCTTTGAAAATTACAATAAAGTTAAAGGGTTGCCTTTAAAAAATCTCTCCAAACAACTTTTAAAGACCCAGACACCCCTGATCACCAGATTTTATAATAGAGCGATGTATGTATGTATATGTCGTGGAATGGCCAGACCCTCTCTCTCTCTCTCTCTCTCTCTCTCTCTCCCTATATATATATATATATATATATATATATATATATATATATATATATATATATATATATATATATATATATATATATATACGAGGGGCGGTCAATAAGTTTTGCAATTCGGATATAAGGAAACGAGATATGAGGAAAAGTGTTTTATTATTTTTCAATAAAACTCCCCTCGACTTCAATGCACTTGCGCCACTTGTCCCTGAGGCTTCGAATTCCCGACTAAGAGAAAACTGCCGACTGCTGTTCAATCCACTCCTGGACGGCGAGCTGGACATCTTCATCGTCTCCAAATCAGCGTCCACGCAGTGCAGCCTTGAGCTGGCGCAATAAAAAGTAGTCGCTAGGGGCCAGATCTGGACTGTAGGGGGAATGGTTGAGCTCCTCGAATCCGCACTCGCGCAGGACAGCTTGTGCAAATCTGGTCATGTGGACTTTGACGACGTTGAAGTCGATCATGGGGCGTGAGGTTTCTAGGGACCCAACGGGCAGAGACCTTGGTCATGGCCAAATTGTCGTGAGTGATGTTGATAACACTTCCATGTGATATTCCAAGTTCTCGCTCGATTTCTTCGACCTTTACCCGTCGATTTTCGAGGAACATCCTCTCCACACGGGCCACATTGTCCTCATTGGTCACGTCTGACGTGCGTCCTGGCGGGGATCATCTTCTAGGGACTCACGACCATGGCGGAACTCCCTGTTCCAGCGAGCAATGGTTGCATAGGAAGGGGCGGTGTCGGTGTACACTGCAACCATGCGTTCATGGATCTCTTTTGCATTCTTGCCTTCTTTGGTCAAAAGTTTGATCACTGCGCCGTGCTCAACCTTCTCCATTGTTGAAAAATTTGTGACTGACGATCTGGGATCAGCTACTGCTTCTTAAACAGACGAGGTAGGAGCGTGCGGCTGCAGGTCGTGACTTGTCATAAGTTGTCCTAACACCCCCACAAACAGCCATCCTCCTTCCTCTGTTTTGCCCTACCGATTCGCAAAACTTATTGACCGCGTCTTAAGGTCGTTCGCGGTGGTAGGTGGGAAGTCTAATAGTGCTGCTTACTAAACCAAGTCGAAGGATTATAGAGACGCTCGGTGAGGTGGCTTTCAGAAGCCTGTGGGGCCGCCTCCACACACTCGTACGATTTGGGAGAATGGTCGGTGACTCCTTCCGGAGGGAATTGTGATAACGTTGGCGTAGATGTGTGGGATAGGTTTGTTGGAATGAAAGAAATGTATGCGATGGATGGACTGCATTTGAGTAGGAGGGGGGTAGATGTGTTGTTGGGAGGAGTATGATCGTGTTATTAGGTCTTTGCGAGCGGGAAACTAGATACTAATAGTGGTCAGGGAATTATGAGAGGACATTATAGTACTGAAAGTAGAATGGACTTGGCAGATTACAGAAATAGGTTCCGAGGCGATAGAGGTGAGGTCATTCAGGTTTCAAGAGGTGCTTCAAGGATAGGGGGATTAAATTGTTTTTATATAACTGCTCGTAGTCTTTGAAATAAGAAGGATGAGCTATTTAGTTATATTAGCAATGAGGATATAGATATATTATGTGTTACTGAATCATGGGTTAATGAAATAGAATTTAGTGACACTATAAGTGGATTTGATTTACAGGGCTTTTATATGTACATTAGTCAAAGGACAGGTAGGATTGGTGGAGGAATAATTATCTATATAAAAAACAACATTGTTTCAAGTTTAAATACTTCAATAAAGCAGGATGGAATTGAGTCACTTTGGATAGATATTATGTTCAGTAAAAATAGAATGGTGCATTTGGGAGCTTTTTACAGGCCACCTGGGCAGACTGATGATATGGATGAACTAATGATAAGGGAAATAAGTAAGGGATGTGAAACAGATGCAGTTATTATTGGGGACTTCAACTTAAACTCTGTGGACTGAGAAAATATGATAGGTAGGGATAGAACAAGTGGCAGGTTCATAGAATGCTTTGAGGATAATTTTTTTGAATCAATTTGTTAATGAGCCAACGAGGGGGGACAATATATTAGATTTAGTACTTTCTAACAGTGATCATTCAGTTGAAGAATTGACTGTTGGGGAAGCATTGGGAAATAGTGACCATCAGATAGTTCGTTTTAACTTGGAAATTGAGAAGGGTAAAATAACCGAGAATGCTGTAAAAGTTCCAAATTTTCATAAGGGAGATTATGTAAAACTCCGAAGCTTGCTAAATTTTGTAGACTGGGATGTAAAATTCAGAGGTAAAAATGCTTATGGGATGTGGGATACTTTCAAGCATATAATAAATGTAGTCCAAGAACAATGTATCCCAATGAAGGCCATTAGGAACAAAAATAGGAAACCATTATGGTGGAATCAGGAGATAGCTAGAAAAATTTCAGAGAAGAAAAGGGCATATAAAAAATTACAGGTAGAAAATAATATTCAAAATTTAAGTGATTATAGAATGGCTAGGAATGAGTTAAATAAGATTATAAAGAAGAACAAAAGGGTGTCAGAAATTAAATTAGCTCAGGATAGCAACAAAGATCCTAGAAAGTTCTTTAGTTACTATAAAATTAATAATAAGTCTGGCAGAGTTAAAATAGGACCTATCAAATATGAAGGGGTTGTGAGAGAAACTGATGAGGAAATAGTTGAGGTACTAAATGGTCATTTTGCATCAGTATTTACAAAGGAGAAACTAAATAGTCTTATTTATAGTACTCATGGGTCAGGGAAAGAGGTGTTTACTACCATTAGTGTGGATTGGAGGATGATAAAAGAACTAATAGGTGAGTTAGATACTATCAAGGCCTCCGGCCCTGATAATATTCATTCTAGGATACTTAAAGAAGGGGTAGAAAGTATCTCAATAGCTCTGGAGAAGTTGTATACTAGGTCACTGGAATATAGAGAAATACCCGATGATTGGTAGAGAGCGAATGTAGTCCCCATTTTCAAGAAGGGTAGTAAAGAGGATCCAAATATTTTTTGACCGGTTAGCCTAACTCCTGTAGTCTGTAAAATTCTTGAGAAAATAGTTAAAAAAGGGATTTGCCAACATCTAGAGAGGGAGGAGTTAATCAGCGATGCTCAGCATGGGTTTAGATCAGGTAGATCATGTTTGACTAATTTACTAGACTTTCTGGAGTTTGTAACAGATCAAGTAGATAAGGGAGAGAATGTAGATATAATTTCCTTAGATTTTAGTAAAGCATTTGATAAGGTACCACATAGGAGACTAGTTCATAAATTAAAAATGATTGGGATATGTGGGGATGTTTCAAATTGGATAGCTGCGTGGCTGAAAGACAGGAAGCAAAGGGTAGTGCTAAATGGTGTAAAGTCAGAGTGGAGGGATGTTATCAGTGGGGTTCCTCAGGGATCAGTTCTCGGTCCATTATTATTTGTCATCTATATAAACGATCTTGGGAAGGCAGTTAATTATAAAGTGTCAATTTTTGCGGATGATGCCAAATTAGCAGCTGTAGTTAAAGATATTGATGATAATTTTAAAATGCAGGGGGATTTAAATAAATTTTTATCCTGGGCACATAAGTGGCAAATGACTTTCAACCTTGATAAGTGCAAAGTTATTAACATGGAAAAAGATAATAGAGAATTTAACTATGAAATGGATGGGCATTGGCTTAGCTCAGTAGAGGATGAGAAAGATCTAGGAGTAGTAATAGATAAGTCATTAAGGTTTTCTAAGCAGTGTATTGAAGCAAGAAATAGGGCAAATAGAGTGCTGGGTTTCATTAAGAGAAATGTCAGTTACAAAAGTAAGGAGGTTATTCTTAAACTCTACAACTCTTATGTTAAGCCACATCTAGAGTACTGTATACAGGCATGGTCCCCACATTTTAGACACGATATTAACCTTCTCGAGTCAGTGCAACGGAGGGCAACAAAGATTATTCCTTTTCTGAGGTACCTTGAATATATAGATAGACTGAGGGTATTAAATATGTTCTCGTTCGAAAGGAGGTGTGTGAGGGGATATGATTGAGCTCTTTAAATTTTTTTCTGGATAGATAAATTGGATGTTAGCAAGTTTTTTGAGTTAGATGATGGAAATCGGACTAGAGGTCACCACTTGAAAATTAAAAAGCAAGGGTGTAGATTGGATTTAAGAAAATATTTTTTCACCAATAGAGTGGTAGACTTCTGGAACAAATTGCCGCGGAGGGTAGTAGGTAGTGCAAATTTAAATGTATTTAAGAGTAGGTTGGATGAGTTTATGGGGAGGGAAGGTTGTGATAGTTCCTAAGTTTTGTATATATTAATATTGTTTGTATATATCTATAGCTGCATGATTTAGTTCTTGACAAGCCTTGATTGGTGATGCCCTTGTTTCTGGACGCAATCCTCTGGATGTAGTTTTCCTGGGAGTTTGGGTGCCTTAAAAAAGAGGCCGTTTGACTGGGATGACCTATGATGAGCCCTTGTGGCTTTTGTCATCTGTTATATTATATTGTGGGGGACTTTGGTGATGGTGCTTTTTGTGGGTGGGTTTTGACGGATGCGGATGACCTTTAATAGGCCTTTATGGCTTTTGTCATCGGTGAAATTATGTTCTGTTATGTTATGTTATGTAGAATGTTCAACGAACTTTGATCTATAACGGAAAGGCAGGAATATTGGGTGAAAGGCGGCCATTGGAGACGATGAAATCAGTCCCTAAGCAAATACAGCTGGGATGTGATAACGGCGTAGGATGTACCCTCGCCATGGTTCAGCCGTGCTTTCAAAGCTCCATGTAGTGATCTTGGGCCCCCTTGGGTACAGAAGGGCAAGTGGTCGCCCTTCGACCTTATTTTGATATATATATATATATATATATATATATATATATATATATATATATATATATATATATATATATATATATATATATATATATATATATATATATATATATATATATATATATATATATATATATATATATATATATATATACACGAGTATATTGCAAGTAATAAGTAATAATGAACCAATTATTCAAAATGCTGAAAGTTAGTTCCCGGAGCTCCTATCACCTTTTGCGTCATTTCCAAAAGACCTTTGAGAGTACACTCAATCTACGAATATTTACCAGGTGTCAAGATAATACCGATAACCAGATAAAGTTATTATTCAACATGCTTCTATAAAATGAAATTGCAGGGCACCCATATAGACTATGGAGTTTCTGCGCAAATACTAACTTGGTGGTTGTATAAATAGAGAAATACGGAATTGAATAAAACTTGAGGGCTAATTTTACTTGTCTCGTCAGAATTAGTTATAACAGCAAACGTTTGCCACTTTTATGAAAAAGTGTAGGGTCAGGAAATTTAAAGAGAACGCAAGTGGTAAAATACCATACGTAGAATTCGAAGATACAAAGCATCATGTCGGTTCAAACTATATCATGCAAGGTTGCTGTCAGGTATGTTATGTTCATGAATTCATTCATTTGATATTTATTAAAAAAAAGTTTCGTAAAGAAGGTGAAGTTAAAAATGAAAATACGTGGCAAATATAAAGCTCCTTTCAGCCAGGGATACAACATGAACAGATATAGAATCATTTAATAGAGAAATCTTGAACATTCTGACAAACTAAACTCCCCCTCCGCTCTGTCTGTGTGAAATTAAACAACCATTAGGCCTAATGCAAGGCCTAATATTGGCGCTCCTATGGAATTATCGTGATATCAGCTTCCAATTAGAGAATGCTTTACGGAGGTGTTTCGCGTTAGGATATAAATTCTGTTTCTGGATTTCGTCAAGGAAACTACTTGTTGGAGTGTATTCGGCAGATCACTCTTGACTTAAAAATCTTTCTGAAACTCATTGAATTAATTATCAATCTAAGTAGAAAAAACATCATGAGTAGAAGGGAAATTACAGACTTTAACGAAGGTTACCGCATGGTTTTTTATTGGCTCAGTTACCATGGCTCTCATAAATCCATGAGGCTTTTATTCTCGAAGTTTGCAATTTCTGTCACCGTTCACATTTGCTAAAGTCTTATGACCCCGGGTAAGAATGGCTGTCATACAGTTGAAGTATCATTCATATGCCTAATATTTAGGGTTGTATGAGTTTGTTGCCTTGGCATTCCCTGCGATCACAAATCCATTGCCACTATTACTATATCATTTGCTTATATCACCTCCTACCTGTTCTCTCCTGAAATCGAGCTGTATTTCAATAAAGCATTTGTTTCTGTGCCTCGCCGTCCATTCCTGATAAAACTAAATGCTCACGGAATTATACAAAGCTTTTGAAATTAAATAAAAATAGTTGAACAGAAGGAAACTAGATGTTGTTTTGGACAGCCTGGAGTCTGGATGGACCCTTGTGACCATCTTTGTACCACAGCCGTCCGTTTGGGGTATGGTACTATTTTTATATTTGTAAATGACATCAACGAACAGTTCATTATTTACAAATAAAAAAAATGTCCATGTTAAATTATTGGACCCAAGGATATACGTAGATTTAATTGCTTTTGAACTTTAAATGTAAATCTAAGGATACTTTTCTACTTCTCTGTTATTTATTGGTTCGAGCACAATGAGAGTCCACGGTACAACTTTTGTTACCTTTCGCTCAGAAAGATAAAGTAAATTTAGAGAGTTGTGCGACACCACAAAACTAGTCTAAACTTAGCGAATTGTCTTTGGCTTTGCAGGTAACTAATTGAAGTATATCAAATTTTCAAGTGTTTTACTAAAATAAATCCCAATAATTTTTCGAGCCTTCATTTGAGAGTACAAACAAATCAAGCAGACTCAAACTAAACAATACATCATAGACATTTTCAGCCTAATATTGTGGGCAACTAGTTCACCCGTAAGTTAATAGCTGACCTCATACTCTCCATAGAAATGACCTTCAAGTACATCGATAAATTAAAACTCGATTGGATCAACATTTTGCCAGAACAGATATTATTTAAATTCACATAAGAACAGATAGGAATCTTATTCCAAAAAACAAAAACGAAAAATACCTAAACTTGTACTTGTTGTTTTCAACAATTGAGACGCGAAAAAAGAGAGAAGAAACTCCAACTGCAATATGATACAGGCTTCAAATTTTGGTGAGAATGTCATTTCTGTTATCAGGCCTTAGAAAAACAATTTCATTTCTGGTTAATCTTTACTTTCACTTGCTACCAGGAGCAGAGCTGGTTACTACACTTGCATCGTCAACAATGCAAGTGGCACTATCAGCCAATGGAAAGGTCAGTACAACTTTGACTTGACCTCGACTTCATCATTTTCCCTGGCTTATATAGTCAGGGGATCCACGCCTACTCTCTAACCCGATGGACACATAGGCAAGAGATAGACTCATATCCTTCAAAGAAGAGAGGCAACTCCGCAACTTCCAACGACCATATTCAGCCAAGTTTGCACACTTCTTTTGAAAATGATCCACTCCAACACTTCAATTCAAATTCTCAGCAGACACACCACTGCTTTTAAGAACCTCGCTCGGGAAGTCAGACACGAAAAATATTCACAAACACAGAATTCTGTGAGCCCGTTCATCTTTCCGTGCCACCAGCGTCGAAGCGGAAAGGCTTCGCTTGATCAACCGTGATCTTCAATAAACACGCCCTAAGGTATATCCAGCGGTGCGGCTTTCGAAGTGAGGGCACAGTCAGTACGCTGATGCGCCCTCTGTGAGGGCAGTGCATGGTTTAAACTCATGCTTTTCCTTCGGGACTGTGCGAATGCTCTTCATAGTGTGATCATAGTCACAGGAATGACGACATTTTCAGAAGATAGGAAGGAAATTGATCTTACACCGCAACATCTCTTCAATAAATCTTATGTGGACAGGTTCTTGTCTGTTACAAAATACTCTTCACACTCTCATTTCATTCAAGCACGATTTTCTCCTCGCCTTTTCTAATCGCATCTTCGAATATTAACGGCTGGTCGATCGAGTAAACAGCATCAAAGGACTACAGATTACCTCTCTTTCTAATTTTAAATTCTGTTGGGAATTTATGGCTATATTTTATTTCTAAAGATGACACGTGAAAGAGGAAGCTTCCAATTTGGCGTCACTTAACTTTGCAAATCCACGTTACCCCGACATCCGATGACCGAGAGCGAACATCTCATTTGAAAATGCGAAAAGTTGCGGCCACAATTCAACATCCTTTGCCAAATGCTTCGCTGAGAGTTCACACGAATGCGAGTTTGGAGGGATTGTAAGGAACCATGGAAGAACTATACTTTGACTGGTTCTCCTCCTCTTCCCACAGGCTGACCTCAGCCCAAAAGAAAATGCTCGTCTTTTTAAAGGAATTACTTGCAAATTATAGGTGGTGGGAAAGTTTTCCCCTTAATACAAAGTTGCTTTGTCACATTTAAAATGGACGACAAAGCGCGCAGCTTAGAATTTACCATAGTAGTAAAACAAATCCTTTTGATTACTCGTATGTTAGATTTCATTACCTTACACGTGAATAGGATAAAATGGTCAAAACCTATTAACTTTCTTCTTGTCCTTTTTCCAAACACAATTTTGGGGGACATACATAAATCGCAAACAAACGGCACACAACTTGTCAATGTTGCCTCCATCTCCAAGACCCGAGACCCCAACTCTCGAGAGTGAATATCTTTGTAGCAACAATTTGATTTCGACCACCCTCATTTAAAAGAAAAAATTATGTTAAAAAATAATTTAAAGCTGAAATCAACGAGGGAAATCTCCGGCAGAAGGTTTGTAGGGTGAAAGCTGACTTTTTCATTGAGTGGAATCAACATGAGGCATCACACAAACTTTACAGCTCTCTTCAATCCATATTCCTAGGTCTGTTCAGAAAATTACACTTCACCACTCTATATTGATATGTACAATAGGTCTGAACACTTGTTCAGAACTCGTTTTGAGCGACTTATTTTCGTTTTCTGCACGGAATGGCATGTTTTAATATTAAAACCACCATTTCCTTCATAAACAAACACTTCCTTTGACCATCATTGTATATCTTGTCAACCTACGCGTACGTTCACGCAAATAAAGCTACATTTGCAACAGTTACCACTGTTAGACAAACGCTCTTCTCCAATTCACTTTTTATTTCGGGTCAATATACTCTATTTAATTCTTTTAATTATATCTTATTAAACATGGATAGATGTACTAAACTGGTAGAAATGGTTCTTTTCCAAGATCTCTCCTCGACGGACGCGATTAATGACTTTTTAGATATTTGGATATCTCATTTTGAGGTGCCCAAACTAGTTGTCTCAGGCAATGGGAACACTTTTCGTTCTATTATCTTTTTCCAACTTTACTCAATCGTTCAGAATCAAATACATTTCCCGTTACTATAACAATTTTAAGATGAATGGAATCATCGAGTGGTTTCACAGCTTTGGGAAGGGTATTGCTAGTGGAGTTTTCTTCGCATCAATGCATTCTCGATTTTCCATTAGGGTCTTTTTCGTACCGAATGCAAATGAAAGCTGTCGGGGCAATTTGTCCCCTTCACTCAGTCGTCTATGGCACTTTCTTACGACTTTCTGGGACGCTTCTATAGTTAGGGAAGGGAGAAGTTCTCTTCCAGTTTTAAATTTGCTCAAGTTTTTAAAGCCGAAATAGGAGATGGCCAACCTTAGTTTACGCGGTCAGGTGCAGTGTACATTTACTGAATGATTTCTGCTCATTTACATTTATGATTCTTAAAAAACGAGGACCTTCACCTAAATTTAAACCATCTTATTCATGATCATATTCGATTATCTAGTAAATAGCAAACGAGCGAATTATTTCACCGTTTTAATTTCTCCAAATTCGATTAGAATGGTTTCAATGCGTCAATTAAGTCTGCTTATCTCCAAGCGAGAGAACCTGGGATAAAAAGCAATGAAAATGTTTCGTTTAGCCATAAAAAAAAATATGGGTCGCTTCCAACTTGAGATGAATGAAATTTTGGTTTCAATCTTTTACCGCACGATCACGGCCGCCTCGTTTTAGAACATTTGTAAATTATCACAATGCAAATAATTCAAAATGCGAGTTGGCAACTTAGTGATAATTGAAATTGCGTCTTTGAGGCTTGCTACATTGTTTACCTCATCCTAGGAAACAAATTTTAGCAAACAATCCAATACGATGCCTTTGAAATCGGGTAGAGGAAAAAGTACATTAGGACGATAAAAAGAACTATATAAAAAATAATTCTTCCTCGTCACCAAGTACTCATCTACTCACTGAGTAATACAGTCTATATATTCGCATATCTGAAATACTAGTGTCATTTATCCTTCATTTTATTAATTTTATTTCCAAGGGTTATACCACCAGAAACACCAAAAATTTACATACAAGGGAGTTATGATTTTATTGCGCAATATATCTTTATTTTGCCTCTAATGTTTTTATATATCTTAGAGGAAATTCTCGAAAAAATGGAATCTAATCGGACTTTGTGTTTATGTACTTAGACTTTTGTTAATTTTGGTTAATAGTTGCGCTTAAAAATTGTGTGTGTTTTCATTCTTTTGTAGTAGCTTTTGTAACATACATCTGACAAGCATTTTCATTAAGTGGTTGCTCCTGTAGCATCAGAATTCCAAGATTCAGCAATGCAAGAAGGCCCGTTTTGCACAATGACTCGTTATCACCTAACGAACGCATGACACACTCAAGCGCCATTCTCACCAGTAGGCTCGTTCTCTCTCATTCTCTCTCTCTCTCTCTCTCTCTCTCTCTCTCTCTCTCTCTCTCTCTCTCTCTTTCTACAGGTGTTCTATGCGTTCAGTTTGTAAGAGTACTTAAAGCAAAATATTAAATTATATAATCCAAATCAATAAACCATTCAGGTGGCAGTAGTTGCATCACCCTTACCAATGATATATTGTGAAATAATATAATAATTACTTTAGCTTTTTGAAACTATTTCCATAATTTATTAGGTTAGATTAGAATCTTATTTTTCAAGTTTGTCACTAGATTAGATTAAAAGTTGTGCAGATGTTCTTCAGTCTTTATATTTAAATATTGATTATATGGAGGTGAGAAGAAATCTGAATTGGAACGGAATTGCAACGCTTCCTTCTTCTACTTCGCATCGAGAAGACGCATTAGTTGTTCTATAGCATCGACTTAATATCCTTGGATATCTCTGGGTTGTCTCTAGTCAAAAGGGAAATTCTAGGATTTCTAGAATGGAAATAAGATTCTCCTCTTCGTTACACTAAGTAAAGAAGTTTAGAAATCTATCATAAAAATTAGGTCAGTCTCCCTGCGTCCGATGGGGAGTTTCATTTGAATTTAGTTAAGGAGTGAAAAAAGGGTGAGTTAACTTTTTCGTAAGAGATTTTCCTTCATCAAAACATTAGAATTACGATGATATTATTTAATTAAAGAAATATGAGCCTAACTTGGTGTGATCGTTCAGTGGTCGAAAGAAACGGAAGTAGGCAGATAGATGAAGATAAAAAAGAGTTAGCAATGGAAGTAGATAGTAATGTTATAATAAGAGGTAAGGGCAAAAGCACCCGTCCATTTCCTGAATGTTGAAAAAAGTGGGGTTAGAGAGAATGCATCGTGTATACAGAATGCATTTCAAGATCCCAATGCTTCTATTTCCCTTCGTTATGGAATGCAAAATCTTAGTCCTTTCTTTGAGTCCTCATTTTTGTTCATATGTACAAATGGCTGGTGGCGTTGCCCACTAGCCGGAGAGTGCAAATCATGTTGCTTTATGAGGTTTCTTAGTCTTTATCAGCCTTTCATCCACCCCCAACCCCTCGAGCACGCATGAGTTCAGATTTGTATTTGCACAGGTGCAGCTTGTACGAAGCCTCCTTTAAATCATGGCACTCTTTTTCATCTCTGATTATTTTTTATCTGTCATTCTCGTCATTTTTGCCGACTGAGTGTAACATCAACTCTCCTCTCCTTCTGTCTGGTCGCTGCCCCGAAGTGACAAGGCGATGATCAGCTCAACGGCGTCACTGACCACCCAAAACAAGTCACAACCGGCCTCTAAAGGAATGAACTTTCTCGTGACCGCCTTCTTCCTCGCCGCCCAGATGTCGGGGGCGGGATTCCTTGCCCTTCCCAAAGCTATCGCCGATTCAGGTAACTGCCCAGGGTTTTTTTTTTTAATTTTAGGAGCCCATCTAGCGGCTGCCTACTTGGAAATAAGTCACTGTACTCAACACAGCCTATTACTAGGCTATAGTAAAAAACAAATAACAATATGTGGATAACAAATAACACAGGAACATGCACAGGAACATGCAACCTAAAAAAGGTCAAAAGGTCGTATGGTCCGAGGGTCCGTGTGCACGAACCAATCCCGAGTACAAGGAACTAGCAGCAGCGACTCGCTCGCCCCGCTACCGGAACAGGTAACGTGCGCGAAGATCACCCAGAGTGGAACATTTTACAAGAATGTGCCCAACAATCTGGGGAACAACGAAGTCGTCACAATAAGGCGGAGGTGAGTGCTCTATCAAATGGCGGGGGGTCCCGCGAGTGTGTCCAATTCGGAGAGGACAGAAAGCATTGGGGGTAGGTCTATGGGAACAGTTGCTGCTCAATGGCACGTGACATTAAGTTTCTTTCGACCGTCTCCCATCTTCTTTGCCAAGACGCGCGGAGGGCAGCCCGTATTCTTGCCATATAATCGGTGTGAAGGACGAAACGCTGGTCTGGTCGCCCAGTCGTCGCGAACTCTTTGATGCCAGGCTCACGCGTACTGGCGAATAATGCACTATGCACGGCGCAGAGTGAGTGGCATCTCCTCAGCATCAACAAGTAGGCTCTCAATGGGAGAAGTGCGGAAGGCATCGGTCGCCAGGCGAAGGCCGCAATACACGCTTGGCTGCGAATGCATAAAACTCATATCCGTAGTCGAGCTTCGAACAAACAAAGGATCGATAAAAGTAAGCCAGTAGCCCTATCAGCACTACAGACACTGAACATCAAATATCGAAGAATATCCATGGCGCAGGTACAAAAGGCACTAAGGCTGCTAATCAGAGCCTCCCAGGTGAGGCCTCAGTCAAATACAAAAACAAGGAAACGGTGCGAGTCCACCACTTCCAGGCAAAGCGCATTTAGAAACAAGTCTGAGTCACGGTGGAGCCGTTGATGACGGAGGAAGCGCACCACTTTAGTCTTGGCCAAGGAAACCCAAATCCTGTACGCTTCGGCAATAGTGAAAGATGCGGTTTAATGTTTTTTGGAGTTGACACTCTAGAGTTGGCATCTGGGCCGCGCCAAAAGAGATCGAAAGGTAGTCCTCGTAGAGCGTAGAGAAAAGATCTTGCGGCAGCATCGATGTGATACCGTTGATGTTTAGAGTAAAGAGTGCGACACTGAGGACACTTTCCTGTGGGACACACTCTTCCTGCTCCATTGGGCCGGAGGGCCGCCCTGCCCTCGGCCCGATCGTGGCAAGTTTCTCCTGATATCGTATCGCCATTCGGTACCCTAGGCCTTATCCAGATCGAAAAACATCGTGGCGTGGTGCGGTTTACGAAGGAAGGCCTTGCAGACGGCATTTTCCAGTCAGAGCATCCGACGTGGAGTTGAACTTGCGGAAGCCGCACTGTGCAAAAGACAGGTGGCCTCCTCTGTCCAGAAAAAAGGCTAATCTAATGTTTATCAATTTCCATATCAAGTTGCACACGCAGGAGATTAGAGAGATTGGGCGGAAACCGGCTAAGGTTGAGTCATCTCTCTCCGGTTTGCGAAAAGTGAGCACAGTAGCGATTCGTCAAGAGTCTGGAAGGATACCCGCTGTCGTAGAATAGGGTCAAGTTAACTCTTTCTGCGTTTCTCACCCGAGGCCGATGAGGGCTATATGCCTGGGAGATTTATAATACAAGCAGAGTGCGAATTAACTAAATGTAGGTTGGCTTTACAGTCGAGTATATTGGAGGTATCGGGACAATAAAAAAACGGGTACAAAAATAACTTTACTAATATACAAATAAATATTCTTTTGCAAGGTTAACAGGAGTTTAAAAAGAAGCTATATACACATTAGAGGTACACAACTCAGCGGCTAAAAGTGAGAAAGACTTGGCGGGGACGGTCGTTGTACAAACGAACGAACAATATTGGCCGAGGTTTGCTCGAGACGATGGAGGCTTATACTAGGAGGGTGGGGGGCTAGTAGAGAGAGCACTTACACAGGAGAATTGCGCGTTGCTGTTACCTCGGAGATTTAGTACGAGGGAGTAATCCTTGCCTTAGCGCAAAATTCAAATGATAGTCTCTTGACAATTGCTGTTGTGTGATGAACTTAGATCTTGCTTTCGAGTTAGACACGAATCGATACTGTTGCGTTAGAGTAGCGGGTACGGGGTATACTCACGTTAATTAATCGAGATTTCCCAGAGCTTGAGGGTTTCTGCAAGAATTGTGCAGACATCTGCCTCCTCGATGCATTCCTTGAGAGTACGGCACCTCCGGTCCTTCACGAAGGATCTGATTTCCAAAGGGAGCGAAGTCGATCAGGTCGTCGTATGTACGAGGTACCTTGGACGTGTCAGTCAAAAAATTAAAATTACGCTGTAGAGAGTAGCCTAACTGTCTGGTTTGGTTGAATGCGACAGTGCCTAGATTAGTTCGGTGGATATCCGGGTTCATGTTGTAAGCGGCGAGCAATTCAGCTTTTAACGATGAGTAATCAAATGTTGCCTCTGGTGAGAGGGAGATGCAAATATCCCTGAGTTGGGAGCTCGACATGGGCAATAATTGTGCTACGCCGTCCATCT
This sequence comes from Ceratothoa steindachneri, assembly GCA_963969495.1. Classification (NCBI taxonomy): domain Eukaryota; kingdom Metazoa; phylum Arthropoda; class Malacostraca; order Isopoda; family Cymothoidae; genus Ceratothoa; species Ceratothoa steindachneri. The sequence continues at coordinate 168,502,058 of OZ018324.1, forward strand.
TGATGTCACACTGGTTCACCTCGAAGATCTTTGTGAAGTGGGTGAGATAAGACCTGAAGTCTTCGCCTTCTGTAAAGACGGGGAGTTTTATGGTCGCAGGCTGCAGTGAGTCTACTCTAGAACTTGAAGAGTTAATGCACGACAATGAATATGACGGAATTATGGATTCCTTTACGCACGAGTGGGAGTGCGAATGTTTTTTTCTAAACAAACGAAAACACGAACAACAAAGGGGAGGGGGGCGAATCACACGCGAGAGAGCTTTTGTGGTCGAGATCTCACTGTAATTGAGACGAGGGTTACAACATTCCTAGCACAGCAATACGCAGAATAATACTATTTTTTTCTATACCTTCAACTTACGGCACGAGATGAGGCCTTAAAGGACAACAATTCTCTTCCATAGGGAAATAAAATTAATAGTTATACACGGCCACTCGACAATCAATTCACAAAAGAAAAATAAATAGGAACAGGAACAAATACACTTCGCAAATAGGTATGCAATCGTTATTTCTCACCTTTTAAACCCAAGAACCGGAACCAAGATTAGCCAACAATTAACAATTCAACTAAGGTTAACCAATAGATGCATCAAACTTCAATCAATTGATTGACAAAGATTAACCCCAAAACCTGATACCAGTTTAATATATACTAGATAATACTATATGTGGTAGAATAGGGTCAAGTTAACCCTTTCTGCGTTTCCAGTCGTAGCCGATGAGCGCTATGCGCGTGGGAGATTTATAATACAAGCAGAGTGCAATTAACTAAATGTAGGTTGGCTAAACAGTCGCCTATCTTGGAGGTCCCAGGACAATAAAAAAACAGGTACAAAAGTAACTTTATTAATATGCAAATTAATAATCGTTTACAAGGTTAAAAGGAGTTGTAAAACAAGCTATATACACATTAGACGTACACGAGTCTTAGCGGCGAAAAAGGGGGGGAGACTTGGAGGGAACGGTCGCCGTACAAGCAAACGAACAATATTGACCGAGGGTCGCTCGAATAACGAAGCCGACGATGGAGACTTACATTGGATGGTGGGAAGTAGTATAGAGAGCACTCACACAGGAGAGTTGTGCGTTGTTATTACCTCGGAGATTTGGTCTGAGGTAGTAATCCTTGCCTTGGCGCAAAGTTGGAATAATAGTCTCTTGACACTTACTATTTTGGGATCAACTTAGATCTTGCTTTCGAGCTAGATACGAATTGAGACTGTTGCGTTCGAGGAGTGGGTAGAACGAATACGGGGTAGACTCACGTGAATTAATCGAGAATACCCGGAGCTTGGGGGGTTTTGCAAGTATTGTGCAGATTCCAACGGGACGCGAATACCGGGTACTTACGGGTGGAGGGCAGAGGATACTGACGGGGCAAGCAAACGGCGGATACTCTCTTCCATCTCTGGCGCCGTAGCATTTATAGTGAGGTCGAATGGGGTTTTCCCCTCTCCATCCGATAAGGAGGGTTCCAGGGTTCAACGCTTCGGCAGGCGAGGGTAGTCTCGCCCTATTAGCAAGATGGCGGGAATGTTCCTAAGCCGGTGAGGCAAAACTTTGTCCGATTCCCACTGGGACCTTTTCGGACTATCAAGCTTGTCGCGGCTTTCTGCGATGGTGGGGTTCAGGCTACCACGGCGTCTCATGATTTCACATTCTCATTAGCGCATACAAAAATGGTCACCCATGTGTCTGTTGTCTCTCTCTCTCTCTTGAAGGCCGTCGCAGAGTGTATCTTTTTTTTCTTTCTCTCTGATCTCTGACCCCCCCTACCCAGATCCTGTTTAACAAATCTAACAGAGAGGCCATGCCTCCCTCACCATGTAAACCTGTTGTTGAAGGATTCTTTACTTCAAGAAGTAAATTACAGTTGGCGGCCTTCTGCGACATCACGACGTGCATTGAATGCTGGCGGAGCAGCATCCCGGCTAGAGAAGGCGGAGAAAGCGCTCGCGAAGGATTCCGCCATGGACGTGGGAGCCGAGATGGCGGTCCCATTCTCCTGGAAAATGGGAGGGCTGTCATGCGATTACTTGCTCCGAATCTTTTTGACTCTCTTCCACACCTCTGCTAGACGGGTCTTCCCGTTAAGTGAAGACACGTATGCCCGCCGGGAGGAGCGGTGGGCCTGCTTCAAAATATACCGGAACCTAGCCTTAGCTCGACGAAATCGTTCGGGTGGCGTTTATAGCACATGTATGCATAACGCTTCTGTTTGAGGTTCGTCTCACACTCGGCTAACCGCCAAGAAGCGGTCGGTGTGCAAAACGGCCAGACGTTCTAAGAATTGTAGTTAGGCCCACATGGATGAGGTTGCCAGAGAAGAACTCAACGATCACATCTACCGATCTAAACTCCTCGACTGAGATAGAAAAATCGGTCATTTCCTGAAAGGCAGAGCACCGCGACCGCGCCAAGCACCACCGTGGCAGGCTCTGAGGCGGCAGCGACCCAGAAAATGATATTTGAATGGGAATGTGATCACTACTATGGACGTCATCGATTAACCCCACCCAAAATCATTCTGTGCATCCGGAGAACACAAATATAGATCAAGATAGGAAAACGAACAGCTCCCTGCGCTGTTGGCCGGACAATGCGCTGAAGGCGCTGTCGCATTCGAGGACTTATCATGGGGGGTTGAGTTCACCATGCGATTCTTTTCCTCCCTCCATCTCGAAACCTTAGGCAGACAGTGTGGCTTCGGAGGTGGGGGTTCTTCCTTTGGAGGATCCACCACCTACAACTCACCCAACCTTGCACTCAGTGTGGGCGTAGGAGCCGAAACTCCTTTAGTGCTGTCCTGCTTTCGGGAGGGAGCTTTGAAAACCCCGGAAGATAGCCTCACGACCAACTTCAGGGATGCTGCCTCCTGTGAGTCTTACGCTTCGGTGGAGGCGCGCGGCCGTTTTGCCTTACGGAAAACGGTCACGCTGGAGAAAAGAGGATTAGACCTGGTTTGAGCTGGGACTGGGTGTGAGCTCTTAATGCCACCAGCTCTACTAGGGGAGCGACAAGGGTGGCTAAAAACTGCAGAAAGGTTCGTTCCCAAAGAGATAGGCAGCACATTGCTTCGAAGAAGTGGGGTGCGGCTCATCAAAATTGACACACTTGGCCAAACAAGTTTTGGACTTATTGTGTACAGCCTAGGAGCATCTTACACAGACTTTGGTAACCCCGACTTTGCACGTCTACAAGAGCGATTCATATGCTGAAGCGATGGCAATAGTAGCACCTCCGCGTCAGTGGCACGAGTGCCCTCACGCGGTAGCGATATCATCCGACACACACCGACTAATGGAACTTATCACAGTCAAACGTGACGGATAATGTAGGGGTGGGTCTCGAGGCCCCTAGCTGTTTTCTCATCACACGGCTGACCTTGACCACTCCTGAGTCGGCGAGCTCTAATGTGATGTCATCTATATAGTAGTTCACGAATTCCCACTTATAGACTACTCCATTAACAAATTTAATGGTAGTGTGGTGTTACACTCCCTGGGGTACCATCATGTGTTCGTAGAGCACTAATCTTGGTCGCCTCGGAGGGATCCAACGCATTCGCCAGAAGGCTCTCGTCCGGAAACGGGTCTTTCTCGGCTCTCTACCAATCAGGTTAGCCAGTGCTCTTCTCTGACGGAACATGTTGCCCTTTGCCAACATGCTGCCATCAGTAGAGGGTATAACTAGAAAGCGTTTGAAGCCATTTGGCTCTTAGACGCCGGGTAACCTCTAAATCAGGGTCACGGCGTAATCGAGGCTCCGCTCTGCGCAATTTTGGTCGCAGTTGAGACCCCACCCGGGGAGGGGGGTACCGGGGCCGGCCCTGCCGTTCTTGGCTTGGTTGAATACCGAAACAGCACCAGCACCGTCCATCCTTGCGGATCTCCCGGAGGGTAGGAGCGCGAGTCTTCGGCTTTTTCATGGTATTTTTTTTCTTAGGAGAGGAGGGCGGGGAGTGAACCCGCTTCTCTCCTTCCCCTGTAGGAGACACTAGACCACATGGAACGGACCTCACAAGATCCCTCTCCGAAATTGAGAAGGTCTTGGCTGTTACAGGAGCTCCAGCCATGGGGGGAGGTCCCTCCTCTCCTTGTGAGGCCTCGGGGACCCTAGCCGTCTGAGGAGGCTCTTGCATAGGAGCGGACTCAGGATCTGTGTTTGGCACCGAGCCGAGTTCGACCCCATGAAAGATCCTACCGTCTGGGGATGGGTCACCTCAGAGACGATTTCCATCTCAGGGGGTCCTCCATGTGGCCATCTTCTCCAAGACATCCCGGATCACATTCGAGGTACTTTTGGTCGGCGAACCGGCATCCGTCCAGGAAGAGAGGGGAGAAGGTACGCCGGCCCCCTGTAAGGTCATAATGCACGATTGCAGGACGTTAGGGGGCACGGGCCGACGGGCCCTGCTATCCCTTACCCATCTAAGAGAGTTGGGCCTAACAAGCCTCTCCCAGAGGGAGCGGTCAATATTCGGGCACCAGCGTGGTTTCTTGGCAGTCCCCTGTGGAAGAAGAGGAGGGACTGCGGCTAGAGAGAAGGAGTCTCCTGCACTTGTTGGAGAGGAGTGCGCCTCCTTTTTTGGTAGAAGAAGTTTGGGGGGTCCCCTAAGAAAGCACATGGAGGGGAAGATCCTCATCCATTTTTTTCCGTGGGGCTACCCGAAGGCGGCTTCAACGATGATGAAGAGAAGGGGAGAGTAAAGGAGGTGGGTTGGGGATTTTAAAAAAATTTTCACGGAATGCAAACGCTAATCACTTCACGCAGTAGCCCGCTCTGCGAAGGGTGAACATGGGGCCGGCAGAGCCCGCTGCCGCTATTTAAGACCACACATACCTCCCAGTTGCCCGGCAGCCCTTCGTCATGGCGGCTCTACCTTGAGCTCGGCGTAAAATTTATAGACAGTTTAAGGAGAGAGAAAATGTATTTGAGAAAGGTGAGGGTAGCGGTGAAGTAGGTTTTTAAAACCCATCATTTCACAACCGAAGCTCAGGGGTGAGGGGGCGTTGTTTCCTCCTCCCTCAACCCCGATCCGGGATGGTTGGGTGAAAGGAAGCTGGTCGGTGTTTATCCTGTGAAATTTGAGGACGACTAGAGAAAGTTGTGGGAGAAGTTGTGTGGATAGTGAGGAAGCAGGATAAGAAGACAGGGTATCGGGAAGAAGGAGAATAGACTAAGCTGGGGCCGGACGAGTGGGCACTGACTCCCGTCAGCACGGCGGCCAGGAAGGCAAATCGCCGTGCCCCTTACTGGGCAACCGACTAGGTATGTCACGGATGGGAAGGGTACATACAGGTTCTTTGCTTCTTTTGCTTCTTTTGCTGCTGTTGTTTTTGTGGCTGCTGCTGCAGCGGATGATGCTTCTTATTCTACTGCTGTTTCTGTTGCGGTTGTTAATGCAAACGATTTTTCATCTGCTGTTGATACTTCTTCTTCTGCTGCTGCAATGATATTTCTTCTTATCCTGATTTTGCTTTTGCGGCCGCTACCGATGATTCTTCCTCTGCTGTTGTTGCTTTTTCAGGTGTTGCTGCAATGGTGCTTCACCTCATACTGCTGTTACTTTTGCTGCTGATTAAGACTTTATAATATTCTCTTTATTCCATTATTTAAGGTTGGAAGGGTTTCATACTGCAGTCAAACTTTCTCATTATTGATATTCTTTATGTTTATATACCTCTTCATCTCGGTGTTTTATACATTTATTCTTTCGCTGAGTCAAAATACCCTACTTGGTTACAATATCCTTTATTTCCTCAAGGAGGAGAAGTTAGTCACACGAATTCTTATCCCTTTCACCAGGATGGATCGGACTGCCCATGTTATTCCTGTTCTGCGGCAGCATGGGATTCGCCGGGACTCGACTGGGTCGGTGCTGGGTCATCCTGGAGGAGAGGTGGCCAGAATATCGGAAGCCAGCCCGGCAACCATACATGGAAATCGCGTACAGGGCTTACGGAAAGGTGGGAAGGTGAATGTCAATGGCGTTATCGTTCTTTTACCTTTTGGGGATTTAGGATTTTAAACCCACCGAGACAAACGAGTTCGCATAAATCCCAAGAAATGCATCCGCTAAGACAAGAATTGACTGAGCGGGAGGAAGAGACAAGTATGAACTGAGATCAGCTCTAGTGAGCAGACACCCCACAAGTGGGTGCAGAGAATGCGAGGGGCAATGGGACAAAGGGAGCAAAAATTAAGGAGCATATATAGGGTGAATTCAAGGGCGTGAAAAGGGTAATGACGGAAGGAACAATTCGTTTTAAATCCCGAGTTCAAGATTCGAATCAGTCAGTTTAAGCAATTATCGTCATTGCTTTCCGTTGTATGGTTGTTCTTAAGGAGTTTCTTTTATTTTAAAGGGAAAACCAATAAAGGCAGCTTCTTTAGAATGCTTGTAAGAAAGATATGTAAATAAAGTGGTGAAGATAGATGAAGTAAAAAATATGTTGAAGATATATAGCCGCAGATCTTCGAGCGGGCATTAGCGGCGAGAGGGTAAGCAATCGTCCACATATGAGGTGTAATAGGGGTTTTATCGCTATTATACCATCCACCCTTTACGAGAGCTCTCAAGGAGGATAGGAGATCTTTGCTTTTATGCAAATTAGTTAATGAAGGACCGATAGCTACCCATCCTCCTACGTGGCAGTCTCTCCTCTACGAATGAACAACTCTCATTGTAGTTTCAATTTCGTTGATAAATAATCTATTTTGTTCTGAGCAGAAATCTGACGCTGACGTGTGTGATTATTACTCTCACCGGAACCTCGATCGTGTTCATGATTTTGGTGGCTCAGTTTCTCGATAGCCTGTTACCGGAACTCGGTTTCTGCAAGATGATCGTCATCGTAGCCTTCGTTCTCATACCATTGTCGTGGATGGGAACTCCGAATGATTTTTGGTAAGAGCCTCCGGTGTTGGACCCTGAATTTCACGCCTTTCTGTTGACTATTCAAACCTCTCCCTTTATTACCGTCCAAAACTAGAGAAGAAAACACTAATATCTGCATTTTCTTGAAAAATTATCCTTTCATTTACACAAAAAATGTAAAGAATAATTCTTTGAAATTTGGCTCTGAAAGTATCTAAGTTTCATTTCATAGAACAGCGGCTTTCCGACGGTACTGTATATTCCAAGGGACTTGCAAGTCTATTCTTACATATAATTTAAGGGTAATCTGAAATGCATTTTTAGTAAACTTGGGATTTAAAATCAGACTCCCGTTTAGGTCTTGGAATCTTTCTTTCATTTGATCCTCGCAAGAAGGGATCCAATTTAAAACAGCAGAGTTCAAAGGAGACAAGGAATTGCCTTGGAATTGGTACAGTGGGCATGTAAAGGTGAGTTTACGCAGTCAGGAATCAGGGTTGAACGAAAGCATATGCAAACCTCCGAAAGCAGAAATGAACAAGAGAAGTTCAGCTACCATCACCTGGCCTCGAACCAGGGTCTCTCATTTGCCTATCAGATGGCCTATTAACGTGATCCATACCCATTATCCGAAGGGAAAAAAGTATCCCCAAGGATACTTAATTCCCTTCTAGATTATAGTCCGCAATGATATTGGTCTCAACAATTTCTGTCTTCAAATTGTCCTGGGGTTCTTTTCCTCTTGCAAATTCTCTTTAGAAAATGTTTTAAGGAAAAAAATATTCCATTGGCATAGTCAAACGCTTCATTTGTACTTTAAAATAAAATGCAGTAATAAAGAATTAAAATACAGAATAATCAATCTATTATTAGCAAACCTCCATAAGATACAGACAGTCCAAACCAATTTCGTCCGCATTACACCTTGCTGCATGAAAACTGCCCATCAGAGTTTCGAGTTTCTCTGGCCCGTTGCGATCAGAACCCCACCCTACTCACAGACGTACAAAATAGAATATCCACCTAAATGCTTACCGTTGCAACCTTCAGCAACTCCACAAAACTACCCATCTCATGTCGAGGGTAAGGCCTGCAAGGTCCGCCACAGCAACATCGTCCAGCTGAGGTTTTCCGTCAACCACGTGTTGGCCAGCATGAGGAAGGACTTCGTACGCGTGCGCGCAGAATTTAGGTCTTGCCGGGAGAGTGTGCTCGTCACCGAGGGCGGTCACATTGATTAGTATTACAATTTAAACACACATTTATATGTTAAAACAATAAAAACATATATAACTATCATTGTGTCCTTTGTTGAGAGCGGCGTAATGTGTAACAGGACTTTTGCATTACCCGGTACAACGTCAGAACGCCATCCGGAAGCGTCCACCTAACAGGCCAAGAACAAGAAATAGAAAACATCAAATGGGACATTATCGGCATCAGTGGAAAAGAGAATCTTAAACGAAGTGGTGTTGGAATCCTCGTTTACAAAATGTTGAAATATTCATGGCCATATCTAAGTGGCCAATCTTACTATCAGAAAATCTAAATATTATAAACTCACAAGTGTGTACAAGTTTATGACCCACGTCACAACCATTGGAAGAGGATTTAAATGATTTCCACGATGACCTGAACTCGACCTACATAAAAACAAAGCCTACTTCAACATCATCATGGGTGACTTCAATTCAAATGTCAACGTGGAAATGAAGAATGTTTTGGCAAATCGGTTAAGGAGACAGAAACGATAGAGGCGAAGAGTCGGTAAACTTTACAGTCTCAAATGGCTTCAACATTCTAAATACTGGCTTTTACAAGAAGCTCCACGGAAACGGATCGAAAGTAGTCCCAATCATGAAAAGCAATGATAAAGATTACATTTTGGGGAACAAAAATCTAAGAGAAGATCTAAGAAAATTCACGAGACAAGCCATTGGGAAAGCTGCAAGACAGACAGGCGAAGAGGCCACAAAATGGCAAAGAAGAAACTCAGTTACGAAAAATTTCAAATTACAAGAATACTAGAAGAAAATGATACTGTGAAAACATATAAGATCGTATTGTCAATGGAACAAGAGTGTTATACAAATACTATACTTTTCTAACAGCCAATCAAACATTATATAGATACTTGAAATCTCTCACAATTCATAGATTTTTTGAAGTAGCACAGTGGGATGTCAGGATATCAATCAAACAGTTAATGGAAGGTAAATAACCAGAGCTTGGTGATCTCATCCTGAGAAAACTGAATGAACATTTTACTGAGTGTCTTAGACAAAGCAAAGTTCTAAAAGACTAAAATTACGCCATCATCATCATGCTTTTCAAGAAAAGCACCTCAAAATACCTTGCAAATTATCGCACAATAAACCTACTCAACTGCATATACAGAACTTTCCTTTCCTAAAAGTTATCACCAAAAGAATAACAAATATCCTAAATGAAAACCAAACGAAGGAGCAGGCTGGCTTCAGGAAAGGTTTCTCAACCACCGATCACTTGCATACAGTCGATCAACTCATTGAAAAAACATTGAATAAAACATGCCGCTTGCAATCGCTATTGTCGACTATATAAAAGGCGTTTGACTCGGTCTAAATTTCTAGTGTAATGGACGCCCTTCGAAAGTAAGTGGCGAGGAAAAGGTTTTCGCCTAGAAATCATACAACGTTCAGATGAGACAGAGAGAATTAACCTGACCAACGCCCCCCTCATCAGAGAGATAATATTTTGGAGTCTATCATGCTTAGCAGGATGGCTGAAAATTACCCCCTCCCTCCCCGTGAACGAAGACTCCACACATAATCTCGTTGCAACTATGCCTTTCCTTTAGATGGACATAATTGCATGCTTCGGGGAAAGGAGGCTTGTGGTCTAGCACACTGCGGAACCCGAAGTCAAGAGGCATCCTGGATTGGGATGGAGTTACAACCTAACAACCTGACCCGGGGGGAAGGGGGTACTTACCCCACTCCGTATGACCGGTCAGGACCAGAGAGTGATTTACACCCGTCTATGTGCATGCTGGAAGTAACTGAAAAACCAAAATCCGTTTGAGAGGGTAGAATCCTTGGATGGGGGTCGATAATTCGGCCCTTATCTATCATTAAGTCCGCTATGTTTGTCCACCTTCTTGAGGAGCCCATCCAGGTTCATATTTATATTATCATCAATCATTTTAGCCATAGCTCACAGGACCAGCCGCCCCGAGGTGGGGGGACTTCCCAAAATGCTAGAAAAATAAAAAAAAACCCAAGCCGTATCGTATCATGGGTTCAATGACAACACTCAAAAGGATACACATAACACAAAAAACATGCACGATTATACCTCAAACAATACTCAAATTAACAAACTCATTTTATACAACAATTACAAACATAATACCATTACACACAGATTAAACACTCGTTCTTAGATCGCAAGAAGACACACAAAAATTCTATCTTCTCGCGAAAGACACCCTTGCAGAACAGCACACCAAACAACCTAATGCCTTACTAAAAAGGGACTAGTTACAAATAGGCAAGAGAAAAGCGTTATGGTTGCCATTTCCAACCAATGACCTTCTTACCCACCTCAGGCATGAGTACGAAGAGTAGGGCACCCAAAACCTTTCCTATAACCGCACTAAACAATGGCCAATTATCACGGTCTCGGAAAAAACACCATAAACACACCCTGATAAACCAGAGCATCAAGGTATCTGGCACCCTCACACACGCAAATAACATTGAAACATAGAAATATAACCCAAACAGTGTCTCTACTGTTACAAGATTGGACACGATACACAAACACATGCCAGGCAGACCTTTCTGTTCCAGATGCAGTGTAATGGGGCATCATTACACTAGCTGTACCCCCCCCCCTACCTCTGCATTAACAGCGGTGGCGACCATGTTGCCGTAAGCAAAAAGTGCCCGTACCTGGCTAAAGCCCGCGCTGTTGTTGTTGCGGAGATAAGGAAACCACAAACAATCCCGTCCTCACACATCTTCTCCACACTTGCCCCTGCCCCTGCCCCCCACCTCTCTCCTCTTACAAAAACTTTCGCTGCAGATGCGGCAAATGTTCCCTACATCCCCCGATTTAACTTTTACCTCGACACCCCCACCCAGCCCATCATATACACCCAACCTAATACCAACACCCATCCCAACTCTCAACTAAACAAAAAACACCAACACCATCCCGAAGACACAAATGGACAACGTGCTCTCCATAGTGCCGAAAGCCATGGCTGTGGCGACCGCCGCCTATACGCCTTCTTAAACGAGCTATCGGCCGCAAACGGACGCGGGAAAATTACATTCCCAGAGGTGTTCACTCTAATACACGAACACAAACACAAAATACCCCGCGTTCCCCCCTACACCGGTGATCACTCACACGTCCCACTCTAGATCCACCCCTACCACCTACTTAGCTTCGACCCTACCCAGGCTCCACCACGCCCCCCTGCTCCTCCCTTCTTCCACTATCCCTTCCTTTGTGTCCACTGCACACTGCCTCCATACTATTGTTCCCATTCCTGTAGTTCCAAATGTTTACACTCTAGTTTCTACTGTCTCCGCCCCTCTGCCAACAGCCTCTGCCTCTCTTCCTGCTGTCATCTGCCCTTACCACAATCCCCGCTTCCAATGCTCCCACCCTTCCTTCATCTGTGTCTAAAGCTCCTCCTTCTTCCAACACTCCCCCTTTCACCCCTTCAACCCCCTTCTACTGCCTCCACCATCACCTTCTACTTCCCTGACTGCCCCCATCCGCAGTCTCCAATTACCTTCACACAGTCTCCACTCTCTCTAACCTTCCTCCCAATGTATCCATCCCTCTTCTGCTATCTCCACACCAGTTTACTATCTCGAACGCTTCTCCCACTGTGCCCACCATATTCCACTGCTGCCTGCACAACCAATAACACGAAACCCAAACACTCCACCTCACCCAACTACACCCGCCACAGACACGCGTGAGGTAGCCACCCCTACCCCTACTCTGTTGGTACAATGTCAAGAGATCAACTAGAGGAAAGCTTCTATTGCTAACACAGCTCCATGCACACTTCCCTCCCGACGATAGGTCCACTTAATGCCATGCAGTCAAGCGTACGCAGTTGACACGGTATTCTCATACTTTTGGCAACTGGGTACTAAACACCCAAAGACCAGTCATCATACTATTGAACTCCACAGGCTTACACACACCCAACAACAGACTTGGCATTACAGGCTACCACACTTACTGAACCCCACAGGCAACGCATCTAGGATCAGTGATCCTAGTTAAGAGGTCTATACACCACTCCCTCACGAAACACACGAGCACTTGCCCTATCCTAGTGCCCACTCACTACAGACCACCTCGACAACAACTGAACCTAGAAGTACCACTCCGCACTTTATCCAATTACACCCTCACTCTCTTCTTTGTGGGAGACCTGAACGCTTTCCATCCCACACTACTTACAAACATCACCAATGATGCGGCCTTCGCCACATTTTATGGACATTGCAGAGGACCACATCACTTGACGTGGTCTTATGAAATGACCACGCTACAAGATTTCACACCCACATTGCCTCAGGTCCTCACGTAGTATCTGATCATATCGCTATATGCATGATTATCTCATCATCGCCTATACTTATGCCAACACCTCGCCTCTTTGACTACAAGAATATGACCTGAGAGGGGTTCAAAAGATACATGACTGACAACACGATACACAAGCTTAATTTGAAGAACAACAATCCCAAGCACATAGATGATCACTGGTGCACATTTATGGACACGCAATAGCCATAGCCCTAAACCTACACACCACTCAAAAGTTTCAATCGCATAAAACACCACGTTCTCCATAAGCACACGAAGACTTATCACGCAATACAACAACCACTACAACAGAGATACTCGATAACAAAATATTACACTCCTACCTGACCGAATCCTACAATTCGTGCAGCTAGACCGGAACCGTTAGTTGCGCGAGGTGACCCGCATCGCGGATGACGTTCGCTGCACTCACCCTTAATTCTTCCAGGCACAGAACCAGCAAAAATTATTACTCTACAACATAACGACCATACACTCATCGACAATAACGACATCCTCGAAGCATATAAGTCGCATTGGGACACGGTGCACACATATAACCCATCCAAACCATACATATAACAGCATTCCCAAGAAGTTTAGGCATGGTGCCGTATCTACCCCTACGAACTTCCTCCACGCCCCCCGTGGTAAGAATTGAAATGCTTGATAACACACCTACACTAACTACTCCTAAGACCGTCGAGGAAACAAAACATTACATCAAAACAATATCCAAACTCGCACCCGTCCCCTCCGGCCTACCAACCCCATTAATCCACTACTTTCCTGAAAAAATTCCCTACGCTTATACATCTACTCAATGCACAAACAACTACAGACTTATTGCTCTGTTAAAGCAGTTGACGTATGGTCAACTGCCGTCTCCGGAATGTCGTGGAAGAGGGGAACTGGCTCTCCCTCTGCCGATATAGGTTCAGGAGGGGCCGGTCTACTCAAGCGGCTGTGACCATCGTTCATGAAATCCTACAAAAAGCACGACAAACAAAACAAAAGACATTCTCCATCAGTAAGGACGTGACGAAGGCCTTCCTCAAGGTTTGGCAAGAGGGACTCCGTTGAAAACTAGCCAACAACACGGAGCTCTCTCCCCACCACAAGGCTCCTTTCTCAGTACCTAAAAGACCAGATGTGTCACATAAAATACAACAACACCACATTACACCTATTCACACCACGCTCATACGTACCCTTGGCTAGCATACTAGTACCCATATTATATATAATATATACAAATGACACCCCGCGCCAACCCGAAAACTTCAGACATACATACGCAGTGTTCTATGCCGATGACGAGACCATCCTTGTTTGCGGCCTTTGACCAGACAGGATCACACGCCAAGCACAAATAATACTAGATGAAAAGACAGATTACGAGGACAAGTAGATCATTGCTACAAACCATCAGAAGACATAGGGAACACTTTATGCACAACCTACAGATTTACTTACCCACACCAGACCGTAACTGCCCAGACCCAACAAGACTCACCATATATATTGTTTGGATTGCAGGGCCTATTGCACAGTCTTACACATGTGCCTGTGTTAGCGTGCATGAACACATTTAAGTCCAAATAAGATAGTTTGGATTTCCTCCTGTATTGGGTTCTCTCCCCCACCCCACCCCTCTCGCTCTATGGCCTACTTTTTAGCGATCGAAGACTGAACATATGGTTTGTGGTTATACAATGGGGAAAGGGCAGTTGGTCTTCTTAGGCATAGAGACGAGACGCTTAGCGCCACTCCTCACCTCGGTGTTTTATTGTAGACACAGGAAGTTATAGATATCTTTCAAGATGTTAGAATAGGTGGGGATCTTGACAATTTTAGAAAATTGGGTCTTGGGTGGCCGAAGAACTTGCATAAAGAGAAGAGATATTATGGCCGATTGGACGAAGATGCTTAGCGTTATGGACAGACGTTGATTTTCAGTGTGGACCAGTGCATGTCCTCGCCTCCATTCCCTCTGTTCCCCCCTTTCGTGGGGAACGGCAAATACGAAGACCCATTCTGAACCCTGAATTTTGCACACAGTTTTGCCATCTTCCTTTATTATCTCTATTTCCAAAACATTTTACCGGAAATTTTCTCTTTTTTTTCATTTTTTTAAAATATGTACAATAAATTGGGTCCATGAGTACTATATGTGCAGTTGCCATAATTAGTCATGTCACACTACTGTCAATTTCGTTCAGTGAGTGACAATATAATATATTATTATTTGATGAAAGATTGAGTATTTGGAGTATATTTAGTTATTGATAAACTAGATAAAACATTAATGAATAAAATAAATTAAATTTACTGAAGTTTTATACGTTATTGCGGTATTTCAAACAGTAGTGTCAAAATGTTTCGAAAGGGTTTTGTTTCAAACAGTTGTCAAATTTCCACCAATATTTTCCTTTTCCAACATAATATAGCAAAACATAGCTGCAGTCAATCCAAAAATTTTCGAAGATTTATAAAACATAAATAATTATATCATAGTTAACTTACTTTTGCCTGAAATATTTTTAAAACTGTGACTTGACTAATTTGGGCAACTCTACCTCATCCGACCAAAGTCAAACCTGCGGGAGTACCTAACCCCAAGTATTTTTAATGTCTTCAGAAACTGAATTGAGCCTTAAAACCTTTAACATTTTTAGTAAGTCTCGAATATACTCGAAAATATGACCTCCTTAAAAACGATTTTCTTAATAAAATCTAGACTATCTTCAATCCTCTCTTTTATTTCAGGCAAGCGTCTGTCTTTGCCGCCGTGGCCACATTATTGGCTTGTTATGTGATCGTTGGTGAGCTTGTAGTTCAGAAGGATACCTTCCCCGAGCCTGTCTACAACAATCCTACCTTTGTGTCCTTCTCTTTGAGCTTCGGGAGTATTCTCTTCTCTTTCGGTGGAGGTTCTGTATTTCCGACCATTCAGAATGACATGAAGGACCGAGCCGAGTTTTGGAAGAGTATTATAATTTCATTTTCGAGTTAGTATTTTTGTCTTGATGACCAGATTATGTCCTGAAGGAGAGCTGTAGGTTGTTCATTTAAAGGCCTCGTCATTTTGTGGGACCATTTTGTCCCTTAAAATTTTGAAATGCTTCCGTGAGATTAAGTATTTAAGATGTATAATGTTTAGCAGAGAGTTAAAAATGAGCATGGCGAAGCTCACGCAAAGTAATGACATCCACCTTTTTATTGTTGTGCTGAAGAAATGATTCACATCCCCACCTATAGAGGTACATATATCTTAGCCCTAGTTTGATCGGACTACGTCTACCCTACTAACATTTCTCAGTTCCTGCATTAACCAAAACTGGTAGTACGAATGGTTTCCACTTAGTTACTTTCCCCCAAAATAAAATAAACATGAGGGCCGAAAACTAGGGTAGAGAAGTTAATGGGCAAAACAGCATGAACAAGGATAGGCAAATAGGATAATAGTGATAAACTAGATCTCTTAATCCTCTGAAAATAACTGCCTTGACAATACTTCGTAACCACTTTGCTTCTATTTACACGTTTACTTGACAGTCTTGCTGATGATGTACTTCCCCGTGGCGGTCACAGGCTACGTCCTACTTGGGTCCGATGTGCCCTCCAACATCCTGCTCTACCAGGAGAGCATGTCCTTGTCTGTCAAAGTGGCCGTTATCCTCGTGATCATCAACCTAATGATCACATATCTCATCGTGTGCAACCCCATCAGTCAGGCGTTCGAGGAAATCTTTTCTCTGCCCAGAGGTAGGAAAGAGGTCGTTTGCGAGAAGGTTCCCATCTACACTCTTTCCATTGAGTCTTGTTTTTAAAAAAAAATCAAAGTGTAATAAAGTAGTTCGAGGATGTGCTGGGCACTTTGAAAAAAAAAACACAAAGAGGGAAGTAAAAAGAGTGTAAGGAATGTCATTAAAACAATTCTTAGCAACACTATAAGTATCAAGAATCCCCTATGGATGTTTACTTCTTCCGTCTTTACACGTCAACTGCACAAGATAAGAACTACATTCATCATCAAGATCATTGAATATACATTCGGTTGCAGCAGAAAGTGCACAGTTACTGATATAAATTGAGGAAGAGATGCTGGGTTCATGGGTTATCTATGGGTCCAATACATTTAATTTGCCATCGCTCCATCTTCATTGAGATCATTTTTAGAGCTTCGAATGGTGTTTTTATTATCCTGATGTTCAGTGATTGACATCTCCCTGCTTCAAAGATAAACATCAGTCGCATTTCTGCGACTATTTTTTTTGGTTCGCAGTCCCAAAGCTTTGTTCGTGTGAGTGTAAAGGCGATAATGACTAAATCCTGTCCAGTCGTGTCGGATTGGGTGTGATGTGTGCCAACCACACATTAAGTCAAAGTAGTTAATGGTAATAAAATGATAATGTAACCTTCGTTGCTCGGATCAATTCATCTTTTATATAAAATGAAAATGCTCCGAGTTAAACTTAGATTGTTGTTTCTTAGGTTTATTTTGTTCTCCTGCAAAATCATGAAATACTGCTGGGAGGAAATGAAAATATCTGTACTTATTTTTTACCATTTATTATTTAAGACTAGTCCCCCCCCTCCCCCAAGATTTTGTATTATTTTCAAAATAAAACCCACAATAGGGTTTGACCCGCAAGATCTATGGGAAACTGCGAGATTAGCTGGCATTTACTCACGAATGAGAGCATCGTGCGGAGGCGTCGGCATCGAATTAATGTGTTATTTCTTCTTTCTATTCATTTGAGCCTTTGGGTGGAGAAGGTGTGTGCTGCGGACTACGTTAGTTCTCTTTCAACTGCTTGTGGCTGTGAGTTTTCCCGATTTTGGCCTCATTCTGAACTTGGTCGGGGGGTCAACAGTGACCCTCTGCTCATTTATATTTCCACCCCTCTTCTACATGAAACTCGTCAAAGACTCAAGATTGAACAAGGCGTGGCCACAAAGGTATGTGTTTATTGTATATTGTTCAGATGAAAGAAGGAGTTCGCAATGGGTTAAATTCCTTCAAATAGGTTCATTCGTGAGAACTGGGGATAGTGACGATCCACATGGGAACGAACGGGCCATTTTTTAAAGCCATTCTGTCAGGTTTTACCTGGAAATAGGTCCATGAAAATGTAAACAGACCAGGTTTCGATTCTTTTGGAATTGAACCTGTCCAGCACTGTAATGGGGTGAAGAAGACAGCTGTCGCAAATTCGCCCAACATGAATCCTGGGGTCGGAATGGTCTGCGTCATACGAAGAGCTCGGTTAATTGATGGTTGATCATTTATATGTGATATAATACCAGTTTAGTGAAAGCATCACAATTAAAGCTCACAGATATTCAAAAAGGATCTTATGGAAGAGGCAAATTATGCCTGTGACGCTAACACTGAGTAATTATAGCTAGATGTTAAAGAAGGAAAGGATAAATTTGTCATAGGATTATTATATAGACCACCAAGTCTTAGTAGGTAAGCTTCGTGTTCTCTGTGGCATTAGCTAGGATGTGCAGGTGCAAGTAAACGTGTGTATAATGAAATATAGACTGGGAAGCTCTTGTAGGTGATTAGGAGGGTGAGGAATTCTTTTACTATGGTGCAAGATAATTTTTTCAGGTTATGAACCAACCCACTTGGGATTATAATATATATTGGATTTAGTCCTAACAAATAGGGAAGAAGGCATTAGCGATACAGTAATTGGAGGAAATTTGGGAAATAGAGACAATTGCAAAATTAGATTTAAGTTAAAATGGAACGCGGTTTTTAGTAGGATAAATAAGGTCAAAATCCCATACTTTAGAAAAGTAGATTATAGTGGTCTGAGGAGGTACTTGGAGGCAGTATTTGGGGACTAGTGAGTTAGGCCAGGTCAGGAAATGTGATGTAAATGAGAGCAGTCGAGGGTGAAGATAACTTTTAAGTAGAGAGGAATGGTGTTGATCAAGAATATGAGATAATGATTAAACAGTTAATTGATGGGCAGAATATGAACATTCTATATAGGGAGATTAGAGCCAAGGCTGTAGACCTTAAATGAATTTCAGATAAAATTAAGGGTAAATATTCGTTTTAACACATATTTTCTAATGAATTTGAAAATGTTTTTTCTTATGCAGTTTTATGTATACTTTTCAGATTTGACAGGTTTTTATAGAGATGCATACTTTACCTATAATCGACTGAAGTTCCATCATAGGAAAAGTATGGCTTTCCAGCAGAAACGAGTTTCAGATCTGAAAAGTACACATAAAACTGCATAAACAAAACACGTGGTGTGTACACTCACACACCACGCAATTTTTAATAATCTAGTAGTATGCCTAGTAGTAATCGCTACTACAATATTGCGCTACTAATCTTAACAATAACCACAATATATTCCTCAGCTTCTTGCTGAAAAAAAGTTTTGTGCACAAAAGTTTAGAAACAAGAGCCTTTCGAATCCAGTGAAAGAAATTTCGATCTTAACTAAATTTATAATTCCTACATCATGTAAGACATTTAATTACTTGCGGGATTATACTGTGAGCCCTATGTATATCTAAGACATAAATATCGCCCTCAAAACTTCTCGTATTAGTTGGTATTGCAACCTAGAACAACCACCACACGCCAATATACCCTATGAACTAAAGACACGGACATCCGCGAATAGTCCGAAATATAACAAAGCATGCTATTGGTTAAGCAGCCATAAGCCTCATGCGCATATCTCCTG
The DNA here is from genome assembly GCA_963969495.1 of Ceratothoa steindachneri. Classification (NCBI taxonomy): domain Eukaryota; kingdom Metazoa; phylum Arthropoda; class Malacostraca; order Isopoda; family Cymothoidae; genus Ceratothoa; species Ceratothoa steindachneri. The sequence goes on from OZ018324.1 coordinate 168,521,275, forward strand.
CCTATATAACATAGCATGCTATTGGCTAACTAGTCAGGGTAAAAGTAGGCCAAACGTCGAATGAATGACTGTAAATGCCGCCCAAAGATTCAAATTTAGTAACATATTTTCGAAAAATTAATAACTACCTTATTATTAAGTTTCGGGAGGTGAAAATGACATCGGCGAACATCATTTTAAGAATTAAGAACGTTTATGTGTTTGAAAAATAAAATATCGTAATTGTGTTAAAACGAATATTAACCAAATTAATTATTATATTAGCATTAGAAAGGGTATTTATAGCAAAATAAAAATATTATGACGGTCTCTTAAGACAAATATATAATCAACAACTAACTCAGGACATTAAAAAGTTAATTAGGCTACCAAACACAAATTACAAAATTAAACTGGCATATAAGGCAAAAAAACACCACACACATTTCTTTCAATAATACACAATTAAGACTAGATATAAAATACTTACATTTAAAAATACATATACACACTTAGTGAGTCATAGTCAGGCAATGGCTACGATGTTCAATAAGTATTTGTTTCAGTCTTTACACTCCACCATATTCAAATTATACCTCAGGGAACCTTCATCTTCGGGGCTAATGATCAGCACAAATTACAGCAGATTTTAATTACAAGGGAGATAGTATCAAAAGAAATACATAGAAATAAATTTAATAAACCACCGAACCCTCTTCACCTTTTTCCCACAATTTTTAACGAATGTAAAGATGTCTTTAGTCACCCCTTAACATTCCTAATTCGGAAATCCTTAGAGAGTACCATTGTGCCAACAGCGTGGAAGAACACTAATGCGATACCTATATTTAATTAAGAAAGGGGATAAAGCAATTTTGTATAATTAACAACCACTCAGTTTGAAATCAGTGCTGGAGACAAAAAGATGGAATCTTTAATAACAAATCTAGTAGGGATCACTTAGATTAACAATAGTTCATTAATGAATCTCAACACGTCTTTAGTAGGGGTTAAATCGTCTCTCACAAATTTACTGCCTTTTAATACAAATGTCTATGATGCTGTACAGGGAGTTAGGATATTTGCATTTTAATAATGCTTTCGACACAGTGCCACACTTACGACTCTTGAATAAACTTAAAGTGCATGAGGTATTTTTACGTGGATTCAGTCGGGATCAGTGTCAGAGAGCAAAGAGTTAGTATATATGGGATTAATTCTTAGTCGGGGAATGTTACCAGTAGGATTCGACCGTGTTGGTGTCGATGTTGTCCGTGATTTATATTAACTCCTTTTAATTCATTATAAATTTGATCTATAACTGGTGCTTTTAATCTGCTCAATTGGGCTTTTATTTCTCCCTTCGGTTATATATATATATATATATATATATATATATATATATATATATATATATATATATATATATACATACGATGGGCGTTCAATAATTTTTGGGAATCGGAAGGGGGAAATAGAAGAAGGGAGATGGCTGTTTGTGGGGGTGGTACGACAAGTTATGACAAGTCACGACCTGCAGCCGCACGCTCCTGCCTCCTCTATTTAAGAAGCAGTAGCTGATCGCAGATCGTCAGTCACAAATTTTTCAACAATGGAGAAGGTTGAGCACCGCGCAGTGATCAAATTTTTAACCAAGGAAAGCAAGAATGCAAAAGAGATCCATGAACGCATGGTTGCAGTGTACACCGACACCGCCCCTTCCTATGCAACAATTGCTCGCTGGAATAGGAAGTTCCGCCATGGTCGTGAGTCCCTTGAAGATCATCCCCGTCCAGGAAGCCCGTCAGACATGACCAACGAGGAGAATGTTGCCCCTGTGGAGAGGATGATCCGCAAAAATCGACGGGTGAAGGTCGAAGAAATCGAGCAGAACTTGGAATATTACATGGAAGTGTTATCAACATCATCCACAACAATTTGGCCATGACCAAGGTCTCTGCTCGTTGGGTCCCTAGAAACCTCACGCCCCATGATCGACTTCAACGTCGTCAAAGTCTACGAGGTCAGAGTTGCACAAGCTGCCCTGCACGAGTGCGGATTCGATGAGCTCAACCATCCCACCTACAGTCCAGATCTGGACCCTAGCGACTACTTTTTATTCCGCCAGCTCAAGGCTGCACTTCGTGGATGCAGTTTGGGGACGATGAAGATGTCCAGCTCACCGTCCAGGAGTGGATTAAACAGCAGTCGGGAGATTTCTGGTTGTCGGGAATTCGAAGCCTCAGGGACAAGTGGCGCAAGTGCATTGAAGTCGAGGGTAGTTATATTGAAAAATAACAAAACACTTTCCCTCATATCTCGTTTCCATATATCCGAATTGCAAAACTCATTGACCGCCCCTCGTATATATATATATATATATATATATATATATATATATATATATATATATATATATATATATATATATATCATCCTCATTTCACACATCTGCGTCCCACTGTTAAGAGAAACCCTTACTCATCTTTGAAATCTTTGTCGATCTTGTGCAATTTGTTTCCAAGTTTTAGCAAATTTTCTAAGGTCTTCTCTCAATCTTATTTTAGGTCTTCCTTCGCTCTTAATTTATCAAGTGGACTTCATTCGATAATTTTTCATGGTCCATCTATCATCTTGGAATCTTGCCACATGGCCTGTCCATCTCTATCTCAGGTTTCTTATAGCTTCCAAAGTATCCTGAAGTTTGTTGTGTTCACGTATCCAAATGACTGATTTTCTGTCACGCCAAATAATCCCCATCATAATATGTTCATGGGCTGTTTGTGTTGTTCTAAGTTTTTATGTAGGTTTTGTTGTCAGGTTTCAAGTTTCTGCTCCGGTTCCAAGTTTCTGCTCCATAGGTCTTAGTTCGGAAATGGTATTTGCATTGGTTGTCTACGTTTCTTTTCAGGCACATGGCCATTTTACTTTGGAAGATGATACTTGCCTTTCCTTTTCCTGCTGCCATTAGAATACATGTTGACCCAGATTGATATATTTGTCTACCATTAAAATTTGCTCGTTGTCAATTGTGATGTCTATCATATCGACCCCTGGTTGTTTTGTCATGACTTTTCTTTTTCCAAGATATATTTTTAGCCGGGTCTCTTTGGTTTCATGGTTAACATCTTGAAGCATTGTTTAAATCTCTTCCAGGTTATCAGCTATGAGTACAATATCATATGCGAATCTCAGGTGATCGAGGTAATCCGCATCGATATTAAGGCCTTTGTTTTGCCAATTTAGTCTCCTGAACATTACATCTAGACAGGAGGTGAATAATTTCGGAGATATAATATCTCCTTGTTTTCCACCTTTCTACAAGTGAAAAATGTCTCAATCTTTATTCAATCTAATGCAGGATCTGCAATTTTGGTATATTTCTTCTATGATATTTATGTATACCGGATCTATACCTTGCTTCTTCAAGGCCTAAATGAGCGTTGGTGTTTCTATTGAATCAAACACTCTCTGGAAGTCTACAAAGACAAAATATAAAGGATATTTACTCTGAACTTTTCTCAATGAGCTGGTTGAAAGTATGAATGTGGTCAATGGTTGAGAAACCTTTTCCGAAGCCAGCTTGTTCTCTCGATTGCTCGTGATCTATCTGTTTTTATGGTATGTTTGTAAAGACTCTAGTGATGAGTTTATAGACACACGAGAGAAGGTTGGTTGGCCTGTACTATGTAAGGTCCCTTTGATCTCCCTTTTATGGAGAAGTATTATATGGCATAGTACCAATCTTCTGGAATCTTGCCTTGTTTTAAAAATTCCGTGAAGTGGCAAACGAGTTTGTCCAAAATGACATCTCAAGAATATTTCAGCAAGGTCGAAGGATTTTGTCCCGGCCTGGTGCTTTTTGCCTTTTCATTTGTTTGATTGCGATTTCAAGTTCTGATTTGAGAACGTCTGGGAAATTATTGGATGTTGTTGGTTGATTGTGTTTCTCGATATTGTTGTTGCTTAAGTACAACTTTTCATAGTACTCCTTAGTTTTGTTAACTATTCTTTCTCTTTCCTGGATTAGGATACTATCTTCCTCTTTTATAGCTAATATGTGAGATTTTTCTTTTAGAAGTCTATTTTTTTTAGCCATTTATACCCCTTTTCTTCTCTGATGGTCTCCCCAACAAGAGTTAAATTATACATTCTTATGTGAGCTCTTGGTTTCTTTTTAATGAGCTTGTTTAGTTTCGCTAATTCAATTGTTTGTTTGGTGTTTGTTACTTGAAGATGTTTGCGCTTCTTCATTAGGTTTAGAGTTTCTTCTGAGAGTTTGTTGTTCTTCTTATTTTGTGCTATCTTCCTTGTAATTTTCAGTAGTATCTGTCATGTATTTCGTCAAGTAATAATTCTTCATTGCTTGTTTATTTTTTGTGTCACTGGGGTCAAGGGGATTTTCATGGTATGGTCTAGGAAGATGGTGCTCGAATTCTGGAGCGAGGGTTTTCTGTAGCTTAATGGGGTTATTTTTTAATAGCTTTCTTCTCTCTCTTTGAATTGTAGTTTTTAGCTTAAATCTGATCATCCTGTAGTCACTGATTTTGATTTTATTGATGACTTGGAAATCCTTGACTGATTTTTTTATCAACCAACATGCAATCACTTTAATTGAATATCTCATAGTTTGGTCTTCTCAAAGTCAATCTTTGCTGCTGCTTCTTTTTGAACATAGTATTGGCAATTTTGAGATCTTGGTCCAATGTAGACTCAACTAGAACTTGTCCCCCTTTCACTCCGTTTTCCCATTGAGAACTTTCCCAAGCATGACTTATTTCCTTGCCAGACTTGCATTAAAGTCTCCATATCGATGTTAAAATGAGCTTTGTTTTTGCTTAGGCTTGTCTTGATGTCATCATAGAATCTGTCCAATCCTTTCTGCGTGTTAGCAGATGTCAATGCGCACACTTAGACTATTTTGAGTTCGTACTTCTTAGAAGCTATTAGGTTTACGTAACCTACACTTTCTGATATGCCGTAAAACTCTATTATCATTTTTCTTTGAGCTTTCTATGTATCAAGAATCTAACTCCATGTTGCCTTTACAAACAAAAAAAACCTGCAATGGGGCTGGGAAGGCCATGTGACAATATTCTCAGAGAATAGATGGACATAAAAATTACGATTGGACGCCAGTTGATAAAAGACGACCGGAAAGAAGACTAAAAACAACATGGAGATGATCTAAAGGATTTGCTAACAAGTGGAATCAAATTGTGCCCATTATAAAGTAACCATTTTAAGTTGTCTTAAAAAAATCATTTCAATGTACCGTTTGTATTTAAGCAGTCTCAAAAAACTATACTTCAATGTACATTTTATCTTTAGGAATTTCGAAGCGTGTCAAGCCAATGGACAATAGATAAATATTTTGTTTTGCTAAATGAACTAGTTTGCTGCCCTCGTTTGCTACTACTATTTTAATGAATTTTCGGCGAACTTTATCCACGAATTTTCTCATGACCAAAATCGAAATATAAGATAAATCGAGAAACTCGAAAAGGAAATAATTAACACTAAACTCGCAGTCGTATTTAATAAAAATGTTATGATGAAAATTTACTGCCAAAAACTGTTCGCCGTGAGCTCAATAAAGCCGGATATCATGGAAGAGCTGCCATCAAGAAAGCTCTCATTTCTCATCCAAACATTCAGAAAAGGCTGAACTGGTGTAGATATCACAAGGGCTGGTCGACAGACCAATGGAAGCTGGTAATATTCTCCGACGAGTCCAGTTTTCTGTTTTCCCCACTGCAGGGCGAGTTTATGTGGTTAAAAATTGGTATGAATATCATAGAAGAGAGCTACAACACATGGATTGGCCCTCACAATCTCTAGATTTTAATATTATTGAGCATTTGTGGTGCGTCTTGGAGCGACAAGTTAGAATTTGTTACCCTCCACCGTCGTGTCCGAAGCACCTGGAGCAGCTCTTGCAAGAAGAATGACAAAGATTGCTCTCAATGAAGTCAGGAATCGGTATGAATCAATTCCAAGACGCATCGACGCTGTTCAGAAAGCAAAAAAAAGAACCGACTCCGTATCAAATAAATATTCATCGAATTTAACAAGTGTTCTAATTATTTTGTGCAACCCTTATATATATATATATATATATATATATATATATATATATATATATATATATATATATATATATATATATATATATATATATATATATATATATATATTAAAAAATTTAAATTTAGTTTCAACGGCAAATTCTATAAACTAGTGTTTGGTATGGTTATAGGTAATCCCTTACCTCCCTTATTGTCAAATTTATATATGGAATTTTTCGATACTAGGTTGATCCCCCTTTTTGGTCTACTCAAATTGTTTGGTTCCGTTATGTTGACGGCATCCTGGTAATTTTAAACAACAGTTTTAACATCGATAGTTTTCATTTAATTATCAACTCATTAGTTCCGTCAATTAAATTTACGGTAGAAAAGGAAGTAAATAAGAGCCTTCCATTTTTGGATGTCCTAATAATTAGAGAACCACATAGAGTTAAATTTACTGTTTATAGGAAACCGACAAATAATTTATCTTATGTCCATTTTTATTCAAGTCATGCCAAAAATATAAAATCTGCTGTTTTTTCATCCATGTATCTTAGGGCTCTTCGAATATGTAGTCCCGACCATATAAATAATGAATACACAAAAATTGAAGACATTGCTACCAATTTATGCTACCCAAATTACTTTCTAGAAAAATTTTGAATATAGCCAAAAAAACGTTTAATAATTGTAAATTAGAGACAATAAAACCTCGTAAAAACCTATTAATTTTACCCTATCATGATAATTTTATGTCTGTAGTGCCCATTCTAAAACAACTTAATATTAAGGTAGCCTTTAAATACAATCACACATTAAAAAATCTCTTAATGAAGCATAGCCCCAATAATGATAATAATGTAATTTACCGAATTCCATGTTTAGATTGTAATTTATTCTATGTAGGCCAAACTTCCAAAAATGTTTCCATAAGGACCCAACAACACAAAAATGCAGTAATTAAGGGATATCTGAATAATGCCTTAGCTGTCCACAATTCCAAGATGGGACACGGAATTAACTGGTCAAAAACTGATAGTAATGATTTCATAAAGTGAAATATCTTGGAATCATTTTTAATCTCCCACACAAAGGAGAGTAATCTCAACCTTAGACCAGGGCTGTTTTCGCTAGATCCAATTTTATCACTTTTTCTCAAATCCGACTTATCTGATAGCATTAAAATGTTGACCTCATCCCAGGGAAACGCGCTTAGTATAAATACTGTGTGTCTTATTTTTTCTTACCATTGTGAGGTTTGAAAATGTCGAATAGACGGAATACTAACTCCAATCCGTCTTTTATTCAGTTTCCTTCCGTGGTACCTATTCCTATCTATAGTTATCACGCGCTAACTTTCGTGATATTTACCATATATATATATATATATATATATATATATATATATATATATATATATATATATATATATATATATATATATATATATATATATATATATATACATATATATATATATATATATATATATATATATATATATATATATATATATATATATATATATATATATATATATATATTTTATTAAACCAAGACAATCTTTATTTTACAAGTTAAGCACAGATTTTACCTCAGTCAATTCAACCATATTAGTTCACGATATTTTCACTTGTCTCACAACTTTCTACTTTTATTTCATTTTATGGTCATTTCTAACCCTTAATTCACGGAGAACTACACCTTTCCCTTGATCATAACCATCAAGGGACTTCTCAGATAAAGCCCATGCGAAGAGACAAAGCATTGAGTAGTTGACGAAGACCTGATAAGAAATTTACTCTTCTTTTTTCCCCATTCCATTGTAAAGACGATCATCGCCAAGTTTCAAAAAATATGAAATCAAAGAGTTCCATGTTGTCTGTTACCTACATACCCATTTAATGATAGGTGGAATTGCATTTTCACATGCTGTTTTCTTTTCCTTTCAGGTCAATCCCGAAATGGGAGGAAATTTTCCTGTGGGAGATCGTTTTTGTGGGTGTTATTGGAGCCATTTCTGCAACTGCCTCTGCAATTATTGGTATTATTAACACTTCAATCGGTAATTCTTGTTTATCAGGGAATTTTTAAGCGTAAGAATTATAACTAAGTAGGCCTCATACCAAAGGATTTTTGTTTACAAACGAACTTCAACAGTTCTTACGGTTTGATTTGACTGCAAGAAAACGAGCGGCATGCAGACCCTAGAGTCTCCTGCCTTGCTGCGCCAAGCTTGACCTCATATTTAGCTTTAGGTTTCAATTTCGTCTCCTGGTATTATCCACCCTTATTTGCTCACTACGTTTTGTTATTTGTAGAATTTAAGCCCATTTATTGTTATATCTTCCACACTTTTTCGAGTTTAAATGGAGGAAATCCCTCATTCTGGGAATTTAAGATTTCACTGAGATGCCTGATCTAATCGGATTTCACTGAATTACATGATCTTACGAGATTTCACTGTGATAGTTGATCTTGGCGGATTTCACAGATGCTTGATCTTATCGGAAATCACTGAGATACCTTTTTTTACCTGATTTTTAGTGGCGGGCGTCTCTACATCTCATTATGTCGGTCGGTCGGTCCCCGTTTTGCTTCTTTTTTTTGGTAGTAACATTATAACTTTTCTGCCGATTCTATCGAAATCTAAAACCCTATGTTGTTTTACATTTTCTTCCGAATGATATAATTGCCAAGGTCCTCCCAAGGTTAGCCCTTAAATTATGTTGTTTTAGCAATAACTTTAAAACTATTCGGCCGATTTTAACGAAATTTGAAACCCTTATGTTGTTTTGCATTCTCTTCTGATTGATACATTTGCCAAAGTCCTCCCAAAGTTAGTCCAGAGATTATCGAAAGTTTTGAAGGTCGTAACGTAATAAATCAGAATTAGTTAGAGCACACGACTTTTGGTCAGCAGACCTTGTTTCGAGTCGCCTCACTGAAACGAGTTAATGCTACGAAGTCTATAATTTTTTTAATTATAAAAAATTTACTAAATGATAATTACATATAGGCAGGTTCAGTTGGTTTGTTCCCATAGGGGGAATACCTCGCGCAACGCCTATATGTTAAGATAGAATACATTGTTATTTGACCTCATTCTGACTTCAATAGTGCCTCCTTAAGAGGGAACGACCGCCGAAAATTAAAGTCGCTACCTATGTATGTTATTTGAAATATTTTAGAAATAGATAGAAACAATCTGAGTATTTTTTTTTACTTATACCATTTTTTTGGTATGCACGATTTTTTAAAATTAATTATTTACGAACAAATTTGCCATTTTTTATAGGAAATTTGTCATGAGAATACGAATTATACCGCTCATTTTTAGTTTGGATACCTTCATTTGATGATATTATTAAGCAATTACAGCAGGTTGTTCTTCTTGCCCAGTAGAAATTGCCCATTGGACAACCAACAGAAATTATGCGAGCATGCGTCAGTGTAAAATGTATTTCATGTATGACTGGCACTATTTAAATTATTTTAATTACAAATAATACTGGAATGATCAAAATGACAGGAGTAAAACCATAATTTATGATATTAGATCGTTGTCGAAAAATATACTTTACTGTATCTGAGATTTTATTCCCTTAAATGAAAGCAAAAAGAAACCACAACAGGTGACGCTTGTGGCACATTTAGAAGACTTAACAAGATTAATCTTTCTTTTTTTTCTTGGCTTCAAACTTGCATTTTCTCTTTCCTTCTTCCTCGATCTCCTTTTTAAAATTTCCAATCTTGTATTTCTGACATATATTAGTGAGATATTTTCATTCCATTTATATTGTTTTTTCCTTCTTCCTTTTTCTGTATAGTTTGATTTTGTTGTTCTCTGGTTGTTCCCATGATTTCATCTAGTTATATATTGATTATATATATTGTTGAATCCTTCGTTGACCACTTTTGAGGTTTGGTTTGTATAGTAGGTGAAATGTTTCTTCCCCTGTTGAGGTGATTTTGATCAGTTCTTTATCCGGTAATATTTCACGGTTTCTTCCAGATTTTTGTGTGGCGCCTTCATAAAGTATTTGATCCATTGGTGTGAGATGAGTCCTTTGATGTAGTTCTCTTGGGCCTTTGAGGGTATTCTGCCGTTTCTTGAGATATTCGTGATGAATCGGGTTGCTTGGTTTTGTGTTCTTTGTTCTTTAATGCTTTGCGTCTTATTAGCAAGTGGCTAGATGTATCTATTCGTAGTGAAATTGAGACCTACTACCGATCCTTTTGTGGAGTATGGGTAAGCTTCTTTTATGATTCTGTTCACTATTATTTAAATTTGTTTTATTTCTTCTGATTTGGATTCGTCTGTAATTATTAATGTTGTTGATTTCTGCTGTTGATCTTTGTGCAATGTCTATTGGATTTCTATCATAGCTTCCAATGACTTGTGACATGTCATCTGCTAACTGTACGAATAAAGAGTAATAATGGGTTTGTGGTGGGAAGTTTCTCGTGTACATCGTGTAGTGCCTGGACCAGGACCTTGCCTCTGGACAGCACCGACTTCTAATCTGAACGGCTCTCGGGGGGTAATTTATGGTTAATTAATATGTTTTTTTTAATTTTAGTCACAACAACCGAACTTTATCGAAAGCTTTGCCACCTCACGATCGCATTACTATCTGTTATGATCGCTAAAACATTTTCCCTCCCCCGGTGACTACTATTTTTCTATTTATGGAAATTTAGTAGTCCATTTTCCTCTAAATAATCTCGTAATGTCTTTTAATAATAGTTTTACAAGAATTTTCCTATAAACTTCAGAAGGAAGATGAAAAGGAGTTTTCGAGAAAGTGCTTGGATTTTCTGAGATTCAGAAAAAGGAAGATAATTTTAATTGTCTTGAACGCTGGTTTTATCAGTCTTGAACGCGTTGAAGATCTTAAGAATTGCATCGTGAATGTTAGTAGCCGCATTCATCCCGTAAATCTTGGTGATTTTTTTTGTTCTGGAGGCTTCTCTTTAATTGCTTCAGATGATTGATACTCTCTTTAGTAAAACACTTCCCTACACGCATGGGTGCTGTTCTTCTCGTTTCGGCTTTTCTCTGCTTTTCCCTCATTTAACAGGTGCAGCATTCTTCGTATTCTTTTTCAAAGATTTTGTGTTCTTCGGTGATGAGGAAAATATTTTCTTCCAGTGTCTTCTGAAATGTTAAAATTCCTTGTTTTGCTTTATTTCGTTACCCTCTATGTATATTTAATCTTCGTTCCATCGCCAGTGATATTCTAAGTTATTTGAGTTATCTCTAGAATTTTTTTGACGTCTCATAGCACACACTTGCGAACCAATTAGGGCTTTATTGGTCCTAGAAATTCATTGTACCATTATGTCTTCATCTTCTTTGCGATTTCTTTAGCTATTTTCATGTCAGTTAAATATACTTCCAGGCTAGTCACTGATCAGGTGCGACTTTGACTTTGCGACTTTGCCACCGGATCTGGTGCGCCTGCTACTTTCCCACTATATTTTTTACCCCCCCCCCAGTGCAACTTCTGACTTTTTTTCCAGTGCGACTCCGCAGAAAAACACTTATTATTTTTTCTTATTTTTTAGTTAAAACACAGCCTAAACTAATATCTACAGGTCATCCTCCTCCATGTCCTCCTGGCCAATCTTCTCCTCCATGAGGTTCATGATACCTTTGAGGAACACAAGCTCCTCAAAGTTGACCTCATCCAGGAAGGACCCTCTTGGCCCTGAGGACGTCCCCGGCCGTGCTGAATAGCCTTTGCACAGCTGCAGAGCTGGCGAGGGGGGTATTGTACTTAATGAATAAGTGCACCCACACCTCCCTGTGATGGTAGGGGAAGAGGGACCAGGCCAGCTCACCTTTAAAGGGCACCCACTCCTCCAGGGACTTACTCAGGGCCTCATTCACATCCTGCTGCTGGTTGGCCGGGCCTCTAACAAACAACGTGTTGAAGTGGCGGGCGTCCAAGTCCTGGGTTTCTTGCACTTTGGCTGGCCAGGCTGACGCTGCTGCTGTGCCTCCTCCCTAGGCTTGATGACGGTCGAGTCCCTGATCTCATCCACCTTGTCAGGGGCAATGCCCTTCAGGACCTTAGGGGTGAAGTTAGGGTGGACGGCTGTGGCCATAAGGAGATCGTCATCCTAAAAGAGGTGGTCAAACCTCTTTTCATAGCCCCTGAGGAGGGCCTGCACCTGGGGCCTGGCATACACCAGGTCGCCATTCTGGCTCTACTCCTCCAAGCTGGCCTTCTTCAATTCAGTGACAAACTTTTTTTGGCACGTTTAGGTTGTTTCATGTAACGCGAGTCTCATACGAGGGGCGGTCAATAAGTTATGCGAATTGGTAGGGCAAAATAGAGGAAGGGTGATGGCTGTTTGTGGGGGTGTTAGGACAAGTTATAACGAGGCAGGACCTGCAGCCGCACGCTCCTACCTCGTCTATTTAAGAAGCAGTAGCTTATCGCAGATCGTCAGTCACAAATTTTTCAACAATGGAGAAGGTTGATCACCGCGCAGTGATCAAACTTTTGACCAAGGAAGGCAAGAATGCAAAAGAGATCCATGAACGCATGGTTGCAGTGTACATCGACACCGCCCCTTCCTATGCAACCATTGCTCGCTGGAATAAGGAGTTCCACCATGGTCGTGAGTCCCTTGAAGATGACCCCCGTCCAGGCTGCAATGCGTGGACGCCGGTTTGGGGACGATGAAGATGTCCAGCTCGCCTTCCAGGAGAAGATTGAGCAGCAGTCGGGAGATTTCTGGTTGTCGGGAATTCGAAGCCTCAGGAACAAGTGGCGCAAGTGCATTGAAGTCGAGGGTAGTTATATTGAAAAATAATAAAACACTTTTCCTCATATCCGAATTGCAAAACTTATTGACCTCCCCTCGTATAATGTGAAAGATTTAATTTATCGTGAAAGAAAAGTTAAAAATCAGATAAAAATAAAGTTAGCTGTTACTAACACAAATTTGATATTTGCCTTAAAACAGTCGCGGTAATTTCTTTCAAAAAAGTCGTCTTTGTTCCTGCTCATATATATATATATATATATATATATATATATATATATATATATATATATATATATATATATATATATATATATATATATATATATATATATATATATATATATATATATATATATATATATATATATATATATGTATATATATATATATTCGTTGGGAGGAAAGAGATATAAGCCAGGAAAATATGTATATATACAGTTATATATACATATATCCTCTAATGTACGTACGTGCCCTTAGCTACGTACAAGGACGTTCACTTTGTAAGAGTAATCCGTTGATCACGAGGTATAAGAGTGCGATTTACTACAGGGGTCGATAACGTTTAATGAGTTTACCAAGTTGCAGTTCAAGGGTATATTTATAGAGTGAAAATCAAAATATAATTTTAATAAGTCACTAGTTAATATATATGCATACGGAAAATACAGGTAATTTAAATAAAGGACAACTCTGGCCGAATACAGATTAATGGGCATTCTGGGAACGTTAATAGCTCGCTAATCAGTTATTAAATGGAATATTACAAAAATCAGTTAGACGGGGGGAATATTTAGTAGTCGGAAAGTGGGTCGTTTAACGGAAGATACAAGCAAGGGTCGTTTTACCTTAATGGGGTCAACTCGAGGAAGGGGAATCCTTCCGCGAGTCAGTGCAGGGAAATGGAGAAGGCCAATGGACGTGGTCCTCGGCCGAATATCCTGACGGTAACGAGGATGAAAGTGGTGGGGGGTGGGGATCAGAAGACGAGTTCACGATCTTCCTTGAAGGCGAACGATTGCACCTCTGCTCCGAAGAAGTGCAACCTCCAAAAATCGAGACTCTGACGCTGCTCGGCTCGAAGTCTCACACGGAAAACTGGAGATCCTGGAGGTGGGGGGGGGGTTCAGATGAGACGAGAGGAATCCCAGTCAATCCTTCGGGGACGAAAACGATTAAAGGCTTGTTCTGAACAGAGGAGGCTACACAAAAGATATGGGTCTGCCTGGTGAGATCCAACCTCGATTGGTATGAGCGAATACCAGGGACTTGGGGAAACAGACACATGATCTGAACCGAAGGCGACGGGTTCTCAAACTCAATCTGGAGATATTCGAAAACCCAGGGTATTTATATGACGGCCATCTTTTTGGTTTATCCTCGTTGGCAGACTCAGGCGCCTGGCTGAACACTTCCAACGGACAGAGGGATTAGTGTTTGTCGCCTGACCCAAGTCTCAAGGGCTTTTACGATGTGCGCGAGAAACTTTCGGCTAGCAGCCTCCAGACTACGGAGATTAGCGTTTTATCGGCGTGATAAAAGTTTTCAGCACGCCCAACTTAATTAACTGCGCCTGTGAGGCAGCTGATGTGTATTCAAATTCTTTCTTCATCTTTTTTCTTTGGGTTCCGAGGTTACTTCAGATGGAGTTTTACTTAGAAGACAGAGAGAGGGAAGGAATTCATGCAACAAATTAAGGGGTTATTCTTCTTTGGCTTCCCTTTCTCTTACATGCCTTCCTTCCAAAGATAGCGTTTTTCCCGACACGAAAGGGAAGGAAAAAGGGCATCTCGACCAAAACTCATCGGTATTAAAATTTCAGCTGATACTGCGACCGTCAAGGTAAAGGATTTGTTTCATTTGATCCCGGACGGATAAAATTTACACATAGATTTAGGTTAATGAGTAATTAATTACATAATTAAAATTTATAGTTTCGTGTAAAAGCAATATCACAATTTAGAACAAGGAATCAATACAGCGGAGGGACAATCCAGGAAATATAAAAAAAAAAAATAATGACAACACGTATATAAAAGCAATACACTAAAATATGGGCGTACGCACACACGAATATATGCATGTATTATAGGATGTATGGAGTTCTACCATGAGAGAAGAGGGTTCTCTTCTGGATTCCTACTAAGACTGTCTGCTACACAGTTTTCACCACCTTTTAAATACAAAAATCAGAATTGATATTCCATCAATAGCAGACTCCAGAGCATAAACCTTCCGTTTTGGTTTTTACAATTTCTTAAGTACGCCAAAGGACGGTGATCCGTTTCGATCACGAACTCCTGACCTATCAGATACATTCTAAACTTCCGGACATTAAAAACTATTGCCAGAGCCTCAAGTTCTATTACTGCATAGTTTCTCTCGTGCGGTAACAGTTCCAGCTTGCATAAGCGATAGGATAGCTATTCCTATATTCTTCGTACTGCAGCAACACTCAACCGATACCATCGTTGCTGGCATCCGTACGGATTACAAACAATTTGTTCGGGTTCGGGAGCCACAATATGGGGCCAGATATTAACCTATCCTTCAACTGCTGGAAGTGGTAAATGGCCTTAGGACTCCAAACGAGGGAATCTGGGTAGTTATTCTTAAGGAGAGCGTTCAGGGGGGACGCTAAGGCGGCAAATTTGGGGACGAAGCGCCAATAGAAGGAGGTTGAACACAAGAAGGAACGTAGCTGCTCCTTATTACGGGGAGGGGCATATCTGAAATAGCCTTGACCTTTTCTTGCTGGGGCGTTATTTTATCTTCCCCAATGTGAAATAAAAGGTACTTGATAGTGTCGTAAGCAAAATGACACTTGGAACGACCTATGGTCAGACCATGCTCCTGGAGCCTATTACAGACCGGAAGAAGGGAGATTAGATATTCATCATATGTGCGTGTAGCTACGTACACATTATCAAAATAGAATAACACATTGTTCAGACCATCTAAGAAGCGGCGCATCATTCTGTTGTAATTGATGCAAGCAGTGACTAAACCGAATGGGAGACGCTTAAATTGTATAAGCCCCTTTTCTGTAGGGAAGGCAGTGTATTCCCGAACACTATCCTTGAGGTGAATCTGATAGTACGCCCTGCATAAATCTATCTCTGAAGTAAATTGGCGTTCTCGAACAAATATAGGTTCTGGTCTATCAATGGGATCGGTTCGGCATCGAAAACCGTCACGGCGTTAAGTTTTCGAAAGTCCACACACATTCTAAAGGATTGGTCTGGCTTCCGAACAATAACAATGGGGGAACAGTAATCTGAGGAAGAGGGTTCGATTATTTCTAATTTTAGTAAATTTTCGACCTCTGCAATGAACGCTGATCGCAAATGAATGGGCAGGGGGTAGGCCTTTAATAACCGGGATAACTTGGCTTTCAGAGCAGGCTCCAGATGGGGATTTAGATCGATATCCTGGGGGAGTCTTTATACGATCTGGAGAGCAACGGGAGTGGGTAGTCATTGTCAGATTCTACGCAAACTGTCTGGACTAGGTTAAGAGGTTCGATGGGATAAGAGGCCTCTTCGTCCAGTGCAGTAATATCGTTGATGCAGGCGCGGTGGTGGTAACGTTTGAGCATGTTGACGTGAAACAATTTGTTACCGGAGTGCGTTTGGACGAGGTAGTCCACGGGGGCAAGGGCTTAGATGACTTAAAAGGGTCCTTTCCATTGGGAAGAAGCTTATTTGTCTCCGTGGGCAGGAGAAGCAGGACCTAGTCACCGGGCCTGAACCGTCTTTCTTTTGACTTAATGTCAAAAAAGGTCCAGTAATTTTCCAGTTTCAAGTCTGCATTTTTGTATGAATGTCCGCACATTTCTCTAGACGGTTTCAAAGGTCCAATATGTATGCGTATGAGGACTTGACCTCCTTGTGACCACGAACGGATTCGCGATCGTTGGTCCTCAACCTTTCCCACAATGGTTGTAGGGAAAGACGCTCATTCTGGTCCTTTACAAAAGACTCGTTGTTCAGAGTCTCGTACTCGGGGGGAAATGGGGTTCTAAAGTCACGGGGAGTGCCTCGTTCTTTTTGGCTTGGGCCCTCGTGATGGCGGACTGAGCAACGGGACTAGGGGAGAGCTGCGGGCTCTGGCCGACTACTATGGCGCAGAATTTAATAGGGGCTGCTACGGCGTCAGCCCAACCGGTGAAATATTGGCATTCGATGAAACAACGAACCACTGGAAAGCGGTTGGCTAGTCCGAAGTAGTCCTGGACTACTGCAAATTTAGCGTGGTCGGGGCTCACTGGGGGCAGCAACTTTTCCGATACGACGATGCATGGGCATCCCGTATCTCTGACCAGGGTTGAAACCCGGCAACCATTAACCGATCTGATTTCAAATTCGAGCCCACCGGGGAAGCTCTTGTTAAATAAAAGAATAACTTGAGGTCCCAGGGAGGATTCGCTGGTGGGGAAGCAAGCGTTTCGGGGCGAGCAGACAGAGGAGAAAGAGAGGCGCTTACTTGGTGGCTGGGAGCAGAACAGAATTGAAAATTTTGGGGTCAGTTCGTCCTCAGATGCCTGGTGGTTCCGCAAAAAAAATCAGACAATGGGTCGTCTGGGCTAATCCGACGCAGGGGGATAAAAGACGGGTGGCTTAACATTCTTAGCTTCAGACGAGGGATGATATTTCGGTTTGGAGGGACCTGAGACCTTTACAAATTTGGGAGCGTTCTTCGGGTGAAATTTAGGGAAGTGACATTTACCCTTGGGGGAGGGAGGATGACTCTTCTTGGGATCTTTGGGGTAGAGATTATGACTGACCGCGTGCAAATCAGCTCTTCGATGCATTCTTTGAAGGAAGCAACTCTTCGGTCCTTCACGAATGCACGGATTTCAGAGGGCAGCGTAGTCATCATTTGATCCCGCAAAATGAACTCTAACAGAGGCTCATAGTCACCATTCGGACTTAAGGGTCAAATAGTCTAGGGTAGCCTCGGCGGGTAGCGAAATGAAAATATCTCGCAGCTAAGTATTAAGGAGAAGCAAAAGTCGAGCGACTCCATCAGTTTGAATATCCCAGTGATTTACCTCAAAAATCTTTTCGAAATAAGTGAGGTAAGCACTGAAATCCTCACCGTCCTTAAATGCTGAGAGCTTTAAAGCTGGGATCTGGGTAGCTTCATTACTGGAACTAACTAAGAGGGTTTCTAAGTTATTCATATTTAACTAACTTTCATGGTGCCTCACCATTTCCCTTTCTTCAGATTTTCTTCTTTTCTCCTCAGCTTCAACTTCTCTTCTTCTCTCCTCAGTTTCTCTTAGTTCTTTCTTCTCTGCTCTTTCGTTTCTCTCTTCATCCTGAATATAGGCAACTAGCTCTTTACCGGAGAGACCAAGCATCTCACCCTGTTGCCTAAATTTCTCGAAGGATGTTATCTTGTTTCCTTACGCAAGCCTTAGCCTCTCGACGCGTTCAAGAATCTTACGGCAAAGAAAATGGGGCTCTCGAAATAGTTCCCCAAAATTCTAAATGAAATCTTACCCTTGTGACAACACACACGGACAAAAGCAATAATTTATAATAAATATACTAATTCCTATATGAGTACCTGATATAGGACCTCTTAATCCGGCATGGGGATTACAAGGAGGGGAGTTTGACAAATTTTCTCCTAAATTTTCTACGCTTTTGTTAAAGATCCCTCAAACAAATTTTCTGCAGGATTTTCCTTTGTTGGTTGTGGATTTAAATGTAATTTGAATAAACTCAGAAGGAAGGTAACAATAAAAAAAATGTCCGCCCCATTGCTCTTACCAGAGGTTGTGTTGTGCCCCCATCCGAGATGCACCCAGCCCGCTGAAAGACTTGAGCGAGTAGAATAGAAAGTTTCTTTGCTTAGCATAACCCTTTTGAATAAGGCTCGAAAGCAACAGCGCCAACAGCGCGTTTCGCGACAAATATCCTCTAAAGTCTGGCTTCATTTGGCTTACGTAATCCCAGTGATATCATTCTCATCAAATAGAGCTAGACAGT
Organism: Ceratothoa steindachneri; assembly: GCA_963969495.1. Classification (NCBI taxonomy): domain Eukaryota; kingdom Metazoa; phylum Arthropoda; class Malacostraca; order Isopoda; family Cymothoidae; genus Ceratothoa; species Ceratothoa steindachneri. The sequence continues at coordinate 168,540,107 of OZ018324.1, forward strand.
TCTTTCCGGCTAGGTCTATAAAACATCTTTCTTAATTGAAATTACCATGGACTCCGCTGGGCTTGTTAAGAAAGTAGCAGAGTCTCATCTCCTCCCCTTATCTTTTAGCTGGTTGCTTTAAGAAAACTATGTTGGATTCATTGCCACTACCCACCCACTGAATATAAGGATTTTGCCACCACTTCACCACAATATTATGACTTGGCCTGGGTGTGCGTGATTTATACGCGATGCGAAGTCTCTGTTCTTCCTCTGCCAATATATACGTATCATCAAATGCCAAGAATATGGGTTTGTCTGTGTAGGGGGGGGCTCTTTCGTTTAGGTTTAAATTCCAGTGCCAGGCGCTATGATGAAGTGGAGTCTCGCAAGTATAATTTACTTATTATAGGTAGGTGTAATCCAATGAATAATTATAAAATGAATAGGAGAGATTTAGGAAGGTCAGAATGTGAAAGAGACTCAGGTGTCCTGGTAAATTCTGACCTTCAGCCTAAAAGGTAAGGTATAAGTGCTTGGAATAGAACTAAACGGTATTGGAGTTTAATGGGAGGTATGTAAGTAATAGGCAAGGTTACCACGACAGAGTTTTGACCAATCACAGGGGTCCACATTTGAGGAAATGATTGACATCTTTATCCCAGACAAGGAGTGTATGTCGGTAGATCAGGCCGTAGAGTTCTTCTACTTTATCCCTATTGCCGCGTGTCTGACTTAGTCTTCGAACGTCTAGCAGTTTTGCACTCCGAACTCTTCTATGCTGTTCAACTATGTGGGAGACAACCTCTAGATATAAGCGATATGCATATAAGCATCGTCCGTACAATTTCACCCTAAGTGAATTTTGTTAGGAGATAATTCCTCTTGCAGATGTGTGAAAGCATGCCCTGAGGATTCGAAGTAGCTTCACAAATACCCTTCTCATCCCTCACGCCGGATGGAGTGGTTATTCGGCTCATCTTGACGGCGGCTGCCATAGGGGGTATATTGCCTTGGTGTGGATCTCATAATAAATTGTAAGTCTCCACTGATAAAAAAATGCCTCTAAAAGAATAGAGGTCCGTGTGAAAACCCATACCAAATTATTTATTCCTCATATTATCCAGGAAGGTGAGACTACCATCTCGGCCTATGTATCCGTGGTCGAGTCCTTTGTGGACGATTTTCCAGTAATTTCTAGCCAAGAAGGGGCTCCACCACTCCCACCACCGATTGGACTACACTTCGGAAGTACTCTTTAGTGATCTATTTTCGCTGAGCGAGTTGCGCTACGCTCGCATTTCTTACGCGGATAATACCCCTGATCCGCATGATACCCCGAACTCTATACTTCGCCATCTAAGTGAGCAAGCCATGACCTTAATGTTAGCTTTATTCGATAGGATCTAGTAGGAGGGCATCTTCGCAGATTTCTTGTGATTGAATACCGTGCTTTTTCTTCGTAAGGGTGGGGGGAATTATTCCGCTCGGCTGGTTTCGAAACAATTCTTTAATATCTCTTGTATTCAAGTTGGTGGGTAAATAGGAAAATGTTTGGTTAGCTTTTTCCTGCACAGTGGAGGTAAATCGTCTTTTGCATAGTGTAGCTTTCTTAATTTAAAAGTCGAATGTTTAGTTCAGCTAGAAAGTGCTATACGCTAGGCTTTTCATTGTAAGCACTTTGATTTGGAGAAGGCTTATGAATCTACCTGACGATATGGTATCTGTTTTATGTTCTGTTTGGATCTCTAACTTGAAGCGATGGTTAAAATAGCCTCTGAATAGCGTCTTTCATTATGTCAAAGTGCACGGGGTTAGATGTTTTATCAGTGACAAAGGTAATACACTTCTGTTGCCTTCATGAACATCAGCCCGACTCGGATACTTTCCTAAAAGGTGCTTGCCTGTGGACTTGCAATGATTCTCTGGTCTTGTTTTGGACCAACGTCTCATCTGAGTTACGTAGCTTTGCAACATTGCGATTGATAGTACCTGCGCCATGGAATTCTTCGCGCAGTGGTGTTGAGTACGTAGAAAGCTGAGGTCAATCGTCTCCTGCACAGTGCACTTTACTTAAGTTCACCTACAGGTGGAATTCTTTACTCATTTGTTCGCTCATAACTTGATGGTGGATTCAACCTACCACACTGGTTTTAGTTATTGACTGGTATCTTCCGTACGTCTCCTAAAGATAACCTTCTTGTTGATGTGGGTGAGATTCCACTCGTTTAAAATCGAAGTCAGTGTACATATGATGCAGTTTTACGTGCCGCCTGTGTATTTTCATCTGTCAACAGCTCTCATTTCGTTCGCAGTCGATCTCGACGGTGTCTATACAGACCGCGGACGCCATATAAATATTTCGGTTCCTGGTAGGAAACCCATTTGAGAGTTTGATGCAATTCTCGGATCGATAGCATCGATATATCTAGCCTTGAAACCGTCCTGGAGGATCTTACCAGGAATGTTTGTGGTTACACTTCTGCTCCCAGAGCTTCTACAAATCCAAGAGTATTAGGTTCGTATTTCTTGGAACATACATCTTTTCCCACTGAAGCCGTACCCGTGTACACAGATTGCTCTAGCCAAAATAGGGAGTTGACCTCTGGGCTATCTATCTCTCATTTGCTTCCTGAAGCTAGGAGCTTTTCCGGATGCTGCCTCTTTCTTCACGGCAAAGCTAGTTTCATTTTACATTTCCGTACATGAGATTACGCACAGTGGCCAGTTTTGAGACCATTTCGTAATCCATACTGACTCACATAGTGCGCTAAGTGCCTTTGCATCATAGGAGTTTCCACATACCCTCGTTCCTCGTATCTGTGACGCCACTTTAAAGATAGTCGGGCTAGTCATTTGCTGAACCTCTTAAAATGTAGGGCCCAACATTTCGCTCTTTCCAACATTAATTACAAGGTGCGAATCAGAACAGCCCTTCTGGCTGCATGACAGAAAAGATGTTGACGGTGCCCTGATATATTGATGCGTGCCATCGTGCTCTGATCATTTATGTAGACTTATCCCACAATGCATCGATAACATTAGATCGTTACAAGTCGCCTCAGAATTGGTAGCTCAGAATATACGTCAAATATTGGTTTTCCAGTCAGGGATCACTGCCGACTATCTATGGTCCGTTGGGGAGTGATTTTGCTCACTGAAGGTTATGGGATGATACATTTTGGGGAGGAGTCGTTCCTCTCCCATACTGCTTGATTGTTTTAAAATTAGTGACTGCGGGCTTGTGTCTCTAATATAGGCGGGCATTCCATAGGGTACCTCACCGTCCCTCTTAATTTTCTTTTTTGGTGTTTATTTCCTTTGTTCCGTTTTTTTTTATTTTAAATGAACCTGTTAATAGTTTTTTTTTTCTTTTAATTGAGCCGGTGGGCGGACACTCGTCGGTGACTCGAAGCGGGCTCGTAAAAAATAAACAAAATGAGGTGATCTCTTTCGGTAACTATGCTTGGGATAAATGTTTTGTAATTGTTTTAAAAATGTTTTATACACTAATGGTTTATATTTATTTATAATTATTTGAATTGTTTTGTATTGTTTTAGAATGATTTTTTACAGTAATTGTTTAAATTTTTGATAATTATTTATAATGGTTTTAGAATTGTTTTAAAAATGCTTCGTACAGAAAATCGTTTGTTGATAATTGTTTTAAAATAGTGGTATATAATTGTTTTATATTTTTTTATAATAATCAAATACTTTTTATGATTATTTTATGTTTTAGAATTATTTTAGAATTGTTTTAATATGAAATGACAGGAAATTTTAGTCTTAGCAAAACAGCGCACGAAAAAAGGTTGAGAATTTTTAGAATCGTGGTTTTCGGGTCGAAATTGCTTAAATAGATAGATTTGCTGATAGCTTAGTGTAGGAAAGGGGGCAAATAAATATAAAGGAAGAAAAGTAGCGAAACGAGTTTCGAATGCGCTTCCCGCGTCGCTGGACAGCCGTTAGCGAGAGCCTAAAACCACTCGGCCATCCTGAATCGCCCCAAAAGACTCATTCAAGTAAAGTATTTAACCCGCTCGCCTAAACTTCTCGCACGCTACATATTTATCTTGACAATGCGTATCAACAATGTACAGAGATAAGTTTTCCTCGTTCTTTGCTTCTTTGTTATCGCGCTACGTGTTTTTTTTCATATTTACGCCTTACGTTTTGATTATCTTATATGTGCATTTTGTTTAGCAATTTTGTATTCAATTGTTTTTGATTTGTTCCTTCTTATTATTTAATATGCTCCTTGTTAGTGATATTTGTATTGATACTTGTTATTTTCTAGCTTCTCAGTTTATGCATGTCAATATTTACTTGGGTTCTTATGCATTAGTCAAGTTTCTGTATACCTCCCCTCCCTCTTGAGATTTACTAGAAGAGGTTCTTTCTAATTTTATATGATCCTCTTAAACTTTTCCTGATAAACTATGCTCACATGACCTTCACAGGTACTCGATCCTTGGCTTCTGGTCTCCCCCCCCCCTTTCCTGCCATCGCTAAGGATTTTTTCTCCCCCTCTCGTCTTTTGTATATATTTGGATTTCCTTGTCATTGATTCATCATTAGACTAGACTCGGACGTACTCGCTCACAGCCTGCAACTCAGGAGGCAAGGCAGACGGCAGGATCATCGAAAGCGTCACCAAAACCTGGTTTCACCACTGCATCCCCTTTTTTATCATCCCCTTTAACCCAAGAGATATAATACTTCTTTTGGGGGCTGTGTTTGAAACATCAATGATAGCCTAATTTCCTCTTCATCCACTGCGCCAATTCTTCCGTTATTTTGAAAAGGCACAATTGGATACTTCGGCGAAAAGAGGTTTGAGGTCTTACCCCACTGCAGAACGCAAAGTAAGAGGTATCCTGGAATGGGACGAATTTGCAACCTGCGGAGAGGGTAATCACTCTACCCTTTGGTCTGGTCAGAGGAAAATATAACCGTTTCTGTGTATACTGGGCATAACTCTGATAACCCAAACTGTGGAGTGGCAGCACCACGGAAGGAGGTCGTTGATTCGGCCTCCATCCATTATTAAGACCCCCACAAGTCACCCCTCTAGAGGAGCCCATTTATGTCCATACTTCATCATTCATCCGGAGTCGTACTTCCTAGGGGCAATCATTGATGGGGGAGAGGACCTTTCTCGCACTTTTTTAAAAAGCAAAAATTATACACATACGTTCCCAGTAATCGCAATGGGTGTTGAAACCACCTTACGATTACTGCACACTGGCGGCAAAACATGCACACTCACATGTGCTGAAACATTGAAACTCTCGAATACGCATGACACACCTATCATCAATATTATTAACTCTCACATAGAACAAACACTGATATAGAGATGGACTTCAGACTCCCACAAATTTCACATACTCACTAAAGACGAATATGGTGAAGAGGTCATTAAATACATCGACTTTATTCGCACTAAGCAATGAGCGGTAGGGTGGCCCTTATTTCGGGGTAAATATCAAAAATATTTTTATTATAGCTCTCACCCCATAAATTGGATCCACTTGTCTCTGAAACACTGCTGTATAAATTTGTTGCATTTTGATTAATATTTATAGGTAGTCCAGAGAGGTGCAAGTTCTCATCTTTATATCACATTATTATATTGGTATTTAAAAAAGTGATTTTTGTCACTCAGATCCAGGTCTTCCCCAAATGGGTATTAGCTGCTCAAGGCAAGGGTGTAACAGATCCTACTCTGCTCATTGTTGCTTGGGTTGAATGAGGGTTCCTTTACGAACATCTGGGTATACGCGTCGATGCTCAGAGACTTTTTGCAATAGGAACTGCAGTTGTTCTTCATCTTTCGTCAAGAGTCGGTTATACGACTGCATAAGTGCAACTGCACGTTCTGCATTATCATTTGTAACTTTCAAGCTCTTTACGATTGCTTGAGCGGATTGGAAACCCTCTATTCTATACCAAACACATTTAGAAAGCTGGTGTCCAGTCGAAGCTTATTGCAGAATTTCATTGTCTTCGGAGTAACGAAATCTTCCAGGTGTTTATCTTTTAGGAAAGAAGCCTGATACTGAGGTCTTTTCAGAGGTTCCTCCTCATTGTCTTCATCTTGAAGCTTACCAACCATGCACTGCTTTATTTTAGGAGGGACAGCATCATCAAAGAAACTGAGGGCCACTAGCTCCTCAGACAAATACCAGAAATGCTTTGATAGTTTGTTTGATGTAGCTTTGGAGACTGCTGCATTGGGTAGTTGAAGCAGGCACTTTGTTAAATTCAAATCACGTCGAGGAGCTTCTTGTGCAAATGATGCAGTAAACCATGCCTCAATAGATACTGGTATTCCAAAAATGCGAAGCTCTTTGAGACCCTTCTCCTCCTTAGCTGTGAGTTTGAACTGTTTCAGAAACATATAAATTTTGAAAGCCTACAAGAGCTTACTCATCCAACGTGCATGATGCACCGGTCTTGGGGCCCTGAACTTTACACAACGAGGTGGAATATCTCCAAGAAACAAAATTGAAAGCTCCAGAAGCTCAAGGTAATAATCACGAGGTTGTATCTTCTGCAATTGATCAGTTGCAAACTTCAGTGTTTGTTGTCAAACATCATCTGGAATCACTGCACTGACACTAACTTCTGCAACTCCTGGCTCAAAAGATGTAGAATCAAAAGATTCCCATCAGGCTTGAAATCGCTTGAAAAGCAAAACTTCAGGACCAGAGCTTCCTCCCATGGTGGATTCCAAAGCTGCTGCTAAAACAAGTTCCATGATATGATGACGGCAAGCAAGATGCAGCCAATCCCTGCCAAGTATCTGTTCCAATAAAACACATGCACCACTTCGACGTCCTGTGTTTGCAGCAGTTGTGTCAAAGCACATTGCTGCCACTGTTTCGGATACTCTCCCTTCTTGTAAGGCATTAACTGTATCATAGGCTTGTGCTTCACCAGTTCCATAAGTTAGCTTGGGAACACCAAGAAGTTTATTAATACTCGGGCCAAATAAAAGAATGGGAAGGCGATCCATATGTTCTTTCGATGTCAGATCTTGCAAAAGCTTTCCATCCCAGTGAACTGTGAGTGGTTCATTTACATGAAACTCATTTTGAATGTGTCGAACAAATTCAGCTCTTGCCTTCTGTCTTGAATAAGCTATAGTTGTTCTGTTAATCGCTAGATTATGTGGATCATGGCCAAGGCTAATAGCAGTTTCAGTCAGAACAATTGTGGCTTTTCTATCTGATACGCCAGTACGATCAAGTGCAGCTGCAAGAAAATGTGCAACTATGTTTTGTTTAGCTCTTAAACGCTTTGGGTGAGGTTCTTTCGCTTCATCAGACAATTCAGATATGTTGCCTTCACTACTGTTTCCCTGTTCACTGCTGCTAGAAGATTAAAGAATAACTCCTATAGAAGTTGATGCTTCGCAAGAGGTGATGAGCTATTGCATGCCGTGGAACAGATAGGGTCACCAGGCCCAATGATGAGAAAATTAAACATCTTCCCTGAATTCCCCCTGTGTCATCGACGGAGCCGCCCTCGGGCAGTTTCACGGAAAAAAAGGAATTCCCCACCCCCCATGTGCTTGCGCAGGAAAGCCTCCATATTTCTCTAACCAGAGAGGAGGCTTACTCCTCTCCTTCGCCTACGGGTGTAGGGGACTCCCCCTTACCCCCTTCTCTGGAGGTGCTTACAAGCACCTCCCTTTTTTCAGCGGCAGTCCCCTCTTTTCTTTCCAAGGGGACTGCCAAGAAAGCCAGCAGGCAGCTCATAGCCGACCGCTCCCCAGTGAAGCGGCTCGGTAGGGCAAACATCCTTAGGGGAAGAGGGAAGCCAGGCCCCTTCGGTCGCTTCCCTCTAAAGACCTGCTGGCCAGAATACTCAACCTTGCTAGGGTCAAGGCCTGTGCCTCCCCACACATGACTGGTGACGCTGCCAACGGGACCTGCGATATCCTGGGAGAGGATGGCCAACTGGAGGCCCCTCCTATAATAGACATGGTCTTTGAGGCAGCCCAGCCTCAGACGGTGGGGCCTTCCAAGGGAGGGGAATCCGGGCTCGGCGCCAAGCACCGAACCCGAATCCGCCCCTATGCAAGATCCTCCTCAAACGGCTGGGGTCTCCGAGGCAGTACAAGGAGGGGAGGGATCTCCTCCAACCGGTGCCCTTGCGACCATCAGGACCTTCTCCATTTCGGAGAAAGGCCTGGCTGAGGCCGGTCCATCTGTCCTGGGGGCTCCTGCCGGCGGAGGGGAAAAGTGGGTTCATTCCCCACCCTCCTCTCATAAAAGAAAAAGAACAGGAAAAAGACGAAAAAGACTCGGGGCTCCTTTCCATCCGCGGGGGCTGCGGGGATGGATGGGTCTGCTGCCACTTTGGTAAGCGCCTAAGCCAAGATCAGCACATCCGTCCCCTCTGGCCCACTGGGTCCGGAGCCCCCGACTATGAATAAGACGAAAAGAGCGCAGGGCGGAGCCTCGATAACATCGGGGCACCTGATTCAGAGGCTACCTGGCGTTTTCGAGCCCGCTGGCTTCAGGCGCTTCCTAGTTATTCGCTCCACTGATGGCAGCATGTTGGTCAAGGGCAACTTGATCCATCAGGGAAGAGCATTAGCTAATGTAAGTAGTAGAGAGCCGAAGGTGAACCGTTTCTCGGACGGGAGCCTTATGGTGAATGCGGCGAATCCCGCCGAGGCAGCCAAGATAAGTGCTCTTCGGACACTTCATGGCACCCCGGTGAGTGTGACCCCGCACTCTACCATAAACTTTGTGAAAGGAGTAGTTTATGCAAGGGAACTCGCTGACAACTCCATATAGGACATCACCTTAGAGCTGACCGACCATAGGGCGGTCAAGGTCGAACGTGTTATGAAAAAACAGGGAGGGGCATCAAGACCTACCCATACACTCTTCGCCACGTTCGACTGTGACAAGCTCCATGAGTCGGTACGTGCCGGTTGGTAACGCTACCGCGTAAAGGCATTCGTGCCACTGCCGCGGCGATGCTAGTACTGTCACTGCTTCGGCCATACGAATCGTTTTTGTAGACGTGCAAAGTCGGGGTCACCAGAAGTCTGTGTAAATTGCTCCAAGGCCGCACACGATAAGCCTAAATCGTGTGTGGCCAAGTGTGTCAATTGCGGAGAGCCGCAGCCCGCTTCTTCAAAACAATGTGGTGCATATCTCCTTGAGAAAGAAATCCTGGCCATTCAGGTTAAGGATCGACTCTCATCCCGCGAGGCTAAGGACTTGGTCATGGTGCGCCCGGCTCTGCTTGGGACGTCTTATGCCTCAATAGCTAGAAAGGCACCCTCTGCTCCTGGCCCATCCAGGCCAACGAGCACGGTTGTTTCCGCGCTCATTCGGATGCCTTCTGCGGGTTCTACTCAACCCGGGCGCACCCCTGGTAAAGATGGCGGCAAAAAGGGTTCACGCCCAGCCCCTTCCCCCAGCGTGACCGTTTCCCGTGAGGCAAAACGGCCACACGCCTACAGCGAGTCGTTAGACTCACAGGAGGCAACACCCCTGAAGTTGGTCGCCAGGCCATCTTCTGGGGTTCCTAAAGCTGGTTCTGAAAGGAGGACAGCAACAAAGGAGCTTCGGCTCCTTCGCCTACGCCTATCGGCCTTGATCTATCGGCCGAGTGAGAGACGGCCCTCAAACAGAAGCGTTATGCCTACATGCGCTATAAGCACCGCCCGAACGATTTCACTGTCGCTGAATTTCGTCGGGCTAGGGCTTGGTTCCGGTATATTTCGTAGCACGCCTGCCGCTCTTCTTGGCGGGCATACGTGTCTTTACTTAACGGGAATACCTCTCTGGCAGAGGTGTGGAGGCGAATCAAAAGGATTCGGGGCAAGTTCTCGCAGGACCCCCCCTCCCGTTCTCCAGGAGAATGGGACCGCAATCTTGGACCACGCGTCTGTGGCGGAATCCTTCACGACCACTTTCTCCGCATTCTCTAGCTGGGATGCTGCTCTGCTAGCATTCAATGCACGTCGTCATGTTGCGGAAGCCCGCCGGCTGGACTTTACATCCAGAGGCGGAGAACCTTTCAACGAAAGGTTTACTTTGAGTTAGTTGCACTCCGCTCTTGCTTCGTGCGCGGACACCGCCATGATTCGACACCTGGGTAAGCGAGGCATGGACTTTCTGTTAGATTTGTTCAACAGGATCTGGGTGGAGGGTCTCCTCCCAGATTCCTGGCAAATCGCTACTGTGCTCGCCTTTCGCAAACCGGTGAGAGATCACTCTACTCCGGCCGGTTTCCGACCAATCTCTCTAAACTCTTGCCTGTGCAAGTTAATGAAGCAATTGGTAAAGGTTAGGCTAGTCTTTTTCCTGGACAGCGGAGGCCATCTGTCTTCTGCAGAGTGTGGCTTCCGCAAGTTCCACTCCACATCGGATGCTCTGCTCCGACTGGAACATGCCGTCTACAAGGCCTTCCTTCGTAGACAGCACTACGCCATGGTGTTTGTCGATCTGGAGAAGGCCTATGATACTGCATGGCGATACGGTATCATAGAGACTCTCCACACGATGGGGGCGAGGGGACGCCTCCCAATGTTTATATCTGAATTTTTGCCACATCGTCGATTTCCCGTACGGGTGTGGGGAGCCTTCTACGGCATAAAGATGCAGGAAGAGGGTGCCCCGCAGGAAAGTGCCCTCAGTGTCACACTCTTTGCCCTTAGCATCAGCGGCATCACTTCGGTGCTGCCGGGAGATGTTCTCGCTACGCTTTACGTGGACGACCTTTCGATCTCTTTTGGCGTGGCTTAGATGCCAACTCTGGAGCGTCGACTCCAACAGGCATTGAACCACGTCTCTCGCTATGCCGAAGCGCACAGGTTTTGGTTTTCTTTGGTTAAGACTAAGATGGTGCACTTCTGCCGCCATCCACGATTCCACCCAGACTCAGACTTGTTTCTTAATGGGGTACGCCTGGAAGTGGTTGAATCGCACGGTTTCCTCGGTCTTGTATTTGACCGACGTCTCACCTGGGAGGCTGATATTCGCAGCCTTAGGGTCTCTTGTACCCGCGCCATATATATTATCCGTTCCGTGACGTTAAGTGCTTGGGGTGCTGATAGGGCTACTGCCTAACTTTTATATCGATCCTTTGTTCGTTCGAAGCGACCCGTGCCTTCCGCACTTTTCCCAATGAGAGCCTGTTGGTCGATTCTGGGGAGATGCCACTCGCTCTACGCTGCGTACAGTGCATTTTTCGCCTGTACGCGCGAGCCAGGCGCCTCCCTCAGTCGCCAACAGCTCTCACTGCATCCGCAGCTGATCTTGACGGTGCCTTTCCGCCGAGAGACGCCAGTCATACTCTAAGCCCTTTTGGTTTAGGGTCAGAAAACTCTTTCGAGAGCTAGGTATAGCTCTCGGGCCGGTGGCGCCCCTGGTTCTGCCCAGGACGCCACCCTGGAGGGTACCACATTTGGCTATTTGTCGCCACGCCTCTGCTCCCAAAGCTTGCACAGCGATGGGAGCATTGCGTTCGACCTTTTTAGAGCACACCTCGTGTCACGCGGAAACCGTGCCAGTGTATATGGATGGCTCCAAGTCCCAAGAGGGGGTCGGCTTCCACGCCGTATCCCCTCTGTTTGAAGTTAGCGGGGCTCTGCCAGGTGCTGCGTCTGTCCTTACAGCCGAGCTGGTGTCAATACACCACTCGGTACGAGAGAGTACGCGACGTGCCCGGTTCGGAGACCGAATTGTGATCTATAGCGACTCACAAAGCGCCCTGAGTACTCTCAGGGCTTTGGAATCTCCGCATCCTCTTGTTAGCGATATCCGTGATGCCACGGTTTTGGCGAGCCGAGTGGATGTCGAGATTATGTTCTGGTGGGTTCCTGGGCATGTAGGAATTGCGGGGCATGAGAAAACCGATGAGGGCGCCAAAGATTCCGCGAGGACTCTGCGACCGAACCAGCCTTTCGCTCTTCCTCACACCGACTACATGGCAGGAATGCGGGCAGCTCTTCGGACTCCTTGGCAAAGAAGATGGGCGACGGTCGAAGGGAACTTAAAGTTGCGTGCCATTGCGCCGCGTCTGTTCCCATCGACCTATCCTACAATGCCGCGGTGGCTTCAGGTCGCTTTCTGTCGTCTCCGAATCGGGCACACTCGTGTGACGCATCGCTATCTGATGGAGCGCTCGCCAGCGCCCTATTGTGACGACTGCGTCGTCCCCCAGACTGTCCGGCGCATTCTTGTTGAATATCCCAGTCTAAGTGATCTTCGCGCATGATACCTGTCCCGGCACCGGGATGGGCGCGGTTGCTACCACCTGTCCCTTGTACTTGGAACGAGTTCGTGAACATTGATTTGTGGACTTGTTGACTTTTGGGGGGAGGCCGAGCTTCTCTCCTCTATTTAACTAGGGTTTTTTGTTATTGTTTTCTTTGTAGGTCACACTCTCCTGCGCCGGGGTGAGGGGGACCTTCCCCCGACGCCAGAGATTGCTTCCTAATTGTTACGTTTTTCCCTTTTTTATCATTGTTATGTTTTCATATTCTTATTTGAAATTCGTCTAGTGCTAGGCTGTCGTGATTCCGGCGACTTATGCCCAAGTGGGCAGTCGCCAGATAGGCTCCTAAATTTTTTAAAAAATACCATTTAGGATGCACATCTTGTGGATGGCTGGACTACCTCTAAACATTATCAAAATGCTCTGAAATTTTACGTGGAAGAATTTTTCCATAAGTGGATCCACCCTGGATGGTGAGAGAAAAAAACTTCAAACTTTCAAAAATAAGGGCCACCTTAATTGAGCGGTCATCACACTTTATGATGAATTTTAGCTTAAGTTCGAAATCTAAGTTAAGATTTCGATGGAAATAGTGACGCATTCTATACTTCGCCTAAAAAGAGCTCAACACCCACCCGGGGGCCAAATCCGGAGTGGACGCATATCACTCTTGGTGGACCGGTTTTTATCATAGAGACTAGGTCTCTCGCCCAGTAACCAAACGTCCACATCCTGGTGCGCCACCCCAACTCGGACGTAAAAGTACTGAAAATAGAGGGGGAGGGGTTATGTAAAAGGGAAAAGGGTGGAAATAATGCATACATGTTACCCTCTCACCAGTGCCACACACACAAACACCATTGGAGCCAAGGCAGACAAGTTGAACCCCCACTCAATTAGGCCCTAAACACTGATCAGTGGGCGAAAGCTGATCGCTGACTAGCCTGCAAGTATATTTCCGTGGCATGAAAATAGGTAAGGAGATCACAAAGAAGATGGCGAAATAATGGTAAAATGAATTTCTAAGACCAATAAATCCCCGATTGCTTCGGAAGTGTGTGATATAAAACGTCAACAAAATTCTAGAAATAACTCACATAACTTAGAATATCACTGCCGATGGAACGAAGATAAATAAACAGAGAGGGAAACGAAATAAAGCAAAACAAGGAATTTTAACATTTCAGAAGACACTGGAAGAAAATATTTTCCATCACCAGCGAAGAATGCAAAATCTTTGAAGCAGAATACAAAGAACGCTGCAGCTGCTAAATGAGGGAAAAGTGGAGAAGAACCGAAACGAGAAGAACAGCATACACGCGTGTAGGGAGGTGTTTTACTAAAGAGAGTATCAATCATCTGAAACAATTAAAGAGAACCTCCAGAACAAACAAAATCACCAAGATTTACGTGAAGAATGCGGCCACTAACATTCACGATGCAATTCTTAAGATCTTCAACGCGTTCAAGGCTGATAAAACCAGCGTTCAAGACAATTAAAATTATCTTCCTTTTTCTGAATCTCAGAAAATCCAAGCACTTTCTCGAAAACTCCTTTTCATCTTCCTTCTGAAGTTTATAGGAAAATTCTTGTAAAACTATTATTAAAAGACATTACGAGGTTATTTAGAGGAAAATGGACTACTAAATTTCCATAAATAGAAAAATAATAGTCACCGGGGGAGGGAAAATGTTTTAGCGATCATAACAGATAGTAATGCGATCGTGAGGTGGCCAAGCTTTCGATAAAGTTCGGTTGTTGTGACTAAAATTAAAAAAAAACATATTAATTAAACGGAATACAAAATAAGATTTTTTTGCGGCTACTTATAAGAACGAAACGCCATAGTAACCATAAATAACCCCCCGAGAGCCGTTCAGATTAGAAGTCGGTGCTGTCCAGAGGCAAGGTCCTAGTCCAGGCACTACACGATGTACACGAGAAACTTCCCACCACAAACCCATTATTACTCTTTATTCGTACAGTTAGCAGATGACATGTCACAAGTCATTGGAAGCTATGATAGAAATCCATTAGACATTGCACAAAGATCAACAGCAGAAATCAACAACATTAATAATTACAGACGAATCCAAATCAGAAGAAATAAAACAAATTTAAATAATAGTGAACAGAATCATAGAAGAAGCTTACCCATACTCCACAAAAGGATCGGTAGTAGGTCTCAATTTCACTACGAATAGATACATCTAGCCACTTGCTAATAAGACGCAAAGCATTAAAAGACAAAGAACACAAAACCAAGCAACCTGATTCATCACGAATATCTCAAGAAACGGCAGAATACCTTCAAAGGCCCAAGAGAACTACATCAAAGGACTCATCTCACACCAATGGATCAAATACTTTATGAAGGCGCCACACAAAAATCTGGAAGAAACCGTGAAATATTACCGGATAAAGAAATGATCAAAATCACCTCAACAGAGGAAGAAACATTTCACCTACTATACAAACCAAACCTCAAAAGTGGTCAACGAAGGATTCAACAATATATATAATCAATATATAACTAGATGAAATCATGGGAACAACCAGAGAACAACAAAATCAAACTATACAGAAAAAGGAAGAAGGAAAAAACAATATAAATGGAATGAAAATATCTCACTAGTATATGTCAGAAATACAAGATTGGAAATTTTAAAAAGGAGATCGAGGAAGAAGGAAAGAGAAAATGCAAGTTTGAAGCCAGATAATATACCATCCCACCTTTCCCCAAGAAAAAAAAAGAAAGATTAATCTTGTTAAGTCTTCTAAATGTGCCACAAGCGTCACCTGTTGTGGTTTCTTTTTGCTTTCATTTAAGGAAATAAAATCTCAGATACAGTAAAGTATATTTTTCGACAACGATCTAATATCATAAATTATGGTTTTACTCCTGTAATTTTGATCATTCCAGTATTATTTGTAATTAAAATAATTTAAATAGTGCCAGTCATACATGAAATACATTTTACACTGACGCATGCTCGCATAATTTCTGTTGGTTGTCCAATGGGCAATTTCTACTGGGCAAGAAGAACAACCTGCTGTAATTGCTTAATAATATCATCAAATGAAGGTATCCAAACTAAAAATGAGCGGTATAATTCGTATTCTCATGACAAATTTCCTATAAAAATGGCAAATTTGTTCGTAAATAATTAATTTAAAAAATCGTGCATACCAAACAAATGGTATAAGAAAAAAAAATACTCAGATTGTTTCTATCTATTTCTAAAATATTTCAAATAACATACATAGGTAGCGAATTTAATTTCCGGCGGTCGTTTCCTCTTAAGGAGGCACTATTGAAGTCAGAATGAGGTCAAATAACAATGTATTCTATCTTAACATATAGGCGTTGCGCGAGGTATTCCCACTATGAGAACAAACCAACTGAACCTGCCTATATGTAATTAGCATTTAGTGAATTTTTTATAATTAAAAAAATTATAGACTTCGTAGCATTAACTCGTTTCAGTGAGGCGACTCGGAACAAGGTCTGCTGACCAAAAGTCGTGTGCTCTAACTAAATCTGATTTATGACCTTATGACCTTCAAAACTTTCGATAATCCCTGGACTAGCCTTGGGGGGACTTTGACAAATGTATCAATCAGAAGACAATGCAAAACAACATAAGGGTTTCAAATTTCGTTAAAATCGGCCGAATAGTTTTGATGTTATTGCTAAAACAATATAATTCCCGGACTAACCTTGGGAGGATCTTGGCAATTATATGATTCGAAACAAAATGTAAAACAACATAGGGTTTTAAATTTCGTTAGAATCGGCAGAAAAGTTACAATGTTACTACCAAAAAAAAGAAGCAAAACGGGGGCCGACCGACCGACATAATGAGATGTAGAGACGCCCGCCACTAAAAGTAAGGTAAAAAAAAGGTATCTCAGTGATTTCCGATTAGATCAGGCATCTGTGAAATCCGCCAAGATCAACTATCACAGTGAAATCTCGTAAGATCATGTAATTCAGTGAAATCCGATTAGATCAGGCATCTCAGTGAAATCTTAAATTCCCAGAATGAGGGATTTCCTCCATTTAAACTCGAAAAAGTGTGGAAGATATAACAATAAATGGGCTTAAATTCTACAAATAACAAAACGTAGTGAACAAATAAGGGTGGATAATACCAGGAGACGAAATTGAAACCTAAAGCTAAATATGAGGTCAAGCTTGGCGCAACAAGGCAGGAGACTCTAGGGTCTGCATCCCGCTCGTTTTCTTGCAGTCAAATCAAACCGTAAGAACTGTTGAAGTTCGTTTGTAAACAAAAACCCTTTGAAATGAGGCCTACTTAGTTATAATTCTTAACCTTAAAAATTCCCTGATAAACAAGAATTACCGATTGAAGTGTTAATAATACCAATAATTGCAGAGGCAGTTGCAGAAATGGCTCCAATAACACCCACAAAAACGATCTCCCACAGGAAAATTTCCTCCCATTTCGGGATTGACCTGAAAGGAAAAGAAAACAGCATGTGAAAATGCAATTCCACCTATCATTAAATGGGTATGTAGGTAACAGACAACATGGAACTCTTTGATTTCATATTTCTTGAAACTTGGCGACGATCGTCTTTACAATAGAATGGGGAAAAAAGAAGAGTAAATTTCTTATCAGGTCTTCGTCAATTACTCAATGCTTTGTCTCTTCGCATGGGCTTTCTCTGAGAAGTCCCTTGATGGTTATGATCAAGGGAAAGGTGTAGTTCTCCGTGAAATAAGGGTTAGAAATGACCATAAAATGAAATAAAAGTAGAAAGTTGTGAGAAAAGGGAAAATATCGTGAACTAATATAGTTGAATCGACTGAGGTAAAATCTGTGCTTAACTTGTAAAATAAAGATTGTCTTGGTTTAATACGATAGCAGAAGAACTTTTGCAATCCCCAACAGAAAACCTACTTGGTCAGTTTTCCAATACAAAAGCATCTTCATCAATGCAACGAATTTCCAACTGTTAGCAAAACGCTTGGGCGACATATATATATATATATATATATATATATATATATATATATATATATATATATATATATATATATATATATATATATATATATATATATATATATATATATATATATGGGTTGCACAAAATAATTAGAACACTTGTTAAATTCGATGAATATTTATTTAATACGGAGTCGGTCCTCCTTTTGCTTTCTGAACAGCGTCGATGCGTCTTGGAATTGATTCATACAGATTCCTGACTTCATTGAGAGCAATCTTTGTCATTCTTCTTGCAAGAGCTGCTCCAGTTGTTTCGGACACGACGGTGGAGGGTAACAAATTCTAACTTGTCGCGCCAAGACGCACCACAAATGCTAAATAATATTAAGATCTAGAGATTGTGGGGGCCACTCCATGTGTTGTAGCTCACTTCTATGCTCTTCTTACCAATTTTTAACCATATAAACTCGCCTGCAGTGGGGAAAAGAGAAAAACTGGACTCGTCGGAGAATTTTACTCGCTTCCATTGGTCAGTCGACCAGCCCTTGTGATCTCTACACCAGTTCAGCCTTTTTTGAATGTTTGGATGAGAAAGAAGAGCTTTCTTGATGGCAGCTTTTCCATGATATCCGGCTTTATTGAGCTCACGGCGAACAGTTTTTGGCAGTAAATTTTCATCATAACATTTTTATTAAATACGACTGCGAGTTTAGTGTTATTTCCTTTTCGAGTTTCTCGATTTATCTTATATTTCGATTTCGGTCATGAGAAAATCCGTGGATAAAGTTCGCCGAAAATTCATTAAAATAGTAGTAGCAAACGAGGGCAGCAAACTAGTCTATTTAGCAAAACAAAATATTTATCTATTGTCTATTAGCCTGACACGCTTCGATAAACACACGCATCATTGGCAAAGGTTGATATTAGTAAGTTAAGGAATTGAAGACGGGGCTTTATTAGATCGTTATTTAGATGTTAACAAATATACGAACATACTTATAAGGAATGGAAATTCCGAAAGATAAAATGTACATTAAAATATAGTTTTTTGAGACTGATTAAATACAAACGGTACATTGAAATTAATTTTTTAAGACAACTTAAAATGGTTACTTTATAATGGGCACAATTTGATTCCAATTGTTAGCAAATCCTTTAGATCATCTCCATGTTGTTTTTGGTTTTCTTTCCGGTCGTCTTTTATCAACTGGCGTCCAATCGTAAAGTGTAGGTTACGTAAACCTAATACCTTCTAAGAAGTACAAACTCAAAATAGTCCAAGTGTGCGCATTGACATCTGCTCACACGCAGAAAGGATTGGACAGATTCTATGATGACATCAAGACAAGCCTAAGCAAAAACAAAGCTCATTTTAACATCGATATGGAGACTTTAATGCAAGTCTGGCAAGGAAATAAGTCATGCTTGGGAAAGTTCTCAATGGGAAAACGGAGTGAAAGAGGGACAAGTTCTAGTTGAGTCTACATTGGACCAAGATCTCAAAATTGCCAATACTATGTTCAAAAAGAAGCAGCAGCAAAGATTGACTTTGAGAAGACCAAACTATGAGATATTCAATTAAAGTGATTGCATGTTGGTTGATAAAAAAATCAGTCAAGGATTTCCAAGTCATCAATAAAATCAAAATCAGTGACTACAGGATGATCAGATTTAAGCTAAAAACTACAATTCAAAGAGAGAGAATAAAGCTATTCTATTCTATTACAAAATAAACCCATAAAGCTACAGAAAACCCTCGCTCCAGAATTCGAGCACCATCTTCCTAGACCATACCATGAAAATCCCCTTGACCCCAGTGACACAAGAAATAAACAAGCAATGAAGAATTATTACTTGACGAAATACATGACAGATACTATTGAAAATTATAAGGTAGATAGCACAAAATAAGAACAACAACAAACTCTCAGAAGAAGCTCTAAACCTAATGAAGAAGCGCAAACATCTTCAAGTAACAAACACCAAACAAACAATTGAATTAGCGAAACTAAACAAGCTCATTAAAAAGAAACCAAGAGCTCACATAAGAATATATAATTTAACTCTTGTTGGAGAGACCATCAGAGAAGAAAAGAGGTATAAATGGCTAAAAAAAATAGACTTCTAAAAGAAATATCTCACATATTAGCTATAAAAGAGGAAGATAGTATCCTAATCCAGGAAAGAGAAAGAATAGTTAAAAGAACTAAGGAGTACTATGAAAAGTTGTACTTAAGCAACAACAATATCGAGAAACACAATCAACCAACAACATCCAATAATTTCCCAGACGTTCTCAAATCAGAACTTGAAATCGCAATCAAACAAATGAAAAGGCAAAAAGCACCAGGCCGGGACAAAATCCTTCGACCTTGCTGAAATATTCTTGAGATGTCATTTTGGGCAAACTAGTTTGCCTCTTCACAGAATTTCTAGAACAAGGCAAGATTCCGGAGGATTGGTACTATGCCATATAATCCTTCTCCATAATAGGGAGATCAAAGGGACCTTACATAGTACAGGCCAACCAACCTTCTCTCGTGTGTCTATAAACTCATCACAAGAGTCTTTACAAACATACCATAAAAACAGATAGATCACGAGTAATCGAGAGAACAAGCTGGCTTCGGAAAAGGTTTCTCAACCATTGACCACATTCATACTTTCAATCAGCTCATTGAGAAAAGTTCAGAGTAAATATCCTTTATATTTTGTCTTTGTAGACTTCCAGAGAGTGTTTGATTCAATAGAAACACCAACGCTCATTTAGGCCTTGAAGAAGCAAGGTATAGATCCGGTTTACATAAATATCATAGAAGACATATACCAAAATTGCGGATCCTGCATTAGATTGAATAAAGCTTCAGACATTTTTCACTTGTAGAAAGGTGTAAAATAAGGAGATATTATATCTCCGAAATTGTTCACCTCCTGTCTAGATGTAATGTTCAGGAGACTAAATTGGCAAAACAAAAGCACTAAGATCGATTCGGATTACCTCGATCACCTGAGATTCGCAGATGATATTGTACTCATAGCTGATAACCTGGAAGAGATTTAAACAATGCTTCAAGAAGTTAACCATGAAACCAAAGAAACTCGGCCTAAAAATATATCTTGGAAAAAGAAAAGTTATGACAAAACAACCAGGGGTCGATATGATACACATCACAATTGACAACGAGCAAATTTTAATGGTAGACAAATAGATCTATCTGGGTCAACATATGTATTCTAATATCAGCGGGAAAAGGAAAGACAAGTATCATCTTTAAAAGGAAAATGGCCATGTGCCTGAAAAGAAACGTAGACAACCAATGCATAATACCATTTCCAAACTAAGACCTATGGAGCAGAAACTTGGAACCGGAGCAGAAACTTGAAACCTGACCACAAAACTTACATAAAAACTTAGAACAACACAAACAGCCCATGAACATATTATGATGGGGATTATTTGGCTTGACAGGTAATCAGTCATTTCGATACGTGAACACAACAAACTTCAGGATACTTTGGAAGTATAAGAAACCTGAGATAGAGATGGACAGGCCATGTAGCAAGATTCCAAGATGATAGATGGACCATGAAAAATGATCGAATGAAGTCCACTTGATAAATTACGAGCGAAGGAAGACCAAAAATAAGATTGAGAGAAGACCTTAAAAAATTGGCTAAAACTTGGAAACAAATTGCACAAGATCGACAAAAATTTCTAAGATGAGAAAGGGTTTCAGGGTTTCTCTTAACAGTGGGACGCAGATGTCTGAAATGAGGATGATGATATATATATATATATATATATATATATATATATATATATATATATATATATATATATATATATATATATATATATATATATAACCGAAGGGAGAAATAAAAGCCCAATTGAGCAGATTAAAAGCACCAGTTATAGATCAAATTTATAATGAATTAAAAGGAGTTAATATAAATCAAGGACAACAACGACACCAACACTATCGAATCCTACTGGTAACATTCCCCGACTAAGAATTAATCCCATATATACTAACTCTTTGCTCTCTGTCACTGATCCCGACTAAATCCACGGAAAAATACCTCATGCACTTTAACTTTATTCAAGAGTCGTAAGTGTGGCACTGTGTCGAAAGCATTATTAAAATGCAAATATCCTAACTCCCTGTACAGCATCATAGACATTTGTATTAAAAGGCATTAAATTTGTGAGAGACGATTTAACCCCTATTAAAGCCGTGTTGAGATTCATTAATGAACTAATGTTTATCTAGGTGATCCCTACTAGATTTGTTATTAAAGATTCCATCTTTTTGTCCAGCATTGATGTCAAACTGACTGGTTGGTAATTATACAAAATTGCTTTATCCCCCTTCTTAATTAAATATAGGTATCGCATTAGTGTTCTTCCACGCTGTTGGCACAATGGTACTCTCTAAGGATTTCCGAATTAGGAATGCTAAGGGGTGACTAAAGACATCTTTACGTTCGTTAAAAATTGTGGGGAAAAGGTGAAGAGGGCTGGGTGGTTTATTAAATTTATTTCTATGTATTTCTTTTGATACTATCTCCCTTGTAATTAAAATCTGCTGTAATTTGTGCTGATCATTAGCCCCGAAGATGAAGGTCCCCTGAGGTATAATTTGAATATGGTGGAGTGTAAAGACTGAAACAAATACTTATTGAGCATCGTAGCCATTGCCTGACTATGACTCACTAAGTGTGTATATGTATTTTTAAATGGAAGTATTTTATGTCTAGTCTTAATTGTGTATTATTGAAAGAAATGTGTGCGATGTTTTTTTGCCTTATATACCAGTTTAATTTTGTAATTTGTGTTTGGTAGCCTAATTAACTTTTTAATGTCCTGAGTTAGTTGTTGATTGTATATTTGTCTTAAGAGACGTCATAATATTTTTATTTTCCTATAAATGCCCTTTCTAATGCTAATATAATAATTAATTTGGATAATATTCGTTTTAACACAATTACGATATTTTATTTTTCAAACACATAAACGTTCTTAATTCTTAAAATGATGTTCGCCGATGTTATTTTCACCTCTCGAAACTTAATAATAAGGTAGTTATTAATTTTTTCGAAAATATGTTATATGTTGCTAAATTTGAATCTTTGGGCGGCATTTACAGACATTCATTCAACGTTTGGCCTACTTATACCCTGACTAGTTAGCCAATAGCATGCTATTTTATATAGGCAGGCGATGTGCGCATGAGGCTTATGGCTGCCTAGCTAATAGCATGCTTTGTTATTAGGTTGAGGAATAAGTTCTTGCGGTTTTATCAAATTTATTCATTACTATTAACAATTTTAGAAAACCTTCATTTTTAATTGATAAAAATATGCAATTTAATCAATAATTTATTCTCCGCTGTTATTTACGACTTCTTCCCAACGTTCAACTAGTTTTTCGATGCCTCTGCAATAAAAATCTCTGGATTTTGACTCGAAGAATTCGTCTAACTAGGTTCTTAATTCCACATCATTACTGAACGTAACTCCGTGCAAATTGTTGGAGAGCGATTGGAACAGATGGAAATCCGATGGAGCCAAGTCTTGCGAATATGGAGGGTTCGGCAGGATTTCCCAATTAAGCGCTTGGATGGCGTCTTTTGTCATATTCGCAATGTGAAGACGAGCATTGTCGTGTTGTAGAAGGACTCCATAACGTCGATGAGGTCGCTTTTCACGAATAGCTTCGGTGAGTCGATACATTTGTTAAACGTAGAGTTTTGCATTGACAAACTCGTTGTTTACAAGAAGCTCATAAAGAATGATGCCTTCACAATCCTACCACACACACAGCATCGTCTTTCGTGGATGAAGTCCTTGCTTTGATCGCGAAAGTGTTTTTTTTTTTATTAGGGTTAAGCCATTGTTTTCGATGGTTCATGTTGACATAAACACACCACTTTTCGTCGCCAGTGATGATGCGGTGACGAAATCTGTCCTTATATTCACGAGTAGCCTTGTGACGAGCAAGCAAACCTGCGGCAATCGTGGAGCGTTGAAGTTTGTTGCTTTCGCTCAAAGCGTGCGGAACCCATGCAGCGAGTTTTTGAACTTTTCCCATCGAATGGAGGTGATTCACTAGTTTTCTGATCACACGCCAATTGTACAGCCAATTCTCTAGTCGATTGACGAAGATTTTCATGAAGAAGGTCGTTAAATCGATCTTCTCCCAACTTAATGGGGTGACCAGAACGTTCTTCGTCATTAAGATTGAACTGACCGTTTTTGAAACTTGAAAACCACCATTGAGCTGTCCTTTTTGATAAAGCATTTTCTCCGTACACAGCACAAATATCGCGACGAGCTTTGGCTGCGTTTGCATTGTTTCCGTCTCAATTGGAAATTAATAACAACAACTGGCGAAAATGCGCCTTTCTTTCAACTTGACATTCCATTTTGAGGATACAGAACAAAAAATAAATTAACACAACTTTTAAATAAACTGCAATGACTTATTACTCAACTTCAAGACGTAGCCTTAGCAAAAGCCTAATATGCTACGCTGTTAATATGTGCACAAATCACGTCAACAAAACTTAAATAAACACAATATTAAAAAAAACCCGCAAGAACTTATTCCTCAACCCAATATATTTCGGACTATTCGCGGATGTCCGTGTCTTCAGTTCATAGGGTATATTGGCGTGTGGTGGTTGTTCTAGGTTGCAATACCAACTAATACGAGAAGTTTTGAGGGCGATATTTATGTCTTAGATATACATAGGGCTCACAGTATAATCCCGCAAGTAATTAAATGTCTTACATGATGTAGGAATTATAAATTTAGTTAAGATCGAAATTTCTTTCACTGGATTCGAAAGGCTCTTGTTTCTAAACTTTTGTGCACAAAACTTTTTTTCAGCAAGAAGCTGAGGAATATATTGTGGTTATTGTTAAGATTAGTAGCGCAATATTGTAGTAGCGATTACTACTAGGCATACTACTAGATTATTAAAAATTGCGTGGTTTGTGAGTGCCCCCTCCCCCCATCAATTAAAAGGTGCTATGGGGGGCAAAGCCCTCTAATTCGAAATTCCCTTCAAAATGCTATTTAATATATGATGCGTCCCTAAAACGCAAAAATCGCTAAGAAAAATCGTGCGCCACTAATCTTAATAATTACCAATATCGTTAGGGTTAAGGTAAGGTAAGGTGAGGTTAGGTTACGTCTAGTTCTGGATCTTTTTAGAAGAATTTAAAAATGTGTCTTTCTTATGCAGTTTTATGTGTACTTTTCAGATCTGAAACTAGTTTCTGCCGGAAAGCCATACTTTTCCTATGATGGAACTTCAGTGGATTATAGGTAAAGTATGCATCTCTGGAAAAAACCTGTCAAATCTGAAAAGTATACATAAAACTGCATAAGAAAAAACATTTTCAAATTCATTAGAAAATATGTGTTAAAACGAATATTTACCCTTAATTTTATCTGACATTCATTTAAGGTCTAAAGCCTTGGCTCTAATCTCCCTATATAGAATGTTCATATTCTGCCCATCAATTAACTGTTTAATCATTATCTCATATTCTTGATCAACACCATTCCTCTCTACTTAAGAGTTATCTTTCCCTTCGACTGCTCTCATTTACATCACATTTCCTGACCTGACCTCACTCACTAGTCCCCAAATACTGCCTCCAAGTACCTCTTTCAGACCACTATAATCTACTTTTCTAAAGTCTGGGATTTTAACCTTATTTATCCTACTAATAAACGCGTTCCATTTTAACTTAAATCTAATTTTGCAATTGTCTCTATTTCCCAAATTTCCTCCAATTACTGTATCGCTAATGCCTTCTTCCCTATTTGTTAGGACTAAATCCAATATATATTATAATCCCAAGTGGGTTGGTTTATAACCTAAAAAAATTATCCTGCACCATAGTAAAAAAATTCCTCACCCTCTTAATCACCTACAAGAGCTTCCCAGTCTATATTTCATTATACACACGTTTACTTGCACCTGCACATCCTAGCTAATGCCACAGAGAACACGAAGCTTACCTACTAAGACTTGGTGGTCTATATAATAATCCTATGACAAATTTATCCTTTCCTTCTTTAACATCTAGCTATAATTACTCAGTGTTAGCGTCACAGGCATAATTTGCCTCTTCCATAAGATCCTTTGTGAATATCTGTGAGCTTTAATTGTGATGCTTTCACTAAACTGGAGATTATATCACATATAAATGATCAACCAACATTTAACCGAGCTCTTCGTATGACGCAGACCATTCCGACCCCAGGATTCATGTTGGGCGAATTTGCGACAGCTGTCTTCTTCACCCCATTACAGTGCTGGACAGGTTCAATTCCAAAAGAATCGAAACCTGGTCTGTTTACATTTTCATGGACTTATTCCCAAGTAGAACCTGACAGAATGGCTTTAAAAAATGGCCCGTTCGTGCCCATGTGGATCGCAACTATCCCCAGTTCTCACGAATGAACCTATTTGAAGGAATTTAACCCATTGGGAACTCCTTCTTTCATCTGAACAATATACAATGAACACATACCTTTGTGGCCACGCCTTGTTCAATCTTGAGTCTTTGACGAGTTTCATGTAGAAGAGGGGTGGAAATATAAATGAGCAGAGGGTCACTGTTGACCCCCCGACCAAGTTCAGAATGAGGCCAAAATCGGGAAAACTCACAGCCACAAGCAGTTGAAAGAGAACTAACGTAGTCCGCAGCACACACCTTCTCCACCCAAAGGCTCAAATGAATAGAAAGAAGAAATAACACATTAATTCGATGCCGACGCCTCCGCACGATGCTCTCATTCGTGAGTAAATGCCAGCCAATCTCGCAGTTTCCCATAGATCTTGCGTGTCAAACCGTATTGTGGGTTTTAGTTTGAAAATAATACAAAATCTTGGGGGGGGGGGCTAGTCTTAAATAATAGATGGTAAAAAATAAGTACAGATATTTTCATTTCCTCCCAGCAGTATTTCATGATTTTGCAGGAGAACAAAATAAACCTAAGAAACAACAATCTAAGTTTAACTCGGAGCATTTTCATTTTATATAAAAGATGAATTGATCCGAGCAACGAAGGTTACATTATCATTTTATTACCATTAACTACTTTGACTTAATGTGTGGTTGTCACACATCACACCCAATCCGACACGACTGGACGGGATTTAGTCATTATCGCCTTTACACTCACACGAACAAAGCTTTGGGACTGCGAACCAAAAAAAATAGTCACAGAAATGCGACTGATGTTTATCTTTGAAGCAGGGAGATGTCAATCACTGAACATCAGGATGATAAAAACACCATTCGAAGCTCTAAAAATGATCTCAATGAAGATGGAGCGATGGAAAATTTAATGTATTGGACCCATAGATAACCCATGAACCCAGCATCTCTTCCTCAATTTATATCAGTAACTGTGCACTTTCTGCTGCAACCGAATGTATATTCAATGATCTTGATGATGAATGTAGTTCTTATCTTGTGCAGTTGACGTGTAAAGACGGAAGAAGTAAACATCCACAGGGGATTCTTCATACTTATAGTGTTGCTAAGAATTGTTTTAATGACATTCCTTACACTCTTTGTACTTTACTCTTTGTACTTTTTTCAAAGCACCCAGCACATCCTCGAACTACTTTATTACACTTTTATTTTTTTTAAAACAAGACTCAATGGAAAGAGTGTAGATGGGAACCTTCTCGCAAACGACCTCTTTCCTACCTCTGGGCAGAGAAAAGATTTCCTCGAACGCCTGACTGATGGGGTTGCACGCGATGAGATATGTGATCATTAGGTTGATAATCACGAGGATAACGGCCACTTTGACAGACAAGGACATGCTCTCCTGGTAGAGCAGGATGTTGGAGGGCACATCAGACCCAAGCAGGAGGTAGCCTGTGACCGCCACGGGGAAGTACATCATCAGCAAGACTGTCAAGTAAACGTGTAAATAGAAGCAAAGTGGTTACGAAGTATTGTCAAGGCAGTTATTTTCAGAGGATTAAGAGATCTAGTTTATCACTATTATCCTATTTGCCTATCCTTGTTCATGCTGTTTTGCCCATTAACTTCTCTACTTTAGTTTTCGGCCCTCATGGTTTTTTTTCTTTTGGGGAAAGTAACTAAGTGGAAACCATTCGTACTACCAGTTTTAGTTAATGCAAGAACTGAGAAATCTAAGTAGGGTAGACGTAGTCCAATCAACTTGTTGGCTAAAGATATATGTACCTCTATGGGTGGGGATGTGAATCATTTCTTCAGCACAACAATAAAAAGGTGGATGTCATTACTTTGCGTGAGCTTCGTCATGCTCCTTTTTAACGTCTCTGCTAAACATTATACATCTTAAATACTTAATCTCACGGAAGCATTTCAAAATTTTAAGGGACAAAATGGTCCCACAAAATGACGAGGCCTTTAAATGAACAACCTACAGCTCTCCTTCAGGACATAATCTGGTCATCAAGACATAAATACTAACTCGAAAATGAAATTATAATACTCTTCCAAAACTCGGCTCGATCCTTCATGTCATTCTGAATGGTCGGAAATACAGAACCTCCACCGAAAGAGAAGAGAATACTCCCGAAGCTCAAAGAGAAGGACACAAAGGTAGGATTGTTGTAGACAGGCTCGGGGAAGGTATCCTTCTGAACTACAAGCTCACCAACGATCACATAACAAGCCAATAATGTGGCCACGGCGGCAAAGACAGACGCTTGCCTGAAATAAAAGAGAGGATTGAAGATAGTCTAGATTTTATTAAGAAAATCGTTTTTAAGGAGGTCATATTTTCGAGTATATTCGAGACTTACTAAAAATGTTGAAGATTTTTAGGCTCAATTCAGTTTCTGAAGACATTAAAAATACTTGTGGTTAGGTACTCCCGCAGGTTTGACTTTGGTCGGATGAGGTAGAGTTGCCCAAATTAGTCAAGTCACAGTTTTAAAAATATTTCAGGCAAAAGTAAGTTAACTATGATATAATTATTTATATATTTTATAAATTTTCGAAAATTTTTGGATTGACTGCAGCTATGTTTGGCTATATTATGTTGGAAAAGGAAAATATTGGTGGAAATTTGACAACTGTTTGAAACAAAACCCTTTCGAAACATTACGACACTACTGTTTGAAATACCGCAATAACGTATAAAACGTCAGTAAATTTAATTTATTTTATTCATTAATGTTTTATCTAGTTTATCAATAACTAAATATACCCCAAATACTGAATCTTTCATCAAATAATAATATATTATATTGTCACTCACTGAACGAAATTGACATGACTAATTATGGCAACTGCACATATAGTACTCATGGACCCAATTTATTGTACATATTTTTAAAAAATGAAAAAAAAAAAGAGAAAATTTCCGGCGTAAATGTTTTGGAAATAGAGATAATAAATGAAGATGGCAAAACTGTGTGGAAAATTCAGGGTTCAGAATGGGTCTTCGTATTTGCCGTTCCCCACGAAAGCGGGGAATGGAGGCGAGGACATGCACTGGTCCACACTGAAAATCAACGTCTGTCCATAACGCTAAGTATCCTGGTCCAATCGGCCATAATATCTCTTCTCTTTATGCAAGTTCTTCGGCCACCCAAGACCCAATTTTCTAAAATTGTCAAGATCCCTACCTATTCTAACATCTTGAAAGATATCTATAACTTCCTGTGTCTACAATAAAACACCGAGGTGAGGAGTGGCGCTAAGCGTCTCGTCTCTATGCCTAAGAAGACCAACTGCACTTTCCCCATTGTATAACTATGAACCATATGTTCAGTCTTCAATCGCTAAGAAGTAGGCCATAGAGCGAGAGGGGTGGGGTGGGGAAGAGAACCCAATACAGGAGGAAATCCAAACTATCTTATTTGGACTTAAATGTGTTCATGCACGCTAACACAGGTACATGTGTAAGACTGTGCAATAGGCCCTGCAATCCTAACAATATATATGGTGAGTCTTGTTGGGTCTGGGCAGTTACGGTCTGGTGTGGGTAATTAAATCTGTAGGTTGTGCATGTAATGATAATTTGCGCCATAAAGTGTTTCATATGTCTT
Source organism: Ceratothoa steindachneri (assembly GCA_963969495.1). Classification (NCBI taxonomy): domain Eukaryota; kingdom Metazoa; phylum Arthropoda; class Malacostraca; order Isopoda; family Cymothoidae; genus Ceratothoa; species Ceratothoa steindachneri. Next base: position 168,569,404 of record OZ018324.1, read on the forward strand.
CTGATGGTTTGTAGCAATGATCTACTTGTCCTCGTAATCTGTCTTTTCATCTAGTATTATTTGTGCTTGGCGTGTGATCCTGTCTGGTCAAAGGCCGCAAACGGGGATGGTCTCGTCATCTGCATAGAACACTGCGTATGTATGTCTGCAATTTTCGGGTGGGCGTGGGGTGTCATTTGTATATATTATGTATAATGTGGTTACTAGTATTCTAGCTGAGGGTACGCATGAGAGTAGTGTGAATGGGTGTAATGTGGTGTTGTTGTATTTTATGTGACACATCTGGTCTTTTAGGTACTGAGAAAGGAGCCTTGTGGTGGGGAGAGAGCTCCGTGTTGTTGGCTAGTTTCCAACGGAGTCCCTCTTGCCAAACCTTGAGGAAGGCCTTCTCCACGTGTAATGTTTTGTTATCGAGTATCTCTGTTGTAGTGGTTGTTGTATTGCGTGATAAGTCTTCGTGTGCTTATGGAGAACGTGATGTTTTATGCGAGTGAAACTTTTGCGTGGTGTGTAGGTTTCGGGCTATGGCTATTGCGTCCATGATTATGCACCAGTGATCATCTATGTGCTTGGGATTGGTGTTCTTCAAATTAAGCTTGTGTGTCGTGTTCTCAGTCATGTATCTTTTGAACTCCTCTCAGGTCATGTTCTTGTAGTCAAAGAGGCGAAGTGTTGGCATAAGTATAGGCGATGATGAGATAATCATGCCTATAGTGATGTGATCAGATAGTACGTGAGGACCTGAGGCAATGCGGGTGTGAAAACGTATAGCGTGGTCATTTCATAAGACCACGTCAAGTGATGTGGTCCTCTGCAATGTCCATAAAATGTGGCGATGGCCGCATCATTGGTGATGTTTGTAAGTAGTGTGGGATGGAAAGCGTTTAGGTCTCCCACAAACAAGAGGGTGAGGGTGTAATTGGATAAAGTCCGGAGTGGGACGTCTAGGTTCAGTTGTTGTCGAGGTGGTCTGTAGTGAGTGGGCACTAGGATAGGGCAAGTGCTCGTGTGTTTCGTGAGGGAGTGGTGTATAGACCTCTTAACTAGGTTCACTGATCCTAGATGCGTTGCCTGTGGGGTTCAGTGAGTGTGGTAGCCTATAATGCCAAGTCTGTTGTTGGGTGAGTGTAAGCCTGTGGAGTTCAATAGTATGATGACTGGTCTTTGGGTGTTTAGTACCCAGTTGCCAAAAGTATGGGAATACCGTGTCAACTGCGTACGCTTGACTGCATGGCATTGAGTGGACCTATTGTCGGGAGGGGAGTGTGCATGTAGCTGTGTTAGCAATAGAAGCTTTCCCCTAGTGATCTCTTGGCATTGTACCAACAGAGTATGGGTAGGGGTGGCTACATTCACGCGTATCTGTGGCGGGTGTAGTTGGGTGAGGTGGAGTGTTTGGGTTTCGTGTTAATGGGTGTGCAGGCAGCAGTGAAATATGGTGAGCACAGTGGGAGAAGCGTTCGAGATAGTGGAACGGGTGTGGAGATAGCGGAAGAGGGATGGATACATTGGGAGGAAGGTTGGAGAGAGTGGAGACTGTGTGAAGGTGATTGGAGACTGCGGATGGGAGCAGTCAGGAAAGTAGAAGGTGATGGGGAGGCAGTAGAAGGGGGTTGAGGGGGTGAAAGGGGGAGTGTTGGAAGAAGGAGGAGCTTTAGACACAGATGAAGGAAGGGTAGGAGCATTGGAAGCGGGGGTTGGGGTGGGGGCAGATGAGAGCAGGAGGAGAGGCAGAGGCTGTTGGCAGAGGGGCGGAGACAGTAGGAACTAGGGTGTAAACATTTGGAACTACAGGAATGGGAACAATAGTATGGAGGCAGTGTGCAGTAAACACTAGGTAGGGATAGTGGAAGAAGGGAGTAGCAGGGGGGCGTGGTGGAGCCTGGGTAGGGTCGAAGTTGAGTGGGTGGTAGGGGTGGATCTAAAGTGGGACGTGTAAGTGCTCACCGGTGTAGGGGGGAACGCGGGGTATTTTGTGTTTGTGTTCGTGTATTAGAGTGAACACCTCTGGGAATGTAATTTTCCCGAGTCCTTTTGCGGCCGATAGCTCGTTTAAGATGGCGTATAGGCGGCGGTCGCCACAGCCATGGCTTTCGGCACTATGGAGGGCATGGTGTCCATTTGTGTCTTCTGGATGGTGTTGGTGTTTTTTGTTTGGTTGGGAGTTGGGATGGGTGTTGGTATTAGGTTGGGTGTACATGATGGGCTGGGTGGGGGTGTCGAGGTCAAAGTTAGATCGAGGGGCTGTAGGGAACATTTGCCGCATCTGCAGCCAATGTTTTTGCAAGTGTGGAGAAGCTGTGTGAGGACGGGATTGCTTGTGGTTTCCTTATCTCCGCAACAACAACAGCGCGGGCTTTAGCCAGGTACGGGCACTTTTTGCTTACGGCGACATGGTCGCCTCCGCAGTTAATGCAGAGGTGGGGGGGGGGCGTGTACAGCTAGTGTAATGATGACCCATTACACTGCATCTGTGTTTGTGTATCGCGTCCTATCTTGTAACAGCAGAGACACTGTTTGGGTTATATTTCTATGTTTCAATGTTATTTGCGTGTGTGAGGGTGCCAGATACCTTGATGCTCTGTTTTATCAGGGTGTGTTTATGGTGTTTTTTTCCGAGACCGTGATAATTGGCCATTGTCTAGTGCGGTTATAGGAAAGGTTTCGGGTGCCCTACTCTTCGTACTCATGCCTGAGGTGGGTAAGAAGGTCATTGGTTGGAAATGGAAACCATAACGCTTTTCTCTTGCCTATTTGTAACTGGTCCCTTTTTAGTAAGGCATTAGGTTGTTTGGTGTGCTGTTCTGCAAGGGTTTCTTTCGCAAGAAGATAGAATTTTTGTGCGTCTTCTTGCGATCTAAGAACGAGTGTTTAATCTGTGTGTAATGGTATTATGTTTGTAATTGGTGTATAAAATGAGTTTGTTAATTTAAGTATTGTTTGAGGTGTAATTGTGCATGTTTTTTGTGTTATGTGTATCCTTTTGAGTGTTGTCATTGAACCCATGATACGATACGGTTTGGGTTTTTTTTATTTTTCTAGCTTTGTGGGAAGTCACCCCACCTCGGGGTGGCTGGTCCTGTGAGTTATGACTAAAATGATTGATGATAATATATATATGAACCTGGATGGGCTCCTCAAGAAGGTGGACAAACATAGCGGACTTAATGATAGATGAGGGCCGAATTAACGACCCCCATCCGAGGATTCTACCCTCTCAAACGGGTTTTGGTTTTTCAGTTACTTACAGCATGCACATAGACGTGTGTAAATCACTCTCTGGTCCTGACCAGACAGACGGAATAGGGTAAATACCCTCCCCCCCTCCTCCCGGATCAGGTTGTTAGGTTGTAACTTCATTCCAATCCAGGATGCCTCTTGACTTCGGGTACCGCAGTGTGCTAGACCACAAGCCTCCTTTCCCCGAAGCCTGCAATTATGTCCATCTAAAGGAAAGGCATAGTTGCAACGAGATTATGTGTGGAGTCTTCGTTCACGGAAAGGGAGGGGGTAATTTAGACCATCCTGCTAAACACGATAGACTCCGAAATATTATCTCTCTGATGAGGATGGGGGGGGCGAGGAAAACCTTTTCCTCGCCACTTACTGTCAAAGGGCGTCCATTACACTAGAAATTTAGACCGAGTCAAACGCCTTTTATATAGTCGACAATAGCGATTGCAAGCGGCATGTTTTATTCAAGGTTTTTTCAATGAGTTGATCGACTGTATGCAAGTGATCGGTGGTTGAGAAACCTTTCCTGAAGCCAGCCTGCTACTTCGTTTGGTTCTCATCTAGGATATTTGTTATTCTGTTGGTGATAACTTTTAGGAAAGGAAAGTTTTGTATATGCAGTTGAGTAGGTTTATTGGGCGATAATTTGCAAGGTAATTTGAGGTGCTTTTCTTGAAAAGAATGTTGATGATGGCGTGATTTTAGTCCTTTAGAACTTTGCTTTGTCAGGAGATCACCAAGCCCTGGTTATTTACCTTTCATTAACTGTTTGATTGATAGCCTGACTTCCCACTGTGCTACTTCAAGAAATCTATGGATTGTGAGAGATTTCAAGTATCTCTATAATGTTTGATTGGCTGTTAGAAAAGTATAGTATTTGTATAACACTCTTGTTCCATTGACAATACGATCTTATATGTTTTCACAGTATCATTTTCTTCTAGAATTCTTGTAATTTGAAATTTTTCGTAACTGAGTTTCTTCTTTGCCATTTTGTGGCCTCTTCGCCTGTCTGTCTTGCAGCTTTCCCAATGGCTTGTCTCGTGAATTTTCTTAGATCTTCTCTTAGATTTTTGTTCCCCAAAATGTAATCTTTATCATTGCTTTTCATGATTGGGACTACTTTCGATCCGTTTCCGTGGAGCTTCTTGTAAAAGCCAGTATTTAGAATGTTGAAGCCATTTGAGACTGTAAAGTTTACCGACTCTTCGCCTATCGTTTCTGTCTCCTTAACCGATTTGCCAAAACATTCTTCATTTCCACGTTGACATTTGAATTGAAGTCACCCATGATGATGTTGAAGTAGGCTTTGTTTTTATGTAGGTCGAGTTCGGGTCATCGTGGAAATCATTTAAATCCTCTTGCAATAGTTGTGACGTGGGGCATAAACTTGTACACACATGTGAGTTTATAATATTTAGATATTCTGAATGTAACATTGGCCACTAGGATATGGCAATAAATATTTCAACATTTTGTAAACGAGGATTCCAACACCACTTCGTTTAAGATTCTCTTTTCCACTGATGCCGATAATGTCCCATTTGATGTTTTCTATTTCTTGTTCTTGGCCTGTTAGGTGGACGCTTCCGGATGGCGTTCTGACGTTGTACCGGGTAATGCAAAAGTCCTGTTACACATTACGACGCTCGCAACAGAGGACACAATGATAGTTATATATGTTTATATTATTTTAACATATAAATGGGTGATTAAATTGTAATACTAATCAATGTGACAGCTCTTCGTGATAAGCACTCTCTCTAGGCAAGACCTAAATTCTGCGCGCACGCGTACGAAGTCCTTCCTCATGCTGGCCAACACGTGGTTGACGGAAGACTTCAGCTGGACGATGTTGCTGTGGCGGACCTTGCAGGCCTTACCCTCGACATGAGATGGGTAGTTTTGTGAGGTTGCTGGAGGTTGCAACGGTAGGCATTTATGTGGATATTCTATTTTGTACGTCTGTGAGTAAGGTGGTGTTCTGATTGCAACTCTGAGGGGCAGTTTTCATGCAGCAAGGTGTAATGCGGACGAAACTGGTTTGGACTGTCTGTATCTTGTGGAGATTGCTAATAATAGGTTGATTATTCTGTATTTTAATTCTTTATTGCTGCATTTTATTTTAAAGTAAAAATGAAGCGTTTGACTCTGCCAATGGAATATTTTTTTCCTTAAAACATTTTCTAAAGAGAATTTGCAAGAGAAAAAGAACCCCAGGACAATTTGAAGACAGAAATTGTTGAGACCAATATCATTGCGGACTATAATCTAGAAGGGAATTAAGTATCCTTGGGGATACTTTTTTCCCTTCGGATAATGGGGAAGGATCACGTTAATAGGCCATCTGATAGGCAAATGAGAGACCCTGGTTCGAGGCCAGGTGATGGTAGCTGAACTTCTCTTGTTCATTTCTGCTTTCGGAGGTTTGCATATGCTTTCGTTCAACCCTGATTCCTGACTGCGTAAACTCACCTTTACATGCCCACTGTAGGAATTCCGAGGCAATTACTTGTCTCCATTGAACTCTGCTTTTTTAATTGGATCTCTACTTGCGAGGATCAAATGAAAGAAAGATTCCAAGACCTAAACGGGAGTCTGATTTTAAATCCCAAGTTTACTAAAAATGCATTTCAGATTACCCTTAAATTACATGTAAGAATAGACTTGCAAGTTCCTTTGCATATACAGTGCCGTCGGAAAGTCGCTGTTCTATGAAATGAAACTTAGACACTTTCAGAGCCAAATTTTAAAGAATTATTCTTTACATTTTTTGTGTAAATTAAAGGAGAATTTTCAAGAAAATACAGATATTAGTGTTTGCTTCTCTAGTTTTGGACGGTACTGAAGGGAGAGTTTAACTGGTCAACAGAAAGGCGTGAAATCCAGGGTCCAACACCGGAGGCTCTTACCAAAAATCATTCGGAGTTCCCATCCACGACAATGGTATGAGAACGAAGGCTACGATGACGATCATCTTGCAGAAACCGAGTTCCGGTAACAGGCTATCGAGAAACTGAGCCACCAAAATCATGAACACGATCGAGGTTCCGGTGAGAGTAATGATCACACACGCCAGCGTCAGATTTCTGCTCAGAACAAAATAGATTATTTATCAACGAAATTGAAACTACAATGGGAGTTGTTCATTCGTAGAGGAGAGACTGCCACGTAGGAGGATTGGTAGCTATCGTTCCTTCATTAACTAATTTGCATAAAAGCAAGGATCTCCTATCCTCCTTCAGAGCTCTCGTAAAGGGAGGATGGTATAATAGCGATAAAACCCCTATTACACCTCATATGTGGACGATTGCTTACCCTCTCGCCGCTAATGCCCGCTCGAAGATCTGCGGCTATATATCTTCAACATATTTTTTACTTCATCTATCTTCACCACTTTATTTACATATCTTTCTTACAAGCATTCTAAAGAAGCTGCCTTTATTGGTTTTCCCTTTAAAATAAAAGAAACTGCTTAAGAACAACCATACAACGGAAAGCAATGACGATAATTGCTTCAACTGACTGATTCGAATCTTGAACTCGGGATTTAAAACGAATTGTTCCTTCCGTCATTACCCTTTTCACGCCCTTGAATTCACCTTATATATGCTCCTTAATTTTTGCTTCCCTTGTCCCATGGCCCCTTGCATTCTCTGCACCCACTTGTGGGGTGTCTGCCCGCTAGTCAATTCTTGTCTTAGCGGATGCATTTCTTGGGATTTATGCGAATTCGTTTGTCTCGGTGGGTTTAAAATCCTAAATCCCAAAAGGGTAAAAGAACGATAACGCCATTGACATTCACCTTCCCACCTTTCCGTAAGCCCTGTACGCAATTTCCATGTATGGTTGCCGGGCTGGCTTCCGATATTCTGGCCACCTCTCCTCCAGGATGACCCAGCATCGACCCAGTCGAGTCCCGGCGAATCCCATGCTGCCGCAGAACAGGAATAACATGGGCAGTCCGATCCATCCTGGTGAAAGGGATAAGAATTCGTGTGACTAACTTCTCCTCCTTGAGGAAATAAAGGATATTGTAACCAACAAGGGTATTTTGACTCAGCGAAAGAATAAGGGATAAGACACCGAGATGAAGAGGTATATAAACATAAAGAATATCAATAATGTGAAAGTTTGACTGCAGTATGAAACCATTCCAACCTTAGATAATGGAGAAAAGAGAATATTATAAAGTCTTAATCAGCAGCAAAAGCAACAGCAGTATGAGGTGAAGCACCATTGCAGCAACATCTGAAAAAGCAACAACAGCAGAGGAAGAATCATCGGTAGCGGCCACAAAAGCAAAATCAGGATAAGAAGAAACATCATTGCAGCAGCAGCAGAAGAAGTATCAACAGCAGATGAAAAATCGTTTGCATTAACAGCCGCAACAGAAAAAGCAACAGCAACAGCAGTAGAATAAGAAGCATAATCCGCAGCAACAACAGAAGAAGAAGCAGCAGCAGCCGCAAAAACAACAGCAGCGAAAGAAGCAGAAGAAGCAAAGAACCTGTATGTACCCTTCCCATCCGTGACATGCCTAGTCGGTTACCCAGTAAGAGGCACGGCGATTTGCCTTCCTGGCCGCCGTGCTGACGGGACTCAGTGCCCACTCGTCCGGCCCCAGCTTAGCCTCTTCTCATTCTTCCCGATACCCTGTCTTCTTACCTGCTTCCTCACTATCCATACAACTTATCCCACAACTTTCTCTAGTCCGCCTCAAATTTCACAGGATAGACACCGACCAGCTTCCTTTCACCCAACCATCCCGGATCGGGACTGAGGGAGGAGGGAACAACGCCTCCTCACCCCTGAGCTTCGGTTGTGAAATGATGGGTTTTAAAAACCTACTTCACCGCTACCCTCACCTTTCTCACATACCCTTTCTCTCTCTTTAAACTGTCTATAAATTTTACGCCAAGCTCAAGGTGGAGCCGCCATGACGAAGGGCTGCCGAGCAACTGGGCGGTATGTGTGGTCCTTAAATGGCGGCAGCAGGCTCTGCTGACCCCGTGTTCACCCCTCGCATAGCGGGCTACTTCGTGGAGAGATTAGCGTTTTCGTCCCGTAAAAATGCAAGGGTCACCATGCCCATGAATGAAAATAAGGAAAAACAAATTTTTAAATATCCCCCTCCTTCCCTTCATCATCGTTGAAACCGCCTTCAGGCAGCTCCATGGAAAAAAATGGAGAATCCCTCCCCATCCCTCTGTGCTTTTTTAGGGGACCCTCCAAACTTCTTCTACCGAAAAAGATGCACAATCCTCCCCAACGGGTGCAGGGGACTCCCTCTTTCCCAAAGCAATCCCTCATTTTCTTTCACAGGGTACCTGCCAAGAAAGCACGCTGGCAGCTGAATAGTGACCGCTCCCGCTGGGAGAGGCTTGTTAGGACCAACCGTCTTAGAGAGGTAAGAGATGCCAGGGCCCGTCGGCCTGTGCCCCCTTAACGTCCTGCAATCGTGCATTATGACCTTACAGGGGGCCGGCGTACCTTCTCCCCTCTCTTCCTGGACGGATGCCAGTTCGCCGACCAAAAGTACCTCGAATGTGATCCGTGATGTCTTGTGGAGGATGGCCACAGGGAGGAACCCCCCTGAGATGGACATGGTCTCTGAGATGATCCACCCCCAGACGGTAAGATCTTCCATGAGGTCAAACTCGGGCTCAGTGCCAAGCACAGAACCGCCCCTATGCAAGAGCCTCCTCAAACGGCTCGGGTCCCCGAGGCCTCACAAACAAGGAGAGGAGGGAGCTGCCAAGTGTAGGCCATGAATGATCTTTTGCAGTCTCCTTTTTTTATGTTCTTATGTTCCTCTGGCTGGAGCTCCTGTGACAGCCAAGACCTTCTTAATTTCGGAGAGGGATCTTGCAAGGTCCGTTCCGTGCGGCCTAGTGTCTCCTACAGGGGGAGGAGAGAAGCTGGTTCAGTCCCAGCCCTCCTCTCCTAAAAAGAAAAAGAACATGAAAAAGACGAAAAAGACTCGGGCTTCTTTCCCCTCCGGGGCAGCCGCCAGGACGGACGGGGGCGTTACCGTTTCAGTATTCAACCAAGCCAAGAACAACAGGTCCGGCCCCATTGCCGCCCCCCCCCCACCGGGTAGGGAGTCCCAGACTACGACCAAAAGTGCGCGGAGCGAAGCCTCAATTACGTCAGAAGTTACCTGGCATTTCCGAGCCAACTGGATTCAAACGATTCCTACTTATTCACTATACTGATGGCAACATGTTGGCAAAGGGCAACATGTTACATCAGAGAAGGGCACTAGCTAGTTTAATATGTAGAGAGCCGAGAGTGACCCGTTTCTCGGACGGGAGCCTTCTAGCGAATGCGTTGGATCCCTCCGAGACGGCCAAGATTAGTGCTCTTCGGACACTTGATGGCACCCCAGTGAGTATGACGCCGCACTCTATCATAAAATTTGTGAATGGAGTAGTTTATGCGAGTGAATTCATGGACTACACTATAGATGACATCAGATTAGAGCTGGCCGACCAAGGAGTGGTCAAGGTTGAACGTGTGATGAGAAAACAGCTAGGGTTCTCGAGAGGCACCCCTACACTTACCGTCACGTTTGACTGTGATAAGCTCCTTGAGTCGGTGCGTGCCGAATGGTATCGCTACTGCGGGAAGACATTCGTGCTACTGCCGGGGAGGTGCTACTACTGCTGTCACTTCGGCACATGAATCGCTCTTGTAAGCGTGCAAAGTCAGTGTTACTCGAAGTCTGTGTAAGATGCTCCTTGGCCACGCACGATAGGTCCAAAACTTGTATAGGCAGGTGTGTCAATTGCGAAGAGCTGCACCCCGCTTGTTCGAAGCAATGTGGTGCGTATCTCCTTGAGAATGAAATCCTGACGGTTCAGGCCCAGGATCATCTCTCATTCCACGAGGCTAAGGACTTGGTCCTTGCGCGCCCGACGCTACCTGGGACGTCTTATGCATTAACGTTAAGAAAGACACCCACTGCTTCTGGCCCATTCAAGCCTATGAGTACGGTCGTTTTTGCGCTCATTCTGAACCCTTCTGCAGTTTTTAGCAACTACAGGCGCTCCCCTAGTAGAGCGGGCGGCATAAGGGGCTCACACCCAGACCCAGCTAAAACCAGGGCTCCCCTTCTTTTCCCCAGCGTGACTGTTTCCCGTAAGGCGAAAAGGCCGTGCGCCTCCACCGAGTTGTTAGACTCACAAGGGGCAACACCCCTAAAGTTGTTAGTGAGGCCATCCTCCGGGGTTTCTGAAACTCCCTCCGAAAGTAGGACAGCACTAAAGGAGTTTCGGCTGGGTGAATCGAGGGTGGTGGAACCTCCAAAAAAGGATCCCCGCCTCCGAAGCCACCCTGCCTGCCTAAGGTTTCGAGACTGAGGTGGGAAATGATTCGCATGGTAAGGCACCTCTCCTCCCGTTTTCGTTTAACTGTCTTTTTGCAGGAGACCATGCTGGGCGCGTACACCGTGCCCACCCTTTCGAGGTATAAGGGTTTTGCAACTCCCCCCCTAGGAGACAGAGGCTGGCCAGGATGCGCCATTTACACCCGGCATGATGTCTCCTTTGTTCTCTTCGCTTTAGAAACATCTATTCAAACAGTAGCTGTGCAGCTGCACCTGTATAGGAGATATACTGCTTTTTCTGCAAACATTCTACCCTCAGCTGACTGCGACCGGGGTGGGGGGCTCTTCGCTTCGTCGTGGCACGGTTGCAGAGGCACTTTCTATTGCTCGGGGACTTTAACGGGAGACATCCACTCTGGGGAGACTACTCAACCAATCCCAGGAGTGAGGTCCTTGCCAACTTGATCGACGAGCTGGAGATAAGTGTCCTAAATATAGATGACTTTACGCATCACAGAACGAGAACCGCTTCATTTTCCTGTCTCGATCTATATTTGTGCTCTCCGGATGCACAGACTGATTTTGGGTTGGGTTAATCGATGACCTCCATGATACTGATCACATTCCCATCAAATATCACTTTCTGGGCCGCTGCCCCCTCATAGCCCGCCTCGGGGGGCGGTCGCGATGGTCTTCATTTCAGGAAATGACCGATTTCTCTATCTCAGTCAAGGCGTTTAGGTCGGTAGATGGGGCCGTTAAGTTTCTCTCTGGCAACCTCATCGATGTGGACCTAGCTACTATTCCTAGAACGTCTGGCCGTTTTAAATGCCGACCGCTTCCTTGGTGGTCAGCCGAGTGTGAGGCTAGCCTCAAACAGAAGCGTTATGCCTACATGCGCTATAAGAGCCGCCCGAACGACTACATTGAGCTATGAGTAAGTTTCGGTATATTGCGAAGCACACCCACCGCTCTTCCTGGCAGGTATACGTATCTTCACTTCACGGGAAGACCCCTCTAGCAGAGGTATGGAAGCGAGTCAAAAAGATTCGGAGCAGGTTATCGAATGACAGCCCTACCGTTCCCCAGGATAATTGGACCGCAATCTCGGCTCCCACGTCCGTGACGGAATCCTTCGCGAGCGCTTTCTCCGCATTCTCTAGCCGGGATGCTGCTCCGCCAGCATTTAATGCGCGTCGTGATGTCGCAGAAGGCCGCCGACTGTACTTTACTTCCAGAGATGAAGAACCTTTCAAAGACAGGTATACATTAAGTGGGTTGCGTTCCGCTCTCGCTTCGTGTTCGGACAACGTCCCTGGTCGGGACGATGTCCTGTATGCCAAGCTTCGACACTTGGTGAGGGGATTGGGGGGGATGGGCAGGGCCTTTCTGTTAGACTTATTAAACAGGATCTGGGTAGGGGATGTCAGAGATGAAAGAGAGAGAGAGAGAGAGGGGGAGAGAGAGAGAGAGAGAGAGAGAGAGAGAGAGAGAGAAATATACACGCCCTCGCATTCTTTAATGTAGAAAGAGAGAGAGACAACACACACACTGGCGACCCTTTTTGTCTGCGCTAATGAGAGTACGAAATCATGGACGTCGTGGTGGCCTGAACCTCGCCATTGCAAAAAGCCGCGATAAGCTCGATTGCCCGAAAAGGTCCCAGTTGGAGTCGGACAAAGGGTCGCCTCGCCAGCTTAGGAACCTTCTCGCCATCGGGCTAATAGGGCGAGACGACCCTCGCCTGCGATGCGTCGAACCATGGAACCCTCCCTTCGGACGGAGGGAAGAAAACACCATTAGACCTCACTATACACCATCCACCGCCAGAGTTGGAAGAGTATCTGCCCTCTGCCCGTCCCGTCACTATCTTCTGACCGCCATACGTCATTACCCTATATTTACATCCCGTTGGACTCTGCACAATTATCGCAAAACTCCTCATCTCCGGGTATTCTCAATATATTCGCGTGAGTCTACCCCAAACCCGTTCTACCCGCTCCTCGAATGCAACAGTCTCGATTCTTGTCTAACTAGAAAGCAAGATCTAAGTTCATCCCGTAATAATCATTGCCAAGATACTATTATTTGAACTTTGCGCCAAAGCAAGGATTACTCCCTGGCACTAAATCTTCGAGGTAACAGCAACGCGCAATTCTCATGTGCATGCTCTCTCTATCCCCTTCCTCTCCAGTGTAAGCCTCCATCGTCGGCTTCGTATACGCTCAAGGCCTTTCGAGAAAAATTGTTTGTTTGTTTATACGGCAACTGTCCCCGCCAAGTCTCCCCCCCCCCCCGCCTTTTATAAGCTGAGACTCGTATACGTCTAATGTGTATATAGCTTGTTTTAAAACTCCTTTTAACCTTGTAAAAGAATATTACTTTGCATATTAGTAAAGTGATTTTTGTACCCGTTTTTCTATTGTCCCGGAACCTCCAAGATAGTTGACTGTTTGGCCAACCTACATTTAGTTAATTCGAACTCTGCTTGTATTATAAATCTCCCACGCATATATCCCTCATCGGCCTCGGCTGAGAAACGCATAAATGGTTAACCTGACCCTATTCTACGACATATAGTAATATCTAGTATATATTAAACTGGTATCAAGTTTATTGGGGTTAATCTTGGTCAATCAATTGATTGAAATTTGATCCATCTATTGGTTAAACTTGGTTAAATTCTTATTTGTTGTCTAATCTTGGTTTCAGGTCTGGAGTTTAAAAGGTGAGAAATAACCATTGCATACTTATAGGCAAAGTGTATTTGTTCCCGTTCCCATTTATTCTTATTTTTTTTTTGGGGGGGGGTGAGGAATTGATTGTCGAGTGACCGTGTTTAACTATTAATTTTATTGCCCCATGAAATTGAATTGCTTCCCTTCAAGGCCACATCTCGTGCCGTAGGTTGAAGGTATAGGGAAAATAGTATTATTCTTCATATTGCTGTGCTAGGAGTGCTGTAACTCTCGTTTCACTCACAGTGAAATCTCGACCACAAAAGCTCTTTCGGGTGCGTTTTACCGCCCCCCCCCCCTCCTTTGTTGTTCGCGTTTTCGTACGTTTAGCAAAACCATTCGCACTCCCACTCGTGCGTAAAGGAATCCATAATTCCGCCATATTCATTGTCGTGCATTACTTTTATTCTTGTCGTTGTGACCATAGCGTAAAACCAGCATCATGTCGTCGTTTGAATTTTCAAGACCCAAGATGAGTCACTCGGAATCAGTGTCAAAGATCTGATGGCCTACATCCAGGAAGAAGAAAGAAGAGAAAGATCCGAAAGAAAATACAGAGAAGAAAGAGAAAAGGAACGAGAAGAAAGAGAGAGAATTCGCTCCCACAAATTGGAAATAAGCAGAGTGAGGAACGAGATGCTCTCCATAAACTCTTCAAGTCCTAGAGTCGACGCACCGCAGCCTGTGACCATAAAACACCCCGTCTTTAAAGAAGGCGAAGACTTCGGGTCTTATCTCACCCACTTCAAAAAGATCTTCGAGGTGAACCAGTGGGACATCGAGACGGACGGAGTAGCACAATTAATGCCCCTACTGAGCTCCCAACTCAGAGATATTTTTATCTCCCTCCCATCCAAGCCAACAATTGATTATTCATCGTTAAAAGCCAAGTTGCTCGCTGCTTACAACATGACCCCGGATTTCTTCCGAGCTAAATTTAGGCACTGTCACCTTCAACCTAACCAGGCAGTTCGGCTACTCCCTACAGCGTCATTTTAATTTTTGGATTGACGCGTCCGAGGTGCCTCATGACTACGACACCCTAGTTGATTTTGTCCTCAAAAAGCAATTCTTGCGTCAACTTCTGAAATCAAATCTTTCGTGAAGGAACGGAGGTGCCGTACTCTCAAGGAAGGCATCGAGGAAGCAGACGTCTACGTAGCTACCCACAACTGCTATCCAAAGGAAGGAAAGAAATCAGAACCCCCATCTCCTAAATCCAAAACCCGAAAGAACAAATTTATTCCTAATAATGGGAATAAGTTCGTTAATGTGACTGGGCCTACCAAACCCAAACCTCTCTTCTCCTCGGACCACCGTGATGTTAAGCACTTTTCTCCCAATCCCCCTGCAACGTCGTTTCCCAGGAGGACAATCGTGTGCTATTCTTGTGGAGTTCCGGGTCACTTGAGTAGCATTTGCCCTCAAAACTCGCGGTTTAGAAGCACCAGGTACATCAGGTCAGTGCCACTTCCACGCCCCCACCGTCGCAAAATGAAGGCCTCTCTTCTTCAAACCCGCCGAATACTGTTGGCCTCCAAGTAAACTTTTTGTTTGATAAAAGTATACCTAGGGCCCTCCCATTTGAAACTGGAGGGGTGAATGGGTGCCTTATCTCCACCCTCGTCCGTGATACAAGGTGCACATGCATTGTTGTATCCGATGAACTACTCCCCTCTGTGGCTCCGGACCATGATAAGTTTGCCGTAGTGCATGATTACTTGGGGCACGCCAATAAATTCCCCATTGCTCACTACTACATTGAGTGCGCATATTTTACTGGTTGGGCTGAAGTCATTGCAGCCCCCATCAAGTATTGGTCAGTCCCCCCAGGGTTTCTTGCACCCGCGTGGTTCAACCCCTTAGTACTCGTTCCCGCGCGAAGAAGGAACTGAAAGCCCCTACACCTCTGGCACCCCCGTGTGCTCCCGAATTCCAGAGTGCGATGACTCATAACTTTGCCAAAAGCAAGAAGGAATGTAAATCTCTTCGTCTCTTGTGATCCAAAGACCTAAACAAAACACAATTTGACAATTGGCCTGGGCAAGTGCCACTTAGCTTTTGGCACTATCGATTACCTCGGCTTCCATATCGGGAATAATCGGTTAACCCCCCCAGCAAGAAAAGATCCGGGCTATCGTGGACATGGCTTTGCCCACTAACAAAAAGCAGCAGCGGTCCTCCATAGGCTCTGACTCGTTCTATCGTCGCTTCATACCCAACTTTCTGACTGTCTCCGCCTTCCTCTGCGAGCTATTAAAAAAGAAGGCCCCCGAACGCCTCGAGTGGACGCCACTTTAGACTCGTAGCTTTAACTAACCCAAGGAGAAGTTGGCATCTGCCCCTATCCTCCATCTCTCTAACTCGGATAAACTGTTTAGCATTCCCACCGACGCGAGTAATGATGGTATAGAATGTTTCCTCCTCTAGTATGAGAATAACGGCGAAAGTTTCTCCGTCGCTTACGCAAGCAGAAAATTACTCGTGCGTGAGAAAAATTATGCGGTAATTGAGAGAGAGGCCCTCGCTATCATTTAGGAATCTGTAAATGTAAATTTAGAATGTATTTATTAGGCAAGGAATTTGTAGTGGAAATTGACCACAAGCCCCTATCCTACCTACGTAACGTCAAGAATAATAACTGTAGGTTAATGCGTTGGAGCTTGTTCCTCCAGGAATTTCAATTCCACATTTTGTATTTAAAAGGCAGCGATAACTGTATGGTTGATAGTTTAAGTAGGTACCTATTAGATCCATTTCCAAACAAATTCCGAGATATTTCCTTTTTTTATCCATGTATTATTTTTTTCCAAAAATAAATTTGTATATTCAAACATATAATATGAAATAGCGTATCTTTATAAATATATATATATATATATATATATATATATATATATATATTAAATATGTACAATGAATTCCTTTTATATCCTTATTATTTTTTGTTTTGTATAATCGTAAGATAAACTAGCCCTCGGGCCAGTGATCTCCACTTAATGGTATCATAGAGAAAATGATATCCTTCGCCAACCTTCCCGTTACATTATATAACCTTGTGTATATGTATGGTGCCTTCCTCCACCCACTAGCTCCACTATTTTCTATTTTGGCTCTATTTTGAAAATGTGTCCTAGGTATTCTCAACTTTATCTGCTCTTCTCATGCGACTTTAAGTTATATCCCCTCCCCAATAATCATTCTCCGATGTCACTTATTCTCCTGAAGTTCCATCTGGGGATGGAGGAGTGTCAAAGAGAGAGAGAGAGAGAGAGAGAGAGAGAGCGAAAGAAAGAGAGAGGGAGAGAAAGAAAGATACACGCTCCGCGCCCTTCAATGGAGAGAGAGAAAACACACCAAACACCTGGGCGACACTTTTTGTCTACGCTAAAGAGAGTGCAAAATCATGAGATGCCATGGTGGCCTGAACCTCGCCACCGCTTAAAGTCGCGACAAGCTTGATAGCAAGAAAAGGTCCCAGTGGGAGTCGGACAAAGTTTCGCTTCGCCGGCTTAGGAACCTTCCCGCCATCGGGCTAATAGGGCGAGACGACCCTCGCCTGCCGATGCGTCGAACCCTGGAACCCTCCCCTTGGGAAGGAGGGGGGAACCCCCATTCTACCTCACTATAAATCCTCCGGCGCCAGATTTGGAAGAGAGTAACCGCCATCCGCACGCCCTGTCAGTATCCGCTGCCCGGCCCCGTCAGTACCCGCTAATCGCATCCCGTTGGACACTGCAGAATTCTCGCAGACTACTCAAGCTCCGGGTATTCTCGATTAATTCGCGTGAGTCTAGCCTACCCCGTACCCGTTCTACCCGCTCCTCGAATGCAACCGTCTCGATTCGTGTCTCGTCGAAAGCAAGATATCTAAGTTCAGCCCGTAATAATCATTGTCAAAAGACTATTATTTGAACTTGGCACCAAGGCAAGGATTACTCCCTCGGACCAAATCTCCGAGATAACAGCAACGCGCAACTCACCTGTGCAAGTGCTCTCTCTACTACAGTGTAAGCCACCATCGTCGGCTTCGTATATTATCAAGGTCATTCGAGTGACCCTCGGCCAATATTGTTCGTTTGTTTGTAAGGCGACCGTCCCCGCTAAGTCCTCCCCCCCTCGCCTTTTAGAAACTGAGACCCATCTTCGTCTAATGTATATATAGCTTCTTTTAAAACTCCTTTTGACCTTGTAGAAGAATATTAATTTACATATTAGTAAAGTGATTTTTGTACCCGTTTTTCTATCGCTCGGAACCCCCAAGATAGTCTACTGTTTGGCCAACCTAAATTCACTTTATTCGCACTCTGCTTGTATTATAAATCTCCCACGCACATAGCCCTCAGCGGCCTCTGCTGACAAACGCAGAAAGGGTTAACTTGACCCTATTTTACGAGAGCGAGTATCCTCCCAGACTCCTGACGAATCGCTACTGTACTCGCTTTTCGCAAACCGGGAAAAATAACTCAACCCTGGCCAGTTTCCGCCCAATCTCTCTAATCTCCTGTATGTGCAACTTGATGGAAAAATTGGTAAATGTTAGATTAGCCTTTTTTTCTAGACAGGGGAGGCCACCTGTCTTTTACACAGTGAGGCTTCAGTACTGGAAAATACCGTCTGCAAGGCCTTCCTTCGTAAATAGCACCATGCCACGATGTTTTCGATCTGGATAAGGCCTAGGGTACCGTATGGCGATACGATATCATGGATAAACTAGCCACGATAGGGACGAGAGCGGGCGGCCTTTCGTTCCAATGGAGCAAGAATAGGGTGTCCCACAAGGAAGTGTCTTCAGTGTCGCACTCTTTACTCTAAACATTAAAGGCATCACCTCGATGCTGCCGCAAGATCTTTTCGCTACGCTCTACGAGGACGACCTTTCGATCTCTTTTGGCGCGGCCCAGATGCCAACTCTCGAGCGTCAACTCCAACAGACATTGAACCGCGTCTCTCGCTATTGCCGAAGCGTACAGGATTCGGTTTTCCTTGGCCAAGACTGAAGTGATGCACTTCCTCCGTCATCAACGGCTCCACCGTGACTCAGACTTGTTTCTAAATGCGCTTCGCCTGGAAGTGGTGGACTCGCACCGTTTCCTTGTTTTCGTATTTGACCGAAGCCTCACCTGGGAGGCTCAAATTCGCAGCCTTTAGGGTCTCTTGTACCTGCGCCATGGATATTCTTCGATCTGTGACGTTGAGCACCTGGGGTGCTGATAGGGCTACTGCCCTACTTTTTATCGATCCTTTGTTCGTTCGATGCTCGACTACGGATGCAAGTTTTAGGCATCCGCAGCCAAGTGTGTATTTCGGCAGGTGGACTCGATCCACCTCACCGGCCTTCGCCTGGCGACCGGTGCCTTCAGCCCTTCTTCCATTGAGAGCCTACTTGTCGATGGGGAAATGCATTATTCGCCTGTACGCGCGAGGCCGGCGCCAAAAAGTCCGCGACGACTGGGCGACCAGACCAGCGTTTCGCTCTCCTTTACACCGATTACATGGCAGGAATACGGGTTGCGTTCCGGGCGTCTTGGCAAAGAAGATGGGAGGCGGTCGAGAGGAACTTAATGTTACGTATCATTGCGCTGCCACTGTTCCCATGGACCTACCCTCTAATGCCGCGACGGCTTCAGGTTGCTTTCTGTCATCTCCGAATTAGACACACCCGCTTGACCCACCTTCATTTGGTGGAGCACTCGCCTGTGTCTTATTGCGACGACTTCGTTGTTTCCCAGACTCTTCGGCACATTCTTGTCGAATGTCCCATTCTGGGTGATCTTCGCGCACGTTAACTGTCCCGGTAGCGGGACGAGCGAGTCGCTGCTGCTAGTTCCTTGCACTCGGGACTGGTTCGTGCATACGGTCCGTACGACTATACGACCTTTTGACCTTTATTTGACCTTTTTCTAGGTCGCATGTTTCTGTGCCGGGGAGAGGTGAGCCTACCCCTGACGCCGGAGCACGTTTCCTTCTTGTTATTTGCTTTGATTTTTTTTTAGTTTTTGTTCTTTTTTATCGTTGTTATTTGTTTTTACTATAACCTAGTAATATGCTGTGTTGAATACGGTTACTTATGTCAACGTAGGCAGTGGCCAGATAGGCTCCTAAAATTAAAATAAAAACCTGGGCGGTTACCTGAATCGGCGATAGCTTTGGGGAGGGCAAGGAATCCCGCCCCCGACATCTGGGCGGCGAGGAAGAAGGCGGTCGCGAGAAAGTTCATTCCTTTAGAGGCCGGTTGTGACTTGTTTTGGGTGGTGAGTGACGCCGTCGAGCTGATCATCGCCTTGTCACTTCGGGGCAGCGACCAGACAGAAGGAGAGGAGAGTTGATGTTACACTCAGTCGGCAAAAATGACGAGAATAACAGATAAAAAATAATCAGAGATGAAAAAGAGTGCCATGACTTTAAAGGAAGCTTCGTACAAGCTGCACCTGTACAAATACAAATCTGAACCCACGCGTGCTCGAGGGGTGGGAGTGGAAGGGATGAAAGACTGATAAGGTCTAAGAAGCCTCATAAATCAACATGATTTGGACTCTCCGGCTAGTGAGCAACGCCACCAGACATTTGTACAAATGAACAAAAATGAGGACTCAAACGAACGAAATAAGAATCTTTTTTCCATAACGAAGAGAAATAGAAGCATTGGGTTGCATTCTCTCCAACCCCACTTTTTTCAACATTCAGGAAATGGACGGGTGCTTTTGCCCTTACCTCTTATTATAACATTACTATCTACTTCCATTGCTAACTCTTTTTTATCTTCATCTATCTGCCTACTTCCGTTTCTTTCGACCACTGAACGATCACACCAAGTTAGGCTCATATTTCTTTAATTAAATAATATCATCGTAATTCTAATGTTTTGATGAAGGAAAATCTCTTACGAAAAAGTTAACTCACCCTTTTTTCACTCCTTAACTAAATTCAAATGAAACTCCCCATCGGACGCAGGGAGACTGACCTAATTTTTATGATAGATTTCTAAACTTCTTTACTTAGTGTAACGAAGAGGAGAATCTTATTTCCATTCTAGAAATCCTAGAATTTCCCTTTTGACTAGAGACAACCCAGAGATATCCAAGGATATTAAGTCGATGCTATAGAACAACTAATGCGTCTTTTCGATGCGAAGTAGAAGAAGGAAGCGTTGCAATTCCGTTCCAATTCAGATTTCTTCTCACCTCCATATAATCAATATTTAAATATAAAGACTGAAGAACATCTGCACAACTTTTAATCTAATCTAGTGACAAACTTGAAAAATAAGATTCTAATCTAACCTAATAAATTATGGAAATAGTTTCAAAAAGCTAAAGTAATTATTATATTATTTCACAATATATCATTGGTAAGGGTGATGCAACTACTGCCACCTGAATGGTTTATTGATTTAGGATTATATAATTTAATATTTTGCTTTAAGTACTCTTACAAACTGAACGCATAGAACACCTGTAGAAAGAGAGAGAGATGAGAGCGGGAGAGAGAGAGAGAGAATGAGAGAGAACGAGCCTACTGGTGAGAATGGCGCTTGAGTGTGTCATGCGTTCGTTAGGTGATAACGAGTCATTGTGCAAAACGGGCCTTCTTGCATTGCTGAATCTTGGAATTCTGATGCTACAGGAGCAACCACTTAATGAAAATACTTGTCAGATGTATGTTACAAAATCTACTACAAAAGAATGAAAACACACACAATTTTTAAGCGCAACTATTAACCAAAATTAACAAAAGTCTAAGTACATAAACACAAAGTCCGATTAGATTCCATTTTTTCGAGAATTTCCTCTAAGATATATAAAAACATTAGAGGCAAAATAAAGATATATTGCGCAATAAAATCATAACTCCCTTGTATGTAAATTTTTGGTGTTTCTGGTGGTATAACCCTTGGAAATAAAATTAATAAAATGAAGGATAAATGACACTAGTATTTCAGAAATGCGAATATGCAGACTGTATTACTCAGTGAGTAAATGAGCACTTGGTGACGAGGAAGAATTATTTTTTATATAGTTCTTTTTATCGTCCTAATGTACTTTTTCCTCTACCCGATTTCAAAGGCATCGTATTGGATTGTTTGCTAAAATTTGTTTCCTAGGATGAGGTAAACAATGTAGCAAGCCTCAATGGCGCAATTTCAATTATCACTAAGTCGCCAACTCGCATTTTGAATTATTTGTATTGTGATAATTTACAAATGTTCTAAAACGAGGCGGCCGTGATCGTGCGGTAAAAGATTGAAACCAAAATTTCATTCATCTCAAGTTGGAAGCGACCCATATTTTTTTTATGGCTAAACGAAACATTTTCATTGCCTTTTATCCCAGGTTCTCTCGCTTGGAGATAAGCAGACTTAATTGACGCATTGAAACAATTCTAATCGAATTTGGAGAAATTAAAACGGTGAAATAATTCGCTCGTTTACTAGATAATCGAATATGATCCTGAATAAGATGGTTTAAATTTAGGTGAAGGTCCTCGTTTTTTAAGAATCATAAATGTAAATGAGCAGAAATCATTCAGTAAATGTACACTGCACCTGACCGCGTAAACTAAGGTTGGCCATCTCCTATTTCGGCTTTAAAAACTTGAGCAAATTTCAAACTGGAAGAGAACTTCTCCCTTCCCTAACTATAGAAGCGTCCCAGAAAGTCGTAAGAAAGTGAAGGGGACAAATTGCCCCGTCAGCTTTCATTTGCATTCGGTACGAAAACGACCCTAATGGAAAATCGAGAAAGCATTGATGCGAAGAAAACCCCTCTAGAAATATCCTTCCCAAAGCTGTGAAACCACTCAATGATTCCATTCTTCTTAAAATTGTTCTAGTAACGGGAAATTTATTGGACTCTTAACGGTTGAATAAAGTTGGAAAAAGATAATAGAACGAAAATTGTTCCCATTGCCTGAGACAACTAGTTTGGGCACCTCAAAATGAGATATCCAAATATCTAAAAAGTCATTAATCGTGTTCGTCGAGGAGAGATCTTGGAAAAGAATCATTTCTACTATTTTTATTTAATTTCAAAAGCATTGTATAATTCCGTGAGCATTTAGTTTTATCAGGAATGGACGGCGAGGCACAGAAACAAACGCTTTATTGAAATACAGCTCGATTTCAGGAGAGAACAGGTAGGAGGTAATATAAGCAACGGATTTGTGATAGCAAGGAATGCCAAGGCAACAAACTCATACAACCCTAAATATTAGGCATATGACTGATACTTCAACTGTATGACAGCCATTCTCACCCGGGTTTATAAGACTTTGGCAAATGTGAACGGTGACAGAAATTGCAAACTTCGAGAATAAAAGCCTCATAGATTTATGAGACCAATGGTAACTGAGCCAATGAAAAACCATGCGGTAACCTTCGTTAAAGTCTATAAATTCCCTTCTACTAATGATGTTTTTATACTTAGATTGATAATTAATTCAATGAGTTTCAGAAAGATTTTTAAATCAAGAGTGATCTGCCGAAAACACTCCAACAAGTAGTTTCCTTGACGAAATCCAGAAACAGAATTTATATCCTAACGCGAAACACCTCCGTAAGACATTCTCTAATTGGAAGCTGATATCACGATAATTCCATAAGAGCGCCAATATTAGGCCTTGCATTAGGCCTAATGGTTGTTTAATTTCACACAGACAGAGCGGAGGGGGAGTTAGTTTGTCAGAATGTTCAAGATTTCTCTATTAAATGATTCTATATCTGTTCATGCTGTATCCCTGGCTGAAAGGAGGGGAGGGGGGACCTACTCGAGATTTATATTTGCCACGTATTTTCATTTTTAACTTCACCTTCCTTACGAAACTTTTTTTTAATAATTATCAAATGAATTATTTATTGAACATAACATACCTGACAGCAACCTCGCATGATATAGTTTGAACCGACATGATGCTTTGTATCTTCAAATTCTATGTATGGTATTTTACCACTTGCGTTCTCTTTTAATTTCCTGACCCTACACTTTTTCATAAAAGTTGCAAACGTTTGCTGTTATAACTTATTCTGACGAGAAAAATAAAATTAACCCTCAAGTTTTATTCAATTCTGCATTTCTCTATTTATACAACCACCAAGTTAATATTTCCGCGGAAACTCCATAGTCTATATTGGCGACGAGCAATTTCATTTTATAGAAGCCTGTTGAATAATAACTTTATCTTGTTATCGGTATTATCTTGACACCTGGTAAATATTCGTAGACTGAGTGTACTCTCAAAGGTTTTTTGGAAATGACGCAAAAGGTGATAGGAGCTCCGGGAACTAACTGTTAGGTTGGGAATTGGCAGTCATTTTTTATTTCATCATCCTTTTTGAGCATTTCGAATAACTGCCATAAGTTCTTTATTAGCTAAACATATCGACTGCGCCATAATGACGCTTATGATTAAACATGAAGTTAAGGTCCTTATGCGTTTTAACATTTGGTTTAATTAGTGTAGGGGTTTGAGAGCAGATATGTTGTGGGGAAATTCCACGTGGAATTTCTTTTCCAGCACGGAAGTGACGTCCATGCGCTAAAGAAAATTCTAGAATTTGATAGGTTTAAATTGGTAAGCCCCCCCCCCACCCCCATCCACAAGCGGTAGCCTCGAAGCGCGTCCACCTCGGACCACCTTTTCACGGGTTAGAATGGCCTCGCGTCAAGATTCGAGGCCATTCGAGAGTAGCGCTGTTTTCCCCACCACTGCGGGAGGAGCTTCGGATATATATAGCGCTCGTCTTCCATGTGGGAGAGACAGAGTTGAGGACTCTCACCCGGAACCAAGAAGTTTTCCCTAGTTCCAAGTCAGGTGCTAACAACGAAGCAAAGTGACGGCTGAACTTTTTTGTGTTGAAATTAACTCAGCCATTGTGGTAATTCCATTTTGACGATCACCACCGAGCGATTTTTCCGACTCCACTCATCCACTCCTGTCGAGCCCACCTCGTTCCCTCCTCGTTTTCGGGTGGCCGAAATACTCTCCCCTGGAACGGATGTTACCTACTCCCCCATCCCTTTGGAGAACCGTCATCACGTCAACTTTCCGCTCAGAAGCTCCGAGCGCCCTCGCCCTTACGTTTATTGCCTGCAGAAGACATCCGTGAAACCTTACCCTGACGTCTCACCCGGAATCCTCCGTAAGCCAACCCCTCTTCCCCTTCAGCAACCCATTTGAGTTAATCCTCCCCATTTGAATAGTCCCCTTCTGTAACGCATTAATTTATAACTTCAGAGTCTGATGCATAACTCTACAATTCCCCCTTCGTTTACCAATTTAATTTTGCCTATTAATTTTCTTATTTTATGTAAACAAAATTATATTTTTGTACATGCCTCTTTAAATAACCTTGAGCTTTGCCATTGCCCAAATTTTACCTGACCTCGTTGCACTCTTTTCTCGCTGTTCCGCGCGTCGAAACTCCTAGCGTTCCGTCCCTTGTCGGTTTGCCTTTAAGTTATTGGTCCCTCCCCCATAGATATAATATGGTATTCATATAATGTAATGTCATACACGACATATGTATATTACTGTTTTTATTCATTTTCATCCCGATGATTTCGTAATTGCGATTGTTTAATCGGATTTACTGAGACAGAGCCAATGTTCAACCAACCAAAATGATGGACAGGTGAGGAATAGGGCCAAGAATGAGAGATTAGTAATTCTAAAAAAATTTTAAGTACAGATGAAAGGAAAGTGGACAAAAGAAGCATAATCATGAAAAGATAAGGACGAATTAAAGCACACCAGCAAATCCTAACAACTCTTAATACTAGAACAAGAAGGCCATATTATAAGCCTCTAAGGACAAGTTTAGAAAATCAAAAGTACAAATTTGAATTTTCTCGCCTAATGTATAGGCTCAAAATCCACAAGAAATAGAGAAAAATAGGCATCTTTTTTGTATCTAACTGATTAAAGTGCTTAATTATTAAAACGAGTATTTCGAAATTGTTTTGAATGCGAGCAAACCTGTTTGACGTGAGAAAATTGACGGAAATGACTCGCTTCTATCTTCCGCCCCCACACATTGATCACAAAGATCATTGATTTTGGACTCAAGATGGAAACCAATCATCCGAAATTAGTTTCCAGAATGAAGTTTTTCTGTTTAACTGCGTCTTTTTTGTGTGTCACATGAAACTCAACACTGACTGGAAGACCTACATCTTGTTTAACGAGGAAGACTTGGACTAACACATAAACTTCCACAGATTACGTGGGTGTGCAATTAATCAGGCGCAATTTTTTTTGAGATGAAGCAAAAACTGTTTCCTGAAAAGTGGATGAAGGAGGCAAGGGGAGGAGAAGCTGCGCTATTGTCGAGAAGAAGGGGAGGGATCGCAGTGAGGGGGAGAATGAAGGAATGCATGCGTTTGTCAGTCATTGATACTATACTTCTTCTCATTTTGGCACTCGTTGGCACTGCCGTATCTCATTTTTTTAATCTTTACTGAAGGAAAAACGCAAGCTCATTTAAACTAAAGAGTCTTAGTGAGCCGGAAACAATGTAAATGATGATTTTTTTTAATGATTTCTAAATTGTTTAAAAATATATTTCATTATAAAATTGCATTTCTTGTAAGTAAAGTGTAACAGTGAAAAGTATGTGATACAATCCTTGTTTTCCTAGGATAATCTCCTTAATTTCTGTCTGATGAATATATTCATTCCACAAGTGAGGTGAGAGGAAAGTCAACCATTGTACGGATTCTAATGTGTACAAATAAATCTTTTAATAAAAGTTTAAAGCATAATGAATATTGTTTAATGAATATAGTTTACTATAAAAAATCTCCACTTACAGAAAAAAAATCAACACGTTCTTGAGTCCTTTAAATATTATGACATTATGTAAACAAACTTACAGAAAAAAAATGAACACGT
The DNA here is from genome assembly GCA_963969495.1 of Ceratothoa steindachneri. Classification (NCBI taxonomy): domain Eukaryota; kingdom Metazoa; phylum Arthropoda; class Malacostraca; order Isopoda; family Cymothoidae; genus Ceratothoa; species Ceratothoa steindachneri. Next base: position 168,595,594 of record OZ018324.1, read on the forward strand.
TCTTGAGTCCTTTAAATATTATGACATTATGTAAACAAACTTACAGAAAAAAATCAACACGTTCTTGAGTCCTTGAAATATTATGACATTATGTAAACAAACTTACAGAAAAAAATCAACACGTTCTTGAGTCCTTGAAATATTATGACATTATGTAAACAAACTTACAGAAAAAAATCAACACGTTCTTGAGTCATTTAAATATTATGACATTATGTAAACAAACTTACAGAAAAAAATCAACACGTTCTTGAGTCCTTGAAATATTATGACATTATGTAAACAAACTTACCTTCTTATTAATTAGATTTAGCGATTTTAAGAGAAATAGGTCAATGACGTGGTTGATGATCCTTAGGGTGGTACAAATACAGTTATTCTAGCATCTTTCATTGTATCATCAAATTCTAATTTTAAAAACGCATAAATCATTTACAGTCCTTCGATCGGATATATTTACGATAACCTTTGTGTCAGACATGTCACTGTTTCTTTGTTTATGTACATCTACATATATCTTTCATCTATATCTTCCAGTGAGTTAAGTATATCCACAACTTTGATGAAATTCCCTCGAGCCTTACTATCCCCTTCATATATGAAATCTGCTATGGTTATGTTGATTTGTAGCATCATCTACATAAGACCAAAGAAAGGAGATGATAAATATAACGGGTTAGTTTTAGCAAAACTTTTTTTCTAAACACATTTCTTTACAATACACACACACACACACACACACACACAGGTTCTCTTACAACACATCCACCCGTATTTGTTTTTTAATTCGCCCCTCGCAAGAATGTGGCAGGTGTAATATGGGCAAACCATGGTACAGCTGACGTCTGTAGGAGTGCCCACCCTCTAAAATCCAATGTAAGGAGGTGTGTTCCCTACCGTCATCGAAGCCTGGAGTAGCATGCCCTCCCTGCCTCAATTGCTTCAATAGAATCTCTGGCTATACATATACTGTATATCTTCCAAATACTTTCATATCTGCCTCGTTATTTTTGGATCCCGCCCCACCTAGTTGACCAACTGAAGATTTTTCCCCCAGCAACGCACATATGGAGATCTCCGCGCCCCCAGCAACGCACATATAGAGATATCCCCACCCCCAGCAACGCACATATGGAGATCCTCCACCAACATTTTAATATAAATAAATATATAAGGATCAAATAATAAAAAAAACTTAAATTACTATTTGTATTGCACATAAATATGAGCACATAGATTATCAAAAGCCACATAAATTCTTGAAGATAGAATTCAATAACTCCAGCCTGCATCCTCACTTCATCTTGATATTCGCTTAATGTTAATTTCAATATGATTATATGGCCTTTGTGTGAAACCTACTTTGAGGATCATAAAATTGAGGGAAAGGTTCAGTGTGCCCGTTCTTGAAGCTAAGTCCTCGTATATTGAGATGGACGAGGTCCTTTGCCCCGGTGGTGCTTCGTTTGTGAGAAAAACACGATTCATCGATATGCGCAACTTTTTCTCACCACTAAGTTGCAATGGGTTAGTCTGAAGATATGTACAGCCCACATTACGGGAAAAACTAAAGTATATATATATATATATATATATATATATATATATATATATATATATATATATATATATATATATATATATATATATATATATATATATATATATATATATATATATATATATCTATATATATATATATATATATATATATATATATATATATATATATATATATCAGAATAAGGTGAAAGGGTGATCACGTGCGCTTCTGTACCCACGTGGTCCCGAGATCACCGCTTGGAGCTTTGAAACCACGGCTGAACCAGGGTGAGGGTACAGCCTACGTCGTTATCACACCCAAAGTGTATTTGCTTAGGGACCGATTTCACCCGTCTCCAATGGCCGCCTTTCAGCCAACATTCCTACATTTCCGGTATAAATCAAAGTTCGTTGAACATTTACGCCAACGGTATCACAATTTCCTCCCGAACGAGTCATCGACTTTTCCCCCAAATCGCACGTATGTGTGGAGGCGGCCGCCAAGGTACCTAAAGCCACCTCGCCGAGCGTCTATATAATCCTTCGAGTCGGTTTAGTAAGAAGCACTAATAGACTTTTCCCCGTACAACCGCGAACGAGCTGAAGGACCCCCCCCCCCCCATCCCCTCCCAGCGCAATCGCAGTCATAGTATCCCGACCGGCCTCTTTCCTGCAACGAGCACGTAAGCAACACTAAAAAACTTCCCGCCTACCACCACGAACAAGTGAAGGACCCCCTCCCCCACACGCGATCAGAGACAACGGCGATTTCGATTCGGGAACGAAGGCTAAATCAACATCTGTGAACTCTGCCATAGTCAATCGGCGAATATCTGACGAGGATTCCCATCTCCAAAGGCCATCTACGCGTGCTCCCGCATCTGAAGCGAGAGGTAACCCGTCTTCCCCCATCGCAGTCATCGTATCCCGACCGGCCCCTTTCCTGCAACAAGCACGCATGCAATTGTAACTGTTGCCGCCTAAAAATGATCTAGAATCTAGCTTACCAAATCGATCCATTTTTGTGTGTGCGCCCCGGTTTAAAATCCTTCTTTTTATCCCCGTCCTATACACATATATACACACATATATCCCCAACCACGTTAATCCCCAAATTAACCCACCTGTATCTCGCGTAGGCATTTAACTCCGTCTGTGTGACCATTCCATTTAAACCAAATATATGTGTATATTTAAATAGTATTTAGTTGCTAGTAAAGATATATTTTCGTCATCGTCTTTCTTTAGCAATCACAACGCGTATCAGCTACCTGTTAATCTTTGGCCAACTTGCACTCTGAAATAGTTGTTTTCAAAGGACCCCACAAAGTTAATAATAAACCATCCCCCTGTGGACTCAACAATTTTTCCATTTACTAACGGTCTTCGACCAACTTCGCCCAAAAGCCACAAAAGTACCTACGTATATATATATATATATATATATATATATATATATATATATATATATAGAGAGAGAGAGAGAGAGAGAGAGAGAGAGAGAGAGAGAGAGAGAGAGAGAGAGATGAAAGATTGCTTGCATCAGTTCAAATTCAGTTAGCAGTTGGTCACAATTGTGTTCGGTTGTATAGTGAGAGCGCTCAGCGTTATTTCAACTGCTGCATGGCAACTTCAGCTTCTTCGAAAGAGTGTGAGATGGAGAGATTATACAATAATAAAGACGATGGAGATAAAGAACCATGTAATTATAGTCATCCTTTACTAGATGGTAATTCTGTTAGAGTGAAATCTTCCGACGGAAAAAAAGTGAAGTGTGTATGTATATCAGGCAATGGTGAAATCTCTGCGGTGAGCAATGCTACTTCCAATCTACGCATTCATTTGAAGGTGAGAATTTATTAAAGCTAATTATATGATACTTAATTGAATTGACAAATTTCACTATTTCTTATTTTTTAAAAATGGCAAAATTGCTAGTAGGTAACGATAATGTCAAGTAGCGTAGGTTTACCATGCACGAACCTACCTGCTTCCTTTTGCAACACCTTTATTTATGGTATATGCTGATTGAATTTAACGTGAATTATGGCAACGTGAAACAAATGTCCTTCAATTATTTGATCATGTACATTTATCAACAGAGAAAGCATCCTGCTTTGGCGCAAAAAGTGGATAACTACGTGACGATCCAAAGAAAAGATTAAAAAAGAAAATGTTCCGTATTTGACGATGGTCCTTCAAGCGGCGGTGTTAAAGTAAAGACATTACCGGAGTGTTTTGCGGTGAATACTAAGAAGGTCAAACAATCTGTTGTTGATAAGCCGATTGCAGATTTTATCATACAAGGTGTGTATCCCTTATCAACCATGGAGCAACCAGCTTTTGTGAGATTAATTAAAGGTGAGTCCTGAGTTACAAATGTTATTTACAATTATAGTATTAGTAGTACAGGTTAAGCTATTATAACGACCGAATACTAAAGCGTTTGGATCATTGGTCACTACGTAGGCTATATAACGAAGTTAAATAAAGGAACATATATACATGAGAATCCACATGCATATATTCTTAAAGCGCGCTATCATTTACTTGAAGATATTATTGAATACAAATTTTTCAGGAATAATTACTACAATTATTGATCGATTATATGTAGTTATTAGCTGAATAGCTATAACGATGTATTTCATTATAGTAGCAATACCTATATATCATAATGTTAAAACTAGCATGCCGCCGGTCAAAAATGTAGGAAATAGAGCTTGATAATGTATATATTGCTAACAATACTGAAAGTCAATATTTTACTATGTAATTCTGAATTTGAAGGACTAATAATATATTTATGAATTAAACTACCAGTCCTATATAGCTATAGGATATTCATATAGCTACATTTTATATGTAAAATTTTATATGCATACCATATATTCTCATTTAACTCACAATAATCACACACTCCACTACCGCAGATCTAGATTCTTCAGTTGACGTCATTTCAAGGCGGACGCTAGGCCGAAATCTTATAGGAGAAGAGAAAGTGACAAGAGTTCTACTGAAGAATAAACTAGACAGCACCTCTTATTTATGTCTTACTGCAGATATTTGGTCAACTCGTCACTGTAGTTTTTTGAGCGTTACAGTTAAACATAAAATAATTTCATGGATGAAAAAAGCCACAAGGGCCTATCAAAGGTCATCCACATCTGTCAAAACCCACGCACAAAATGCATCTATAGGATTGTGTTAGATCATGCATCTACTATATATAATTAGAACCATCCACAGGAATGTGTCAAAAACGAAAAGCATCATCATCAAGAGTGGTCAAAATCCAAATCAATCATAATATACAATACTAAAAAACTGCATGCACTGGAATGAGTCCAGAATACCCCCCCCCCATGCCAAAAAAAAGTTAACCCTCTCTCCCCATATAATCATCTAATCTGCGTTTGAAAACATTCAAGTTTGGACTGTCTACTGTCTCAGATGGCAAACTATTCCAGTAAACTATTGGTAAAAAAATATTTTCTAACATCCAACCTGCACCTCTGGTTTTATTTTTTAAATGGTGACCCCTAATCCTATTACTACCTTCCAACTCAAATAACTTGCTAAAATTCAACTTATCCATCCTAGGTCAGATTTTAAAAAGCTCAATCATATCTCCCCTCACTCATCTTCTCTCAAATGAGAAGATATTTAATACCCTCAGTCTATCTTCATATTTTGAAGGTGCTTCAGGAAAGGTATTATTTATGTTGCCCTCCTTTGTACTGACTCTAGCAGGTTGATGTCATGTCTAAAATGTGGTGACCATGCTTGTATACAGTACTCTAAATGTGGCCCAACATATGAGTTGTAGAGTTCAAGGATAACCTCTTTACTCTTGTAGCAAACATTCCTCTTAATGTATCCTAGCACCCTATTTGCTTTATTGTTTGCCTCAAAACACTGCTTTAAGAATTTCAGTAACTTATCTACTACTATGCCTAAGTCCTTCTCATCCTCAATTGAATTCAGCAATGCCCATCCATTTCATAGTTAAATTTCCTATTATCCCTTCTTATGTTAAGAACTTTGCATTTTTTAAGGTTAAAAGTCATCTGCCACTTCTGAGCCCAAGCTAATAACTTATTTAAGTCATTTTGCACTTTAAAGCTACCCTAACTTCTTTGACTACAGCTGCCAATTTAGTGTCATCAGCAAAAATTGACATTTTGTTATTTACAGCCTTGCCAAGATTAATTATATAAACAATTAATAATAAAGGGCCTAGAACGGATCCATGAGGTACGCCACTGAAAACGCCCTTCCACTGTGACCTCACTCCATTCAGCACAACTCTCTGTTTCCTGTCTTTCAGCCATTCAGTTATCCAATTTAAAACTTTACCACATATCCCATGCATTTTTTAATTTGTGAATCAGTCTCCTATGTAGAACCTTATAAATAGCTTTGCTAAAATCTAAGTAAATTAGATCAACATTCACTCCCTTATCTAATTGTAGAGTAATATAATCCATAAAATCCAGTAAATTTGTTAAACATGATCTACCTCTTATAAACCCATTGTAAGCATCATTTAATAAAATATCACACCCAAGATGGTCAGAAATCCCCTTGTTAACTATCTTCTCGAGAATTTTTCAAACTATCGAGGTTAAGCTTTCCGGCCTAAAGTTATTCGGGTCCTCTTTACTTCCCTTTTTTTTAAATTGGCACTACATGCGCTAATTTCCAATCATTAGGTATTTCTCCAAACTCTAGTGATCTTGAATATATTTTCTCAAGAGCTACAGTAATACTATATACACCTTCTTTGAGTAACCTAGAATGAATGTTGGCTGGGCCGGATGACTTACTAGTATTGAACTCCAATATAAGCCCTTTAATTATTTCCCTGTTCACATTAATGGTATTCAACACTACTTCCCTTGACCTATAATTTATGGGTGTGGAGGGGATGAGGCATTTATTATAACTTTTCTTATTTATCAATATCATTCTTCATCTTGAGATTTCTATATTCGAATCTATTTATTTCTTCTTGACAGAAGTTGCCCCTTTAAACATTGTCTTCCAATTATCTGACTCCTGGTATTCTTGTTGGCTGAGATTCCTTCTTCTTTAAGTTGGCTGGGTTAATTCTTGATCTTCGATTTCTTTTATGATGTATCTTGATATTTATTCCAATTATCTTCAGTTGATGATTTCTTCTTGATGTTTGATGATTCATTCTAGATAAGTTGGTCCTTGAAGCGTTTTCTTTCCGTTTTCTCTTGAGTCGATTTTTTGGTCCCTCTTGATTAGTTAGTCTTTGAAGCTTTTCCTTGATTTCCGTTTTCTTCTCGAGATTTCTTCATAAAATTTTGTGGACTTTGAGTTTCGAACGTGGTACCTTTAAATCTAAATGCCAATGCTCTTAGCCACCACGCTACGGCGGAGTCCGTGGTGAGGTAGTAATTTAATGGGCTATTTATATTATCGATTTGGAAGGAATTTTTCTCTGATACATCTTCGCACCCCTACAAATTATCATCAATTGGGTATGTTAAGATTTTGCTCTTTATGGAATATGGAATTTAAAATGTATTTACAGTTAGGGAGTTATCATCTCTAGGCTGAAAGCAGACTTATTTGTTGATGGAATTTATCTCGATTATACTAATATGTAAAATTTATGGAAACATTTATGAGACAAACATCCTACTGTTATTTCATTTTTTTTTTCAGCTTGAGCAAGCTGATCTTGTCCATTACAGTGGAGTATTGGCATGTTGTAGCTCCAAAGTTGAACATAACAACATCAAGATTGCTGAACATATGAAGAATATCATCAATGAATACGTTATTCCCCTGCAGAAAATCACGAGCACCGTCACTGACAAAGGCTCTAATTTTGTTAAAGCGTTTAAGAAATTTGCAGTCACTGCTGCAAATGTGTCCACAGATTCAGAAGATGGAATCCAGATAGTTGAAGAAGATCAGGGTGAGTATAGAGTATCAAAGTGCGTATAAATAATACTGTAGCCTAGATAGCACAATACACACTAACTTATACTCTATAAAGGTTAATTAGAGAATTATTGAATAAAATTATTTTGAAGAAAATTCAATTACTCGGGAATGGCGAGTTTAGGCTTAACGACCTTTACGGGAGGTAGTTTTAGAAATGAATAAAGACAGCAAGGATTTATAACAAAATAGATATTATTATTATTAGAGATTAAATAGAATTATTTATGTTGAATATTTTGATTAGGTTGAATTAACACAAATTTGGATAAGTTACAATATATATATATATATATATATATATATATATATATATATATATATATATATATATATATATATATATATATAGTTCGTTGTGAATGAAAGTACGAAGGTAATTAGTCGAAATTACGAAGATGGGAATAATAACAATGGGCATTAATGACAGGAACAACTTGCGTGAGTGGTAATGAGATCAATCTAATTTGTAGCTAAATATAATCGGGAATCACTAAATAAATAATTTGTATGAAAGTATGATTAGTGTGTAATTGTAATGGTAGCTAATAGAATCACGAATTGTGGGTAAAGGTAATTGTAACTAATTAAAATAACGATGGTTAAAAGGGGATAATGTATGAGAGTCTGGAAAGGAAATATAAGGAATTCGACAGAGTTTTTGTTTGTAAAACTTAAGGATTAAATGGAGAAAGAATTCAACTGACCTTGATGCTTGGCACTGGCGAGAGAACAAGTGAATATTTTGTCTCCCATGTGGAATATTTGGAATCGTTAGTACGTGCGTGTAAATGTTGCAGGATGTTTTTGAATCAGACTTTTTTACAAATGTATATTAATTAAGAAAAATGATATAAAACTTTAGTTATATATATATATATATATATATATATATATATATATATATATATATATATATATATATATATATATATATATTGTAGCTGCAGAGCTGCTACAAATACCCCCCATCCCCCCAAAAATCTAAACATGGAATATAACTTTTTAATTGAGATACAGACGAGGCCTCCTACCAACGCGGCCAGAACGTGTCACGGTGCCATGTGACTGATTTCAATCACGGGGACACAATTGACCTGCAATGCCAATTATTTGCGGCGAAACAATGTCACGCGCGAGGGCAGTCTGGGCGAAGGACATCCCTTCTGCTCCCCTCAAACTTGCGTCTGCCTGTGGCTGGCCGTTTTAAGACTGGCTCTCAGCTGATAACGAGGGATCTTACAACAAAATGGGAGGCGGCAGCAATCGGGAAGGAGAATTGGGTGTTGGAGAATGGTTTGTAGGATGGTTTTGAAGAAATGTATAAGAAACCACTGCGTCACTAACAGTCATAGTGGGAAGAGAAGACAGTGGCTGTTCAGGGTGAACGGCCTCTATAAAGGCGGGTTTCAGGCGATCGATGGAGACAGTATTCTGCTGGGTGACAAACTGTAATACAAAGAATTTCGTTTCCTGGAGATGACGAGAAAGGGTCTGTCATAGCCTGGTATCAAGGAAGAGCGAGTTGAGTCGTGACGGACAAAAACGTGAAAACAGGTTGCCATCTCCTTTGGCACGAAAGGTTTCTGATGAACAGGCACTCTTTGGGCGGTCAGCTTAACTTCAGACATCGCCCGTACTAAATTACGTACGTATGCAGCAGGGTGAACATAAGATGGTAGAGGACGGTCTGAAGAAGAAAAGAATTGACCAGTAAAACTAAGTTGAGTACCATAGACAAGTTCCGCTGGAGAGCAAGCCAAATCCTCTTTCAAAGATGCACGAATACCCAGGAGAATCAACGGTAGCTTGTCCACCCAAGTGATGTTGGGATCAGTAGAGCGTAAGCTTGCCTTGAGAGTTATTTGCAACCGTTCGACCTCGGTGTTGCTTTGGTACGAAGACGAAAAGAGCTAAGCACTGACTTTAGTGCATCCCATTGGTAGGATTAAAATTGGCTACCACGATCAGTCATGATCGTTGAGGGAACACCAAAACAAGCAACCAATGCTGAGACGAAATCTCGAGTTACAGTGGAAGCTCTGATGTCCGAGATAAGAATTGCCTCTGGCCAACGAGTAAAACGGTTGATCATTGTGAGAATATAGTCGCAACCACGCGAAAAGGGCAGAGAGCCTACCAGATGGATGTGAACGGCGTCAAAGCGTGCCGATGGAAGAGGAAAAGCAGCCAGATGGGTCTTTGTGTGGCATTAAACCTTTGCGCGTTGATACGGCAAACATATGCAGGTCCATTTGGCCACGTCAGAGTTCATACCTGGCCACACATAACGTTGTGTACTGAGCTTGCGAGTTGCTCGAATGCCAGGATGAAAGAGACCGTGAGTTTGGTAAAAAATGTGCCGAAGGTAAGCAAGAGGAATGAGTGGACGAGGACAGTCAGGTAATTAATAGTCAACCAGGATGCGCCTGGAAGGACTGTCCTGCAAGTCGATTTCGCGAACGACGAGTTGAGAAGAGTGACGCAGTGCTTGCGTGTCTTCATCTTGTTCCTGGGCGAACGCTATTGTCGCAGGATCGATGGGCGCAGTGTGGGAGAGTTGCGTGCTTAAAATCGATGAAATGCGAGAGAGAGCGTCCGGAACGACGTTTGATGAACCAGGAACGTAGCGAATATCGTTTGTCATCTGCAGGATGAAGTCAAGATGACGGGAATCAACGGCAGAGTGCACAGCAGAGGTGCTACTAGCGGCAAGCACACCAACCAGAGGCTTATGGTCGGTAAAAACAGTAAATTCACGCCCTTCAAAGTATTAGCAGAAGTGGCGGAGGGCGAGGTAAACACTGAGAAGTCCGTGGGAAAACGTACTGTACCTCTGTTGAGGAGGAAAAAGTGCTTTGGAGAAGAAAACGAGTGGTTGCCAAGCGCCACCAACCTTCTGTTGCAACGTTGCACCAACATGGGTAGCGGACGCGTCCGAAGCAACGCTTATGGAAGCTCCTGGGCAAGGATGAGCCAGGAAAACAGCGGCGGAAGTCATAGCGTATTTCTGCGAAATAAAGCCTCGCATGCTTCGGAAGACCAGAATAGAGGAAGGTTCTTCTTGGATTTTGAAAACAGATCGTAGAGAGGTTGCATGATGTTAGAAATGTTGGGAATGAATCTGTGGTCAAAGTTTACCATACCACAAAATCTACGAAGTTGCTTGAGTGAAGAAAGTCAGGGAAAATCCCGAATAATTGCAACTTTATCCTCGAGAAGACGAATTCCGTCAGGGGAAATGTGGTGTCCCCAAAAGAGAGTTGCGTGACACCAAAGAGACACTTAGAAGTGTTGAGTACGATACCATACTCTTCTAAACGAGCGAAAACCTGACGAAGGTGAGAGAGATGTTCCTTTAAAGACGAAGATGATATCAGGAGGTCGTCGATGTAGCAAAATACGAAAGGGAGACCTCTCAGAACCTGATCCATAAAACGTTGGAAGGTCTGACCACTGTTACACAGACCGTAAGGCACAGCTTTAGAAATCACCTTTGTAGTCAGATTCTTAATTCTCCTTTACCATGTAAATTGGTGCTACTATAAACCTCATCCTCCTCCCATATTGACTCTTGTGAGTGGTGCCCATTGGGGCCGAGAGAAACGATAGAATATCTGATGGTAGAATGTGAAGGACACTGCCGAGAAAGCGACAGTGAAAAGTAGACTGGCAGCCATCTTGTAATTGATAGATTGTTTTGAACCACCAAAGAATTGGTTAGGTGGGGTTTGGTAGGTTTGTTCTTTAATACTTTTTACGCTATGTTAATTTTAGAGGAGGAGGTTAGTTTTTTAATGAAATTTAGTTTCTATTTTCCGCCGGAAAGGAACCAAATAAGATTACTATTCTTGTGACACGGCGAGGCATAGCCTCTTGTCTAAAAATATCTGCTCTCTGTGATAGCTGTGAAATAACTGTTCCTACGTTATCCTATTAAAATTATGGCCGTTTCGAAGCTATAATTGATTTTTGTCGAAAGCATGGTTGTTAACCTTTCAATATATATATATATATATATATATATATATATATATATATATATATATATATATATATATATATATATATATATATATATATATATATATTGACTTTTGAATGGTTTGGTCGTACTTTCAAATATTATATAAATATCAGGTTCGCTTAGGTTATTCCTTCTGGGTGAGTGCCTGAACTAAAACCAAACTTATTCCGTAAAGAACAAATTTTTGTGAACGGTTCGTGAGTAACGCTGATTTAGATTTAACGAGAAGGATATGGATATGCTAACTAAATTTGAGGATTCGAAGACTTAAAAAGAAAGAAGGAAAATGTAATGGTAATATGAGACGAAGATAGCGCAGTCATTCCCAAGGTTTTAGAGTCTTCTATTCAATAAAAGTTATTGAAGAAATGTTATTCAATTCAACAAATTGCATAATAATAAATTGGCCGCCTTCTTACGAGCCCCATTATTAATCGCATCATATATTATCTATCATTTTGAAGGGAATCTTTTTCCTGAATTAAAATAGGATATGGACATTTTATATTAACAATTTTAAAGAAAATATGATTGATTTAAATAACATTGAGGCGGGATTATATGCCTAAACTCAAGAAACACGGTATAAAAACTAGAGGCCTAACGAATCTGACAATCACCTTTGAATTCGAATCTAATGCTAGGCTTTCGAATTACGAAGACTACGAGTTTATTTAAAAATAGCATGGGGAGCAAACCCTACAATCAAAGGGGGTAGGGGGGCTTCCGGAATTACCTTAAAAATTATATTTGAGGGTATTGCGAGTATGCAATGATTGGTAAGGGGCGAAGCAAACAGCTTTTATGTATAGGGAAAATAGGAACTTGAGAGTAGAGAGGTTGAATGTAGGTAAATTTGCCATGAAAATTGAGTGTGCCAGTGACCGGGGTAAGAATGAGAGATTTGTGGTGGCTGTGGTATAAATGACTGTTGAGAGTGAACGAGCTAGGAATGAGAACTGGACCAAGTACAGCATCTTGAAAGAATTTGTGAGAGTGAACGATGGAGAAAAGGTGCTGATTATGGGAGATATGAATGCCCATCTAGGTATGCTGAAGGAAAGAATAAATAGGAATGGTAAGATGTTTACGGAATTTATAGACGAAATGAATCTGGAAAATTTGAATGAAACATTGGCAGAAAGGTGTGTAAAATGGAATACAAGGGGGCAAGAGTCAGCTATCGACTATGTCGTGGTATGACATTATATTACATCAATACCATATTATATCTATGGGAAAAGGGACCGATGACTTACAGGTGAACCGACGACGGGACGGAACACCACTAGTTTAGACGGGCTGAAATGCGTGATGAGAGTGCAACGAGGTCAGGTAACAAATGGGCACTGGCAAAGCTCAAAGTTATTTAAAGAGGCATCTACCAAAATATAATTTTATTTACATAAAAATAATGAGAGAATTGATGGGTAAAATTACCTCAGAGAATTAACGGACAAAATCACATCAGTAAACGAACGGAGGGAATTGTAGTTATAAATCAGACTATGAAGTAGAACTTAAGGTATTACAGGAGGAGACTATTCAAGTGGAGGGTGGGGGAGATTAACTCAATTGGGTTACTGAAGGAAGGGAGAGGGGTTGGCTTACGGATGTCTTCTGCACGTGAGGTGAGGCCGCTCGGAACTTCTGAGGTGAACTTGAAGTGATGACGGTTCTCCAAAAACAGTAGGGGGGAGGGACGGTAACTTCCGGTCCAGGGAAGAGTATTTCGGCCACCCGAAATAAGGGGCGAACGAAGGAGCGCTTCGACAGGAGTTGGTGAAAGAAGTCCGGAATATCACTCGGTGGCGATCGTTAAGTGGAATTACCTCACTGGCTGGGGCTAATTCTAAATACACAAAATAGTTCAGCTGTCACTTTGCTTTGTTGTTAGCACCTGACTTGGAACTATATGGAATCTTCTGGGTTCCGGGTGAGACTTCTCAACTCTGTGTCTCTTCATGGGAGTCAAGAGCTATTTATGTCCTAGGATCTCCCCGGGGTTGGGGGGGGGCGGTAAGCGAGAAACAGCTCTACTCTTGAATGGCCTTGAATCTTCTTGCAGAGGCTATTCTGCCCCTGTAAAAGTTAATCGTGGTGGACACGGTTCGAGGCTACCGCTTGTGGAAGGGGGGGTGGGGTTAGGCTTACCAATTTAGGCCTAACCGGGCATTCGGCAGCGCATGGAAGTTCTGTTCTGCTCAAGAGAGCCCACGTGGGGTTCCCTCACAGACTACATATTGGTGAATGGAAGAATGTGTGAATCTGTGACTAGTATGTGGAGTGGTGAGGAGGGTATGATTTATATTGTATCCGACCATGATATGATGATAGTGGAATGCCGGTTGTATGGAGGAAAGGAAGCTAAGGAGAAGGGTAGGAAGAGAAAGTGGAAACTGAGGGATGCTAACTAGGAGAATTTCCAGGTAGATTTGAATGGAAGAACTGTGGAAGGAATTACGAGGGGCGGTCAATAAGTTTTGCAATTCGGATATAAGGAAACTAGTTATGAGGAAAAGTGAATAAATTATTTTTCAATATAACTACCCCCGACTTCAATGCACTTGCGCTACTTGTCCCTGTGGCTTCAAATTTCCGACAACCAGAAATCTCCCGACTGCTGTTCAATCCACTCCTGGACGGCGAGCTGGAAATCTTCATCGTCCCCAAACCGGCGTCCACGCAGTGTAGCCTTGAACTGGCGGAATAAAAAGTAGTCGCTAGGGACCAGCTCTGGACTGTAAGGGGGATGGTTGAGCTCCTCGAATCCGCACTCCCGCAGGGCAGCATGTGCAACTCTGGCCTTGTGAACTTTGACGACGTTGAAGTCGATCATGAGGCACCGTGAGGTTTCTAAGGACCTTAGTCATGGACAAATTGTCGTGGATGATGTTGATAACACTTCCATGTGATATTCCAAGTTTTCGCTTGATTTCTTCGACCTTTACCCGTCGATTTTCGAGGAACATCCTCTCCACACGGGCCACATTGTCCTCGTTGGTCACGTCTGACGGGCGTCCTGGACGGGGCTCATCTTCAAGGGACTCACGACCATAGCGGAACTCTCTGTTCCAGCGAGCAATAGTTGCATAGGAAGGGGCGGTGTCGGTGTACACTGCAACGATGCGTTCATGGATCTCTTTTGCATTCTTGCCTTCCTTGGTCAAAAATTTGATCACTGCGCGGTGCTCAACCTTCTCCATTGTTGAAAAATTTGTGACTGCCGATCTGCGATCAGCTATTGCTTCTTAAATAAATGAGACAGGGGCGTGCGTCTGCAGGTCCTGCCTTGTCATAACTTTTCCTAACACCCCCACAAACAGCCATCCCCCTTTCTCTGTTTTGCCCTACCGTTTAGCAAAACTTATTGACCGCCCCTCGTAGGCTGCACGCTGTAAATGAAATGAATGAAAGGTTAATGGAGGACTTTATGAGAGCAGCAGTGAGAAACATAAGATATGTAAGGGTGAGACCAAGGATGAGCATGTATAAACCATTGTGGAATGAGGATATTAGAAATGCTAGAACGAAAGAAGCGTAATAAGAGACGCAGAAGACTGGGAAAGAAGAGGCATCAAAGTGAAGCAGCCGAGGAGGAATGCCAAAAAGCATGAACAGAGTATGTGAAACAATAGCAACAAACCAAACGAAAGATTATGAATGCAAAAGTGAAGTGTGAGGGAAATGTGATTCAGGCAATGAAAGACAAAGGATTGTAAGGGGGTCATGAATGGTATAGGTTCATGAGAGGTGAAAGTGTGAGTGAAAAGGAGAGGGTGGAAAGCTTGAGAGTGAATGGTGAATGTGTAACATATAGGGAGGAAATGATTGATTGTATAAAAGAGTTTTGGGAAGCTATAGGTGGGGCAGGAGAGACAACAGAGGTGAACGAAGAATGTGTGACACTGGAGAGTAAAGATGCAAGTGAGCTGAATGAAAGAATTAGGAGAGAGGTAGTTGAGAGATGTTTGAAAAGGCAGAAGAATGGAAAGGCAGCTGTGCTGGATGAAATACCGTATTAAATGTATACGAATGGAGGCGAGGTTGTGATTGACAGAATGACAAAATTATTTAACAAGGTGTGAGAAGAAGAAAGCGTACAGAGAAAATGGAATGAATGCAGAGTGGCTCTGCTTCAAAAGGGTGGGTGTAAAAGTAAGAGTGAACTGAAGAATTATAGACCAATAGTCTTGCTAAACACAGTAGGGAAAGTATTAAGTGCATTGTTGGATGGAAGACTACGCAAATGGATTGGAAGGGTCAGGATGCTAGGTGAATAGCAGAATGGTTTTAGGTTTGACAGAAGAGCGGAAAACAACATGTTCGTGGTGAATGAAATGATTGAAAGGAAGGCGAAAAATGGGAGTAAGCTGTATCTAGGTTTCCTATATATATATATATATATATATATATATATATATATATATATATATATATATATATATATATATATATATATATATATATATATATATATATATATATATATATATATATTATTTCAAGAAGGGTTGGTAACCATAACTTAAATCGTGTGATTGGTACGCCCGATCTCTCGAGCGTCTTCAAATAAAATCACATGGGGCTCATTCATTCACTTTGTTCGGCTCATCGGAATCAGGCTGTAATATTTGAATAGTAATTTTTTAGCTAAATATGTCCCAAAAGAATCTCGAATTAATGCGTGGTTCTTCTCTCATTTACAGACCCTCCCAACTCCGTTGTAATCTATATATATAATCTATTTATGTATCCAATTTAATCCATATAATCTATTTATCACACCAATAATCTATTTAATAATTGCCAAGCAAATTACCAATTTCCTATTATAAATTATCAATCTATTTACCCAATTAATAATTACCACCATTTAACATTTACCAGATTGTAATCTATTTATCAATCCATATACATATTTATCATACATTTATAATAGTTACTCATTTAACATTTAACTATAATCTAATTAATATTTGTCAATCTAATTATCAATCATCATATGTGTACTCTATTTCTCATTAACTCATGCAAAGTTAATTCACCCGCGTAATCCTATCCAATCATAACCTGTATAATTTCACTTTCTAATCATAACTGTTCATTCCATAATATATATTTTTCGTATCTCTTTGTTCTTAATTCACGTATTCCCACGACGTCGCCGATTTAGGCCTAATGAAATTTCGTCTGCTGGTATTCAGATTTCGCGTTGGTAAAATAACTAACAAAAATATAGGTTTGGGGGTTTATTGTGACCAGAGCTATCTAGTGTAATGGCATAATAACCACCTATACCAGCTAGGTTTCTGCTAGTAAGTATGATGTGGTGAGAGAAGTATGGAAGAGTGTGGCGGTGCCAAGTATTATGTATGGTATGGATGTGATAGCTTGGGAGGAGAAGGAAATAGACAAGCTAGAGAATGAGCAAAATAGGGTAGGAAGAATAGTTCCGAACGCACCCAAGTATGCAGCGATTGAAGATGTGAGTACTTTTAGAGAAAGGTGTATGGAAGCGTCTTTGAGGTATAAGATTAGACTGGAACGAATGGAAGATACAAGATTTGCACGAAAGGTTTATTTGTGGAATGAGAACAGTAGCAGGTAGAATAACAGGTGGTTGAAGATGGCAAATGTGTCCGGATTAGTAGCAAACTTTAGTTTGTATGAGTGGACAATGGTAAATGCGAATGGGAAGGGACGTAACTGGGGTGGGAGAAAGTGGAAAAATTAAATAGACAGTGGTGAAAGATGTGGCTAAAAAAAGTGGATGGATGAGATGGAGAGAAAGAGGACATTAGAGCTATATAAGGAGAAAAAGGCGCCAAAGTATGAAAGCTGGTATGATGGAAGCTTGGGTTGTGACCTTCTCTTCCGTGCTAGGACACAATGTATTGGGTTGAGGAATAAGTTATTGCGGTTTTATCAAATTTATTCATACCATTAACAATATTAGAAAAACTTCATTTTTAATTGATAACAATAAGCAATTTAATCAATAATGTATTCTCCGCTGTTATTTACGACTTCTTCCCAACGTTCAACTAGTTTTTCGATGCCTCTGCAATAAAAATCTCTGGATTTTGACTCGAAGAATTCGTCTAAACAGGTTCTTAATTCCACATCAGTATTAAACGAAACGCCGCACAAATTGTTGGAGAGCGATCGGAACATATGAAAATCCGATGGATCCAAGTCTGGCGAATATGGAGGATGCGGAAGGATTTCCCAATTAAACGTTTGGATGGCGTCTTTTGTCATATTGGCAATGTGAGGACGAGCTTTGTCGCGTTTCAAAAGGACTCCATAACGTCGATGAGGTCGCCTTTCACGAATAGCTTCGGCGAGTCGATACATTTGTTGAACGTAGAGTTTTGTATTGACAATCTCGTTGTTCACAAGGAGCTCATAAAGAATGATGCCTTCACAATCCCACCACACACACAACATCGTCGCCCCTAACCTTCTATATCGTAGTTAAATTTGATTCATCGTAATATGTATTTTTTTTTAATCGTGGCATGTACAAAAAATGTTCACGAGGCTTATGACGTCATAGCGCCGGCAAATAATAGTTTTATGTATTGAAAAATACTATTTTTAAGTGCTAATAACTCGGAAACTAGTGTTTCGCTCCCCGAAAAAATTCCGGTAAACATGTAGATTGGCGGCGTGCCCGAATAAGTGGATTTTTGTGTGCTTATATTTCATTCAACCGTACCTGAATATTCATGCGCGTTTGAGTCATAGTACTGTAAACGTTAGAACATTATTCTATGAACAATTATGATTATATACTGGGGGGCTGTGCCCCCAGACCCCCAATTGATTAAAACTCAGGATCATCGTAGGGGGGGGGGCTCCTGCAGTGTTCCCCTAAAAACGTGAAACATATTGGAACACGGACGAAATAGTTTACGTCCCATCGTTCGCGCCGCCAATCTACATATTTACCAAAATATCAACAGACTATTCAGATAGGCCTGTAGAATAAAGTGAATGCATTAAAAAAAAGGAGTTGGAGTTGTTAATCTGTAGAATTACCAAAAGACGTGGCAACACTGTTAGGCCTAAAACAGTGGGATGAGGTGAATCTTCCTTTTGTAATATTGACTTCGTAAATTAATATAACTTTTATATGAGGTACCGACGTAAAGGCAATACCTATAATCTAATCTGATCTGGTGAGAAGAAGAGAGGCTTACCGATTCTGTGTTGTTCGTTGTTTAAATATAAAAAAATTTAATAGATGACAACAGAATAGGAACAGTTGCAGCGGCACAGAAATAAACCATATCCCGTTACAAATTACATAAGAAAAGAAGGAGACTGCAAAAGACCATTCATGGCCTACACTTGGCAGCTCCTGTTCCAGTCAACACACAAAAGATTTCTTACCAGAGAAAAGTCATCAACATTGTCACCCTTTACAGGAGTTCGTCAGATCTAATTTACAATATACATAAAATGCATCCAGAGGATTATGTCCATTCATGCAACCACAAAATATAATTTCCCCTCTCCTTAGAAAAATATATACATATGTACATAAAAAAAGTCAGTCCCATCTTGCAGCTTCATCCATATATTTATCTAATCTATTCTTAAAACTACCCAGAGAGGAGGCTTCTATCACATGTCTAGTGAGCCTATTCCATTCATCTACCACACGATTTGTAAACCAATTCCTCCCAATCTCCTTCCTAAACCTATACTTATCAAGCTTAAACCCATTGCTACGTGTCCTGTCATGGTCACTAAGTATAAGAACCTTACCCAGATCCACTTTATTATATCCTATTACCCATTTGAAGACTTCAATCAATTCCCCTCTGACTCTTCTCCTTTCCAATGTATGTAGATTTAGTTTTCTGAGCCTTTCACCATAAGGTAAGTTCCTTAGCCCACCAATCATCTTTGTCATCCTTCTCTGCACAGACTCGAGCAAATCAATATCCCTCCTATAATATGGTGACCAAAATTGGGTAATTGTGTAGACGATGGCCGGATGCGATTATTTTGAGCGTTGGCTCTTTGGTGGGTACGGCTCGCCGCGGGGATAACACTGCGATGACCCTGAGTTTTATGGCCATTTTCATTTTATACTGGGGGCTATGCCCCCCAGACCCCCCCAAAGGATTGAAACTCGGGGTCATCGCAGTGTTATCCCTGCGGCGAGCCGTACCTAACAACGAGCCGACGCTCAAAATAATCGCATCTGGCCATCGTCTACACAATTACCCAAAATTGTACTGCATAGTCTAGATGAGGCCTAACTAGCGCCAGATACAGTTTTAGAATGACTTCAGCACTCTTATTGCTTACACTCCTCCTAATGAATCCCAATATCCTATTAGCTTTATTCTTAGCATTTATGCATTGCTTTGTAGGACGAAGGTCTGAACTTACCAAAATAGCCAAGTCCCTCTCACAATCGGTCCTCCCTGAAATTCTCCCATTTACTTTATAACTATTCAATGGATTATTTCTACCTATACTAAGTACACTACATTTGTCTATGTTAAACTTCATTTGCCATTTCTCGACCCAATTGGAGAGAATGGTCAATTCCTCCTGCATTACAACAGCATCAGAATCAGCCCTAATGGCCCTACCTAGCTTAGTATCATCAGCAAATTTACTCAGGTCACTACTTATACCTATGTCAAGATCATTAATATAAATTAAGAATAGCAAGGGACCCAAAACAGATCCTTGCAGAACTCCACTGCTAACACCCCCCACTTAGATTTAACTCCATCTATACTAACTCTTTGCTGTCTGTCACCAAGCCATGACTGAATCCATCTAAATATACTGACATCGATCCCGTGTGCTTTAACTTTGCTCAGAAGCCGTAAGTGTGGCACTCAATCAAAAGCCTTACTAAAGTCCAAGTATAAGATATCATAGTTTTCACCATTATCTGCTGCTTCATACACCTTACTATAAAAAGACAGCAAATTAGTCAGCAGGATTTATCCTTACTAAAGCCATACTGTGATTCTTTTATCAACTTATGCTTATCCAAGTGATCTCTAAGATTCCTTGCTATAATAGATTCCATCATTTTCCCTACCACAGATGTCAAACTTACTGGTCTGTTATTAGACATATTTGCTTTATCCCCTTTCTTAAATATAGGTATCACATTGGCTTTCTTCCATGCCACTGGCACAATGCCACTCTCCAATGATTTTCTAAAGATGCATGCTAGGGGCTCACTTAACACATCCTTACATTCTTTCAAAGGAAAGACCTCATCAGGACCGGGTGCTTTACTACTTTTGATTTTATCAATTTCCTTTGTCACTATCTCCTTTGTGATCAAGATAGCCTTTAATTTCTCTTCATCATTACCCCGAAAGATCATCAACACCTCGGGTATATTTAGAGTATCCTCCTGTGTAAATACTGAGAGAAAAAAGTCATTTAGCATTCCAGCCATTGAGTCCCTATCACTCACTAATTCTCTATCGGAATCTATAAGTGGGCCTATTTGATCTCTATCCTTAGTTTTGTATAATTGCTAAAAACTTTTAGGATCTTCCTTTGCCCTATTTGCCACTTTAATTTCATAATTTCTCCTTGCTACTCTAACTTTTTAACATCTCTTGCTAGTTCATTATATCTCTGCCTTAAGTGATCCTCTCCATTTTTTATATAGTACTGGTTATCCCAGTACTATATATGTCAGTTTTTTTTTAACTTATAGTATAAAAATGGGTAAACGTGTAGATTGGCGGCGCGAATGATGGGACGTACACTTTTTCGTCTATGTTCCAATATGTTTCACGTTTCGGGAGTAAATTTATGGGGACTGCTCATGGGGGGACCCCCTACGATGATCCTGAATTTCAATCAATTGTGGGGGTCTGGGGGGCATAGCCCCCAGTATATAATTGTAATTGTTTATAGAATAATGGGTAAATATGTAGATTAGTGACTCAAACAATGGGACGTACTATTTCATCCATGTTCCAAAATGATTCACGTTTTTGGAGTACATTTAAGGGGACGGCTCGTGTGGGGGTAAACACAATGGGGAGACCACACTACGATGATCCTAATTTTCATTAAATTTTGGGGGGTCTAGGGGGCATAGCCCCCCAGTATATAATCCTAATTGTTTATAGACTAATGTGCTAACGTTTACAGGGGTGAATGATTTGATAATACTTCAGATTAGGGCCGCACGGTAGATGGCACTGTTAGTCCGCTACAATTTTGGGCTACAGCATATCTCTTATGACGTCAGATGTGTCCAAACACTGCATTATATTTTTTAGTTGTTTTGGGGATTTGTAACTTTTAGTCTATTATTTACTAAATATCTGCGCTCTGCTCGTTTATAGTTTTTTTTTCTTAGTTAGGTAAGGTTTCTTGATGTCTTTTATTGTTTTGTTTTCGTATTTTTTTTTGCTGAGAATGATAACAGCTTCTCACTGGCAACATCGTAGCTTATAAATAGGACCCGTTTTGCAAATGTTTTTCTTTTGTTATTATGTTTTTGTGTTCTCCATGTGCTTCTTTGTTATTCAAATTTGGCTTTACTTTGTATAATTGTGAAAAACTTTTAGATTATTTAGAGGCGCATAAACTAATCAGGAAACCTATAAAAGTAAGAATTGTTTGTTATTAGGTTAGGTTTTTCTGCCAGTAAAAAGCTGTTGGGGAGAAACCCCCCCCCAGTAAATTCAAGGGAACTGCTCGTGGGGGAGATATCACTGCAGGGGGACCACCCTGCGATGATCCTGAGTTTCAATCAATTGGGGGGGGATCTGGGGGGCACAGCCCCCCAGTATATATTCATATACAAAAAAATATTACGCCGTGATTGTTCACATCTGACGCTACCGTCTGACGTCATAAGAGATATATTGTAACCCAAAATTGTAGCTGACTAACAGTGCCATCTACCGTGCACCCTGAATCTGAAGTGTTACCAATGATTTAACCAATCATGTCAGCGCCTTTAATCGTTTTGCAAATTATAATTATAATGGAGATGGGGGTGGGGTCTGACGTCAGATGACTCAAACACGCGTGAATTTTCCGGTAGGGGTGAACAAAAATATTTACCAAAAAATGCTTTTTTTTCGACCGAGTTGCTAATCTACATATTTACCGAACATTCGGTAAATATGTAGATTAGCGACTCAGCCGAAAAAGCCAATCTACATATTTACTTAAAAATGGGTAAATGTTGTGAGTATGGCCGGATCCGAGTCCTAGCTTATTTTGGGCTACTTTTTCTCAGCTGAAATCTATGTGGACAAGTTTATGGTGATTTCTGACTATATATTGGCAGCGCTATGTCCTCCAGCCCCTTCCTCCCAAATGATTGAAATCTCATGGTCATCATAGGCATATCCCCACAACGAGCCAACCCTCAAAATTTAACTATTGTTTCTTACGATATTATAATTGTTGGTAGATATGTACTTACGTCAGATGGGTGGGTAGAGTTTAACGGTGGTGACCCAGAACTCGTGAAATCTCTCTTTCATGTCGGGAAATTTCTTCATAAAAAGAGCGTGGTAGAGATATCCATCCATAGTGGGGAACATTGGCTCTCATATCCTGCCAAACTCTTTCTATATTTTGCATGCTGGCACGAGTTTCTTGATCCACAAAATTCTAGGAGTGGTTAATGGTTAGATGTTTGTATTCTTCAGATGACAAATTGGAATAGGCTGCCCATCTGTCAGATACGACTGTCATTCCCGGCAAAATCCACTTTTTTTATCGCAGCCAGGAGGGTTTTACGATTTCAATTTCCAACCAAAACAATAAAAATTTTCTTTATTTTACGTTCAAACTCTACCAAAAACCCTCTGCCCTTCCACTACACGACCATGGTTATATTTGTATTTGCAAAATTTCGCCTCTGCTATTTTTATTGTTTTGGCAAGACCTCCAAGTGGTAAAGAAAAATGGTTGAAATAATGTAAACAAACTTCCCAGCAAAAAACCCCCTAAACCAATCAACAAGGGTTTTTTGACAAACTCCCATATGTGAGGTTATTACTGTCATAAGTACCCTTTCATGATAAACCTAAACATAACTATGATAATGCTCTTGATAGAGAGGCATAACCCTGCGGAAAAGGTTCCTTTTGAGCTGTTGACTTGTACTTACAGCGGTTGCTTTTGCCATCAGTATCAATATACAATTTATCACACCTAAAGACCCAATTTTTGTTTATTATAAGTTCTGCCTTACAAGTGGGACACTCGCGTTTAGATTTTAAAATGCCATGGGCTTCAAGAAAATTGATACATTTATCCATAGGCCCTTGTGGCTTTTATCATCTGTGAAATTGTGTAAAAAATTACTCTGTTAAAGACATTTTGACTAATGGCATGATTCCGCATGTCTGGGAGCTTGAATACCAATGAGTTGGCTGGAAAAGTAGCATCATTTTGGGGTGTTTTTTTTATAGAATTTTAGAATTTGTGTTTCTTGAACTACCTATATATTGTAATAAAAAAATTAATATTGAATGAATCCTTTTGGAACAAGAATCAAATTGAAGGTCGTAATACAAACCTTTTTAAAAAAATCAAAGAATAGAAATCAATATGGAGGCAAAACAAAATAAAAAGTTGTCTTAGTCAGTTAAGAAGTCAGTCTTTGTTAAAACCCCCAAATATGGTTTTATCAAGTATAAACAATGGAAAATTAAGTAAAAAGTAATTAAAAATACTAAATAATGTAGTGGGCCACAAATCTACACTCTAGCCCCAATCTATTCAACCTGCTTCCTACACTAAGTTGGATGTGAGAAATCAAGGGAGAATGAAACGGATTGTATATACAGTCCTTTATTTACAAAAAGTATGGCTAAATATATTTTTATACAAAGAAAAGGAATCTGTACAGATACTAGCAGTCAAAAAAACCTCTCCTATTCAAAGCCAAATAATAAAAAATATTTACAAACAAACAAGAAGGCCTTTATCTTATGTGATACCATGATTTTACTCTTAGGGTCCCCCGGGGGAAGTCTTGCCGGCTGTCACTTGTGGACAAAATTGTTGTGCATGTTTTTAAAAGCCTTGTCTTCCGAGTTCATATAATAATAATAACCGATCGTGTCTTGAGGCTATTAAAGCCCTCCATCCAACAAAATACTATGGATATTGGGTAAATTCAATTTAAATTACTCCCCAAAAATTGTAATATCAGCCACTCTTACAAAAGGAATATCAAAAAAATTATCAGAGTAATAAATAGAGTGGCTACTGGAAAGAGAATTTTTTTAAAACAAAATATAACATGAAATCCAATATATATATATAAAAACATCTCCCTATTCACACACACACACTCGCACAGAAGGAGGAAGAGGGTATTGGAAAAAGGATGGGAGAATGGCCCTTCAAACACACTCACATTTGGTCCACCATATCCTTCCTTCTTTAGGCCATTTGACTACAATCACACCCAACACTCTTTCAATCCCTACCCATGGTACCACTTATACTCAATCGCGTCCTGGTCCCTGGCCACGCGTAACAATCTGTCAGGGTCATTCGTCAGTCTCCTCATCACTATTGATCATGTCGTCCACCATACTCTTTGCTTTGTTCACCAACTCCCTCATCTCCTGGCCAGCACCTTTACTCTTCATACCCTCATTCATCAGCTCCTCACTCACAGCTCTCATTAAACTCAAAGTACACTTGTGAAACAGACAGATCACTCACATCCCCTCTATTCTCAGCAGATATACCAGAAAAGTCAGTCACCTCCTCATTCTCCACATCAAACTCACCTCTACCCTTACCATTTGTAAAACCAGAAAAATCAGCCACACTAGGTTCATTCTGTCCAAACACATTATCTTCATACTGTTCCCAAAACCAAAAAAATCAGCCACAGGCACCTCACTCACTTGTCTACTTACATCAGTTAAATCACTCACCTGCTTACGTAACACTCAATCTCTCTCTCAAGCTCCCCCATACCAGAAAGACTGCTCAGACTTACTTTCATTCATACTTGCATTCTTCCTTTCACTCTTCTTTGCACGCTTTTACTCCTTGAGACCAGGACAAGCTCTTTCCCAGACAGATCCATATTATCTGTGTATATCTATAGCTGCATGATTTAGTTCTTGACAAGCCTTGATTGGTGATACCCTTGTTTCTGGATGCAATCCTCTGGATGTAGTTTTCCTGGGAGTTTGGTGCCTTAAAAAAAGAGGCCATTTGACTCGGATGACCTATGATGAGCCCTTGTGGCTTTTGTCATCTGTTATATTATATTGTGGGGGGACTTTGATTTTGTCTTTTCCTGGTGATGGTGCTTTTTGTGGGTGGGTTTTGATGGATGCGGATGACCTTTGATAGGCCCTTGTGGCTTTTGTCATCCGTGAAATTATGTTATGTTATGTTATCACACTCCATCTCATCATCATGCACCTTGCCTCTCTCTCTGCATAGTTCATACACTGGATGGCTCACCAGGTAGTCAGGCGGTTCTCTCCACCTCCTCAACTGACTCTGATGAGCCCACACTCTCAGTCACACCTTCATTCAAACTCTCCAAAACATATGTCACACCAGACTCACAACTCTATATGAACCTTCAAACTTTTCACTCATCTTTGACACATTCAACCTATCTTTTACTTCTTTTACCTTCAATACTTTTGCACCTATTTCAAACGAATGAAACCTTTCATGTGCCTCACACCATACACTTTGCTCACTTTCACTCAAACGAAACCTATCTTTCACTCACCTTTCAAAATTCATAACAAACTGACACAGGGACATCCCAGTTGCACTATGCATCATCAAATTATACGCCCATAACACTCTACCCAACCATACATCCCAGTCATTCAAAGTCATACTTATCATTCTCAACATCTCACACAAGGTCCTTATTGTACGTTCAGCCAACCCATTCGAAGATAGGACATACAGAGTCGTTCTTACATGCTCAACACCATTCTCTCTCAACATTCGCTCAAACACTTCACTCAGACATCTCCTAGGCTTCCATAGACACACAGGAAAAAACAACTGCTCAACCACACATGCAACAATCACACTCCTTTTATCTCTCACAGCCGCCGCATACGCAAACTTACTTTTATGATCAACCATACCAACATTCCCAGCACTTGTACGCAGTAAAGACACACAATCAATCACTACCAATTCAAACAGTTCTCTTTCGCATCAACTTTCAATAACGGCAGCTTCTCTTACACACCTTTCGCTTCTGACACCTTTCACATGTAGTCGCAACATCATTCACAGGTCCATCAACTGTTTCTGCCATCTGTTGTAATATCTGTCCATGGCCCCTTCTCTATATACTTCATCCATACACACATCTGACATTCTCTGACCAATCTCACTAAAATCTTCAACTAACCTCTCTACTTCATCCCCCAAACCTTCCCATTCTTTCATAGCATTTATCGACTCTTGTTCCAATTGCACACTTATCCCATTTATACTCTCTAGCATAGACTCACTCATTCAAAGGAAACTTACAAATACGATACATTCTATCATATACTCCATCTCAATCTTACATAAATCCAGAAAACTCTCCCACCTCACTGAACTGTTCCATTCATTCACCCCGTAAGGGGCGCGGCGATTTGCCATCCTGGCCGCCGTGCTGACGGGATCCAGCGCTCCGTCCGGCCCCAGCTTAGCCTCTCTTCCTTCCTTCAGATAGCCCGATTTCTCCCCTACCTCGTCGCTTTTCATACAACCTCTCCCACAACTTTCTCTGGTCAGCCTCTAATTTCACAGGGTAGAATGCTGACCTTCTTCTCAAGCCAACCACCCCGGATCGGGGCTGAGGGGGGGAGGGGACATTGTTCCCTAACCCCTCAGCTCCGGTTCGGGATGGGGTTTTTTTAACAACCTGCTTCATCCCCACCCACATCTTCCTCACATCCCTTTTCCTCTCCTCTTCACAACCTATATTTTTTACGCCGTGTCCAAGGTGGAGCCGCCATGCCGAAGGACTGCCAGGCCACCAGGCGGGAGGGGTGGTCCCGAATGGCGGCGCCTGGCTCTGCCGGGCTTGTAAGCACCTCTCGCAGTGCGGGCAACTGCGAGAGGTGATGAGCTATTGCGTCCCGTAATCAAAAGAGGGTCACCATGCCCATGTATGAAAAAAAACAAAAACCCCAACCCCCAACTTCCCCAAAAACATCTACGGAGCCGCCCTCGGGCAGCTCCACCGAGAAAATGGAGGTCCCCCCCCTTGTGCTTGCGCAAGGGACCCTCCATAATTCTTTAACCGGAGAGGAGGCTTACTCCTCTCCTACGCCTACGGGTGTAGGGGACTCCCCCTCACCCCCTTCTCTGGAGGTGCTTTCGGGCACCTCCCTATCTCCAGCGGCAGTCCCTCCTTTGCTTTCTAAGGGGACTGCCAAGAAAGCCAGCAGGCAGCCCATTGCCGACCGCCCCTCGTGCAAGCGGCTCGGTAGGGCAAACCCCCTTAGGGGGGAGAGGGAAGCCAGGCCCCTTCGGTCGCTTCCCTCAAAAGACCTGCTGGCAAGAATTTTGAACCTTGCTGGGGTCAAGGCCTGTGCCTCCCCACACCACCTGACTAGTGACAATACTGCCAAGGGGACCTGCGATGTCCTGGGAGGGGATGGCCAACTGGAGGCCCCTCCTGTGATAGACATGGTCCTTGAGGAGACCCAGCCCCAGACGGTAGGGCCTTCCATGGGGGGGAATTCGGGCTCGGCGCCAAGCACCGAACCCGAATCCGCCCCTATGCAAGGTCCTCCTCAAATGGCTGAGGGCTCCGAGGCAGTAGAAGGAGGGGAGGGATCTCCTCCGACAGGTGCCCCTACGACAACCAGGACCTTGTCCATTTCGGAGAGGGACCTGGCTGAGGCTGGTCCATCTGGCCTGAGGACTTCTGCCGGCGGAGGTGAAAAGCGGGTTCATTCCCCGCCCTCCTCTCCTAAAAAGAAAAAGACTCAAAAGACGAAGAAGACTCGGGGCTCCTCTCCATCCGCGGGGGCTGCGGGGACGGATGGGTCTGCTACCACTTTGGTAGGCGACCAAGCCAAGATCGGCACATCCGGCCCCTCTACCCCCTCGTGTGCGGAGCCCATGACTACGACTAAGACCAAGAATGCACAGGGCGGAGCCTCGATGACATCGGGGCCCCTGATTCAGAGGTTACCTGGCGTTTTCGAGCCCGCTGGCTTCAAACGCTTCCTCGTTATTCGCTCCACTGATGGCACCATGTTGTCCAAGGGCAACATGATCCATCAGAGGAGAGGATTAGCTAGTGCAATTGGTAGAGAGCCGAAGGTAACCCGTTTCTCGGACGGGAGCCTTCTGGCGAATGCGGCGAATCCCGCCGAGGCGGCCAAGATAAGTGCTCTTCGGACACTTCATGGCACCCCGGTGAGTGTGACGCCGCACTCTACCATGAACTTTGTGAAAGGAGTAGTTTATGCGAGGGAACTTGTTGACTACTCCATTGAGGACATCACCCTAGAGCTGGCCGACCATGGGGCGGTCAAGGTCGAACGTGTGATGAGAAAACAGGGAGGGGCCTCGAGACCCACCCCTACACTCTTCGTCACGTTCGACTGTGACAAGCTCCCTGAGTCGGTGCGTGCCGGTTGGTACCGCTACCGCGTGAAGGCATTCGTGCCACTGCCGCGGCGGTGCTATTACTGCCACCGCTTCGGCCATACGAATCGATCATGTAGACGTGCAAAATCGGGGTCACCCGAAGTCTGTGTAAATTGCTCCAAGGTCGCACACGATAAGTCCAAATCGTGTGTGGCCAAGTGTGTCAATTGCGGAGAGCCGCACCCTGCTTCTTCGAAGCAATGTGGTGCATATCTCCTTGAGAAAGAAATCCTGGCCGTTCAGGCCCAGGATCGACTCTCATTCCGCGAGGCAAAGGACTTGGTCCTGGCGCGCCCGGCTCTGCCTGGGACGTCATATGCCTCAATAGTTAGAAAGGCACCCTCTGCTCCTGGCCCATCCAGGCCAACGAGCACGGTTGTTTCCGCGCCCATTCGGAGCCCTTCTGTGGGCTCTACCCAACCTGGGCGCTCCCCTGGTAAAGCTGGCGGCAAAAAGGGTTCATACCCTGCCCCGGCTAAAACCAGGGCTCCCCCCTCTTCCCCCAGCGTGACCGTTTCGCGTAAAGCGAAACGGCCACGCGCCTCCACCGAGTCGTTAGACTCACAGGAGGCAACACCCCTGAAGATGGTCGCTAGGCCATCTTCCGGGGTTCCTAAAGCTGTTCCCCGAAAGGAGGACAGCAACAAAGGAGCTTCGGCCCCTTTGCCCACGCCCCGAGGTGGAGCGAGTGGCTCGGAGACGGTGGTTCCTCGAAAAGAGGGCCCCCCGCCTCCGAAGCCGCAACGCCCGCCTAAAGTTTCGAGGCGGAGGGAGGAAAAGACTCGCATGGCGAGCCCAACCTCCCCCAATAAGTCCTCGAAGGCGACAGCGCCTTCAGCGCTTTGTCCGGCCAACAGCGCCCGGGGTTCTGCCCCCGGGAAGCGTACGGCCATTCCCGTGAGGGTCTTCAATTCGAGGAGGGCCCCCGCGTCTCCTCCGAGCTAGGCCTGGAGGGCATATTCCTTCAATGGAATTGCCGTGGACTCCGGGCCAACTGGGAGGAGCTGCGGAGGCTCGCCTCATCCCGTTCCCCGTTAGCTATTTTTTTGCAGGAGACCATGCTAGGCGCGTGCCCCCTGCCTGCCCTCCCGGGGTATAAGGGTCTTGCGACCCAACCACCGCGGGACGGCCGGGCTGGGGGATGCGCGGTTTACACCCGGCATGATGTCTCCGTTCTTCCTTTCTCTTTAGATACCTCCTTTCAGGCAGTGGCTGTGCAGCTGCACCTGGATAGGAGGTATACTATCATTTCTGCGTACATTCCACCGTCAGCTGACTTCGACGCGGGGGACTTTCGCCGCGTCGTGGCACGGTTGCCGAGGCCCTATCTCTTGCTTGGAGATCTGAACGGCAGGCATCCTCTCTGGGGAGATTACACCATAAATCCCAGGGGACAAGTCCTTGCCGATCTGATCGAAGAGCTTGAGATGGGTGTCCTAAACGTGGATGAGTTTACGCATCACTGTCCGAGAACCGCTTCATTTTCTTGCCTTGACCTATCTTTGTGCTCTTCGGATGCACAGCCTGATTTTGATTGGGGGGTGGTCGATGACCTCCATGGTAGTGATCACTTTCCCATTCAAATATCATTTTCAGGGCAACTGCCGCCTGAGAGACCACCTCGGTGGTGCTTGGCGCGGGCGCGGTGGCCTGCATTTCAGGAAATGACTGAATTCTCTATCTCAGTCAAGGAGTTTAGGTCGGTAGATGAGGCCGTGGAGTTCTTCTCCGGCAACCTCATCGCCGTGGGCCTGACTACTATTCCTAGGACGTCTGGCCGTTTTGCACGCCGACCACTCCCATGGTGGTCGGCCGAGTGTGAGACGGCCCTCAAACAGAAGCGTTATGCCTACATGCGCTATAAGCGCCGCCCGAACGATTTCACCGTCGCTGAATTTCGTCGGGCTAGGGCTAGGTTCCGGTATATTTCGAAGCACGCCCGCCGCTCTTCTTGGCGGGCATACGTGTCTTCACTTAACGGGAAGACCCCTTTAGCTGAGGTGTGGAAGCGAGTCAAAAGGATTCGGGGCAAGTTCTCGCAGGACCCCCCTCCCGTTCTCCAGGAGAATGGGACCGCAATCTCGGACCCCGCGTCCGTGGCGGAATCCTTAGCGACCGCTTTTTCCGCATTCTCTAGCCGTGATGCTGCTCCGCCAGCATTCAATGCACGTCGTGATGTCGCGGAAGGCCGCCGGCTGGACTTTACCTCCAGAGGCGGAGAACCCTTCAACGACAAGTTTACTGTGAGTGAGTTGCGTTCCGCTCTCGCTTCGTGCGCGGACACCGCCCATGGTCCGGACGATGTCCCGTACGCCATGCTTCGACACCTGGGTGAGCGAGGCATGGCCTTTCTATTAGATTTGTTCAACAGGATCTGGGTGGAAGGTCTCCTCCCAGACTCCTGGCGAATCGCTACTGTGCTCGCCTTTCGCAAGCCGGGGAGAGATCACTCTACTCCGACCGGTTTCCGCCCAATCTCTCTAACCTCTTGCGTGTGCAAGTTGATGGAGAAATTGGTAAATGTTAGATTAGTCTATTTCCTGGACAGCGGAGGCCATCTGTCTTCTGCACAGTGCGGCTTCCGTAAGTTCCACTCCACGTCGGATGCTCTGCTCCGACTGGAAAATGCCGTCTGCGAGGCTTTCCTTCGTAGACAGCACTACGCCACGGTGTTTTTTGATCTGGAGAAAGCCTATGATACCGCATGGCGATACGGTATCATGGAGACTCTCCACACGATGGGGGCGAGGGGACGCCTCCCAATGTTTATATCTGAATTTTTGCGAGATCGTCGATTCCGCGTACGGGTGGGGGGAGCCCTCTCCGGCCCAAAGGAGCAGGAAGAGGGTGTCCCGCAGGGAAGTGTCCTCAGTGTCACACTCTTTGCCCTGAGCATCAACGGCATCACCTCGGTGCTGCCGGAAGATGTTCTCGCTACGCTCTACGTGGACGACCTTTCGATCTCTTTTGGCGCGGCCCAGATGCCAACTCTGGAGCGCCGACTCCAACAGGCATTGAACCGCGTCTCTCGCTATGCCGAAGCGCACAGGTTTCGGTTTTCTTTGGCCAAGACTAAGGTGGTGCACTTCTGCCGCCATCCACGGCTTCACCCCGACCCAGATTTGTTTCTTAATGGGGTGCGCCTGGATGTGGTTGAGTCGCACCGTTTCCTTGGTCTTGTATTCGACCGACGCCTCACCTGGGAGGCTCACATTCGCAGCCTTAGGGTCTCTTGTACCCGCGCCATGGACATTCTCCGTTCCGTGACGTTCAGCGCTTGGGGCGCTGATAGGGCTACCGCCTTACTTTTTTATCGATCCTTTGTTCGCTCGAAGCTCGACTACGGATGCGAGTTTTATGCATCCGCAGCCGAGCGTTTATTGCGGAAGGTGGATTCGATCCACCACACCGGCCTTCGCCTTGCGACCGGTGCCTTCCGCACTTCCCCCATTGAGAGCCTGTTGGTCGATGCTGGGGAGATGCCACTCGCTCTGCGCCGCGTGCAGTGCATCACTCGCCTGTACGCGCGAGCCCGGCGCCTCCCCCAGTCGCCAACAGCTCTCACTGCATCCGCAGCTGATCTCGATGGTGCCTATGCCGCCGAGAGACGCCAGTCATACCCTAAGCCCTTTGGGTTTAGGGCCAGGAAACTCCTTCGAGAGGTAGATATAGCTCTCGGGCCGGTGGCGCCCCTGGTTCTGCCCAGGACGCCACCCTGGAGGGTACCACATTTGGCTATTTGTCGCCACGCCTCTGCTCCCAAAGCTTGTACTGCGCCGGGAGTATTGCGTTCGATCTTTTTGGAGCACACATCGTGTCACGCTGGTACCGTGCCAGTGTATACGGATGGCTCCAAGTCCCAAGAGGGGGTCGGCTTCCACGCCGTATCCCCTCTGTTTGAAGTCAGCGGGGCTCTACCAGGCGCTGCGTCTGTCTTCACGGCCGAGCTGGTGGCAATACACCACTCGGTACGGGAGATTACGCGACGTGCCCGGTTCGGAGACCGGATTGTGATTTATAGCGACTCACAAAGCGCCCTGAGTGCTCTCGGGGCATTGGAATCTCCGCATCCCCTGGTTCGCGAAATCCGTGACGCCACGGTTTTGGCGAGCCGGGCAGATGTCGAGATTATCTTCTGCTGGGTTCCTGGACATGTAGGAATTGCGGGGAATGAGCGCGCCGATGAGGGCGCCAAAGAGTCCGCGAGGACTCTGCGACCGGACCAGCGTTTCGCTCTTCCTCACACCGACTACATGGCAGGAATACGGGCAGCTCTTCGGACTGCTTGGCAAAGAAGATGGGAGACGGTCGAGG
Source organism: Ceratothoa steindachneri (assembly GCA_963969495.1). Taxonomy (NCBI): domain Eukaryota; kingdom Metazoa; phylum Arthropoda; class Malacostraca; order Isopoda; family Cymothoidae; genus Ceratothoa; species Ceratothoa steindachneri. Next base: position 168,629,105 of record OZ018324.1, read on the forward strand.
GGAACTTAAAGTTGCGTGCCATTGCGCCGCGACTGTTCCCATGGACCTATCCCCCAATGCCGCGGCGGCTTCAGGTTGCTTTCTGTCGTCTTCGAATCGGACACACTCGTGTGACGCATCGTTACTTGGTGGAGCGCTCGCATGTGCCCTATTGCAACGACTGCGTCGTCCCCCAGACTGTTCGGCATATTCTTGTCGAATGTCCCAGTCTGGGTGATCTTCGCGCACGATACCTGTCTCGGTACCGGGATGGGCGGGGTCGCTACCGCCTGTCCCTTGTACTCGGGACGAGTGCGTGCACCATGACTGGTGGACTTATTGACTTTTTGGGGGAGGCCGGCCTTCTCCCCTTTATTTAAGGTTCCTTTTTTTGTTATTGTTTTGTTTTAGATTGCACTCTCCTGCACCGGGGTGAGGGGGACCTCCCCCCGCTGCCGGAGATTGCTTCGATTGTTAAGTTTTTCAAATTTATATTGATTGTTAAGTTTTCATATTTTAACTTTAAAGTAGCCTAATTCTAGGCTGTCGTGTTTTTCGGCGACTTATGCCCAAGTGGGTAGTTGCCAGATGGGCTCTATAAAAAAAAAAAAAAAAAATCCATTCATTCATCCTTTCTCAACCGTTTACTCTTACGCTTCCCCCTATCATGTTCAACTAACACTTAACTGCTTCCCCTCTAAAGCACTAGCTATATCATCCACCATTCTTTCAGAAGATATTCATTCACTGGGTGTTGCACCGAATATTCAGGAAGTTCACGCCACTTTCACAACTGACATTGATGCGCTCTACGCTCATCCAAACTTCCATCCTCTCTTTCACGAACTATCACATAACTTACCCCATTTGACCAAACCTTTCTTACTACAAACAGACCTTCAAACTCCTCTTTCAATTTATCCACATTCAGTTTACCTTTTGTCTCAATCTCCTTTAGTACTTTATCACCAACAGAAAAACTCTCAAACCTTTCATTCCCTTTTCTCCACAACTCACGATCCTTCTCACTAAGTCCCATATGTGGCCTAATCATTCGTTCAAAGTTAAGCAAATACTTACAAGGCGACATTCCAATCGCCTTATGCACTGTCATATTATATGCCCAAAGCACGCTTCCCAAACATTCATCCCATTCTTTTCCATCTTTCACCATCAATCGTAACATCTCACTCAAAGTTCTTATTGTTCTTTCAACCAAACCATTCGCACTAGGCATATACGGCATCGTTTGCACATGATCTATCCTCCATTCACTCAACATCTCAAAAGCACATCCCACAAACTCAGGTCCATTGGCACTCAACATTCACACAGGCTTACACATGCACATGGGCAACATTCTCTCACTCACTTCTCTAGCAACATTCAATGAAGATTTATTTATCACAGGTGCAGCATATGCAAATTTGCTCTTATGATCCACCATCACACTCATCCCTACATACCCTCTTGCACTCCTTGGAAAAGACACACAATTGATCGCTACCATTTCAAAGGGTTCATTCACACTCAACTTTAATACGGGTGGGGCACCATACACTCTCTGATACTTTCTCTTTTGGCACACTTCACACGTAGTCGCTACATCCACGCAAATCTTTCTCAAAAAGGGACTAAATATACATCCTTTCATACATTCCCACAACTTATTCTTACCCATATGTCCAAACCTATCATTCATAATCTTCACCATTCCAATTGTTCCACACACGGAAAACACCAGAATATATACATCCTCATCATCTATACATTGCACAAAATACACTAAACCCTGGCCGCTTGCAAACCTTCTAAACTCTCTTAATATGCAACTCCATTCATTCACAGGAACACTTGTCATCATGCTATCTTTCAATTCATGCACCATCAGACATGACTCTTGCATGCTCTCTATATCTTCAGCAGTCAACAGCTCTTCACTCAAATCGACACCTGCCACTCCTACAAATCCAGTTGAACCTACAAGCTCACTCTGCAAATGCCCAACCTTTACACCATCTTTCACTAAACATTCATTACATACATCCACTGAAATCCTATTCTTACGCAGAAAAGCAATCGCAAACAGAAAACAATATGGTAATTCGTTCTCGTTTAACACAACAAATTCATGCAATATGTCATTCAACTTCCCCATACTTACAGACAAACTCACTTCCTCCCATGCCATAATACGTCCACTTCCGAGTCCACTTATTGAAACTCGAATTTTCCATTCCCAATTGCTCTGGTCTTTTACACACTTCCATAACCACCTTTCGTAATGCATTCACCCTTTCTGGCACCTTTTCAAGCAATCCATCTTTCATCAAGTCTTGTAAACCATACAACGCACTTTCGAACATAGAATCACCTCCACCTTTACATTTCCTTCCAACAACTACACCTGCTGGCAAATACTCAGGATTTATACTTACAGTCTCACTCTCATTCAAACTACATGGCAAACATGACATCAAATCAGCAATCACATTCCTTTCACCTGGCAAATACTCCACCACAAAATCAAAATCACTCAAATCTTCCATCGTCCTTGCAAGCCTACTATCAACTAACCTCATATGCTGCAAATACACTAGTGGCTGGTGATCTGTTCTCGCTACAAACCGTACTCCATACAAAAATGGTCATAATGACTTGAGACAGAATCTTAACACAGCCAACTCTCTTTCAATCATCAAATATACACACTCTGCCACACTAAACGCCTTGGAAACATGCACTTAATCGCTTTCTTTCAACCCCAATCACAACCTGATCTTGCATCAAACATCCACCCATCGAATGACCACTTGCATCCGTATACACTTCAAGCATTCCTGCATTTGTTCCATATGCTGGATATGCAAGTTCCACATCTTTTGCAACTTCCGCTTTTAACTTTTCAAATGCTGCATTCATAGAGTCATTCCACTTAATCACAGTACTCTTCTTTTTTCCAGTCCATACACTCAATGGTTTCATTACACATAAACAATTTTTCATAAACTTTCTTTCAAACTCAACTAAACCAAGAAATCCATGCAACTCTCACTGTGGTAGGCTTAGGGAAATTCCTAACCTTTCCCACGAACTTCTCCGATTTACACAATCCAACCGCACTCACCTTATGTCCTAAAAACTCAACTTCACTCACAAACCATACACATTTAGACAACTTCACTTTCACCCCAACCTCTTCCAACTTTCTTAAAACATCATTCACCAAGGTCATATATTCTTGCATGTTCTCACTCATCACCAAAATATCATCCAAAAACACTCGTACATTCTTACACAGAAAACCACTCAACTCTACATTCATAGCACGCTGAAAAGCAGCCTGGGCATTCTGAACTGATAATGGCGCTTTGAGGTAGAGAACGCCGTAATAGGCCTACTCTCTTCAGCCACAGGCATCTGGTAGCATGCACGTACCTGTCCATCTTAGAAAATACTTTCATTCCATATATACTGTACACACATCAGACACAACACTCATAGGAAACTTGTCTTTCAACGTTAGTTCATTCACTCATATATAGTCAATACACAGTCGCAAACGTCCATCTGGCTTTCGTACAGGTACAATCGGACTATTCCAGGCACTCATACTCTGCTCAATCACACCAATTCTCTCTAATAATTCCTCACACTGTTCCTCAATCTCTTGAGCCATGGGGGCAGGGAAATGACGAGGCCTTTGATAAATTGGCATATCGTCGTTCAAAATTATTTTGAACTCAGGCAAGCGAGTGCTGCCAAAGCCCTCATCCCCTTGACTCAAAGCACCTCTCCTATTCCACAACATCCTGTAAACTTTTTGCTTCTCACATTCACTCAACCTTTCTTCCAATTTCACTTGCTCAATCAAATCTTCATACTTCCAAACATTCAACGTTACACTCACGGAAAACACACTTGCATTCACCACATGCATATCATTCTACATATTCACCACTGTATTTAACACACCCAATTTATCTCCCACTTGCACTCCTCTAAGACTCTTCCTTCGCAGATCAGGCCAAACTTGTATGCAGACACGTGGATCTTTCATATCAAGTATACCATCAAACACATGCACCACTCGCATTAATCGATAGTTCGCAGCACTACCATCCAAGACATAAATATTCCTATCATTCTCATTTATCTCAACATCCGAATTCCATACAATCCTTACACTCAATGTTTCATTCTGCTTGACAGGCACACTCTCAATCGCATATACTTCCAGACCTTTCATGATGTTCACTCTCACACTTCCATCTGGATTCACATACCATTGAAACTTCATACTTCCATTCTTCTTACATTCAATCATCTCTAAATCAGGATGAATCATGATACCATTCGCTTTCAAAAACTTATAACCTAATAGCATGTCATACTTCTTGTTTGCACCTTCTACAACACAAAATTCATCTTCATTCATCTGGACACCAGCAATCAAAACACTCTCTCTAAACCTTGCAACAATCGGCACATCCTGTTCACCTAATCCAGTCAAATGATATCCACGATCCTTAACTTCACTTACTTTCATTCCTACAAATGCTTCATAGTACACCACATTCACCTTACATCCTGTATCAATCAATGCACTAACTTCTTGTTCTCCACGCTTAATTTTAACACACATACACCTATTCACTCTCTGACCCCAATTCACTCCACGATTTGACAATCCTTCTCTCACATTCATCACTTGCACTCTAGAGAATTCCCCAGAAGGAACCCTCTCATTCCTTAGTTTCCCTGAGTCATATCCTCTCGATTACTTGCATCATTTCCATCCATTCTTTCATTCATGCGTCTTTCACCAGTCCTACACAACCTTGTTGCATGACCTACCATTCCACATTTACCACAGGTAGCTCTTGGACTGGCACACATCCTGGCATAATGCCCTATCTGCCCACAATTACCACACACTCCAGGTTCACTCATATTTACTTGACCACCTTCCCTGCAATCTCATACCAAGTGGCCCATTTGTCCACATCCATAACACGCTCTTTCCCTCGCACAACTACAATCTTTTATCATGTGCCCCATTTGCCCACAGCCAAAGCAACTTCCTTGTGACCAGCGACAGTCAGCCCTCACATGCCCAACTTTCTTGCACCTCAGACACCTAGGCTCATTTACTCTAGATCTACTGTATTCCTACCATTTGTACGACTACTATTCCAACCATTCCGACTCTCACTCCTACTTTTACTCCCTCTTGGTTCGCGGCCAACATACACACTCTGTTGTTCATTCTGCCCGTAATAATTTTCTAAAAATCTGTCATCACATCGATCGGGTTCTCTATCAGCGCATCCCGATAGGACTGGAACTGGGGCAACTTACTTCTACTTGAGTTGCGCACAGTGTGAATTGAGGCCTCCTTCCTTCCATAATCCTCAAATTCACGGTCCTCTAACATCTCCAGTACATCCTTCCATAGCAATCTTTCACCAGCCCATTTCATCTTCTCTTTCCTCTTATACGTCACATACTCACTCACTTCATTCGGAACTGTATTTAAAAACTTCTTCATCAGCTCCTTATTCCCATTTATTCCATCATCTCCAAATCTCATTCGTGCCAAGGACTCTAAGCGATGGGCATAAGAATTCACATCCTCATTCTTCCCCATTCTCGCTTCCTCAAACCCATTTGTTTTCTTATATTTCACACTTGTCTTCATCCTCTCACAGTGCTCTATTATTCTCTCTTTCATAACCTCCCACTTAGGCTCACCCACGCTCATAATCGTCCGGTAAAAATCCTTCATACGCCCATCCAGAAACTCACACAACTCTTTCGTCCAAAACCTATTATTCTCTCCAAATTTTTCCTTACAATAATTTTCATACTCTTTCAAAAACACTTTCACATCTTTTGCTCCATCCACTCTAAACTTACTTAAGTTTGGCACTTCTCTGATCAGTATACTCCGATGAACCTCAGCATCACTTTCACTATCACTCACTTCTCTCCCACTTTCACTCATGCCTTCATTCGAGTTGAAATACAAGGAGTCAATACTAGCCAGTCGGTCTGGGCATCTAGTCTTTGGGGTCTTCTTTTTTTGGTGCCTAGTCATTTGCGGGGGTTCGTTTATGCCTGTCAATCCCTTTTTATCAGTCATGTCCATTCCAAGTGGAGTCGAGTCCACACCCCCACCAATTGCACCTGATTCTTCCATTGTGGTGGAGCGAATGTGAGTGTGTGTAAAAGGGCCATTCTCCCACCCCTTTTCTCAGTACCCTCTCCCTCCCTCTGTAAGAATGTGTGTGAATGGGAATGGGTTTGTTTTATTTTTGTTTATTTTATGTATAAAATGATTACCATGTTTTTCTTTCTTTCCAGGCGTCATATTCTGAAAAGATAGTAGCTAGTTTTGAGATATCACTATAATTAAAAGATTGTACTTTGTTTAAAATAATCTTTTATCAAAGCGTCATATTCTGGAAAGAGGTAAGCTAGTCGATAAATTTACTCGGGTAATGCCCACTTATTAGTTTCCCTTCCATGTATAAATAAATGGGTCATAAAAGGAGGATATATCTCTTCTACAGAGAGTGGAAGTGTGGACTAACAGCAAGAGGGGTTCTCTAGACGAGTGCTCCGCCCAGCCCTGAGACGGAGGGCTTTCGTGCCTCTCTAACCACCTGAACCCCCATACCCGCCTTCGTTGACAATCCTGCCTCCTTCTAAGTTAGCCTACTACCACCCACCTCCAGCACACAAGTGATAGCGCGTGCCCCCTTTTCGTTCGGTTGTTGTTGTGTTTTTTTTATGTTTTGTGTAGATATATAAGTAAATTGTTGTATTCGCCGGTTATAAAATTCTCTTTTGGTATCGTATTTGGATTGGGGAATTTAGCCTCATTTTGAAGTGTGCACACTTCCCTAGTAAATATAAAATTGTTGTAAATATAAGCTGTAATTATCATTGTACTTTTTTTCTGTTAGTAAAGAACTGTACATACAATCCGTTTCATTCTCCCGAATAGGGACGTGAGACTTCGAAACTGGGAGAGTGACTGGATTAGATTGCAGTCCATACCCAATTAGTGTGACAAGTAGTTTGACTGATTTTTCCCTCCTCCTATCTTTGTACTAACTTGGGAACAATGGCTGTAGCGGAAACATTGAATGAAGAAGTAGTGCGATTGAGACTGGAGTTGAGAAAGAAAGAAGAGGAGTGTGAAATGTTGCGGGGAATGATGGAGGGAATGGAGAATAAAATAAAAGGGATGAATGAAAAGACTGATAAGTTGAAGAAGGAAACGGGAGACCGACAGGATCAGACGGACCGACGGATGCAGGACCTGTATAACATGATGACAGGGGCTGGATCAGTCCCAGGACCTACAACCCTGACCCCTGCTCCTACTGAAGGGACTCCGTAGAATGGAATGGATGGCAGTATGATTGAGTCTAAAGAAGATACTGTGAGTGGTAGGAAAGGGGGTGAATGGAAGAGAGTGGAAAGTAAGAGAGGAAGTAAGCATGGTTCTAAGGTTAAGGATAGGAAGGCGAGAGGGAAGAGTGTGGATTCGCTATACTCAGATGAGGGAGAGAGTGATGATATGATTGGAATGAGTGAGACCGAAAGTAGCTCTTCGGAGAGTGAAGTGAATGTGGGAAAAGGAATTTTGATTAGGGAAGTGCCAAGGATTGATAAGTTTAGATTGCATGGGGGAAAGAGTATGGATGAGTTCTTCGGGGATTTTGAGCGGTACTGCAAGCTCAAGTACCCGCAGAACAAGGGTCACTGGGTGAGTGTTCTGGGAGATTGTTTGGATGGGAAAGTGTTGGAGTTCTTGCGAGTGATAACGAGTGTGGGAGAGCCAAAGTACGATGTAGTGAAGAAGAGATTGATTGGGCAGGTGAAACGAATGAAAGAGAGGGTGAATGAATTTGAGAAGGCTCGAATGGGGAAGAGTGAAAGTGTGAATATGTATGCACATAGGCTTGAGAGTATTGCAAGAACGAGGTATGGTGATGATGATGTAAATGAATGTAAACCACTGATGAGGAAGTTTTTGGACACGATCCCATGAAAGGTGAGTGAATGGCTGAGTGGAAAGAGAAAGGAGAGAGTGAGACTGACAGGTGAACGGTTGATGTGGGAGGATGTGTTGGAACTGTTAGAAGATGGACGATTTGATGATGAAAGCGATCTAGAAGAGGATGGATGGTACAGTGTGAATGTTGGAGGTAAGAAGCCCAGGAGCTTTCATCCACCCCAGCAGTTTGTCAGCTACAGGGATGCCCTGAAGGCTGCACCAGCTGGAGTGATGTCAAACTTCCTGGGCCGGCAGAATGGATGGGCAAATGGAGGGTGGTCGAATGGAAGGGGGCAGATGAATTTCAAGCGTGGGAACGGATATATGAGAGAGAAGCCGAGGTATGTCCCAGCAAACGAGAGACCGAATGGTGGGAGAAAGATTGTGGAATGTCGTCGGTGTGGAAGGAAAGGTCATATGTTGGCAGAATGTAGGTGGACATCTGGTGCATGTTTTTGGGTGTGGTAAGAAAGGGCATATGATAAAGGATTGCCAGGAAAGAGTGCTTCGAGTGTAAAGAAATAGGCCATTTGAAGAAAGATTGTCCGAGGTTGAATGGTGGAGCAACTGGTGGGGAAAGTATGAAATATGCATGTGGTAATTGTGGAAAGGCTGGTCATTATGCAAGGATGTGTCGTGACCAGAGGAATGTATGTAGCTATTGTGCGATGGAAGGACATTCGAGTGAAAAGTGTTGGATTAGACTGAGAGCGCAAGGTGTGAATGGAAAGTCTGAAGCGGGAAACTGAATGGTAAGAGGGTACCTGCTGAAGTATCCTCTGGGTGCATGAGTGTGAGTAATGTGTTGGTAAGTCTGTCTAGTGTGAAAGTGCTGTCTGGTAGGAAGTCTGAGTGTGAAGGTGGAATTGAATGGAATTGAGTGTTTGGCTTTAATAGATTCTGGATGCAAGGCGAGCTTGGTGTATAAAGATGTGTATGACAAGGTTAGAGAGAAAGCCCTCCTGTCTGAGTGCAAGGGTAGTTTAGTAGGTATTGGTAATAGGAGAGTGCCTGTGATTGGAATGATAAGGTCAGCTGTTCGAATGCATGGTATGATGATGAATGAATGTGAATTTTCTGTGATTGATAAGGTGAGTAGTGAGTATGGTGTGATTTTGGGCTATGATTTTATGAAAATGAATCGTATGGTTGTGCATCCTGCGAGTGATCAGATTGAGAGAAAGATTGGTAAAAATGGGGTGTATAAGTTGTATGTAGGGAAAGATTGTAGCGTTTTGAGGAGTGTGTTTACTGGTATTGAGGTGACTGCTATGGAGAATGTAAGGCTTGTGAAGGGTGAAAGGGTGTCTGTTAGAGTGAGTTGGAGTAAGGATGTTAGTTTGAATGTGAGTGAGAACACTGTGATATTGGATGGAAAGGATGCATGTTATAAGGTAAGGCGTGTTGCTTGTGTGTTTGATGGCTTGATGAGAATGAATGATCCTTTTGTATGTGTGCAGGCGGACCCCAGTGTGAAAGGGCAGGTGAGGGGAATCCAAGTCGGAGATGTACTGGGCCACCTCTCCACTGTCAATGAGGTAGGTATGGATGATAGTACGGATATCAGGGTGAATGTTGCGAATGGATGTATAATGAGGTGAAGGACTTGGTGAAATTGGATGGATGTTTGACTGAGTATGAAAGGGAGGATGTGTATCGAATGATATTTGAGCGAAAGGGAGCCCTCAGTAAGGGTGATCTGGATTTTGGGGTTGCAAAGCTCCCGGAATTCAAGATTGTCCTGAAGGAGGACTCCCCAATCTATCAGCGGCCGAGGCATTTCCCACGTCCGGTTGCTGATGAGATTGAGGAGCAGTGTTTGGAATTGGAGCAATTGGGGGTGATTGAAGAGAGCGAGAGTGCATGGAATAGTCCAATTGTACCTGTACGTAAGCCGGATGGAAGATTGCGTCTGTGTGTGGATTATCAAAAGGTGAATGAAAGGACTGTGAAAGAAAGGTTTCCAATGTGTGTGGTATCTGAGTGTGTGTATAGTATGCATGGGATGGAGTGGTTTACGAAGCTGGATCTGGTACGGGGGGTATTACCAGATGCCCATTGCTGAGGAGAGCCGGCCAGTAACTGCCTTCTCTTCCTCAAAGAGGCATTACCAGTTCCGGAACCTCAGCTTTGGATTGGCTAATGCTCCCGGAGCCTTCCAGCGGGCAATGAATGTTGTGTTGAGTAAGTTTGCGAGTAAGAATGTGATTGCGTTTATAGATGATATTTTGATTATGACTGAGACTTTTGAGGAGCATATGAGATTGGTGAATGATGTGTTGAGAACGTTGGAGAGTGTTGGTGTGAAGGTGAAAGTGGCGAAGTGTGAATGGTTTGCGAAAGAAGTGGAATTCCTTGGACATATGGTGAGTGAGAATGGGTTGCGAAAATCACCGAAGTATGTTGAGAAGGTGCGAATGTTTCCTAAACCGGTGACTGTGAAGCAACTGAAGTCGTTTTTGGGTTTGATTGAGTTTCAGCGAAAGTTTATACGTGATTGTTCTGGTGTGAGTAAGCCTCTGACTGAGTGGATGGGCAAGAAAGGTAGTACGGTTGTCAAGTGGAATGATAAGATGAATGAGGCGTATGAGAGACTGAAAGAGGCAGCGGCTGAAGATGTTGAATTGGCTTACCCAGATTATAGTGTAAATGCTAAAATGCTTGAACTGTATACAGATGCGAGTGGGTATTGTATGGGAGGTTTTCTGATGCAAGAGCAGCGTTTGAATGGAGAGAATGTCAGGCGAATATTTGGGTATGTATCCAAGGCTATGAATGTTGCAGAACGAAACAAAAATATTTGACTGTGGAACGAGAGCTGGCTGCGATAAGATATTGTTTGAAAGTGTTGCGTCCATTTTTGTATGGTGTGAGGTTTGTGATAAAAACCGATCATCAACCTCTTGTGTATCTGCAGCGTATGAAGTGGGCTGATAGTAGGATTGCAAGGACTTTGGAAGATTTGAGTGACTTTGACTATGTGATTGAGTATGTGCCTGGTGAACAGAATGGAGTGGCTGATTTGATGTCAAGGTATCCTGGTACGAATGATGAAAATGTGTGTGGAGTGAGTGATCCTGAGTATTTCCCGAAAGGGATTATGAATGGAAAAGAGATTAAGGGTGGTGGTGATTCCTTGTTTGAGAGTGTATGGAATGGTTTGCAAGATTTGAAGAGTGATGGAGTAGATGTGAGAGTGCCCGATAGTGTAGATGATTTAAGGAAGGAGGTAATGAATGAAGTGTGTAGGAAGCCTGAAAGCATTGGTATGGCAAAGGTGCGGAACTTCATGAAAGAATTGAGAGCTATGTGTATGCAAGGGGTCCCGCCATTTCAGGAAGTGTTGATTGTAGTGAGTCGTTTGTATGGAGTGATTGTTTATGTGCACTTTGGTGGTGAGAGGCCGATTGTGTACAAGGATGAGAAGATGAAGGGTTTGAATCCTAATGTGGTACATCTGCAATGTTTGAGTGGTGTGCACTACAATTGGGTGATTGAAAAGTGTTCATATATAAGAGAGAAGAATGATTGTCTAGATGAAGATGATTGTGTGTTGAGTGATGATATGGGAGTTAATGACAGTGTGGATATCAGTGCTGATGTTGGTGTGCTTGTTCCTTCTGTGTATTGCGAACATGGTGGACCTGATATGATGGAAGCGAGAGTGAAAGTTGGTGAAAGGTTGTTCTGTGGTTTGATTGATACTGGAGCGCAGGTGTCTTTAGTGAATGAGAGGATTCTGAGTAAGTATGATGAGTTTAAATGTTGCGAGCATAAACCTGTGAAGTTACGGATAAGTGGATTAGGGAATGGCATGATAGTGGCATGGGAACAGGTTAGTCTGAAAGTGAGTTTGGGTAATGGTGTGAATGTGAAGCATGACTTTGTGATTCTGAAGGATGAGCAAATGCCGTGTTGTTTCTTGCTTGGTGTAGACTTTATGAGATTGAATGATTTGTCTTTGGATGCTGATAAGGATTGTCTTATGAAAGGTGAATGTGAGGTGATGAGGTTGAATGAGTGTGCAAAGAATGTTGTCAAATTTTGTGGCATGATTGAGTTGGTCATGGATGATGAGAATGAGATTTTAAGTGATGATGATATTCTAGAGATGCAAGAGATGTGTCCTTTTGTTAGTGAGTTGAAGAGGTGTGTAATGATGCGTGTTGATTTGACTGAATGGCCAGAGTGTTTAAGTGATTTTAAAAGGTATGCTAAGGATTTTGTTGTTTGTATGGATGTTGTATATTTTGTGAGGCATGTGAAGGGTGGTGATGATATGTATGTACCTGTGATGTCCTTAGTTGGTATGATTGGTCTGGTGAAGGTTGTGCATGATAATTATGGGCATATGGGTAAGTTTAAGCTGTGGGAGTGTATGAAGGAGCGTGTGTTCCATCCGTTTCTGAGAACTGTTGTGAATGATGTTGCAACTACGTGTGAAAGGTGTCAGAAGCGAAAGGTGCAAGGTGTGCAAGTGAAACCACCGATGTTGAAAGTTGATGTGAAAGAACCGTTTGAATTGGTAGTGATTGATTGTGTGTCTTTGCCGCATACGAGTGCTGGGAATGTTGGTATGGTTGTGATGGTTGACCATAAAAGTAAGTTTGTGTATGCAGCGCCTGTGAGAGATAAAAGGAGTGTGACTGTTGCATGTGTGGTTGAGCAGTTGTTTTTTCCTATGTGTGTATGGAAGCCTAGAAGATGTCTGAGTGATAATGGGCCTGAATTTGTAGGGAAAGTGTTTGAGCAAATGTTGAGAGAGAATGGTGTGGAGCATGTGAGAACAACTCCGTATGTACCGTCTTCAAATGGATTGGCTGAACGGACTATAAGAACCTTGTGTGAGATGTTGAGAATGATGAGTACGACAGTGAATGACTGGGATGTGTGTCTGGGGAGAGTGTTGTGGGCGTATAATTCAACTGTGCATAGTGCAACTGAAATGTCCCCATGTCAGTTTGTGATGAATTTTGAAAGGCGAGTGAAAGATAGGTTTCGTTTGAGTGAAAGTGAGCAGAGTGTATGGCGTGAGGCGCATGAAAGGTTCCGTTCATTTGAATTAGGTACAAAAGTATTGAAGGTGAAAGAAGTGAAGGGTAGGTTGACTGTATCAAAGATGAGTGAGAAGTTTGATGGACCTTATAGAGTTGTGAGAGTTTGGGAAAATGGGGTAACGTATGTTTTGGAGAGTTTGAATGATGGCATGACTGAGAGAGTGCGGGCTCATCAGAGTCAGTTAAGGAGATGGAGAGAACCTCCTGACTACCTGGTGAGCCATCCGGTGTATGGACTGTGTAGAGAGAGAGGTAAAGTGCATGATGATGAGATTGAATGTGAGAGTATGGATCTGTCTGGGAAAGAGCTAGTCTTAGTCTCGAGGAGTAGAAAGCGTACAAAGAAGAGTGAAAGGAAGAATGAAAGTAAGTCTGAGCAGAGTGTTTCTGGTATGGGGGATCTTGAAAGGGAGATTGAGTTTTTGCGTAAACACGTGAGTGATCTGGCTGGTATAAGTAGACGAGTGAGTGAGCTGCCTGTGCCTGATTTTTCTGGTTTTGGGAACAGTATAAATGATAGTGTGTTTGGGGAGAATGAACCTAGTGTGGCTGATTTTTCGGGTTTTATGAATGGTAATAGTAGGGGTGAGTTTGATGTAGTGAATGATGAAGTGGCTGATTTTTCAGGTTTCTGGTGGGAACCAGTCAAAGGGGTTTCTGGTATGCCTGTTGAGAATACAGGGGATGTGAGTGACCTGTCTGTTTCGCAAGAATGTACCTTGAGTTGGATGAGAGCTGTGAGTGAGGAGCTGATGAATGGGGGTATGAAGAGTGAGGGTTCTGAACGGAAGAGTATGAAAGAATTCTGTCGTGAGATGGGAGAACTGGTAATGAGGGCTAAGAGTATGGTTGATGAGATGATCAATAATGACGATGAGACTGACAGGATGACTGACGAACAACCCCGACTAATTGCTACGCGTAGCCAGGGACCAGTAGAAGAGTGTGAATGGGTGCAGAAGGGTGCGATTGAGCACAAGTGGTACCGTGAAGAGTGATTGAAAGGGTTTAGTGAGTGGCTGGTCGAATGGCTTAAGGAAGGAGGGGTGTGGTGGAGCGAATGTGAGTGTGTGTAAAAGGGCCATTCTCCCACCCCTTTTCTCAGTACCCTCTCCCTCCCTCTGTAAGAATGTGTGTGAATGGGAATGGGTTTGTTTTATTTTTGTTTATTTTATGTATAAAATGATTACCATGTTTTTCTTTCTTTCCAGGCGTCATATTCTGAAAAGATAGTAGCTAGTTTTGAGATATCACTATAATTAAAAGATTGTACTTTGTTTAAAATAATCTTTTATCAAAGCGTCATATTCTGGAAAGAGGTAAGCTAGTCGATAAATTTACTCGGGTAATGCCCACTTATTAGTTTCCCTTCCATGTATAAATAAATGGGTCATAAAAGGAGGATATATCTCTTCTACAGAGAGTGGAAGTGTGGACTAACAGCAAGAGGGGTTCTCTAGACGAGTGCTCCGCCCAGCCCTGAGACGGAGGGCTTTCGTGCCTCTCTAACCACCTGAACCCCCATACCCGCCTTCGTTGACAATCCTGCCTCCTTCTAAGTTAGCCTACTACCACCCACCTCCAGCACACAAGTGATAGCGCGTGCCCCCTTTTCGTTCGGTTGTTGTTGTGTTTTTTTTATGTTTTGTGTAGATATATAAGTAAATTGTTGTATTCGCCGGTTATAAAATTCTCTTTTGGTATCGTATTTGGATTGGGGAATTTAGCCTCATTTTGAAGTGTGCACACTTCCCTAGTAAATATAAAATTGTTGTAAATATAAGCTGTAATTATCATTTTACTTTTTTTCTGTTAGTAAAGAACTGTACATACAATCCGTTTCATTCTCCTTCGATTTCTCACATCCGGATTAGTATAGGAAGCGGGTTGGGTCGATTGGGGTTAGTCTAAATTTTTCGGCCCGCTACACCATTTTCTCATTCAGCATTGGCATCAATCTTTCCTCCATTCGCACCTCACTGTCTTTAATCCTCTCTTCCATTCTTACTCCCATCCCCCTCATTTTCCTTTTCAAACTATCATTCTCTTCTCTCAAATGCGCATTTTCTCTGTCTTTCTGCCGCACTAACTCATTTAGTCTTCTCATCTCCAACTCCATGGCCCCTATCTGTTCCTCCTCCATTAGGGACCAAAAACACAGGCTCTCACTCCTCTCCTTCCTCAAACCACCGGGCAGTTCCTATTTGGGCGCCAAAAATATGTGGCGGCGGGTTCGCGAGACCCCAGCCAAAAACTCCCGCCGCTCTGACAAGGTCCGCTTGGTGGTTCAGGGAGAGGGTATTGAGGAGAGAGAGTATTTTCTAAATTTAATTTAGAAACCGTAATTCTAGCAAAATAATACAATCCAAAATAATCAACCCAAAATATAAACAACTCTCAACCTAAACCAAAATACATTACTTTATATATATATATATATATATATATATATATATATATATATATATATATATATATATATATATATATATATATACACAGTTGGCCGCACAATACTCTGGCCAACCACCACACGTATATATTTACAAAACAGCCTTGCACAAGATCTTGGCCACACAAATGTATCGTATAATCAAAATATTGCGACAGATGGGTGCACCCTTAACTATCTAATAAAGTGAGATGAGTTGGAGAAAGTGGGAGATGGCTCACTTTCTGCAGGATTCTTACCCCGTAAGGGGCGCGGCGATTTGCCATCCTGGCCGCCGTGCTGACGGGATCCAGCGCCCCGTCCGGCCCCAGCTTAGCCTCTCTTCCTTCCTTCAGATAGCCTGTATTCCTATCCTACCTCGTCGCTTTTCATACAACCTCTCCCACAACTTTCTCTGGTCAGCCTCTAATTTCACAGGGTAGAAGCTGACCTTCTTCTCAGCCAATCGTCCCGGATCGGGGCTGAGGGGGGAAGGGACAATGTCCCCTAACCCCTGAGCTCCGGTCTGGGGTGGTTGGCTTTTAACAACCTGCTTCATCCCCACCCATACCTTCCTCACATCCCTTTTCCTCTCGTCTTCAAAATCTATCCGTTTTACGCCGTGTTCAAGGTGGAGCCGCCATGCCGAAGGACTGCCAGGCCACCAGGCGGGAGGGGTGGTCCCAAATGGCGGCGCCTGGCTCTGCCGGGCCTGTAAGCACCTCTTGCAGTGCGGGCTACTGCAAGAGGTGGTGAGCGATTGCGTCCCGTAAAACAAAGAGGGTCACCATGCCCAATGATGAAAAAAAAAAACATCTCCCCTTAATTCCCCCTATAACAACAACGGAGCCGCCCTCGTGCAGCTCCACAGAAAAGATGGAGGTCCCCCCCCCTGTGCTTGCGCAGGGGACCCTCCATACCTCTTTAACCGGAGAGGAGGCTTACTCCTCTCCTATGCCTACGGGTGTAGGGGACTCCCCCTCACCCCCTTCTCTGGAGGTGCTTTCGGGCACCTCCCTATCTCCAGCGGCAGTCCCTCCTATGCTTTCTAAGGGGACTGCCAAGAAAGCCAGCAGGCAGCCCATTGCCGACCGCCCCTCGTACAAGCGGCTCGGTAGGGCAAACCCCCTTAGGGGGGAGAGGGAAGCCAGGCCCCTTCGGTCGCTTCCCTCAAAAGACCTGCTGGCAAAAATATTAAACCTTGCCGGGGTCAAGGCCTGTGCCTCCCCACTAAAGACTTATGACGCTGCCAAGGGGACCTGCGATGTCCTGGGAGGGGATGGCCAACTGGAGGCCCCTCCTGTGATAGACATGGTCCTTGAGGAAAACCAGCCTCAGAAGGTAGGGCCTTCCATGGGGGGGAATCCGGGCTTGGCGCCAAGCACCGAACCCGAATCCGCCCCTATGCAAGGTCCTCATCAAACGGCTGTGGATTCTCAGGCAGGACAAGGAGGGGAGGGATCTCCTCCGGATGAATCCCCTGCGCCCACCGGGACCTTCTCCATTTCAGAGAAGGACCTGGCT
Source organism: Ceratothoa steindachneri (assembly GCA_963969495.1). NCBI lineage: Eukaryota > Metazoa > Arthropoda > Malacostraca > Isopoda > Cymothoidae > Ceratothoa > Ceratothoa steindachneri. The sequence goes on from OZ018324.1 coordinate 168,646,167, forward strand.
GAGGCCGGTCCATCTGGCCTGGGGGCTTCTACCGGCGGGGGTGAAAAGCGGGTTCATTCCCCGCCCTCCTCTCCTAAAAAGAAGAAAAAGACAAGAAAGACGAAAAAGACTCGGGGCTCCTCTCCATCCGCGGGGGCTGCGGGGACGGATGGGTCTGCTGCCACTTTGGTAGGCGACCAAGCCAAGATCGGCACATCCGGCCCCTCTACCCCCTCGTGTGCGGAGCCCCTGACTAAGACCAAGAGTGCACAGGGCGGAGCCTCGATGACATCGGGGCCCCTCATTCAGAGGTTACCTGGCGTTTTCGAGCCCGCTGGCTTCAAACGCTTCCTCGTTATTCGCTCCACTGATGGCACCATGTTGTCCAAGGGCAACATGATCCATCAGAGGAGAGGATTAGCTAGTGCAATTGGTAGAGAGCCGAAGGTAACCCGTTTCTCGGACGGGAGCCTTCTGGCGAATGCGGCGAATCCCGCCGAGGCGGCCAAGATAAGTGCTCTTCGGACACTTCATGGCACCCCGGTGAGTGTGACGCCGCACTCTACCATGAACTTTGTAAAAGGAGTAGTTTATGCGAGGGAACTCGTTGACTACTCCATAGAAGACATCACCCTAGAGCTGGCCGACCATGGGGCGGTCAAGGTCGAACGTGTGATGAGAAAACAGGGAGGGGCCTCGAGACCCACCCCTACACTCTTCGTCACGTTCGACTGTGACAAGCTCCCTGAGTCGGTGCGTGCCGGTTGGTACCGCTACCGCGTAAAGGCATTCGTGCCACTGCCGCGGCGGTGCTATTACTGTCACCGTTTCGGCCACACGAATCGATCATGTAGACGTGCAAAATCGGGGTCACCCGAAGTCTGTGTAAATTGCTCCAAGGTCGCACACGATAAGTCCAAATCGTGTGTGGCCAAGTGTGTCAATTGCGGAGAGCCGCACCCTGCTTCTTCGAAGCAATGTGGTGCATATCTCCTTGAGAAAGAAATCCTGGCCATTCAGGCCCAGGATCGACTCTCATTCCGCGAGGCTAAGGACTTGGTCCTGGCGCGCCCGGCTCTGCCTGGGACGTCATATGCCTCAATAGTTAGAAAAGCACCCTCTGCTCCTGGCCCATCCAGGCCAACGAGCACGGTTGTTTCCGCGCCCATTCGGAGCCCTTCTGCGGGCTCTACTACACCCGGGCGCTCCCCTGGTAGAGCTGGCGGCAAAAAGGGTTCACACCCAGCCCCGGCTAATACCAGAGCTCCCCCCTCTTCCCCCAGCGTGACCGTTTCCCGTAAGGCGAAACGGCCACGCGCCTCCACAGAGTCGTTAGACTCACAGGAGGCAACACCCCTGAAGATGGTCGCTAGGCCATCTTCCGGGGTTCCTAAAGCTGTTCCCCGAAAGGAGGACAGCAACAAAGGAGCTTCGGCCCCTTCGCCCACGCCCCGAGGTGGAGCGAGTGGCTCGGAGACGGTGGTTCCTCGAAAAGAGGGCCCCCCGCCTCCCGAGCCGCAACGCCCGCCTAAGGTTTCGAGGCGGAGGGAGGAAAAGACTCGCATGGCGAGCCCAACCTCCCCCAATAAGTCCTCGAAGGCGACAGCGCCTTCAGCGCTTTGTCCGGCCAACAGCGCCCGGGGTTCTGCCCCCGGGAAGCGTACGGCCATTCCCGTGAGGGTCTTCAATTCGAGGAGGGCCCCCGCGTCTCCTCCGAGCTAGGCCTGGAGGGCATATTCCTTCAATGGAATTGCCGTGGACTCCGGGCCAACTGGGAGGAGCTGCGGAGGCTCGTCTCGTCCCGTTCCCCGTTAGCTATTTTTTTGCAGGAGACCATGCTAGGCGCGTGCCCGCTGCCTGCCCTCCCGGGGTATAAGGGTCTTGCGACCCCACCACCGCGGGATGGCCGGGCTGGGGGATGCGCGGTTTACACCCGGCATGATGTCTCCGTTCTTCCTTTCTCTTTAGATACCTCCTTTCAGGCAGTGGCTGTGCAGCTGCACCTGGATAGGAGGTATACTATCATTTCTGCGTACATTCCACCGTCAGCTGACTTCGACGCGGGGGACTTTCGCCGCGTCGTGGCACGGTTGCCGAGGCCCTATCTCTTGCTTGGAGATCTGAACGGCAGGCATCCTCTCTGGGGAGATTACTCCATAAATCCCAGGGGACAAGTCCTTGCCGATCTGATCGAAGAGCTTGAGATGGGTGTCCTAAACGTGGATGAGTTTACGCATCACTGTCCGAGAACCGCTTCATTTTCTTGCCTTGACCTATCTTTGTGCTCTTCAGATGCACAGCCTGATTTTGATTGGGGGGTGGTCGATGACCTCCATGGTAGTGATCACTTTCCCATTCAAATATCATTTTCAGGGCAACTGCCGCCTGAGAGACCACCTCGGTGGTGCTTGGCGCGGGCGCGGTGGCCTGCATTTCAGGAAATGACTGAATTCTCTATCTCAGTCGAGGAGTTTAGGTCGGTAGATGAGGCCGTTGAGTTCTTCTCCGGCAACCTCATCGCCGTAGGCCTGACTACTATTCCTAGGACGTCTGGCCGTTTTGCACGCCGACCACTCCCATGGTGGTCGGCCGAGTGTGAGACGGCCCTCAAACAGAAGCGTTATGCCTACATGCGCTATAAGCGCCGCCCGAACGATTTCACTGTCGCTGAATTTCGTCGGGCTAGGGCTAGGTTCCGGTATATTTCGAAGCACGCCCGCCGCTCTTCTTGGCGGGCATACGTGTCTTCACTTAACGGGAAGACCCCTTTAGCTGAGGTGTGGAAGCGAGTCAAAAGGATTCGGGGCAAGTTCTCGCAGGACCCCCCTCCCGTTCTCCAGGAGAATGGGACCGCAATCTCGGACCCCGCGTCCGTGGCGGAATCCTTAGCGACCGCTTTTTCCGCATTCTCTAGCCGTGATGCTGCTCCGCCAGCATTCAATGCACGTCGTGATGTCGCGGAAGGCCGCCGGCTGGACTTTACCTCCAGAGGCGGAGAACCCTTCAACGACAAGTTTACTGTGAGTGAGTTGCGTTCCGCTCTCGCTTCGTGCGCGGACACCGCCCATGGTCCGGACGATGTCCCGTACGCCATGCTTCGACACCTGGGTGAGCGAGGCATGGCCTTTCTGTTAGATTTGTTCAACAGGATCTGGGTGGAAGGTCTTCTCCCAGACTCCTGGCGAATCGCTACTGTGCTCGCCTTTCGCAAGCCGGGGAGAGATCACTCTACTCCGACCGGTTTCCGCCCAATCTCTCTAACCTCTTGCGTGTGCAAGTTGATGGAGAAATTGGTAAATGTTAGATTAGCCTATTTCCTGGACAGCGGAGGCCATCTGTCTTCTGCACAGTGCGGCTTCCGTAAGTTCCACTCCACGTCGGATGCTCTGCTCCGACTGGAAAGTGCCGTCTGCGAGGCTTTCCTTCGTAGACAGCACTACGCCACGGTGTTTTTTGATCTGGAGAAGGCCTATGATACCGCATGGCGATACGGTATCATGGAAACTCTCCACACGATGGGGGCGAGGGGACGCCTCCCAATTTTTATATCTGAATTTTTGCGAGATCGTCGATTCCGCGTACGGGTGGGGGGAGCCCTCTCCGGCCCAAAGGAGCAGGAAGAGGGTGTCCCGCAGGGAAGTGTCCTCAGTGTCACACTCTTTGCCCTGAGCATCAACGGCATCACCTCGGTGCTGCCGGAAGATGTTCTCGCTACGCTCTACGTGGACGACCTTTCGATCTCTTTTGGCGCGGCCCAGATGCCAACTCTGGAGCGTCGACTCCAACAGGCATTGAACCGCGTCTCTCACTATGCCGAAGCGCACAGGTTTCGGTTTTGTTTGGCCAAGACTAAGGTGGTGCACTTCTGCCGCCATCCACGGCTTCACCCCGACCCAGATTTGTTTCTTAATGGGGTGCGCCTGGATGTGGTTGAGTCGCACCGTTTCCTTGGTCTTGTATTCGACCGACGCCTCACCTGGGAGGCTCATATTCGCAGCCTTAGGGTCTCTTGTACCCGCGCCATGGACATTCTCCGTTCCGTGACGTTCAGCGCTTGGGGCGCTGATAGGGCTACCGCCTTACTTTTTTATCGATCCTTTGTTCGCTCGAAGCTCGACTACGGTTGCGAGTTTTATGCATCCGCAGCCGAGCGTTTATTGCGCAAGGTGGATTCGATCCACCACACCGGCCTTCGCCTTGCGACCGGTGCCTTCCGCACTTCCCCCATTGAGAGCCTGTTGGTCGATGCTGGGGAGATGCCACTCGCTCTGCGCCGCGTGCAGTGCATCACTCGCCTGTACGCGCGAGCCCGGCGCCTCCCTCAGTCGCCAACAGCTCTCACTGCATCCGCAGCTGATCTCGATGGTGCCTATGCCGCCGAGAGACGCCAGTCATACCCTAAGCCCTTTGGGTTTAGGGCCAGGAAACTCCTTCGAGAGGTAGATATAGCTCTCGGGCCGGTGGCGCCCCTGGTTCTGCCCAGGACGCCACCCTGGAGGGTACCACATTTGGCTATTTGTCGCCACGCCTCTGCTCCCAAAGCTTGTACTGCGCCGGGAGTATTGCGTTCGACCTTTTTGGAGCACACATCGTGTCACGCTGGTACCGTGCCAGTGTATACGGATGGCTCCAAGTCCCAAGAGGGGGTCGGCTTCCACGCCGTATCCCCTCTGTTTGAAGTCAGCGGGGCTCTACCAGGCGCTGCGTCTGTCTTCACGGCCGAGCTGGTGGCAATACACCACTCGGTACGGGAGATTACGCGACGTGCCCGGTTCGGAGACCGGATTGTGATCTATAGCGACTCACAAAGCGCCCTGAGTGCTCTCGGGGCATTGGAATCTCCGCATCCCCTGGTTCGCGATATCCGTGACGCCACGGTTTTGGCGAGCCGGGCAGATGTCGAGATTATCTTCTGCTGGGTTCCTGGACATGTAGGAATTGCGGGGAATGAGCGCGCCGATGAGGGCGCCAAAGAGTCCGCGAGGACTCTGCGACCGGACCAGCGTTTCGCTCTTCCTCACACCGACTACATGGCAGGAATACGGGCAGCTCTTCGGACTGCTTGGCAAAGAAGATGGGAGACGGTCGAAGGGAACTTAAAGTTGCGTGCCATTGCGCCGCGACTGTTCCCATGGACCTATCCCCCAATGCCGCGGCGGCTTCAGGTTGCTTTCTGTCGTCTCCGAATCGGACACACTCGTGTGACGCATCGCTATCTGATGGAGCGCTCGCCTGCGCCCTATTGCAACGACTGCGTTGTCCCCCAGACTGTTCGGCACATTCTTGTCGAATGTCCCAGTCTGGGTGATCTTCGCGCACGACACCTGTCCCGGTACCGGGATGGGCGGGGTCGCTACCGCCTGTCCCTTGTTCTCGGGATGAGTGCGTGTACTTTGACTGGTGGACTTATTGACTTTTTGGGGGAGGCCGGCCTTCTCCCTTTTATTTAACTCGATTTAATTGTTGTTGTTGTTTTTGTAATTGTTTTGTTATTGCTTTGTTATTGTTATTGTTATTGTTATTCCTTTTTATTGTTTTCTGTTTAATTTTTTAAAGTAGCCTAAATTAGGCTGTTTGTTTACGGCAACTTATGCCTTAGTCGGCAGTCGCCAGATAGCCCCTTAATTAAAAAAAAAAAAAAAAAATGCAGGATTCTTAGGGGTCCAGGACTTGTCAGAGCCGAGGATTTTGGGTAGCTGGGACGCTTGTTGGTCCCAACCGCTGGGTCACAGTCGGTTGGACGCTGCTTCAACCACTCCCTGAAGACTGGAAGGTGCTGACCAAGGTCCACACCTTAGAAAATCGAAGGTAGGCGCACTTGTGAGCGTCAGGATTGGCTTCAGCCGTCTCTGAAAGCCAGATGTCGGCGACAATCGGTACCACAAAACTGGAAAAGAGAAGGCACATTCAGTCACCTATTTACTGCCACACTCAAACATCTTTACTCCTAACACATTCAACCATATCCACTCTCGCACAATCTTCACTCACCTATCCTCCGTCTAGGCGGCTCTTCCTTCCTCAGTCACAAACTTTACTTCCAATCTTTTACCTAACACGTTATAGTTATGCTGAAAGAATCCGCCTAAAAAGAAAACAGGAGATGAATGGGGGAGCACAATAGAGATCCATTGAGTCCCCCCACACAAAGCAAAGACGGTGATCACACAATCCACACACACACATACACACACACACATTCTGCAAAAGAAGAAAGAGATTAGACATAGGGGAGGGGAGGCGGACAACCAAACTACTACAATATTATTAGATAGGTAACTGAAGTCTTTGAAGCAGTGTATTGAGGCAAAAAAAAGAAGCAAATGGAGTGCTAGGATACATTAAGAGGAATGTTAGCTACAAGAGTAAAGAGGTTATCCTTAAACTCTACAACTCGTATGTCAGGCCACATTTAGAGTACTGTATAAAAGCATATTATCAACCTGCTAGAGTCAGTGCAAAGGAGGGCAACAAAAATAATATCTTTCCTGAAGACATTGTAGGGCTTGCACCTTAAAATTTTAGAACTTGCTAATGCGATAAATAAGAGTTGCACTAAAAATCTCCAACTACATCAGAGCAAAAGTGAAACTCCCCTGAGGATAAGCATGACTTGCAAGGTTCTTCACTTCAGACAAAGTTAGTGTAACAATGGCTAGAACAAAGTTTGAAATACCTTATTGAACTGATTGTAAAAAATGGGGTGGCTAAAACTTTATTTTCATAACTAGCCTAACAAGGCCTAAATGGAGAAAAATTGCTATTAAATTTAGTTCTCTATAAAAGAAGGGTTTCTGAAAACCTAAGAGTAACGGAAGCCATGATTAAAATGGAAGAGTTTCAAAAAACTAAAGCTTCAGTTTATGTTGCTAAAATTGGATGTTACCATTTGTCATATTTAACTATTTTGCAATCAATACTAAATTTGTTGATGGTAACTAGGATATTGGCAGTAAAGGACAGTAAGGTGCATCATAATAGCAATTATCTTCAGAACTTAGTAGATATTTGGAAAAAATTTGAAATCAAGAAAGACCAGTTTCTCTGCATCATAACTGATAATGTTTCAAATATGTTTAGCATGATAGAAAAGATGCATAAACTTAAAATCACTAAATCACAAGGTTGGCAAAAAAAGCCTCAATTATTTTTAAAATCTTTTTTTTTTTCAAAAAAAACAAATGTTACAAGCATTAATGTAGAAAAAAAAGCTATTTCTATTTTTATAATATTAATAATTATATTATAATAAGAACAGATCACTGATTGGGAATTCTGGGTAGGAGATGAATTATGAGTCAGTATCAGAGAAATAACCTTAATTTTATACATATTTGTTGAAATTATAAACATAAAAAATATGCATTTTGAATAAAATAATAAGTAGCATTCATTTCTTGAAAAAAACAAAAACTAAATGGGTTTTTTTTAAAATTTCACTTGGAAGGGGGAAAAAATAATAAACCCCTTTTTTTCAAGCTGTTTTTTTTTTAATTTGCCAACCCTGCTAAATGAAGGGGAAATTTCTGCATCAGATTCTGAAACACTGCTAGAAATGGAACATAATGTTGAAACCTTAGAGGATATTGTTGATGAGGCATTAAATGGTATAATCCAACACATTCATTATGCTGTCCATATATTAGAGCTAGCATTAAAAGAAGGTAACTAGGGCCTGTAAAATTGATCCTATCCTTGAGAGAATAGCAGGAGGAGATATTTTAGACTAAGTAACATGCTAGAGCAGCGCACACATGATGGTTAAGCATTTGTTAGAACTAGACATATTTCTAGAAGACATTGCAAATCCTAATATCTTATTGACTGAAAATCAATCGACGAATATATCACAATTAGTGATTTCTCTGATTGGCTTATTGGTCGCTAATTTGCTAGGGGTTGCAAATTACTGACAATATTTTTATCGCTAAATTCTTGAGAAAATTTTTGATTACCAGTAATTCCCGATAAATTTCTAGTTAAATTAACTATATTAGAAATTTTAAAAATCATATGTATATAGAACTTTTTAACGAGATCCTTTGCCATTATAAGTTTTTCTAACCAATGAAAATGTTTAATCTTTATTTAGAATGCATAGCATAAGACAGTAATATTCTCCTCATTAAAAAAAATTATATTTCAAAAACATAAGACATTTACTTTTGTTTTTCATTCCTATTAAAAAATGATATAGGAAGCATAATGTTTTCAACAACATAAGACGTTAATTTTATCCTTATTTAAAAAGTAAAATTTAAAAAACTTAAGACAAAAATTTAAATATCTTTTGAAATTATGAATATGGCAGCGATGCTTAGTTTTGCTTATTATGCTTACTTAAGAAGTAACATTTCAAGAAACATCAGGCATTAATAGTGGCATGAGAGAGACTGGATCGAATCTTTATGAAAAATTCTGCTGAAGAAAATGCTCGTTCGGTTATGCAGCTTGTAGGCTTGATGGTCTTCAATGCATCATATAATTGATCTAGATTTACCTTACCATATGTAATCGGAAACTATAAAAAAATCAAATAGGGGCCTACCCTAGGAATCTATTATTTCCTATAGGACTTAATACATTTCATATGGGATATTTTCTGCTGGGGTGCCATGTTCATTTAAATAAAAGGATGTAGAATAGACCTAGGCTAGCACATCAAGGGTTAGGCCTACTGCTTCCAAAATGTAGATGTCATGAAATGCAAATATAACAAAAACCCCTAGTTAAAGTTCACATAGTGTAAATATCTAGGGCCTACACATTAAAAACAATTGAAAATATCTGGCGGTATTAATATTTATTAGAGCTAGCCTACTTAGAATCAACCAGTAAATTAATGTGTAACAACATAATGTTGTGAAGTTTATGAACTTTTGCGGTGTTTTATAAAATAATTATTTTTATCAAAACATAGTACAATGAGTATGAAATATATTACCAGTGATTTACTAGTCAATCCATACATAGCACTTTATTCTCAAAGAACAACACATAGCACACACAGCACGACTAAACATGGTCCTAATTCATCTTTTAAACTAAAACATTTTCTATCAGAATTCGCAATTAATTTCTTTTGTAAATATGAAAGAAAATTGTTTATTGATTGTAAACTTAAATAATAATAAAGTTACATTAAATTACCAATAAGAAAGTATTGGTAAATACGCCGTAATTTAATTTATTGATAAATTGCCAGTAATTTTTAGCATTTGCGACCCCTAGTGGGGGCTCATTTAGGATGTTGTTCCATAGTGGTGTATTCAAGTATTGTTGGATGAAGGTAGTGTGGATATTTAAGTTGTGGTTTGGTAAGGGGGGAAGGGGTTATGGTAGAGGCATTGGAAGTGTACTGAGATGGTGGAGACTTTGCTGTCAGATGGTGACTGGGGTGGGCACAGTCCAATGCTCTGTTGGTATTGGGTTCTAATCATGTCTAGGTGTATTTTGATTGGGAGTATTTTGTTTGTTTGTAGTTGTGGGGTGGGTGTACTGCATGTACATCCTGTGATTGTTCTGTGTGGTTTGGAATTTGTTCATGTGAGATTTGGTTGTAGTTATGCGCCATAAAGTTGGTGCCGATGAATTTTTGGTATATTGGTAAGTCTCTGTTGTCCAAATCTATTGTTTGATAGTGCTTTGAGGGTGTAGTGAATTCCACTGGTTACTCAGCACAACCCTCTACATAAGCCCCAACTTGATCCAAAGATCTTGGTCGGTAAATCTGCCACTTATCCTCTGGGCACCACCTTCATATTCTGGCATGAAGGCAACCACATGAGTCAATACTTGAGTTCCTAATTTCTTCCAGGTTCCTAATATTAGATAGAGAAAAGAATAGGAATCCTTAAAATTACATTTAATGATAAAAAAACCTTGGGTATTTTCCCTAATACACATATACAATTCCAATTATTTACATTTAGGAACCAGAGCAATAAGATATACATTTCAATTTTGATCCACACACTAGGGACCAGAATAGACAAAGGTGAAGTCAGGAGGGATTGCAACTGTTTAGTAACTACTAATCATGTATAGAAAAATCAGGCGAGTGTGTGAGATCATAACCTAGACAGTAAACATTTCTCTTGATAAATGCAAAAGAAACACCATAACTACTGCAAAGTTCTGCCCTTCAACAAAAATACTGCTAAGATTCCACATTACTCTTGCAATGGTACAGTAAAAGCAATTTATATAGTTATTTTTTTTTTATTTTACAGTAGAATCACTAGTTATTAAACTAGTCACAAGACTGGTTTCAAGAATAAGATGAGTGCAAATAAGTTATGTAATCTGGCTTATTGAGGTCACTTGCCAAACTTCAGGATACTTTTTTCCTCAATCAGAATCAATTGTACCTAAGAAAATTGACACTATACAGGTTCCCTACACTTATTATAACAATGACAAGAGGTAGCACTTTGATGCCACTTTCAAATTTTCCAATCAGTGAAAGTGACGAGCGTTACTAAAGTTTCCTCGGGCTAAACTTTGATTGCCCTAAAAAACAGAAATGAAAAATAATTTGCTTCTATCTTTACATAAACTAACCTATTGGCAGAACACCTAATGAAGCAATATATACAAGTATAATAAAAATTAATCAGCGTCACTCAAGATGCACAGAACAATAAAAAAAAAGAATTGTGCAAAGCATAATGAGTTACCTGAGAGGGCCTAGTTGGAAATAAGTGCAGCCAAAAAAGGCAAGAGACTAGGAAAGGCATTAAATTCTGCAAGGTTGCACACACAACAGGACATCCTGAAACAGAAGGTTACAATTAACGTCATGAGAAATTGAAGGAGGGCGGTAGACATAAGGACCCCCCCCCCCATTGGCCATTTCAAGGGCATTTATTTTCTTTGTGGCCTCGTTTGTTGTGTGAATTCTAAATGTCACGTGTGTAGTTCTATGTGCTGCATAAATACATAAATAAGGGGTGCAGCGATTTGCCATCCTGGCCGCCGTGCTGACGGGATCCAGCGCTCTGTCTGGCCCCAGCTTAGCCTCTCTTCCTACCTTCAGATAGCCTGTATTTCTCCCCTACTTCATCGCTTGTCATACAACCTCTCCCACAACTTTCTCTGGTCAGCCTCTAATTTCACAGTCTAGATGCTGACCTTCTTCTCAGCCAACCATCCCGGATCGGGCTGAGGGTGAAGGGGGCAACGTTCCCTAACTCCTGAGCTCCGGTTCGGGATGTTTTTTTTTAACAACCTGCTTCATCCCAACCCATACCTTCCTCACATCCCTTTTCTTTCGCTCTTCACACTTTATCAATTTTACGCCACATTTAAGGTGGAGCCATCATGCCGATGGACTGCCAGGCCACCAGGCAGGCGGGGGGGGGGGGGGGGCCCTGAATGGCGGCACCTGGCTCTGCCAGGCCTGTAAGCACCTCTTGCAGTGCGGGCAACTGCGAGAGGTGATGAGCTATTGCGTCCCATGAAAAAAATAGGGTCACCATGCCCATGTATGAATAATAAAAAAAAAACAACCCTCAACTTGCCCTGTTTCATCGATGGAGCCACCCTCAGGCAGCTCCATGAAAAAAATGGAGGTCTCACCCCCTGTGCTTGCGCAGGGGACCCTCCATATTTCTTTAACCGGAGAGGAGGCTTACTCCTCTCCTACACCTATGGGTGTAGGGGACTCCCCCCTCACCCCCTTATCTGGAGGTGCTTTCGGGCACCTCCCTGCTTTCAGCGGCAGTCCCTCCTTTTCTTTCCAAGGGGACTGCCAAGAAAGCCAGCAGGTAGCCCATAGCCAACCACTCCCCATCGAGGCGGCTCGGTAGGGCAAACCCCCTTAAGGGGGAGAGGGAAGCCAGGCCCCTTCGGTCGCTTCCCTCAAAAGACCTGCTGGCAAGAATATTAAACCTTGCCGGGGTCAAGGCCAGTGCCTCCCCACACAAGACTGGTGACGCTGGCAAGGGGAACTGTGATGTCCTGGGAGGGGATGGCCAACTGGAGGCCCCTCCTGTGATAGACATGGTCCTTGAGGAAACCCAGCCTCAGACAGTAGGGCCTTCCATGGGGAGAATCCGGGCTCGGCGCCAAGCACCGAACCCAAATCCGCCCCTATGCAAGGTCCTCCTCAAACGGCTGGGGTCTCCAAGGCAGTACAAGGAGGGGAGGGATCTCCTCCAACCAGTGCCCCTGCAACCACCAGGACCTTCTCCATTTCGGAGAAGGACCTGGCTGAGGCTGGTCCATCTGGCCTAGGGGCTTCTGCCGGCAGAGGTGAGAAACGGGTTCATTCCCCGCTCTCCTCTCCTAAAAAGAAGAAGAAAAAGACTAAAAAGACTCTGGACTCCTCTCCATCCACAGGGGGCTATGGGGACGAATGGGTCTGCGGCCACTTTGGCCTCTTCCCTATGTGTGATCATGCATTTTTACTTTTTGTAGTCTTAATTTTGTTTTTGTGTATGGTTTTTGATTCCCTTTTATTTGATATTTGTCTATACATCTTGAACGTAGTCTAAGAATAGTGATCAATTTTAGCATCTAGGCCCTTGATGGCATTTGCTAGGTGAGCCTCTTTAGAATAAAAAAAAAAATGTCTTCCTCGGCCATTGAGCCCTCTCCGGGCAAGTTCTCTTTTATAATGTGCTGGAAAACAATATAGGTATTCTTCCTGGCCTACATACAGGTTTCTTTTTATTATAGTTTTCATTATATATAATAATGAGCTATTATTGCTATATTTATAACTTTTTCATTTTTTTAGGTTTATAGGTTTAAATATTGTATTAAACTAGAGAAAAGTACTTTGCTGGTGCATAGATTGGAGGACAACTAGATGCCAAAGAATCATTGGGTAAATTAGGAATAGGATCAATTTCTAAATCAGATTTCACAAATGTCCCACAAAGCTCTATTATGTATTATAATTCCATTTAATCATTCCAACACCGTATAATAAATACCCCCTAATTCTATGCCTTTTGTATTAACCATCTACTACTACTTTAGTCTCTCTTATTTTCAGAAAACTTAAATTTGAGTAGGAAAATTAAAAAATATAATTAATTTATTTTTTATTAAATTTAAAAATAATGAGGAAGATATTTGTTGGGGGAATTGACTATACAACGACAGATGAAACACTTAAGTCACATTTTTCACAATATGGTGAGGTGGTTGATGCTGTTGTTATGAAAGATCCAGCCTCAAATAGGTAAGGTGAAAAAAGGTTCATGAATTCTTTTCTTATTTAAACCAACTTTTAATTCTGTAATAAATTTATTTACAGGATTTTAAATGTTGTAAAAATTTTGCTCTGAACTTAAATAGTTTATAAGAGCTTTATATAATTTTGGGACCATGAAAATAAATGTAGGGCTTTAATTCATTAAAAATTAACATATAAAAATATCATAGTGGGGGAATATAATATCAAGGATCTTTTTGTACTTTCATTTAAGTGGATTTGTAAGATTTTTTCATTAATAATAATGCTGTTTTGTATACTTTATCTGGCATTTTTTAATTATAATTTATTCTTCTTAGTAAAATTAAATTTGGAATCATTTACAATAAAGAAAGGTTGAGAAGTTTCAATTTCATATATTTGTTAACAATTATAAATATTCTTATAGTTAACAAATTGCTAATATTTAGCGATACAAGATATCTCATAGTAGCCTTACTGTTAAATATAGGGCAGTTTTGAAGGGCATATAAGACTGTTATACACTATCTGATAACCTATTGAAATTTTGCCATCGTTGAGTTTTGTCTGGTTGGAAAATGCTATCTTCAAGTTCTTCCTTCGTAGACATCACTGCCACAGTGTTTTTAATTTTAGAAAGCCTATGATACTGTGTAGTGATACAGTATCATTGGGACCTTCCACACAATTGGGGCACAGGGACACCTCCCAATTTTTATATTTGAATACCTGTGCAAAGGGTAGTGTCCTCAGTGTTGCACTCTCTGCCTAGAGCATTACCAGTATCACACTGTTCTCAGAAGATGTTTTTGCTACACTACATAGATGACCTTTCAACCTTTTTGGTGCGGCCCAGATACCAACTGAATTCCAACTCATGAGAGGCCAAAATGCATAGATTTCAGTTTTCCATGGCCAAGACTAAGGTAGTGCATTTCTGCTGCCATCCATGTCTACCACAACCAAGACTTGTTCTTAAACAGTACTTTCCAGAATATGGCGCCTGGAAAAAACAAAAAACATGGTAATTTATTTATACATAAAATAACCAAAAAACAAAACAAACCCATTCCCATTAACACACACACATTCTTACAGAAGGAGGGAGAGTGTATTAGGAAAAAGGGTGGGAGAATGGCCCCTTATACACACACTCACATTCGCTCCACCACAGAAGGAATTATGAATCAATATTCTATTTTGTGAAGGAATCGGAATTGTAACTTATAAGTGGAATCGGACTCTGAATAAAAAAATTGGGGGGAATCGTCCCATCTCTAGTTGAGATTATCTTTTGTGGGTGACTTGCGGGGAGATGTAGGAATGAGGGCGACAAAGAGTCCACAAGCACTGTGCTACCAGACCAGTATTTGATCTTCCTCATGCTGACTAGGTAGCAGGAATTAAGGCAGGCCTCTGGGCTGATTGACAAAGAAGATAGAGGATGGGAACTTAAAGTTGAGTGCCAGTGTTCTGCGACTGTTCTCATGGACCAACGCCACCCCAAATTCTGCAATGGCTTCAGGTCGCTTTCTGTTGTCTTCATATTGGTCACACTCACAGAATGCACCACTCATTGATGGAGTGCTCACCTGCAATGACTGAGTTGTCTCCTGGACTGTTCTGCACATTCTTGTTGAATGTCCCAGTCTGGGTGATCTCTACAATTCAAGTCTCAACCAGTCTCATATGCTGCTAGTGATCAGTATTTATTAGAAACTTTACCCCGCATACAAAGGGTCTGATCACTTTCAAACAATATTTTATGGTTGCTAGTTCTCTTTCAACTATTAATTACTTTCATTTTGCTGCATTCAAAGCCTTAGACACATACCCAATTATCCAACTTATATACTAAATGTAGTGGGGCTAATTCATACAATAGCCACTTAATCTGTATACATCTCCAACATCTTCATTCTCTATAGAATCTGTTTGGATCCCACATTAAACTGTTTCTTAATGGGGTGCACCTGGAAGTGGTTGAATCGCACCATTTCCTTGGTCTTGTATTTGACTGACTCCTCACCTGAGAGGCTGATATTCGCAGTCTTAGGGTCTCTTGTATGCGCGCCATGGATATTCATTCCATGACGTTCAGCACTTGGGGTGCTGATAGGGCTACTGCCTTAGTTTTTTATTGATCCTTTGTCCGTTCGAAGCTCGACTATGAATGTGAGTTTTATGCATCCGCAGCCGAACTTCTATTGCGGAAGGTGGACTCGATACACCACACTGGCCTTCGCTTGGTGACCGGTGCCTTCCGCACTTCCCCTATTGAGAGCTTGCTTGTCATTGCTGGAGAGATGCCATTATCTATGCTCCTTGCACAGTGCATTACTCGCCTGTACGCACGAGCGCAGCATCTCCCTTTGTCACCAACAGCTCTCGAAGTATCTGCCGCTGATCTCGACGGTGCCTATGCTGCCGAGAGATGCAAGTCATACCCTAAGCCCTTTGGGTTTAGCGCTAGGAACCTCCTTCGAGAGGTAGATATAGCTGTTGTGTGCCGATGAGGGAGCCAAAGATTCCACAAGGACTCTGCGACTGGACCAGTGTTTCGCTCTTCCTCATACCGACTGATGACATGGCAGGAATACGGGTAGCTCTTCGGGCTGCTTGGCAAAGAAGATGGGAGACAGTCAAAGGGAACGTAAAGTTGCGTTCCATTGCACCATGACTGTTCCCATGGACCTACCCCCCAATGCCGCAAGGCTTCAGGTTGCTTTCTGTCATCTCTGAATTGGACACACTCGTGGGACGCACTGCCATTTGATGGAGCTCTCACCTGCGTCCTACTGTGAAGACTGTGTTGTTCCCCAGACTGTTCGGCACATTCTTGTTGAATGTCCCAGTCTGGGCGATCTCCACACACATTAGCTGTCCCTGTACCGGGATGGGCAGGGTCTCTACCGCCTGTCCCTTGTACTCAGAACGGATTTGTGCACACTGACCTGTGGACTTTTAGACTTTTTGAAGGAGGTCGGCCTTCTCCACTTTATTTAAATAGTTGTGTTTTCTTATTTTAGTAGGTCTATGTTCCTGCACCGGGGGCCTTTCCCCGACACTGGAGCTTGCTTCCTGCTTATTAATTTATTTTTTTTATTTTATTTCTATTGATTTTTTTTTATTTTTTTAGCATCCTCTTTTAAATATGCCTAATTTTTGGCAATGTTGAATATGGCAACTAATGCCCAAGTAGGCAGTCGCCAGATGAGCTCTTAAAAAAACCCTCCCCAAAACAACCACATTAAGTTGCAGGTCCTCAATGAGAAATACAATGCATCTTAAATGAGTGTAGATTGGTGCTAAAATACCTACTAATTTTATAATCTGGGTGTCATGGTATGACATTATATTACATCAATACCATATTATATCTATGGGGGAGGGACCAATAACTTAAAGGCGAACCGAAAAGGGACGGAACACCACTAGTTTAAATGGGCTTAGTAGCGAGAAAGAGTGCAATGAGGTCAGGTAAATTATGGGCAATGGCAAAGCTCAAGGTTATTTTAAGAGGCATGTACAAAAATATAATTTTATTTACATAAAAATAATGAGAGAATTGACGGGCAAAATGACATCGGATGAATGAGGGGGGGGGGGGATGTGATTGTAGTTATGAATCAGACTATGAAGTTGAAATTAATGTGTTATGGGAGGAGACTATTCAAATGGGGGAATAAACGCAAATGGGTTACTGAAGGGGGAGAGGGGTTGGCTTACGGAGGATTCTGAGTGAGATGTCAGGGTAAGACCGCTCGAAGCTTCTGAGCGGGATGTTAAAGTGATGACGGTTCTCCAAAAAAAGGGGGGGGGAGTAATGTCTGGTCCAGGGGAGAGTATTTCGGCCACCCAAAAATGAGTGGCGAATGAGGAGGGCTTTGACAGGAGTTGACGAGGGAAGTCGGAAAAATCACTCGGTAGTGATCGTTAAATGGAATTACCTCACTGGCTGGGGCTAATTCCAATACACAAAAATAGTTCAGCTGTCACTTTGCTTTGTTGTTAGCACCTGACTTGGAACTAGGGGAATTTTCTTGGGGTCCGGGCGAGACTTCTCAACTCTTTCTCTCATGGGAGTCGAGCACTATTTATGTCCGAGGCTCTCCCTGTGTGTGTGGGGTTGGGGGGGTGCTCGCGAGAAACAGTTCTACTCTCGAATGGCCTTGAATCTTCTTGCAGAGGCTATTCTAGCCCGTGTAAAGGTGAATCATGGTGGACGCGGTTCGAGGCTACCGCTTTTGGAAGGGCGGGGGGGTTAGGCTTACCAATTTTGGCCTAACAGAGCCTTCTACAGTGCATGGAAGTTCCATTCTAAACAAAAGATTCCACGTGGAATTTCCTCACACTGGGTATGCTAATTTTATATCTTCACCTGCAGCCTCTTTCAATTTTTCCTGCTAAATGCTTCATTCATACTATCCATCGCTCTAATTGCCATACTCTCTTTCTTTTCCATCCTTTCCTTCAATGGCTTACTGAATCCATAGTAATTCTTAATCAATTTTCCTGAGAATTTAATCAACTCTAGGAAGGACTTTAATTGATTTATTGTGACAGATTTCAGAAATATTCCTACCTTTTCTACAAACCTTTCACTTTTGATGGAGAAATTAGTAAATGTTAGACTAGTTTTTTTTTCCTGGACAATGGAGGTCACCTGGCTTCTGCAAGTTCCACTCCATGTTGGATGCTCTGCTCCGACTGGAAAATGCCATGTGTGAGGCCTTCCTTTGTACACATTACTATGCAGGGTGTTTTTTTTATCTGGAGAAGGCATATGATACCGGCCGCATGGTGATGCAGTACCATATAGACACTCCACATGATGGGGGTGAGGGGATTCCTCCCAATCTTTATCTCAGAGCTTTGAGAGATGGTCAATTCTGCGTACAGGTGCATTCTCTCTGGCCCAATTGAGCAGGAAGAGGCGGGGGTCCCGCAGGGAAGTGTCCTCAGTGTCGCACTCTTTGCCCTGGGCATCAACAGTATCACCTCAGTGCAGCTGGAAGATGTTTTTGCTCTGCTCTATGTGGATTACCTTTCATTTTCTTTTGGTGCAGACCAGATGCCAACTCTGGAGCATTTCTGTCACCAACCACAGCTCTACCCGTCCCGGACTTGTTCCTAAAGAGGGTTTCCCTGGAAGTAGATTCACACTGTTTCCTTGGTCTTGTTTTCACCAAATGCCTCATCTGGGAAGCTCATATTCACAGTTTTAGGGTCTGTTGTACCTGTGCCATGGACATTCTTTGTTCTGTGATATTCAGCACCCGGGGTGCCTGGTTCAGAGACCGGATTGTGATTTATAGCGACCTGCAAAGTGCCTTGAGTGCTCTTGGGGCATTGAAATCTTCACCACCCCTGGTTTGCTATATCTGTGACTGCATGGTTGCCACGAACTGTGTGAATGTTGAGATTAGAGATGGGACGATTAGTCGGAATTGTAAGAATCCTTCATTTGGGGGAATCAGCATCAGAATCGCTAAAAATAATTCAGTTTTCTGATTCCAAAAATGATTCCTTCAAGATTTCAGTACAGACACTCTTTCAACAGTTTTTTAAAGTTTTAAATTTTCTTTCCTACTTGCCAAATAGCTGAATCAAAATTTTAAACATTGTTTATTTCCCATTGGTGTCAATCATGTATCTACTCATCTGTCCTATTATTCAGTGAAATTATAACATTAATAAGTTATTTACTAATAGATTTAGATTAATCGACAAGAATGCATCACTATTTAATATCAATTAATATTGAAGATCTGACTATATAAGAAAAGTATTTTATGATTAATTGTTTGTATGCTTGAAAGGAAGGCCTGCTTAGGGCTCAAACATCATTTAGAACAGCTGATGCAATTCTAAAATTTTAGAGCTTTGTTCACTGAGCAACCCTGAGCAAGCTTTCATGTCACACATATAAACACTTAAACATAAAATAGTTTTCTTATACAGCCCTGTTGTTCAGTTGACTAACAGCCACTGTAGATGTATGTTATGCTTCGCACACTTCCCACTCCCAGCCTATGTTAATGTTGAGTAACAATATCATAATAGCTGAATATTAATAGTATTTAATACATTAGTCCTTATTAGTTGACATTATCGAATTAGTCTGATTTGAATTACAATTTCCACATAAACTGTGCATTGTTAGCTATCAAAGATCTAAATTCACTTGGTTATGACGACTGATGATACCAAACTTCCAGCACAAGGCACTGTATCAGAAGATTAGTTGTTAGCAGATACTAGGTATGTAAACTTAGGCACAATGTTCATCATGCATTTATTTGTTTACTATATTTTATTTAGTTTATGTAACAACTAACTTTATTAATTATTATTGAAGTATAGAGTATTATTATTACATGGAAGTGTAGTGGGCAGAAAATCTAGACTAACCCCCAATCGATCCAACCCGCTTCCTACACTAATCCGGATGTGAGAAATTGAAGGAGATTGAAACGGATTGTATATACAGTCCCTTTACTTACAAAAAAAAAAATGTACAATGATAATTACAATGGAGAGGGGTGATATATTAGAGATCTCTTTCCTATTCACACACAAAAATATAGCTAAATTTCCTTTATACCCGCAATAAAAAAAATAAACAAATCCTACTTACAAATCCTATTAATTTATCCTAAGAAACATTCCAAAAAATCAACAGTTCCCCCCAAAAATCCGGACTATAACAGTCAATATATAGTTTACAAAAAAAGAGAAGGCCTCATGTGGTACAAAGAGGGGGGGGGGGGACGTCCAGCCACCTACCACTCGAGCGAGCAAAATGCCTATGTCTTCCAAACACTTGGTGCCTCTGCGCTTGATGGAAGATAAGTGATCTTATCACTCTTGCATGGCTATTCTAAGCCCTCTTTCATTAACAATACTAATAGGGCTCTTCGTTAAATTTACTTAAGACAAAATAATATTTTGTTTGCTATATAAAGATGTGCTAGACTAAGTCCTTTCCAGAATATGGCACCTGGAAAAACAAAAAACATGGTAATTTATTTATACATAAAATAACCAAAAAACAAAACAAACCCATTCCCATTAACACACACACATTCTTACAGAAGGAGGGAGAGTGTATTAGGAAAAAGGGTGGGAGAATGGCCCCTTATACACAGACTCACATTTGCTCCACCACAGAAGGAATTATGAATCAATATTCTATTTTGTGAAGGAATCGGAATTGTAACTTATAAGTGGAATCAGACTCTGAATCACAAAATTTGGGGGAATCGTCCCATCTCTAGTTGAGATTATCTTTTGTGGGTGACTTGCGGGGAGATGTAGGAATGAGGGCGACAAAGAGTCCACAAGCACTGTGCTACCAGACCAGTATTTGACTCTTCCTCACGCTGACTAGGTAGCAGGAATTAAGGCAGGCCTCTGGGCTGATTGACAAAGAAGATAGAGGATGGGAACTTAAAGTTGAGTGCCAGTGCTCTGCGACTGTTCTCATGGACCAACGCCACCCCAAATTCTGCGATGGCTTCAGGTCGCTTTCTGTTGTCTTCATATTGGTCACACTCTCAGAATGCACCACTCATTGATGGAGTGCTCACCTGCAATGACTGAGTTGTCTCCCAGACTGTTCTGCACATTTTTGTTGAATGTCCCAGTCTGGGTGATCTTGGCTCATGTAGCCCATCATGTATTGGGACGAGCAGAAGCACTACCACTTGTTCCTTGTAGTTGAGATGTGTTCATGTACACAGACCTGTAAACTATCTGACTTTTTGGAGGAGGTTGGCCCCCTGTATCCATCTTATTCGACTATCTTTGTTATATGTTGCTTGTTCCTGGGCCAGGGGGAGGTGGACCTCCCCCTGATGCTGGAGCATACTTGCTTCTTCTTCTTGCTTTTTGCTTGTTTCTTTGTCTTTGTATCTTTGTTATTTGGGTTTATTTATTTTTTTAATCTAGCCCAGTTTTAGGCTGTAGTGTGATTTACAGTGCCTTTTACCCTAGTAGGCAATCACCGGATGTGCTCTTAAAAAAATAGTTATCATTCAGCTTATTTGTTGCCTCTGATGTCTAGTCCTCCATTGATTTGTTTTCCTAAATTTCCCTCAGGTGATTTTTTAATTTTTTTCCCGCTATTTTGCCTTTATTTTACAGGTCAAGAGGATTTGGATTTGTCACATTTGTTTGCTCAGATCATGTGGATGCAGCTCAAAAGGCAAGACCCCATAAGATTGATGGTCGACTAGTTGAAACAAAACGAGCTGTACCCAGGCCTGATGGAAACAGCAGCTCAATTATACCCACAACGAATCACCCTGATGCCACTCATACTCGAATATTCATTGGTGGACTCCGGCAAGTAGGTGATAGAACTGCTATCAATCATATCAAGCTGTGTCAACAGCCAAGATGCTTAAATATTTTTTACTTTCCATCAAAATCAATCATTAAAATAAACCAATAATTATAAATACAAACGTTATTTAATGAAATAATGACATAATTCCTTGTCTTCAATTGAGTGCAAAAAGAGAGAATAGTATTTTTCCTAGTTTATTTGGATAATATGCCGACATTTGACTACTTTTTAAGTGTTCTTCTTTCCCTTAATCTTCAGAACAATGAATTTATTTACTTTTCACATTTTAAATATCTCTCATTATTAATCTCAGTAAATTAAATTTCGGTTGAGGTCTCCTGACCAGACAATGAAACCAACATAAACCTTTAATTAGTAACCATCTTATGTATAGCAGTGAAAAATTAATGTGGTTTTCAGTACCAATATCAATTGATTTGCTAATCCTAGTTTTGTTAAATGTAATTAAGTTTATTGATATCTTCCAGACTTCAATCAATATCTTTCAGTTTCCCACAAATTTGGGGTTGCTCACTTTAATGCCACTAAAACTCCCCCCCCCCCGCCCCGCATTTTATGTCCTAAGCACAAAGCCACTTATCATTTTGTTGATACCAAAGGGCCCTCATAGTGATGTGGTGTATTGTATTGTAGCATTTTATCCAGACAAGCCCCAAGCATACCCCATCACAAACCGCCTCCATCTATATCATACATAATATCATCCACTTCCTCCTCAGTTAGCCATTTCTCTGTCAAACATTCACATAATCAACCCATACTTTATAGGATCTTCGAACCATTCTCATATTCTGACACTCTTGTAGATTCTCTTTGCAAGTCTATTTTTATTCATTCTTATATGCCCATACCATCTCATCAGAACATTTTCACTCAACCAGATTCACACCTTTCTTGACACCATACACCTCTTGCCAAGTCATTCCCCATTCTGGCACAACAAGCATCCCTCTCCTTCCATATCATATTCTGACTCCTTGTCCCCAAAATGGCACCAGCATACTCTTATGCAGCTTCTTGCCACATTCCACACTGAAATTCTTTTAACATTCACTAACATTCATCGTCCCAGAGACTTTCCTACCCTTTAAAATTTTGTACAGAGCAATCTGCTTCATCTGTGCCACTATTATTTACAACTCCATTCTCACACCCAAATACCATTACTTTACTCCTCTCTGCATTCATTTTTCAACCTCTCCTCTCACACACTGCCAAAGGCTTTTATTAACATTCCCAAATATCTCTCACTCTAGGCCACCACCACCAGGTCATCACCATTTCCCAACATATTTAGAACCTTTTCATCATCAATCTCTCACCTTTTTCCCTCATTCTCATATGTACTTCTCTCAGTACTCCATCCATAAAGGTATTAAATAGCCATGTTAACATCACACAACCTTGTCTTACCTACCCATGTATGTGAAACCATTCACTCCAGCTATCTTTCACATTAATGCATGCCTTACTTCCAATGAAAATACTTTTCACAACATCCAATAGTTTACCACTTTAATCCTTGCATTCTTAGCACCTGCCTTAATACTTCTCTATCTACATCATAAGTTTTCTCCAGATCTATGATATGAACTCATCATAAATTTTATGTCTCCTGTCCTTCATTTTTTCAGCTGTTTTATTGCAAATACTTGATTCACATCTTCCCTTACTCTACCCCACACACCCCTTGTTCACCCTCTATCAATTCCACAGTTATCCTTCTCATACAGTGAATTAGAATTTGTCTATAATTTAGCTATAATACTTAGCACACTTATCCCCCCCCGACCCTCCTTAATTCTAACATTCACCTCTCTCTTTTATAGTTGGAGTTGAATGTGTTTGTATTTTGTTGTTGAGGATGTGTCTGTGTACTTTGTCAAAGGTTTTGCTTATGTTGATTGTTGCCATTACTCTCCTTATTGGAGGTGTGGGCTAGTCGAAGCCTTGTATGAGTTGACCGATGTTGATAAGTACAGTGGTTGAGTGTAACAGGCTGAAACTGTGTTGGGAGGCATCTACTGGGATGTGTTTATTTTGCTTAGTACTAGTTGTCCCATGATTTTGGAAGGTGTTCAGAGTAGAGATATTGGGTGGTGTAATGTAGGCTCAGTGGGTGATTTTTGTGGCTTGAGGATGGGTATGATGTGAGCAGATTTCCAGATATTTTTAATTGAGTTATGAGAGATAGTGGTTGAAGATTTGTGTGAGGGTGTCACTGCCTCTTGACCAAGGTTTTTTAAGTGAATGCTTGATAGGTTTTCAGGTCCAGAGGTGGAGGAGAATTTTTCCTAGTGTATATCCTGGGATAGACAAAGGGCAATATTTTATATTAAGGATACTTTCCAATGTTGCAAAAATACTACAATTAAAACAGATGCTAACACTGAGTCATTATAGCTATATGTTAAGGAGGGGAAAGATAAACTTGTTTTAGGATTATTATATAGACCACTTAATCCCAGGAAGGAAGCTTTGTGTCCTCTATGGCAGGAGATAGAAATATTTGTGTATATAATGGGTGATTTTAATTACAGAAATATAAACTGGGAAGCTCTTGTAGGTGATCAGGAGGTTGAGGAATTTTTTTTTAATATGGTGCAGGATAATTTTCTTCAACAGGTTATAAATCAACCCAATACAGGTAGTAATATATTAGATTTATTTCAAATAAACAGGTAAGTGGTTATTAGCAATAGATATTTGGGAAATAGTAACCATTGCAAAATTAGATTTAAATTAAAATGCAACAGGGTTCTCACTACAGTAAGTGAGGTTAAAATGCGAGACTTTAGGTTCAAGTGGATTATAGTGGTCTGAGGAAGCACCTGGAGACTGTTGTTTGGGGACTAATAAGTGAGGTTAGGTCAGGAAATATGAGGTCAATGGTAGCAGTTGTCGGGGAGATAATCCTCAGGTAGAGAGGAATTGAGTAGAGTAGGAATATGAGAGAATGATTAGGCAGTTAATTATGGACCGAATATGAATATTCCATTTAGAGAAATTAGAACCAAGGCTGCTGACCCTAAATGGGTGTCAGATAAAATTAAAACATATCAGCATTAATTGGGGCATGTATAGGAAAATAAAAAAATACAGTGTCAATTGTAGGGGAGATACAATAAGATAACTTGAGACATTAGAAAGTTTTTATTAATGTAGTAAAAATAATTTTTAAGATTAAAGTGGCAAATAAGGCTAAGGAAAATCCCAAGAGTTTCTTTCACTTATATACCAAAGATAATCTAATAGTACCAGAGAGTACCTTGATCTTCAAGGGTAATGGGGAGGAAAATTAGGAGATATTTTAATCACCAAGGAAAGTCTCAAAAGAAGTAGAATTAAATCTAGTAAAATTCCAGGCCCGAAAAGATTTTGCCTAGGAGTTTGAAGGCATGCAAAGATGTTTTAAGTGAGCCTTTAGCATTCATATTTAGAAAATTGGTAGAGACTGGTTAGCATTCATATTTATAAAATTGGTAGAGACTGGTATTGTACCCAGAGCTCGGAAAAAGCTAATGCGATACCTATCTTTAAGGAGGAGGATACAATAATTGTATAATTACTGACTAATGAGTTTGATTGACATCAGTGATAGGAAAAATGCTGGAATCTCTAATAGCAAAATTTATTAAGGATCACTTAAGCATAAGTTGATTAAGGAATTTCAAGACAGTTTTATGAAGGCAAATTCTGTGTACAAAACCCTTATAGCCCTCCCAGAGTATAAGGGTTTCATGACCCCCACCATCACAGGATTGGAGCCTGCCAGAAGGATGCGATATTTACACCAGCATGATGGCCTGGAGGTAGTCAATGACATCTATTGTAGTGATCACTTTCCCATTTAAATGTCATTTTATGGACTGCTTTTCCCTTGAGAGACCCCACTGGAGGTGCTTGGTGCCAGTGCTCTGCATTTCAGGAAATGCTGATTTCACTGTCCCAGTCTAGGAGTATAGGTTGGTGGATAAGGCATTGAGTTCTTCTCCGGTAACTCATTTCCCTGGGCATGGCTACTATTCCTAGAACATCTGACCATTTTGCATGCCCACCACTTCTGAGGTGGTCAGCCAAGTGTGAGATTTCTCTCAAACAGAAGTGTTATGCCTAGATATGCTATAATCCCCACTCTAATGATTTCACTGCCGTTGGATTTTGTTATGCTAGGGCTAGGTTCTGAGATGTTTTGAAGCATATTCGCCGCTCTTTGTGCGGGCATAAGTATCTTCACTTAACAGGAAAGCCCCCTCTAGCAGAGGTGTGGAAGCGAGTCAAAAAGATTTGGTGTAAGTTCTTTCAGGATGCCCATTCCATTCTCCAGGAGAGTAGGACTGCAAATGAGGACCCTGCAAAATGGCCTAGTCTTTCACAATCTCTTTCTCTGCATTCTCTAGGTGAAATGCTGCTCTGCCAGCATTCAATGCACGTTGTGATATCGCTGAAGGCCACCGACTGGACTTCACCTCTAGAGGCAGAGGACCCTTCAACAACATGTTTACATTGAGTGAGTTGCATTCCACTCTTGCTTTGTGCATGAACACTGCCCCTGGTCAGGATGATGTCCTGTATGCTGTGCTTAGACACCTAGGTGAGCGAGTCATGGTCTTTCTGTGAGATTGGTTCAACAGGATCTGGTTATAGGGTATCCTCCCAGATTCCTGGCGAATGGCTACTGTTCCCACTTTTCACAAACTGGGGAGAAATCACTCTACCCAGGCTAGCCTTTTTCCTGGACAGCGGAGGCCACCTGTCTTCCACTCACTCTGTGTGTGTGTGTGTGTAGTGAATTATGCCTCCTGTATGCTCGAGGTGGGTGCCTCTCTCTTGCCAAGGCTCGCACTGCATCCACAGCCGATCTCAATGGTGCCTATACCGCTTTTAGACACCAGTTCTGCCTAGGATGCCACGCTGGAACCTACCACCTTTGACTATTTGTCACCATGCTTCTGCTCCCAAAGCTTCCACAGGGCCTGGAGTATGCATTCAGTCATTTTGGAGGACATTTTGTGTCACTCTGGATCCATGCCAATTTATACGCATGGCTCTGAGTCCAAGGAGGTGGTCAATTTCCACGGTGTATACCCTCACTTTGAACTCAGCTGGGCTCCACCAGGTATTGCATCTATGTTCATGGCCTAACTTTTACAATACTCTGCTTGGTAGAAGATAGAATGCGCCATGCCCAGTTCAGAGACCAGATTGTGATCTATAGCGACTCACAAAATGCCTTGAGTGCTAAATCTCTTCACCACCTGGTTCATAGTATCCATGATGCCATGGTTGATACGAGCCAGGTGGATGTCAAGATTATTTCCTGCTGGGCTCCTGGACATGTGGGAATTGCAGGGAATGTGGGTACCAAAGAGTCTGTGAGGACTACATGGCAGGAATCAGGGCAGCATTCTGAGCTGCTTGGCCAAGAAGATGGGAGACAGCCAAGGGGAACTTAAAGTCGCATGGAATTGTGCCATGACTGTTCCCATGGACCTACTCCCCAATACCACAACTGCTTCAGGTCATTTTCTGTCATCTTCAAATTGGGCATACACACATCATGCAACCGCCATTTGATAGAGCGCTCGCTTGCACCTTATTGTGAAAAGTGCATTGTCTGACACACTTCAGCACATTCTTGTTGAATGTCCTAGTCTGGGTGATCTTCACACACATTACCTGTCCCTGTATCAGAATGAGGGGTCGCTACTTCTTCTCCCTTGTACTCACGACTAGTTTGTGTATACTTAAAGACTTGCGGACTGTGTAACTTTTTGGAGGAGGCTGGCCTCCATTTGACTATTGTATGTTAATATCTGGTGGAGTATAATGGCGTTCATTTGTTTAGGGCATGGTGTGACATCATAGCCATGTGGCTGGTGAGTGTGACATCACAGCTGGTAGTGTAGTGGCAACTGGTTGCCCGCTCCACTGCAGTCATTGTTCACAGGTAAGTGTGCACGGACATTCTCAACAGTGGTAACAGAGCTCTTACGTCATGGCCTCTTATGGAAAGCATTAATACCAGTGCCTGTTCATAGAAATGGCCACCTAAACTTAACAATGACGGGTGCTATGACAGTTGCAAAAAATATATTATTTGGTGTGAACTTACTGATTTGCTGAAAACTAAATGTGCATTAGCGATTCATCTTTCCTTGACTAGAAGGGCTAGATTAGCCTCTTCAGAAATCAGTGTTAATGATTTAAAACAGGATGATGGTGTTCTTACCTGAAATGGGTTGTTGGCAATTTACAGTTTTTTGTAATTTGTACAATTTTCATAGGTAGGAAAGTGTAAACATTAATCAGTTTGTGAGCGATTTTGAGCACATGTATTTCAAATTTCCGCAGGAAGATATGAATCTTCCTGATCCTGTGATGGCATTTATGTTTTTAGAATCTTGTAAATTTCCTGAAAATGAAGTGCAGTTAGTCATGTCAGCCATCAGTGAGGTTTCCTATGCTAATATGAAATCTACTCTTTAAAACGTGTTTTTGGTCATGAGATTGGTGCTTAGAGCACAACAACTTTATGCCCGTTCTTAGTATCAAGAGTGAGCCAGTGTTTTGTGCTGACAAGTTCACCAGTGGTGAGGCATCGTTTACTCATGGTGGATGGTGTGGTCGAGGTTCCTACCATGATTGTTGTGCATCACTAGGTCAGGGTACTATGAGTAGGAGTAGTGTTGACCATGCGGTAACTGGACAAGCATCATACCCTTCGCAGTCACAAGCTCGTAAGCTTAATCATATAGGATGTGATGGTAAAGTGTCTTGTGCGTAGTTTGTGATTCAAAGCATCACTGGGTACATCAGTGTCCACATGCATATGAGAACATTAATAATAGGGTCTCTAAAGAAGATGATCAAACTGTGCAAATATCAATGTTTATGGGTGATGTACACAATGAAGCAAGGAAAACTAAGCTGCTTTCATTGCTTGAAGAGTTGGAAGGCTGTGCTATACTATACACCGGTTGTTCTGCTACAGTGTGTGAGTGGTAGTTTTTGGCTGCAGTGATACCTAAATTCCCTATCTGAATATGACCAGTCATTGATTAGAGAGCAGCCATCTGTTTCAACATTTACGTTTGGTGATGGCGCCTCTGTACATTCATTAAAGAAACTAACAATTCCTTGTTGGATTAATAACATGCGTGTGGAAATTACTACCGATGTTGTCGAGGCTAATATTCCGTTGCTGCTGAGCAAGAAGTCTATGAAAACTGCCGGCATGGTTTTGGATTTTGTGAACGACACCATGAAGATTGCCAAGAAATGGGTCAAGCTAGGTTCTACTTCATCTGGACACTATAAACTACCGTTGTGTAGATGACTAGACCTGGCTAACATTCACAAGATGATGTTTGCTTCTACTGATGCTGATGTGAAGAAAGTTGCCTTGAAGCTACACAAACAATTTAGACATCCCACAGCTGAAAAATTTATAAAACTTCTACGAAATGTTGGTAGCAACAATACTGATCCTGAACGTGAAATTAATGATTTATCAAGCGTTTGTGAAACATGTGTTAAATTTAAAAAGACCTGTTCCTGGACCAGTTGTATGTTTATCTATGGCGACGAGTTTTAATGAAAGTATTGGAATCGATTTGAAAGTGTGGGGTCAATGTTACTTCCTTGTGATAGTTGACATAGCTACAAGATTTTGAGCAGCAACAGTAATCAAAAACAAACCTGCCCTAACAATCATTAAAGGTTTGTTCATGTGTTGGATTAGTCTATTTGGTTCTTCCCAGAAGATCCTCCCTGATAACGGTGTAGGGGGGTGGTAATAATTATGACATGAGAGCCCTTTGTGAAGCATTTATTATAAAGGTGATGACTACAGCAGCAGAGAGCCCGTGGAGTAACGGGACTTATGAATGGCTCAATGCAGTCATTGGTATTCTAGGAAATAAAATTATGGCTGATTGTAGTTGTGATCTGGAGACTACGCTTGCCTGGGCAATTTCTGCATGTGATGCCTTGTTGAATAATTGAGGATTTTCCCCTAACCAACTAGTATTTGACTTTAACCCTGCTATGCCCAATGTGTTTTGCAATAAACTTCCTGCACACAAACCGATGATGGCTTCCACTATTGTAAGAAATAATTTGAATGCTTGCACTCTACCAGGCAGCAGTTTTTGAAGATCGAGTCAAACAAACAGCTGAATAGAGCATTAAGAAGTAATGTGTGTACTACTGATGTGGAAAGTCTAAGTAATGGTGATGAAGTTTTCTTTAAGCATAATGACAATAACAAGTGGCACAGCCCGGTGTTGTGATCGGATGCAGTGGTAAGCAGGTGTTTGTTTGTCATGGTGGCATTTATGTCAGAGTTCATGCTTGTCGATTAACCCATGCTCCAGTTAGCACGACCATGTCTATTGACACTACACCAGATGGTGTAGAGCAACACCAGGAAGACTGCTATCCTCCTGTGGATGATGAGGATGATCACAGCAATGACAGACGACGATGGCAGTGATGAGGCTGCTGAAGTGCATCAGATGGCAGATGTTAATGTGAATCAACATGAAGATGCATTAACATCAGTGGTAACTCTGCACCCCTAATCAAAGTTGGACAGTGATTTTAAGGTGTGAGTTCAGCTACTGGTGACCTTGTCTCTGGTAAGGTGAAAGTAGAGCATGAAAAGCCACAAGTAACAAATATTGTAATTGTTTGAACATCAGGTACGATTCTGATGGTACTGTTGGTTGGATTGACTTCAATGATATTGTTGAATTGTCTGTGATACCTGACAGTGTAGAGATGGTTGTAATGTTTAAATAGCGATGATGTGATGGCAGCTAAAAAAGCTGAAATGCAAAAACTGGAGAAACAACAATGTTTCTGAGGAAATGAAAATGTTGGTCAAGATGTCGTATCAGTGAGGTGGGTGATAACTGAGAAAGTAAAAGATAATAAGATGGTTACTAAAGGGCGATTAGTAGCACGTGGCTTTGAAGAGGACACTATCTCATTGGGCAAGGATTCACCTACGTGTTCCAGGGAAGCAGTACATCTGGCTTTGTCTCTGGCATCTTCCATGCTCTGGGTGTGTCACACTGTTGATGTCAAGGCTGCTTATCTGCAGGACAATGTCATTGAACGTGAGATTTACTTGAAACTTCCTCCTGAATATTTTAATGGTAACTTGTGGAAATTAAAGAAGACTGTTTAAGGTTTGTGTGATGCAGCCAGAGTTTGGTATTTAAGAGTGAAGGATGAATTAATTATTGATGCTTGGTGTTAACATGCTTGTTTTTGTGGTACAATGACAACAATTTTGAGGCATAATTTGTGTCTATGTTGATGATTTTCTCTGGCCGTGAACTGCTGCATTTGAGGACACTGTCATTAAGGAATTACATCACACGTTCTTGATTGGCAGCTTAGCATCAGCATCATTCAAGTATTTTAGTTTGAACATCAACACAACTGCTGATGGCTTGACTGTTGATCAGTTCCAGTATGCTTCAACTTTGACACCCGTTGGCATCAGTCATCAGCGTGCTCTTCTTAAAACAAGCGACTTAACACTGGCGGAAAAGACTGAGTACAGAGTTTTGATTGGACAACTGAACTGGATCACAACACATACCAGACCAGACATTGCTTCTGAAACTAGTCAGTTATGTTTCATGTAACAAGGCAACTGTTGGTTATTTGCTAAGATTGAATAAGTTAATAGTTCAAGTGACAAGAGACATGAGATTAAACTTTCCTAAGCTTGAGCCACTTGAAGCCTGTTCTCTAAAGTGTTATTCGGATGCCACTTTTGCTAATTTGGCTGATGGTGGTTCTCAAGGAGTGTTTATTGTATTCCTGGAGGATGATAGTGGTGCTCATTGTCCAATCTACTGACAGACTAGGAAAATCTGGTGTGTTGTCAAGTCAACATTGTCTGCTGAGACGCAGGCTCTTCTTGAGTGCGCTGAAGCTGCAGTGTACATCACCAGTATCATTGTTGAAATATCTTTGCTGCACTGGTGTTAACATTCATTGTTTTGTGGACAACAAGAGTTTGGTTGATGCTCTGTACTCTTCTAAAAATGTTGATGATTGAAGACTGAGAATTGATGTGGCTGTTATATGCGATATGCTTGCTAGAAAGGATATAACATTGGTGACTTGGATTGACACATCACAACAACTAGCAGACAGTCTTACCAAGCGTGGAGCGTCGATCTAGTAGCAACGGGCCACTATCAGTAGAGACTAATGGTTGTTTATCAATCCACTTTCACCGTGAACAAGATCAGGCAGTGAAAAGTAGTTAAGACAAGTTGTGTTAATATCTGGCGGAGTAATAATGGTGTGCAATTGTACACTGCACGCTGTTCATTTGTTTATGGCGTGGTGTAATGGTAGCTGGGTGCCCTCTCCACTGCAGTTGTTCAGAGGTAAGCATGCGCAGAATTTCTTAACACTCTAGGGGTGAGGTGGATCTCCCCCCAGCCCTCTACCCCTATGACTGAGTGTACTTCTTTCTTGCCTATTTTGCTTGTATCTTTGCCTTTGTTTTTCTTTATCTTTATTATTTGTTTTTTGCAGGTTTTTTGTTAATCTAGCCTAGGTTCACACTCTAGCATGATCATGGCAACTGTTGCTCTAGTAGTCAGTTGCTAGATGTGCTCCTAAAAAAATAATCTAACATTCTATGCTGACACATATTCCAACCTGCCCTATCCAAAGTCCTCTCTTCAGAGGTATCCCCACTGCTACTTTCACTGCATTCATGGCCAACATACACATGCTTTCACTATTTCTTTCACTCATACTGGCCATAATAATTATTATCCAAAATTTTGGCCATCATCTAGTTAGGGGTCTCTACCAAAGTGTCCGGAACTGGGGTACTGAACATTACTTTTGTTCCCCACTGTATAAATAGAGACTGCATCACTGCTGTACTCTACAAACTCCCAATCTTCCACAATTTCTAATACATTCTCTCACAACATTCACTGGCCTGCCCTTCAACTCCCTATTCTCATTAATTCCTTCATCCCTAAATCTCATTCTCGCTGACTCCAAATGGTATGCATATATTCTTCCCCATTCTCACTTTGAACCCATTTGTCTTTTTATACTTCACACTATTCACTCTCTTGCTTTGCTCTATCATTCTCTCCTTCACCACTTCCCACCTATGTGCACCCATGCTAGTAATTGTCTAATAAAAATCGTTCATTTAATCAGCTAATAGAGACCTTCAAGTTTTTAGGGAGTGTCGAAAATGTGGCCTACAGGAAGATGTTCATATTGAACACAAATCTGACTTGTAACCATGGTTACAGGCTGGATTTGCCCCCATTCCAGACTATTATTTGTAGGAAGTACTTCTGGTATAAGATCTGCTGTATGTGGAATCATTTTCAAATTTAGACTGGATGATGTAATCCATGAATTTGCCTAGTACAAAGTGTTGAGTAGAGTATAGAATTAAGTTTGATAGGTTTCAGCTTTTCTATTAAAATTCCTGATTGTGTCCTTTTTCACAGCATAATTGGTTATCTTTTCTGCTTTTTGTGCCTGTAATAGCCTATGGGAGACGCAGATAGAGAGAGCCTTCATCTGTGCTACACTTTTTCTTGTGGTGCATGTTAGGTCTTTGCCAAAATATTACTTCCTCAGTATGGTCAGCTATATCCTTTTGAGCTACTACTATTCCTTGTGACTTCTTGTAACTCATTATCTAGAAATGGCTGGAGTTTCCAATAGCAATCTTCTGGGAAATGGCTGCAAATTCTAGGGGTAGTCCTCTTTGGGACTTGGTGTGCTGTTTGACTTGCACTTTCCAACCAGTAGGACATGATACCACAACCAGTGAGTGCACTGGATAAGCGATGGACTTGTGGCCTTAAGGAGCTGGAAAAGAGACCAAACACCTAGACCTATACCGGGTATTAAAAAAGTCCTTTTACACATGTTAAAGCACTCTCAAGGACACAATGATAGTTTTGATATAATTACACTTTTTTATTCTTTTAAAAATTAAGTGTTTAAATTGTAATATTAAGCAATGTGGCTGCCCTCTGCAGTGAGAATGCACTCCAGGCAAGACCTGAAGTCCACACACACAATGGGGATGAAGTCTTTCCTCATGCTGGCACACACGCAGTTGACTGATGACTTTAGCTCTGGCAGACCTTGCAGGCCTTGCCCTCGACATGCCCCCAAATGCTGTAGTCCATGGGATTAAGGTAAGAAGTGAGGTAGCCAGAAGTTCGTGTTCAACTCCAACTAAACCTGGATGACCTTGGCTGTTTGGGTTGGGACACCATCCTGCTCAAAGATGTATTCCATCTTCCTAATCTTTCTCACCTAGGGCAGAACTTTCATATCTAACATTGCCCTCCTCCTTGATGGCCCTGGAAACTGTGGCTACAGAGAAGTTCTTATTCATGAACACAGTCATTTTGAGCATCAGACCACTTTCGAAGGTCTTTCTCACAGGCAAACAGTTGACAACTGTAGGTTTGTTTGAATTAAGTTGATCTTTGAGGCGTTTCTCCTCCTGGAGCCTCTCTGTGACTGTGTGGATGGTCATCCTGCTGAGGTTGAGCTGCTTGACAATGTTGGACTTGTTGTTTGCACATAGGAGAGCAGAGATCTCAATTCTTTTCACTTCCATCTTGACACACCTGCACACGATGTAAAAGCTGTTTTGATGACATGCTAGAAAAGTAGAACTTTAAGTTTGTTTGACATTAATTTTTCTATCACACATGTAAACCCCTCAAGAGATAAAAACCCAGTGTAAAACAACTTTTGCAAAATCAGGCATCATCTACACAATCCTACACATACAACACCACCAATCCTTATCTGACAATCACCCCATCTCTCATTTTTGTCAAGTTCACTTTCCTCAATCAGTTACTCGTCTTTATTTATATGTTAACTTTTACCTATATAGTACTCTTTTTATGGATAAACTACAAGCATAACAACGATCTGCAAACAAAAAACAACTAAATGTGGGACATGATGGACATTTATCGAGCCCCTCATCCTCTCCATTCACCAGCATCCTGAAAAAGGAGGCACAGATTAAGCATTTATATGGGCAAGGAGAGGCAAACATACACAACCACTACATTGTGTCTTGCTGGTGGGTTCTGGGTTTCATGGAGGGTTGGTGGGAAAGGGGTATGTGGGTTTAGAGTAGGGTGTGCGACTAGACTGGGGGTTAGTTGGGATAGGTAGCGCATTGTTGTGGCATGAGGTGTGTTGCTTTGTGGCGGGATAGTTGCTTAGATGGTGGAGATGGTGTGTTGGGAGTGTGGTTTTAGTAAGTGAGTTTGTTTCATGGCGGTGATGTCTCTACTGGAAACCAGCACATGGTCTGGTGTAGTGGGACCAGCTTCCACAGACTATACAGTGAATTGCACCTCAGAGGCAGGTGTGCCAGAAGAGTATTTTTAAATGCTCTATGTCCTTTGTGCCACAGGTTACCTCCCCCTATGGCTACTTATGTGTTGTGCATCTTTCCTTCAACTACTTGAACTAGACACCTAGCCATTGGATTTTGCTGATTTTAAATTATATAATGCACTTGTGTTTGTGTATTTGTTCTTGGACCTTATTCATAGCCCCTCAAAGTTCAATCTGTATATTCACCATTTCCTTCTAAGTTTTGGGAAAAAATTATAATAAATTACGCATTCAAGTTTATAGGTAAATCAGTCTCATTGATTTAATCCCTCCTCCAGATCAAGGGTCATTTTGTAAATTTAGAAAACCCCTCCCCATCCAACAGTTTAAAACTATTTTAGACCCCATTAAAAATCAATTTGGCCAGTTATTAAACCAATCAGTATGTGAGAGCAACTGCTAAAATACATAATTGCTCTTTTACCAAGCATTTGATGACTATATTTTACTGGCTATCAACATTTTATTAAGTACTGGTATTAGCATACTTGGAATGTTATTGGACTTGAATTTTTTTTGGAAAGTAGAATTAATCCAGGTTAGTTATTAATATTCATCCCCACCTCTCGATGCTATTAAATAATTATTTTTTTTATAGGAAGTCAAAGAAGATGACTTAGAAAAATACTTTTCTTGTTTTGGCCAAGTTACTTGCGTAAACATAATGTATGATAAGAGCAGTGGTCGGCACCGAGGATTTGCTTTTGTTGACTTCAATGACTATGATCCAGTTGACAAAGTGCTGTGTGAGTAGACTCCTTGCATCATAATAATTCTGTTAATGAGACTTCTCAATACTTGGGCAGAAAGAAACATCATTATTATAGGATTAAATTAAAAGTACAATATACAAGAGAAAATTTGGAGAGAGGTAGATAAGAAGCTCTCAAAAAGTGAATCAGGGTCAGGAAATCTTGCATCCTAATCCAAGGCTTTTGTTTGATTCATTCAGTGAATTACTATATAAAAGAGTAGGTCCCTAGCCTAGCATCGGTTGCTGTGAAAATTTCTTGGAAGTTAAAAGTAATTTTAAGAAAATGTAGCTTTTGGCATTATGTTCTATAGTTTTGGACAGTATTATAGATGAGATCACAGCACTGTTATTGCCCTCATCCATGACAGGGATATTTGCTATAAGCATTATCACCACAACCATATTGATAATGCCCTACAAGTGGTTGCCAGTTATAGACTGTACACTTATCATCTGGGGGAGTGGGATTCTCTTCTGGGCCCAGGGCCCCTGTGGGTGTGTCCTGTGTAGTATGGGCAACATAGCACAATTGCTATGTTGCTCTTCCAATCACAATCACCTGTAAGAAAGGTGAAGATGGTGGTGATAACACTTAGCATTGCCAAGAGAAACTGGTGCTGTCTCTCTCAGGTCATCCTCTGCACCTCTTAAATCTCCAACTGTCATCCAATTCATTGTGACTTATTGGGAGGTCAGGGGTAGCATGGAAAATGGCATAGTCTAGATTTTGAGGACCTTGTGCCCTCTCAACCTTTTCACCCCTGTACTTTCTCTTTGGTCCTTTTTAACCTCTTTTAAATCTCTTAACTGTATTTTCATTCTTCTTGAGGTTAAAGGGCTGACCAGCTGCCTCATGTTCTATCAAAAGAGAGGCTTTGGTACCTCTATAAACAATGCCCTTTGATGCCTGCAGGTTGCAAAAGACCAGGCTTGAGGGGTCCTAGGCATTGGAGCATGATTAATGGGATGAGCAGTTTACACCCAAGTAATCCCTGTCTTTCTTATGCTTCTTTCAAAGGAAAAGAAGAGAATGAGGGGGGTTAAGAAGAGGTCAAAAGTCTGTAGGAGTGAGAGCATTTTTTCCTGGAGAACCCAGCCAGGCAGTCATCCCTCCAGCTATGGTTAACTTGATGGGGTTACTTTTAAATTTCCTTTGAGATAAAGGCCTCTCAAGGGTACTTAGACAAGAGCTACATCTCTCTTTGGCTCTCTTAAAATAATCTATTTAGGCTACTTCTGCTTTCAGACCAGGATCTGATAAAATAACAGCAACCATAGCAAAATTAATTTGTTGTGGAAGATAAAGAAAAAAAGTATATTTTAAACTAGCAACAATAAATTTGAGAATAACAACGAAAAAACCCTATTTCAAATTTTCTTAGACAAATATAAAATGTTTAAACCCTCTTATTCTTTTCATTTTCACTCGATAAAAGAAAAAGGAGGAGAGGGAGTAAAAAGACAACCCAAAGGGATACTGGTTAAAAGAGCTCATGCTAGCCGAGTGGATACAGCATTGGCCTCCCAACATTACGGTACTGGGTTTGATTCTGAATCCCAGCATGAGCAGACACAAACATCAGCGCACGTAGAGATGTTAGCTACCGATTGGTGGACGCGTTGTGCTCACCCCATTTTCGGGTGGGTAGATCTTACACCACTAAACTCACACATAGCCAATCACGACGCTGCTGTCTTTCCTCTCCCGCCTTTACAACACAACATAACACATACACACACACTCTGTTCCAAGGAACCCTACCGATGGGTATCGTTATCCAAATATCTCTGATGCAGAACAGGTCCTTCTCCCCCGAGGTGAAGAAAGCTTCCACCTGAACGCTGTTTGGTGTCAAAACAATACTTCCTGGCACCTCTTCCCAAAAGAGGACTGGCTCCTGGGGCCCTCGGCCGACCAGCGATTGCCATACTGACCTTATATAAAAAGGTATATTTCATTATCCAGTCGGGGATCCTCCCAGTATCCTGGAAGGATTGGCGCTGACTAACTAAGTAGTGGCTAAAATTCCATTAAAAAAAAAGAAAAAAAAAAGTGGAAAATCACTCATCCAAATCATTCACACATTTGTCACTCAACAGAGCATCTTAAAGAAAAGTCAGCACTGTATCTGGCTGGAGACATGTCTCTGATGGATAAAGCTACCTCATGCCATGTCAGAAAGAAAATTTGGAACCCCTGTAAACATGACCCTTTAATGCCTCCAAATTGCAAGAAACCAGCCCCGTAAGGGGCGCGGCGATTTGCCATCCTGGCCGCCGTGCTGACGGGATCCATTTCGGAGAAGGACCTGGCTGAGGCCGGTACAGCTGGCCTAGGGGCTTCTACCGGCGGGGGTGAGAAGCGGGTTCATTCCCCGCCCTCCTCTCCAAAAAAGAAAAGGACAAAGAAGACTCGGGGCTCCTCTCCATCCGCGGGGGCTGCGGGGACGGATGGGTCTGCTGCCACTCTGGCAAGCGACCAAGCCAAGATCGGCACATCCGGCCCCTCTGCCCCCCCGGTTGTGGAGCCCCTGACTAAGACCAAAAGTGCACAGGGCGGAGCCTCGATGACATCGGGGCCCCTCATTTAGAGGTTACCTGGCATTTTCGAGCGGCTGGCTTGAAATGCTTCCTCGTTATTCGCTCCACTGATGGCACCATGTTGTCCAAGGGCAACATGATCCATCAGAGGAGAGGATTAGCTAGTGCAATTGGTAGAGAGCCGAAGGTGACCCGTTTTTCGGATGGGAGCCTTCTGGCGAATCCCGCCGAGGCGGCCAAGATAAGTGCTCTTCGTACACTTCATGGCACCCCGGTGAGTGTGACGCCGCACTCTACCATGAACTTTGTGAAAGGAGTAGTTTATGCAAGGGAACTCGTTGACTACTCCATTGAGGACATCACCCTAGAGCTGGCTGACCATGGGGTGGTCAAGGTCGAACGTGTGATGAGAAAACAGGGAGTGGCCTCGAGACCCACCACTACACTCTTCGTCACATTCGACTGTGACAAGCTCCCTGAGTCGGTGCGTGCCAGTTGGTACCGCTACCGCGTGAAGGCATTCGTGCCACTGCCGCGGCGGTGCTATTACTGTCACCGCTTCGGCCATACGAATCGCTCATGTAGACATGCAAAGTCGGGTTCACCCGAAGTCTGTGTAAATTGCTCCAAGGTCGCACACGATAAGTCCAAATGGTGTGTGGCCAATTGTGTCAATTGCGGAGAGCCGCACCCCGCTTCTTCGAAGCAATGTGGTGCATATCTCCTTGATAAAGAAATCATGGCCATTCAAGCCCAAGATCGACTCTCATTCCGCGAGGCTAAGGAGTGGTCCTGGCACACCTGGCTCTGCCTGGGACGTCATATGCCTCAATAGTTAGAAAGGCACCCTCTGCTCCTGGCCCATCCAGGCTAACGAGCACGGTTGTTTCCGCGCCCATTCGGGGCCCTTCTGCGGGCTCTACTCAACCCGGGCGCTCCCCTGGTAAAGCTGGCGGCAAAAAGGGTTCATACCCAGCCCCGGCTAAAACCAGGGCTCCCCCCTCTTTTCTCAGCGTGACCGTTTCCCGTAAGGCGAAACGGCCACGCGCCTCCACCGACTCGTTAGACTCACAGGAGGCAACACCCCTGAAGATGGTCGCTAGGCCATCTTCCGAGGTTCCTAAAGCTGTCCCCCGAAAGGAGGACAGCAACAAAGGAGCTTGGGCTCCTTCGCCCACGCCCCGAGGTAGAGCGAGTGGCTCTGCCCCCGGGAAGCGTACGGCCATTCCCGTGAGGGTCTTCAGATTGAGGAGGGCCCCCGCGTCTCCTCCGAGCTAGGCCTGGAGGGCATATTCCTTCAATTGAATTGCCGTGGACTCCGGGCCAACTGGGAGGAGCTTCGGAGGCTCGTCTCGTCCCGTTCCCCGTTAGCTATCTTTTTGCAGGAGACCATGCTAGGCGCGTGCCCCCTGCCTGCCCTCACGCGTTTATAAGGGTCTTGCGACCCCACCACCGTGGGATGCCTGGGCCGGGGGATGTGCGGTTTACACTCGGCATGATGTCTCCGTTCTTCCTCTCTCTTTAGATACCTCCTTTCAGGCAGTGGCTGACTTCGATACGGGGGTCTTCCGCCGCGTCGTGGCAGGGTTGCCGAGGCCCTATCTCTTGCTTGGAGATCTGAACGGCAGGCATCCTCTCTGGGGAGATTACTCAATAAATCTCAGGGGACAAGTCCTTGCCGATCTGATCGAAGAGCTTGAGATGGGTGTCCTAAACGTGGATGCGTTTACGCATCACTGTCCGAGAACCGCTTCATTTTCTCTCCTGACCTATCTTTGTGCTCTTCGGATGCACAGCCTGATTTTGATTGTGGGGTGGTCGATGACCTCCATGGTAGTGATCACTTTCCCATTCAAATATCATTTTCAGGGCAACTGCCGCCTGAGAGACCACCTCGGTGGTGCTTGGGGCGGGCGCGGTGGCCTGCATTTCAGGAAATGACTCAATTCTCTATCTCAGTCGAGGAGTTTAGGTCGATAGATGAGGCCGTGGAGTTCTTCTCCGGCAACCTCATCGCCGTGGGCCTGACTACTATTCCTAGGACGTCTGGCCGTTTTGCACGCCGACCACTCCCATGGTGGTCGGCCGAGTGTGAGACGGCCCTAAAACAGAAGCGTTATGCCTACATGCGCTATAAGCGCCGCCCGAACGATTTCACTGTCGCTGAATTTCGTCGGGCTAGGTCTAGGTTCTGGTATATTTCGAAGCACGCCCTCTGCTCTTCTTGGCGGGCATACGTGTCTTCACTTAACGGGAAGGCCCCTTTAGCTGAGGTGTGGAAGCGAGTCAAAAGGATTTGGGGCAAGTTCTCGAAGGACCCCCCTCCGTTCTCCAGGAGAATGGGACCGCAATCTCGGACCCCGCGTCCGTGGCGGGATCCTTAGCGACCGCTTTTTCCGCATTCTCCCACCGTGATGCTGCTCCGCCAGCATTCAATGCACGTCGTGATGTCGCGGAAGGCCGCCGGCTGGACTTTACCTCCAGAGGCGGAGAACCCTTCAACGACAAGTTTACTGTGACTGAGTTGCGTTCCGCTCTAGCTTCGTGCGCGGACACCGCCCATGGTCCGGACGATGTCCCGTACGCCATGCTTCGACACCTGGGTGAGCGAGGCATGGCCTTTCTGTTCGATTTGTTCAACAGGATCTGGGTGGAAGGTCTTCTCCCAGACTCCTGGCGAATCGCTACTGTGCTCGCCTTTCGCAAACCGGGGAGAGATCACTCTACTCCGACCGGTTTCCGCCCAATCTCTCTTACCTCTTGCGTGTGCAAGTTGATGGAGAAATTGGTAAATGTTAGATTACCTTTTTTCCTGGACAGCGGTGGCCATCTGTCTTCCGCACAGTGCGGCTTCCGCAAGTTCCACTCCACGTCGGATGCTCTGCTCCGACTGGAAAATGCCGTCTGCGAGGCTTTCCTTCTTAGACTGCACTACGCCACGGTCTTTTTCGATCTGGAGAAGGCCTATGATACCGCATAGCGATACGTTATCATGGAGACTCTCCACACGATGGGGGCGAGGGGACGCCTCCCAATGTTTATATCTGAATTTTTGCAAGATCGTCGATTCCGCGTATGGGTGGGGGGAGCCCTCTCCGGCCCAAAGGAGCAGGAAAGTGTCCTCAGTGTCACACTCTTTGCCCTGAGCATCAACGGCATCACCTCGGTGCTGCCGGAAGATGTTCTCGCTACGCTCTACGTGGACGACCTTTCGATCTCTTTTGGCGCGGCCCAGATGCCAACTCTGGAGCGTCGACTCCAACAGGCATTGAACCGCGTCTCTCGCTATGCCGAAGCGCACAGGTTTAGGCTTTCTTTGGCCAAGACTAAGGTGGTGCACTTCTGCCGCCATCCACGGCTTCACCCCGATCCAGATTTGTTTCTTAATGGGGTGCGGTGCGCCTGGATGTGGTGGAATCGCTCCATTTCCTTGGCCTTGTATTCGACCGACGCCTCACCTGGGAGGCTCATATTCGCAGCCTTAGGGTCTCCTGTACCCGCGCCATGGACATTCTCCGTTCCGTGACGTTCAGCGCCGCGGTCGCTGATAGGGCTACTGCCCTACTTTTTTATCGATCGTTTGTTCGTTCGAAGCTCGACTACGGATGCGAGTTTTCTGCATCCGCAGCCGAGCGTTTATTGCGGAAGGTGGATTCGATCCACCACACCGGCCTTCGCCTTGCGACCGGTGCCTTCCGCACTTCCCCCATTGAGAGCCTGTTGGTCGATGCTGGGGAGATGCCACTCGCTTTGCGCCGCGTGCCGTGTATTACTCGACTGTACGCGCGAGCCCGGCGCCTCCCTCAGTCGCCAACAGCTCTCACTGCATCCGCAGCTGATCTGGATGGTGCCTATGCCGTCGAGAGACGCCAGTCATACCCTAAGCCTTTTGGGTTTAGGGCCAGGAAACTCCTTCGAGAGGTAGATATCGCTCTCGGGCCGGTGGCGCCCCTGGTTTTGCCCAGGACGCCACCCTGGAGGGTACCACATTTGGCTATTTGTCGCCACGCCTCTGCTCCCAAAGCTTGTACTGCGCCGGGAGTATTGCGTTCGACCTTTTTGGAGCACACATCGTGTCACGCTGGAAACGTGCCAGTGTATACGGATGGCTCCAAGTCCCAAGAGGTGGTCGGCTTCCAAGCCGTATCCCCTCTGTTTGAAGTCAGCGGGGCTCTACCAGGCGCTGCGTCTGTCTTCACGACCGAGCTGATAGCACTATACCACTCGGTACGGGAGATTACGCGATGTGCCCGGTTCGGAGACCGGATTGTGATCTATAGCGACTCACAAAGCGCCCTGAGTACTCTCAGGGCATTGGAATCTCCGCATCCTCTTGTTAGCGATATCCGTGATGCCACGGTTTTGGCGAGCCGAGTGGATGTCGAGATTATGTTCTGGTGGGTTCCTGGGCATGTAAGAATTGCGGGGGATGAGGGCGCCAAAGAGTCCGCGAGGACTCTGCGACCGGACCAGCGTTTTGCTCTTCCTCACACCAACTATATGTCAGGAATA
Source organism: Ceratothoa steindachneri (assembly GCA_963969495.1). Lineage (NCBI taxonomy): Eukaryota > Metazoa > Arthropoda > Malacostraca > Isopoda > Cymothoidae > Ceratothoa > Ceratothoa steindachneri. The sequence continues at coordinate 168,688,968 of OZ018324.1, forward strand.
CGGGCAGCTCTTCGGACTGCTTGGCAAAGAAGATGGGAGACGGTCGAAGGGAACTTAAAGTTGCGTGCCATTGCGCCGCGACTGTTCCCATGGACCTATCCCCCAATACCGCAACGGCTTCAGGTCGCTTTCTGTCGTCTCCGAATCGGACACACTCGTGTGACACATCGCTATTTGATGGAGCGCTCGCCTGCGCCCTATTGCGATGACTGCGTCGTCCCCCAGACTGTTTGGCACATTCTCGTTGAATGTCCCAGTCTGGGTGATCTTCGCGCACGTTACCTGTCCCGGTACCGGGATGGGCGGGGTCGCTACCGCCTGTCCTTTGTACTCGGGACAAGTGCGTGCACATTGACTGGTGGACTTGTTGACTTTTGGTGGGAGGCCGGCCTTCTCCCTTTCATTTAACCAGGTTTAATTGTTGTTTTTGTTATTGTTTTGTTATTGTTATTTCTTTTTATTGTTGTTTTCTGTTCAAATTTTTTAAAGTAGCCTAGAACGAGGCTGTTTGTTTACGGCGACTTATGCCTAAGTAGGCAGTCGCCAGATAGCCCCTCAAAAAAAAAAATTGACAGTGCCTATGTCGCCGATAGACATCAGTCTTACCTAAGCCATTTGGGTTTAGGGCTAGGAAACTCCAATCGCTTGGTATAGTCTCGGATTGGTTGCGCCTCTGCTTCTGCCCAGGACACCACCCCGGAGGGTACCATCTTTGACTTTGTCTCCACGCCTTTGCTCCCAAACCTTTCACAGTGCCAGGAGTGTTAGCCTTTTTGGAGTATCCTTTATCTCATGCTGGATCCATTTCAGTGTATACATATGGCTCCAAGTTGAGGAGTAGGTCTGGTTTGAAGTCAGGGGGGGGGGAGGAGTCTACCGCATGCAGTGTCTGTCTTCATGGCTGAGCTGGTTGTAATACACTGCTTGGTATGGGAGGTAACTTATTGTGCCCATTTTGGCTGAGCTGGTTGTAATACACCGCTTGGTATGGGAGGTCACTTATTGTGCCCGTTTTGGCTGAGCTGGTTGTAATACATTGCTTGATATGGGAGGTAACTCGTCGTGCCCGTTTCCGAGACTGGATTTTGTGATGTATCGCAACTCACAAAGCACCTGAGTGTTCTCGGTGCATAGGAATCTCCACTCACCCTGGTTCACAGTATTCATGATACCATGGTTGCCACGAGCCGGGCGGATGTCAAGATTATCTTTGCAGCATTCCTGGACAAGTGGGAATTGCCAGGAATGAGCGAACTGATGGTGCCAAAGAGTTTGTGAGGACTGGGCAACCAGACAAAAGCTCGACTCTTCCCCCAAACACCATTACTTAGAGACTTATCTTGCATTGTTTGTAGACCTCTCAACACACACCCTGAAAAATGCTTCAATCAGCATTTTCTAATTCCTTTCACTCTTCACTAACACCAATTATTTATTCTTCTATATCTAATATTGCTTAATTTTGTTAGGTTTAAAGTATAATGCAAGTCTTTCACTTCTTTATTCCAGTGACTCGAGAACATGCCATCAAGGGAAGATTGATTGATGTGAAAAAAGCCATCAGCAAGTCAGATATTGGGAAAATCAAATCATTAATGTCTGGCATGGCAAGTCCTGAAAGTGCACTCACTCTCAGCAATCTGAGCTCGCAGCTTGGGGGCAATTTGAATTCAGTAGCAAACAGTACTCTTCAGAAAGGGCTCAACAACATGCAAGGGCTGCCAGTCATTAATCTCAACTCTGTAGGAAATGGGAATGCAAATACTGCAATGGCACCAGGTAAGAACATTCTGCTTTGGTGACTTTCTCAGTCGGGTCACCAAAGGTGAAGCTGTGCTTTATTACTTGCTCTAGTCTTCCTCTCTCTCAAAACAGTTTGTATCATCACCTTGCCAAACCTTGAAAGTCATGAGTTTTGAAAATTTGAGAATAGTCTAGTACTAGGCTAGAATTTTAATTATGGAGACTTATGCCCTTGAAGCTAGTTGGATGACCTTTTGATCTCTTATGGTGTGGCCCAGATCTCAACTCTGGAGCATTGACTCAAACAAGCATTGAACCGCATCTCTCGCTATACCGAAGCGCACAAGTTTTGGTTTTCCTTGGCCAAGACTAATGTGGTGCACTTCTGCCACCATCCACTGCTCCACCCTTACTAGACCTCTTCCTAAACGGGGTTTGCCTGGAAGCAGTGGATTAGCACCTTCCTTGATCTTGTTTTTGACCTACGCCTCACCTGGGAGACTCATATTCACAGCCTTAAGGACTCTCGTACCCGCGCCATGGAATTCTTTGAGCCACTGCCTTTCTTTTTTCACTGCTCTATTTTTTTTTTTGTTCAAACCTTTTTACGCATCCGCAGTTGGGCATTTATTACCGAATTTGAACTCGATCCACCACATCGCTATCTATCTGGCCACCGGTGCCTTCCACGTGTCTCCCTATTGAGAGCCTACTAGTCGATGTCAGGGGCAATACTACTCGCTCCGTGCCGTATACAGTACATTATGCGCTTCTACGCGCGGTTCCAGCATCTCTCTGTCGCTAATGGCTTGCACTGCATCCGCGGCCGATCTCGACGGTGACTATGCTGCCAAGAGACGCTAATCATACCCTAAGCCCTTTGGCTTTAGGGCTAGGAAACTTAAGAGGTTTCATTGTTGCTCATTGTCCAGTGGCATCTTTGGTTCTGCCTAGGATGCCACTTTGGAGGATACCTCTATTGAGTCTTTCTTGCCATGCCTCTGCTTCACAACGACGGGAGTATTGCGTGCAGCCTTTTTGAAGCACTGTTTGTGTCACATTGGATCCTCACCTGTGTACAAGGATGGCTCCAAGTCCCAGGAGGAAGTCTGCATCCACTCAATTTTCCTTCTGTTTGAAGTTGGCCGGGCTCAACCAGGCCTGGCGTCTATCTTTCTGTCCAACCCGGTAGCAATACACCTTTGATACGGAAAATAACGCATTGTGCCTGGTTTGGAGTCTGGATTGTCATCTTTCCTGCAGGGAGGGCCCCTGTCTAGCCTGTTACACTTGGTATCCGGGGAGGTTGTATGTCCTTCCAGCCTGAGTGCAAATTAGGAAAGCCCTCTCTGCATTGATTCAAACTGATGGGGCCTGGGAAAGTTGTTGGGGCACTTTCCCTTTGCCCCCACTCACCACTACTTTACCTTTTCTATTGGTATTATTAGCATTATTATTATCATTCTTATAATATTTATTATTATTTAGTATGATTTTGATATTATTTGTTTATATTTATTTTGATATACTATTATTAGGCATAATTATTATGATTGGTATTATTAGTATGGTATATTATTAATTATTTAATATTATTACTGCTACCCCCTCAACCTTTTCTACTCCTCCTTTGTACCAGGCGGTGTGTTTCCACCTGTACAGAGTTCGGTCCAGTATCCATGATGCCTTGGTGGACTTCATTCCATCCTGGGATCACCTAGCACCAGAGCACCAGGATATTAAGTAGGTGATCCTCACCCTACTCATTAGTGGAACCACTTTTCTACCCATTTCCCAACTTTCTCTTCTATCTGCAGAGGTTCTGGTTGCCCACTGCACTTTCATCCTCTTATGAGCCTGAGTCGAGTTACAGTATAAAGTGTGAGGTACCTACCCGCTGCAAGGGCCGAAAGCCCCCTGGCTAAAGCAAGTATTAGGTACGGGGTGTGTTGGGCCCTTAACTGTTGGAGAGGCTTCCCTCTTAACATCTTAGGAACTGCTCTCATGCAGGTCCAGCTCTGAAATGGAGTTGCACCCCCCCCCGTCCTGTTCTTTCTCAGTTTGGGCCCTCCAACCCTCTTCTACTGGAGAGAAGGCTTGCTCCCCTACAGGTCAGGTGGGGTGGATTCTCCTTCACCCCCTTCTCTGGAGGCACCCTCTCTGCCAGGGGCAGTCCCTCCTTTATTATAAGGAACTGCCAAAACAGCAGGTAGGCAGCACAAAATTGACCACTCCCTGTAGGAGCGGCTCAATAGAGCCAACCCCTTTAATGGGGCAAGGGATACCAGAGCAGGCCAGTCCTTGCCCCCTACCTTCCTGGATCTACAGTTTGCAGGGGCTCAGCTAGCCTGCCCCCTCTCTTGCCTCATGGATGTTGGTTCACTGGCCAAAAATGACACAACAAAAACTATCTCAAATGGGATCTGTGATGCCTTGGGGGGCTGGTATGGCTACATTTGTCCTAGTATGTAATTGCTAGATGAGCTCTTAACAAAATGTGATCTATAGCGACTTATACAGAGCCCTTAGTGTTCTCGGGGCATTGGAATCTCTACATTTGCTTGTTTATGGTATTCATGATGTCATGGTTGCTGCAACCCAGGAGGATATCAAGATTTTCTTCTTTCCTGTTTCTGGACATGTGGGAATTGTAGGGGAATGAGCATGTCAATGAGGGTGCCAAAGACTCTGCAAGGACTGTGCGACCAGACCAGCGCTTCGCTCTTACTCACCAACTACATAGATTCAGTTCAGCTCTTACCGCTGCCAAAGGAAATGGGAAGCGGATGATTTGAACTTAAATTTGTGATTTGTGTGCCATCGCCCCACAAGTATTCCTGCGGGCATACCCCAATGCCTCAATGGCTTCAGGTTACTTTTTCTCATCTTTGAATTGGGCACATCCACGTGGAATACCGTCATTTGGTGGAGTGCCTCCCTCCCCCTCCTGCTCCTTACTGCGATGACTGCATTGTCACCAGACAGTTTGGCACATCCTTGTTGAATTTCCTACTCTGGGGAAATCTTCATCCACATTACCTCTCTCGGTACCGGGATGAGGCAGGTCACTACTGCTTGCCCCTTGTACTCTGGATGTGTTCGTGCACACAGACCTGTTGATTGTGATTTCTTGGTAGAGGCTGGCCTCTACAATTTTATTTGGCTCATTGGTGCTCGTTGCATTTTCCTGCGCTGGGGAAAGGAGGGTCGTCCCCAGTGCTGGAACTTCCTTGCTCCTTGCTTTTGTCTTGAGTTTTTTTGTTTGTGTTTTTGTTGATTTTCATTCTTTTGTCATTGTTGTCTTTTGCTGTTTGTGTGTTTTGTTTTTTTATATAACATTAGGCTAAAAATGAACTGCAATAACTTATGCCCTCAGTGGCAGTTGCCCGATGTGTAGGCTTATAAAAAAACAAGAAAATACAACCCCCACACCACCACTCAAAAACCCACTTTGCCTCTAAATACTTCTTTACAGGTTGTGGCAGTGCACATGTACTTGGATAGGAGAGAGTACTTTCATGTCTGTCCACATTCCACCATCAGAAAATTGGGTTGAGGCAGCCTTTCGCTCTTCTTGGAGCTGGGTCATAGCAGGCATGATTAAATGGCTGGAAATTGGTGGCCTAAATATAATGAATGAATATAGACAGCACTATGTTAGAACTGCCTCGTTTTCTTGCCTTGACCTGTTCCTTTGCTCTCCAGATGCACACTCAGATTTTAGCTTGGAGTTGGTCAATGACCTTCAGGGTATTGATCACTGTTATTCAAATCTTTTTGCCAGGCCAATGCAAAATGAGAAGCCACCTTAGGGGTGCCTAGATCTGGTATGGTGGCCAGGATTCAATGAAATGATTAACTTCTATATAGTGAGAAAAGTACACACTTTTGTAGGATAGTTTTGTATTAAAGCAACAAGTCTAGTTTTTGAAGTACCCTCTTTCCATCATCAATCTTGAAATAATATTTCAAGACAGTTGCTCTGCTCCCTTGGAGAGTGCTATCTGCAAGGTTTTCCTTCATAGGCATCACTAGGTCATGGTATTTTTAGATTTGGAGAAGGCTTGCTACCATGTGAAGATATGGTATCATGAAGACCCTCCATACTATGGGTGGAAGTGGATGCTTCCCAAATTTTTTTGTCTGAGTTCCTACAAGATTGTTGATTGTTCAAAACCCCATTAGTGGCACGGTGATTTGCTTTCACAGCCGCCGTACTGATACTACTCAGCGCGCCGTCCTGCCCCAGCTTAGCCTATTCTTTCTGACACCTTGTCTTCTTACCCTGCTTGCTCACTCTCCCTACAACATCTCCCACAACTTTCTCTGGTCAGCCTCTAATTTCACAGGGTAGACGCCGACCAGTTTCCTCTCACCCAATCATTGCTGATCGAGACTGAGGGGACAATGCACCCTCACCCCTGAGCTCTGGTTTGGGGCAGTGGGTTTTTGACAACCTGCTTCACCCCCACCCTCACCTTCCTCACATACCCTTTCTCTCTCCTTTCACTGCCCCGTAAGGGGCGCGGCGATTTGCCATCCTGGCCGCCGTGCTGACGGGACTCAGCACACTGTCCGGCCCCAGCTTAGCCTCTCTTCCTTCCTTCAAAACACTTGTTTCCTCTCTTTTCATACAACCTCTCCCACAACTTTCTCTGGTCAGCCTCTAATTTCACAGGGTAGATGCTGACCTTCTTCTCGGCCAACCTTCCTGGATCGGGGCTGAGGGGGGAGGGGACAATGTTCCCTAACCCCTGAGCTCTGGTCTAGGGTGGTTGGTTTTTAACAACCTGCTTTATCCCCACCCATACCTTCCTCACATCCCTTTTCTTCTCCTCTTCAAAATCTATCTTTTTTACGCCGTGTCTAAGGTAGAGCCGCCATGCCGATGGACTGCCAGGCCACCAGGGGGGAGGGGTGGTCCGAAATGGCGGCGCCTGGCTCTGCCAGGCCTGTAAGCACCTCTTGCAGTGCGGGCAACTGCAAGAGGTGATGAGCTATTGCGTCCCGTAGCACAAATAGGGTCACCATGACTAATCATGAAAATAAAAAGAAAACCCCAACCCCCAACTTCCCCAAGAACATCAACGGAGCCGCCCTCGGGCAGCTCCACCGAGAAAATGGAAGTCCTCCCCCTTGTGCTTGCGCAGGGGACCCTCCATACTTCTTTAACCGGAGAGGAGGCTTACTCCTCTCCTAGGCCTACGGGTGTAGGGGACTCCCCTCACTCCCTTCTTTGAAGGTGCTTTCGGGCACCTCCCTAATTCCAGCGGCAGTCCCTCCTTTGCTTTCTAAGGGGACTGCCAAGAAAGCCAGCAGGCAGCCCATTGCCGACCGCCCCTCGTGTAAGCGGCTCGGTAGGGCAAACCCCCTTAGGGGGGAGAGGGAAGCCAGGCCCCTTCGGTCGCTTCCCTCGAAAGACCTGCTGGCAAGAATATTAAACCTTGCCGGGGTCAAGGTCTGTGCCTCCCCACAAAAGACTCATGATGCTGCCAAGGGGACCTGCGATGTCCTGGGAGTGGATGGCCAACTGGAGGCCCCTCCTGTGATAGACATGGTCCTTGAGGAAAACCAGCCTCAGCGGGTAGGGCCTTCCATGGGGGGAAATCTGGGCTCGGCGCCAAGCCCTGAACCCGAATCCGCCCCTATTCAAGGTCCTCCTCAAACGGGTGGGGATTCTCAGGCAGTACAAGGAGGGGAGGGATCTCCTCCAACCAGTGCCCCTGCAACCACCAGGACCTTCTCCATTTCGGAGAAGGACCTGGCTGAGGCCGGTACATCTAGCCCAGGGGCTTCTACCGGCGGGGGTTAGAAGCGGGTTCATTCCCCGCCGTCCTCTCCAAAAAAGGAAAAAGACCAAGACCACGAAGACAAAGAAGACTCGGGGCTCCTCTCCATCCATGGGGGCTGCGGGGACGGATGGGTTTGCTGCCACTCTGGCAAGCGACCAAGCCGAGATCGGCACATTCGGCCCCTCTGCCCCTCCGGTTGCGGAGCCCCTGACTAAGACCAAAAGTGCACAGGGCGGAGCCTCGATGACATCGAGGCCCCTGATTCAGAGGTTACCTGGTGATTTCCAGCCCACTAGCTTCAAACGCTTCCTCGTTATTCGCTCCACTGATGGCACCATGTTGTCCAAGGGCAACATGATCCATCAGTGGAGAGGATTAGCTAGTGCAATTGGTAGAGAGCCGAAGGTGACCCGTTTCTCGGACGGGAGCCTTCTGGCGAATGCGGCGAATCCCGCCGAGGCGGCCAAGATAAGTGCTCTTCGGACACTTCATGGCCCCCCGGTGAGTGTGATGCCGCACTCTACCATGAACTTTGTGAAAGCAGTAGTTTATGCCAGGGAACTCGTTGACTACTCCATTGAGGACATCACCCTAGAGCTGGCCGACCATGGGGCGGTCAAGGTCGAAGGTGTGATGAGAAAACAGGCAGGGGCCTCGAGACCACCCCTACACTCTTCATCACGTTTGACTGTGACAAGCTCCCTGAGTCGGTGCGTGCCAGTTGGTACCGCTACCGCGTGAAGGCATTCGTGCCACTGCCGCGGCGGTGCTATTACTGTCACCGCTTCGGCCATACGAATCGCTCATGTAGACATGCAAAGTCGGGGTCACCCGAAGTCTGTAAATTGCTCCAAGGTCGCACACGATAAGTCCAAATCGTGTGTGGCCAAGTGTGTCAATTGCGGAGAGCCGCACCCTGCTTCTTCGAAGCAATATGGTGCATATCTCCTTGAGAAAGAAATCCTAGTCATTCAGGCCCAGGATCGACTCTCATTCCGCGAGGCTAAGGACTTGGTCCTGGCACGCCCGGCTCTGCCTGGGACGTCATATGCCTCAATAGTTAGAAAGGCACCCTCTGCTCCTGGCCCATCCAGGCCAACGAGCACGGTTGTTTCCGCGCCCATTCTGAGCCCTTCTGCGGGCTCTACCCAACCCGGGCGCTCCCCTGGTAAAGCTGGCGGCAAAAAGGGTTCATACCCAGCCCCGGCTAAAACCAGGGCTCCCCCCTCTTTCCCCAGCGTGACCGTTTCCCGTAAGGCGAAACGGCCACGCTCCTCCACCGAGTTGTTAGACTCACAGGAGGTAACACCCCTGAAGATGGTCGCTAGGCAATCTTCCGGGGTTCCTAAAGCTGTCTCCCGAAAGGAGGACAGCAACAAAGGAGCTTCAGCTACTTCGCCCACGCCCCGAGGTGTGGCGAGTGGCTCGGAGACGGTGGTTCCTCGAAAAGAGGGGCCCCCCCGCCTCCGAAGCCGCAACGCCCGCCTAAGGTTTCGAGGCGGAGGGAGGAAAAGACTCGCATGGCGAGCCGACATCCCCTAATAAGTCCTCGAAGGCGACAGCGCTTTGTCCGGCCAACAACGCTTGGGGTTCTGCCCCCGGGAAGCGTACGGCCATTCCCGTGAGGGTCTTCAGTTCGAAGAGGGCCCTCGCGTCTCCTCCGAGCTAGGCCTGGAGGGCATATTTCTTCAATGGAATTGCCGTGGACTTCGGCCCAACTGGGAGGAGCTGCGGAGGCTCGTCTCGTCCCGTTAGCTATCTTTTTGCAGGAGACATCCTAGGCGCGTGCCCCCTGCCTGCCCTCCCGGGGTATAAGGGTCTTGCGACCCCACCACCGCGGGATGGCCGGGCTGGGGATGCGCGGTTTACACCCGGCATGATGTCTCCGTTCTTCCTCTCTTTTTAGATACCTCCTTTCAGGCAGTGGCTGTGCAGCTGCACCTGGATAAGAGGTATACTATCATTTCTGCGTACATTCCACCGTCAGCTGACTTCGACGCGGGGTACTTCCACCACGTCGTGGCACGGTTGCCGAGGCCCTATCTCTTGCTTGGAGATCTGAACGGCAGGCATCCTCTCTGGGGAGATTACTCCATAAATCCCAGGGGACAAGTCCTTGCCGATCTGATCGAAGAGCTTGAGATGGGTGTCCTAAACGTGGATGAGTTTACGCATCACTGTCCGAGAACCGCTTCATTTTCTCTTCTTGACCTATCTTTGTGCTCTTCGGATGCACAGCCTGATTTTGATTGGGGGGTGGTCGATGACCTCCATGGTAGTGATCACTTTCCCATTCAAATATCATTTTCAGGGCAACTGCCGCCTGAGAGACCACCTCGGTGCCTCGGTGGTGCTTGGCGCGGGAGCGGTGGCGCTTGGCGCGGGAGCGGTGGCCTGCATTTCAGGAAATGACTGAATTCTCTTTCTCAGTCGAAGAGTTTAGGTCGGTAGATGAGGCCGTTGAGTTCTTCTCCGGCAACCTCATCGCCGTGGGCCTGACTACTATTCCTAGGACGTCTGGCCGTTTTGCACGCCGACCACTCCAAAAGTGGTCGGCCGAGTGTGAGACGGCCCTCAAACAGAAGCGTTATGCCTACATGCTCTATAAGCGCCGCCCGAACGATTTCACTGTCGCCGAATTTCGTGGGGCTAGGGCTAGGTTCCGGTATATTTCGAAGCACGCCCGCCGCTCTTCTTGGCGGGCATACGTGTCTTCACTTAACGGGAAGACCCCTTTAGCTGAGGTGTGGAAGCGAGTCAAAAGGATTCGGGGCAAGTTCTCGCAGGACCCCCCTCCCGTTCTCCAGGAGAATGGGACCGCAATCTCCGACCCCGCGTCCGTGGCGGAATCCTTAGCGACCTCTTTTTCCGCATTCTCTAGCCGTGATGCTGCACCGCCAGCATTCAATGCACGTCGTGATGTCGCGGAAGGCCGCCTGTTGGACTTTACCTCCAGAGGCGGAGAACCCTTCAACGACAAGTTTACTGTGAGTGAGTTGCGCTCCGCCCTCGCTTCGTGCGCGGACACCACCCATGGTCCGGACGATGTCCCGTACGCCATGCTTCGACTCCTGGGTGAGCGAGGCATGGCCTTTCTGTTAGATTTGTTCAACAGGATCTGGGTGGAAGGTCTTCTCCCAGACTCCTGGCGAATCGCTACTGTGCTCGCCTTTCGCAAACCGGGGAGAGATCACTCTACTCCGACCGGTTTCCGCCCAATCTCTCTAACCTCTTGCGTGTGCAAGTTGATTGAGAAATTGGTAAATGTTAGATTAGCCTTTTTCCTGGACAGCGGAGGCCATCTGTCTTCCGCACAGTGCGGCTTCCGCAAGTTCCACTCCACGTCGGATGCTCTGCTCCGACTGGAAAATGCCGTCTGCGAGGCTTTCCTTCGTAGACATCACTACGCCACGGTGTTTTTCGATCTGGAGAAGGCCTATGATACCGCATGGCGATACGGTATCATGGAGACTCTCCACACGATGGGGGCGAGGGGACGCCTCCCAATGTTTATATCTGAATTTTTGCGAGATCGTCGATTCCGTTTACGGGTGGGGGGAGCTCTCTCCGGCCCAAAGGAGCAGGAAGAGGGTGTCCCGCAGGGAAGTGTCCTCAGTGTCACACTCTTTGCCCTGAGCATCAACGGCGTCACCTCGGTGCTGCCGGAAGATGTTCTCGCTACGCTCTACGTGGACGACCTTTCGATCTCTTTTGGCGCGGCCCAGATGCCAACTCTGGAGCGTCGACTCCAACAGGCATTGAACCGCGTCTCTCGCTATGCCGAAGCGCACAGGTTTCGGTTTTCTTTGGCCAAGACTAAGGTGGTGCACTTCTGCCGCCATCCACGGCTCCACCCCGACCCAGATTTGTTTTTTAATGTGGTGCGCCTGGATGTGGTGGAGTCACACCGTTTCCTTGGTCTTGTATTCGACCGACGCCTCACCTGGTAGGCTCATATTCGCAGCCTTAGGGTCTCTTGTACCCGCGCCATCGACATTCTCCGTTCTGTGACGTTCAGCGCTTGGGGCGCTGATATGGCTACTGCCCTACTTTTTTATCGATCCTTTGTTCGTTCGAAGCTCGACTACGGATGCGAGTTTTATGCATCCGCAGCCGAGCGTTTATTGCGGAAGGTGGATTCGATCCACCACACCGGCCTTCGCCTTGCGACCGGTGCCTTCCGCACTTCTCCCATTGAGAGCCTGTTGGTCGATGCTGGGGAGATGCCACTCGCTCTGCGCCGCGTGCAGTGCATCACTCGCCTGTACGTGCGAGCCCGGCGCCTACTTCAGTCGCCAACAGCTCTCACTGCATCCGCAGCTGATCTCGATGGTGCCTATGCCGCCGAGAGACTCCAGTCATACCCTAAGCTCTTTGGGTTTAGGGCCAGGAAACTCCTTCGAGAGCTAGATATAGCTCTCGGGCCGGTGGCGCCCCTGGTTTTGCCCAGGACACCACCCTAGAGGATACCACATTTGGCTATTTGTCGCCACGCCTCTGCTCCCAAAGCTTGTACTGCGCCGGGAGTATTGCGTTCGACCTTTTTGGAGCACACATCGTGTCACGCTGGAACCGTGCCAGTGTATACGGATGGCTCCAAGTCCCAAGAGGTGGTCGGCTTCCACGCCGTATCCCCTCTGTTTGAAGTCAGCGGGGCTCTACCAGGCGCTGCGTCTGTCTTCACGGCCAAGCTGATGGCAATACACCACTCGGTACGGGAGATTACGCGACGTGCCCGGTTCGGAGACTGGATTGTGGTCTATAGCGACTCACAAAGTGTCCTGAGTGCTCTCGGGGCATTGGAATCTCCGCATCCCCTGGTTCGCGATATCCGTGACGCCACGGTTTTGGCGAGCCGGGCAGATGTCGAGATTATCTTCTGCTGCGTTCCTGGACATGTAGGAATTGCGGGGAATGAGGGCGCCAAAGAGTCCGCGAGGGCTCTGCGACCGGACCAGCGTTTCGCTCTTCCTCACACCGACTACATGGCAGGAATGCGGGCAGCTCTTCGGACTGCTTGGCAAAGAAGATGGGAGACGGTCGAAGGGAACTTAAAGTTGCGTGCCATTGCGCCGCGACTGTTCCCATGGACCTATCCCCCAATGCCGCGGCGGCTTCAGGTTGCTTTCTGTCGTCTCCGAATCGGACACACTCGTGTGATGTATCGCTATTTGATGGAGCGCTCGCCTGCGCCCAATTGCAACGACTGCGTCGTCCCCCAGACTGTTCGGCACATTCTTGTCGAATGTCCCAGTCTGGGTGATCTTCGCGCACGATACCTATCCCAGTACCGGGATGGGCGGGGTCGCTACCGCCTCTCCCTTGTGCTCAGTTCAGATTCGTGCACATTGACTTGTGGACTTGTTGACTTCTTGGGGGAGGCCGGCCTTCTCCCTATTATTTAAGCAAGGTTTGTTTTTTTTTGTTTTGTTTTGTTTTGTTTTTTTGCATTTGTTTTTTTTGTTTGTTTTTTTCCTTTAGTTGCACACTCCTGCGCCGGGGGGACCTCTTCCCGACGCACCAGCTTGCTTCCTTTCCCCCTTTTGGGGTGTTGTTTTTTTTTTCTCTTTATTTTTATTTTAAAGTAGCCTAGAACTAGGCCAGTTTTAATACGGCGACTAATGCCCAAGTAGGCAGTCGCCAGATGAGCTCTTAAAAAAAAAAAAAAAAAATCCTGTTCTCCAGGAGAATGGGACCGCAATCTCGGACCCCGCGTCCGTGGCGGAATCCTTAGCAACCGCTTTTTCCGCATTCTTCCACCGTGATGCTGCTCCGCCAGCATTCAATGCACGTCGTGATGTCGCGGAAGGCCGCCGGCTGGACTTTACCTCCAGAGGCGGAGAACCCTTCAACGACAAGTTTACTGTGAGTGAGTTGCGTTCCGCTCTCGCTTCGTGCGCGGACACCGCCCATGGTCCGGACGATGTCCCGTACGCCATGCTTCGACTCCTGGGTGAGCGAGGCATGGCCTTTCTGTTAGATTTGTTCAACAGGATCTGGGTGGAAGGTCTTCTCCCAGACTCCTGGCGAATCGCTACTGTGCTCGCCTTTCGCAAACCGGGGAGAGATCACTCTACTCCGACCGGTTTCCGCCCAATCTCTCTAACCTCTTGCGTGTTCAAGTTAATGGAGAAATTGGTAAATGTTAGACTAGCCTTTTTCCTGGACAGCGGAGGCCATCTGTCTTCCGCACAGTGCGGCTTCCGCAAGTTTCACTCCACGTCGGATGCTCTGCTCCGACTGGAAAATGCCGTCTGCGAGGCTTTCCTTCGTAGACAGCACTACGCCACTGTGTTTTTCGATCTGGAGAAGGCATATGATACCGCATGGCGATACGGTATCATGGAGACTCCACACGATGGGGGCGAGGGGACGCCTCCCAATGTTTATATCTGAATTTTTTCGAGATCGTCGATTCCGCGTACGGGTGGGGGGAGCCCTCTCCGGCCCAAAGGAGCAGGAAGAGGGTGTCCCGCAGGGAAGTGTCCTCAGCGTCACACTCTTTGCCCTGAGCATCAACGGCATCACCTCGGTGCTGCCGGAAGATGTTCTCGCTACGCTCTACGTGGACGACCTTTAGATCTCTTTTGGCGCGGCCCAGATGCCAACTCTGGAGCGTCGACTCCAACAGGCATTGAACCGCGTCTCTCGCTATGCCGAAGCGCACAGGTTTCGGTTTTCTTTGGCCAAGACTAAGGTGGTGCACTTCGGCCGCCATCCACGGCTTCACCCCGATCCAGATTTGTTTCTTAATGGGGTGCGGTGCGCCTGGATGTGGTTGAGTCGCACCGTTTCCTTGGTCTTGTATTCGACCGACGCCTCACCTGGGAGGCTCATATTCGCAACCTTAGGGTCTCCTGTACCCGCGCGATGAACATTCTCCGTTCCGTGACGTTCAGCGCTTGGGGCGGTGATAGGACTACTGCCCTACTTTTTTATCGATCGTTTGTTCGTTCGAAGCTCGACTACGGATGCGAGTTTTATGCATCCGCAGCCGAGCGTTTATTGCGGAAGGTGGATTCGATCCACCACACCGGCCTTCGCCTTGCGACCGGTGCCTTCCGCACTTCCCCCATTGAGAGCCTGTTGGTCGATGCTGGGGAGATGCCACTCGCTCTGCGCCGCGTGCAGTGCATCACCCGCCTGTACGCGCGAGCCCGGCGCCTCCCTCAGTCACCAACAGCTCTCACGGCTTCCGCAGCTGATCTCGATGGTGCCTATGCCGCCGAGAGACGCCAGTCATACCCTAAGCCCTTTGGCTTTAGGGCCAAGAAACTCCTTCGAGAGGTAGATATAGCTCTCGGGCCGGTGGCGCCCCTGGTTCTGTCCAGGACGCCACCCTGGAGGGTACCACATTTGGCTATTTGTCGCCACGCCTCTGCTCCCAAAGCTTGTACGGCGCCGGGAGTATTGCGTTCGACCTTTTTGGAGCACACATCGTGTCACGCTGGAACCGTGCCAGTGTATACGGATGGCTCCAAGTCCCAAGAGGGGGTCGGCTTCCACGCCGTATCCCCTCTGTTTGAAGTCAGCGGGGCTCTGCCAGGCGCTGCGTCTGTCTTCACGGCCGAGCTGGCGGCAATACACCACTCGGTACGGGAGATTACGCGACGTGCCCGGTTCGGAGACCGGATTGTGATCTACAGCGACTCACAAAGCGCCCTGAGTGCTCTCGGGGCATTGGAATCTCCGCATCCCCTGGTTCGCGATATCCATGACGCCACGGTTTTGGCGAGCCGGGTGGATGTCGCGATTATCTTCTGCTGGGTTCCTGGACATGTAGGAATTGCGGGGAATCAGCGCGCCGATGACGGCGCCAAAGAGTCCGTGAGGACTCTGCGACCGGACCAGCGTTTCGCTCTTCCTCACACTGACTACATGGCAGGAATACGGGCAGCTCTTCGGACTGCTTGGCAAAGAAGATGGGAGACGGTCGAAGGGAACTTAAAGTTGCGTGCCATTGCGCCGCGACTGTTCCCATGGACCTATCCCCCAATGCCGCGGTGGCTTCATGTTGCTTTCTGTCGTCTCCAAATTGGACACACTCGCGGGAAGCACCGCCATTTTGATGCAGCGCTCGCCTGCTCCTTATTGTGACCACAACATTGTCCCCCCAGTCTGCGTGATCTTCGCGCACACTTCCTGTCACGCTACCGGGACGAGCGTGGTCTCTACCGCTTGTTCCTTGTACTTGGGACGGGTTCATGTACACAGACTTGTGGACTATATGACTTTTTGGAGGAGGCTGGCTTCCTTCACTTTATTTGACTGTTTTTTTTGTAGGTAGCCCGGTTTACACGATCCTATCCCCGACGCCAGAACGCACTTCCTTTCTGTTCCTCTTTGCTCTTTTCTTTTTATTTTTTTTTGTTGTTTCTTGTCCTGTGCTTAGTTTTTTTCTTTTTATCTTTGTTATCTGTTATCCACACATTTTTATTTGTTTTGTAATCGAGCCTAGTAGTAGGCTCTGTTGTGAGTACAGCGACTTTTGCCCTAGTAGGCAGTCGGCAGATTGGCTCTCAAAAGAAAGAAGGAAAAAAAGACGGTATAAACTGTCAACATGCCAAATGTGCAGTAAGTGTGTGTCTCATAGGAAAGTATCCTCAGTGCCACTCTCTTTGCCTTAAACATCGATGGTATTACCTCGGTGCTGCTAGAAGATTTTCTCTCTGCACTTTAAATCTCTTTTTCTCAGTTCAGATGCCAACCTTAGAGTGCCACCTCCAACAAGCTCTGATTGCACAGAGCTTGTTGTCTTGACCCCAAACTGGACCGGTTTCTAAATGGGCTTGCCTGTATATGATAGATCCTATTGTTTTCCACCGCTGATTCACCATGGGAGGAACACATTTGTACACTTGTTGTCTATTGTCTCTGCACTATCGATATTCGCCAATCTGGTATTCATTACTTGGGGTAGATGATAGAGCTCCCCCCTCCTTTAATGTAATACTGCTCTTTTGTTTGCTCTAGATTACACTATGGAGTAGGCAGGCAGGCTAATTCTCATAAGCATCAGCCAAGGGATTTTGATAAAAATTGGTGTATGGGGAGATTTTGGGCTGAAAACTGAGTCTGAAATACATTTTTTTTTTTAATATCTTAATTGGAAGCAAAGTTATGGGCATCCCAATTTTGTTGGTTTTGGCAGTGCCCAAATTATAGATTTATCTCAGCTCCTAATTTACCTAGAAGGTTCAGCAAAAAGCCATTCAAAAGTTAATTTTTAACTCTAAAACTGATTGTCAATATTTCTTATAGAAACAATATTTAAAAAGTTACAGCAATCTAAATTTTTAAATGGGGGCGGGGGACCACGTATATGGAAATGAAAAAATTTAGTTTAAAAAAAAGCACTATCCCTTTTGTTTCTTAAAATGCATAATTTCTTTTGTATATTTTACTTGGCCTATTCAATATACAAGGTTAGATATATTAAACTTTTTCTCACTTTTTAACAAATTGTATTTGATTGTTTGGAAAATACTAGCAAATTTTTTGACTGACTTTTAAAAAGTTGATTTGGGTTACTATTTTTGCAGTGTTTTATACAAAATTTTATATGTTTAATAATTGATGTGTACTGTAATGTATTTCCAATAATTTCCAATGGCTCGATTGTAGTGAAGCACCCAAAACATTTCCTGAAACTGAAGTTGCACCAGCAGAAGATTATCGTGACAGTCTGGTGGTCTGCTATTGTTGTCCATTACAGCTTTCTTAAAGCTAATTAGAGCATCACAGCAGATGTTTATTACAAACAACTCAAAGAAATGCAAGTTCATTTGAAAAAAAATGAGACTTGCACCAGTGAATTGATGTGGCCCAATTCTGCTTTATGACAATGCACAGCCACATTTTGCCAGGATGACACTGACAAAATTCACTGTTTTAGGATATGAGACTTTACTGCATCCTCCATATTCTCTCCACTTTTTTTAAGCAGCAAAACTTTAAAGTGAGAGGAAAATGATGGAATCTATAATAACGAAATCTATTAGGAATCACTTAGATAAACATAAGTTGATTAATGAATCTAATCATGGTTTACTAGGGGCAAATCGTGTTTGACTAATTTACTGTCTTTTTATAAAAAGTGTATGATGCTGCCGATAGAGATGAGAATTACAATATTGTTTACTTGGATTTTAGTAAAGCTTTTAACGGGATTCCACACTTACAACTTTGGAATAAAGTTAAAGTGCATGAGATCAATGGAAATATTTTTAGGTGGATTCATTTGTGGCTTAGTGACAGACAGCAAAGAGATTGTATAGACGGGATTAAATCTGATTAGAAGCATATTATCAGTGGGGCGTCTCATGGGCCATTGTTATTCTTGATTTATAGGTATAAGTAACAACCTGAGCAAGTTTGCTGATGATACTAAGTTAGGTAGGAGCATATAAGGTTTGACTCTGATGCTGAAGTATTACAAGATGAATTGACCATACTATCCAAATGGGGGAGAGAATTGGCAAATGGAATTTAATATAAGCAAGTGTAGTGTACTCATATAGGTAGGTCTATAAACTGAATGGGGGAGATTTAAGAAAACAGTGCCTACGTGATAGGAATAAAGCTTTAGGTTATTTGGGTTTATTGGGAGGAGTGTAAGTAATACGAGTGCTGATGTCATTCTGAAACTTACCTGGCATTAATTTTGGTCACCATATTATATCATGGATGTTGCTTTGTTTGAGTCTTTTTAAAGAAGGATGATTAAAATGATTCATGAGTTGAGGAGCTTAACTTATGGTGAAAAGTTAGACTAAATCTTCCTACATTAGAAAGAAAAAATTGAGGGAGACTTGGTGATTGTATCTAGGATGGATATTGTTTTTATTGAGTATGTGCTAATAAAGATCATTAAGATGATTCATGGTTTTAGGAGCTGACCTTATAGTGAAATGCTTATGAGACAAAATATATGCGATAGAAGCTTTCTCTCTGCAGAGTTTTATGAACAGATTTGATGGATTTCTGGATGAGGATGCTACATGGGATTGAATTGGGTGATGGGAGCAGGAGATGCCTTGTATTGGCCTTTGATTAGCTTTTGTAGACTCCTTGTTTTTTCTTATTATCTTATTTTAAGTCCAAAACTGAGGTGAACATTGGATTCAAGGACTTCTTAGCATCAAAACGGTAGATTTTTATCAAGGCATAAATGATCTTGTTCCTCGATTGCAGAGATGCTTAGATGTTCAGGGATCATACTTTTACTAATTTTAACATAGCTAGTGTTAACTTTCTTAAGAATAATTGTTTCAGAAATTGGTCATTATTTTGTGAACAACCTAATAGAATCACCTTTTGCTAGAAGGTAATTTTGCTGCTGCTTTTGGGGCCAATCAATATGTGATTGTGATTCCTCCATTCACTTTGGGGTCACTCAACACTCAAAATGTTCTTCATAAATATCTAAATGTATCCTCAGTCGATAAAAAAAAAGGCAAAAAGAACTTTTACAGAAATGTCTCTTGTCAAATTTAAAGCAAATTTTTTCCCAATACAAATCCAACTCAAAAGATCCTGTGGAATTTTCCACATTTGTCAAACTTATGACTAAAGTGGTGCTTTATTGCAGTACCACAGAGCACTAATGTCTGTGCGTGCATGCATCACTAAAACCCCAAACTTATTTTAGCAATCATTGGTAAAAAAGACATTACACATGAGACTAATGGAAAACTGCATTTGTGATATGAACAATGCAAATTGCATGCTAGGACAATGCAGAAAATGCTCAGGAAAAATTCTAGTTGAGTATTTAAAACTCCTAAAATTAGATATAGAGATGAAATTATTTGTAGTGAATTAATACAGATGGGTCAACACTCAAGCCCCGTTATTTCTTCAACCGATGAATTTATAGCCACTCTATCACCCAAAATTCTTTCCCTAACACAACACCATTATATTTCCAAGTCACAATCAGCATATTTGAAATATCTGAAAGAAAACTTTGACAATTGATGTCATTTTTCTTGGTGTCTTTTCTGTAAATTACTCATGTAAATTACTCATCTTTCACTGGTCAAACACTCAAGCTATTGTACACCCTTTCATACTTTATTACAAAAATGAGAACACAAATTGTTGACCATAAAAGTTTTTGCTGTATCAGTGACTCATTTTTGCATTCAGTAGCTGCAGTTCATGCATTTCTTAAACTTTTGCCTGCTAAAAGTTGATTATTTCACTGATGGTTGTGCTGCTCTGAACAAAAGTGCAACTTCATACATATATGCTATCATTTTTTAGACTTTCAAATGAATTGTGAGTGGAATTTTTTCAGTACCAATCATGGCAAGAATGCCTGTAATAGCTTGGAGTATAGTTAAAAGCGCTGCAACTAAGAAGAGTCTTCAGAGGGTGTATAAATCACCATTAGAATTTTTCAAATTTTCTGTAAATTATTTTACTGAAATTCAATTCCTTTACATTCCATTTGATGACATCAACAATTGAAGAGCAATTGCAATTGAGATTTGAGACTGCTCAAACTTTAACATGTACACAAGGATTTGATAAAAATATTCCCAGCAGTTTAATGAATCAAAGCATTCAAAACATTACAGTCAACAGAATATACTGTCCACCAAATTTCAGCTCAATTTCAATTCCTTCTATAACCTACATTGACTACAATACTGGCCAATATGTTTTTTCGCATTGTACCAATGAAAATAGTCCTTACATAGGATTTATTAAAGAAATTTCAGATAAACATCAAGACTGTAAAATTGACTTCATGGACCAGGTTGTACAAAACAAATTCTCTTTTTCACTAAGGATACATGTTGGGTATTGAGGAAGAACATTTGGAGTGTGTTGAGTGCTCCAAATTGAGCGCAGGATTCACAATAACATTCAGTTGACCCCCCAAAACTAGCAAAATTACATTCTAATATAAAGTAATTCTAGATGTAGACCATCTATAGTCTATGTTGTTGCCTTCACGCTGTCAAATAGTCTATGCTGTTGTATTGTTTGTTAAAAAATTGCCTAGAGGCAATTTTTTTTAAAGTGCTAAACAGTTCAATATATCTAACCTTGTATATTGAAAAGTAAATTATACAAAATAAATCAAGCATTTTAAGAAACAAAAGAGACAGTGCTATTTTTGAAAAAATATATGTTTTTATTTCCATGTACTTTGGTAGTCTCCCTCATTTAAAACTTTAGATTGCCGTAACTTTTTTAGTATTGTTCCTATGTAAAATATTGACACCAATTTTAAAAAGCTAAAAGTTCCTATTTGAAAGTCTTTTTGTTTAACCTTCTAGGTAAATTAGGGTCTGAAATACAAGTCTATATTTTGGGGGCTGCCAAACTCCACAAAATTGGGGTGCACATAACTTTGTTTCTAATTAAGATATTGAAAAACAAATTTTAAAACTCAGTGGTTTCAGCCCCAAATCTACCATACACCAATTTTCATCAAAATTTAAATGGGTGTGGTTCCATATATAAAAAAATTTGCCTGATTTGTCAGAGAATCCGATGGCGGCCTCCATATTATTTACATGTTGGGTGTTGACCCTCTGGAACTTGCTCCTTCAATTGCCTGAATGTGCATTTTGTGGGGGTTTTTGCTTGTTTGGGGGTTGTATTTTTTGTGGTGGTGTCATATCTTAATGTAGCCTAAAGACTAGCTGGTTTATGATTGTTTGTCTGCTATGCCCTTGTTGGCCATTGTCAGAGTAGACATATATATATATATATATATATATATATATGGTGATCAGAGGGTGCTGTCATGGAAGTAGGTGTTGAAGAGCTTGCCTATTTGAAAGGTTGTGCTGTATGAATTTTTTTTTTGTATGTTTTATGATGGTGTGGGCTTTTGTGTGCGTGTTGGGATTCTATGTAGGTGTTATTTTTTGTCAGTTGGTCAAGTTTGGTAGACAAGATGTAGAGGGAGAAAGGCACAGATTGGTGAAAGTATAGTCTCTTGTGTTTATATATACTCTGGTGGTTTGGAGTTTTGTTAGTTTATGGTGTGGGGTAAAGGCTTAGGGAACAAGTAGTATTGGTTGAAAGGGTGTCATCTCTGATGTATGTGATTAGGCCTTCGCCTACATCGTTTCTGTTTGTCTTACCTGATTCACGTTTTGTGCTGTACTTTTTTTTTGGCAAGTGAAAGTTTTGATTCCCTGTATGATGAAAGACTAGATGTTTGTTTGGTTTATTAGTAACTCCTTGATTTATTTTGTTTAAAATGAGCTATATTCATTGGTTTAATTAAAAGAAAATTATAAAGATAAATAGGAAAATTTAGGTGGTTCTTTCTCTTCATATCCAAGTGCCTCTTATCCCACTTCTTATTAGAGCTTCATCTGCTCATTCTTTGATTTTTTTTTCTATTTGTAGCAGAAAGTTACGAGTTAATACTGTTTACTTAATCATGTTTTCCCCTCCTTTACTATTATATTCATTTTCCTCCTTAATCTTATTCAATTGCATAGTGTTGGGGTTAATGTTTAAATTAGTCCAGCTATGGTCTTTGGGCAACCCATAAACAGATGACAACACTCTTAACTCACAGATTTGGGAAGTTTTGCCAATGCTGTCAGTGTTAAGCGAAAATTTGATTTTAAGCTCGACCAAATGGGTCAATTTGTCAAGAAATTTCGAGAGAAAGGTAAGGCCAAGTAATGGCTTTGATAAGTACATAACGGTAAATGCATTTAACATTTAACACCCAATTATACCATCATGCAGGATTTGTGGATTTTCTTAATTGAACTGACTGATAAATTTCAGTCAGATCCTTTAAAGTCAAAGTTGGGTTTCGGTTATGAGTTTTATTTTATTTTGCCTCAAGAATCTGATAGTTTTTGAAACATACAAAGTAAAGGTTGCCCACATTTTTGTAAATGCAGTTACTATTTCAATAAAGTAGTAGATAAGCATAGTTTTTGTATATTGTAAGAAAAGTTATAGTAATAGTTGTTGTTTTAGAAGTTGTAAAGAAAGTTATAATTGTTTGCAGTTGTAGAATGTAGCGGAAGTATCACTAATTAGTGATGTTCATGCATGAAGTAGTAGTAGTGTTTCTGAAATTGATCTCAGTT
Source organism: Ceratothoa steindachneri (assembly GCA_963969495.1). NCBI lineage: Eukaryota > Metazoa > Arthropoda > Malacostraca > Isopoda > Cymothoidae > Ceratothoa > Ceratothoa steindachneri. Next base: position 168,711,586 of record OZ018324.1, read on the forward strand.
ATAGAGAAAGTCTTAGTGGAAGTATCAATAATTAGCGTTCATGCATGAAGTAGGGTTTCTGAAGTTGACATTAGTTATAAAGTTTGATATTTAACAAAAAAGTATAAATGATTTAGAAACTTTCCTACAAGATTACTACTTCATATGATCAAGGTTTCCAAAGGGCCCATGTTTGAATGATTGCTCAGTCTCATAGTTCCTGACAAATGAGTAAAGTGATTATTTTATTGTATAAAATAATAATTCTTATTTTTATAATATATTGAAAGTTGTACACTTTTATTAAAAAGTGAAAATCAACAAGAGAAGCTGCTGTCTCTTTTTTTCTGTGGATGATAACCTATAAAAGGCAGCTCCTGTTCCCATCACCCAGTTCACTCCCACTTAGCATCCTCATCCAGAAATCCATCAAATCTCTTCATAAAACTCTGCAGAGAGAAAGTTTCTATCATGTAACTAGTGAGACTATTCCCTCCATCTACCACTTAATTTGTAAACCAATTTCTACCTATTTCTTTCCTAAACCTAAACTTGTCCAGCATAAACCCATTGCTAGGGGTCCAATCCTGTTCACCAAAAATAAGAACCTTACCTATGTCTCCTTTATTATAACCTTTTACCCACTTGAAGATGCAGGTGGGTACCCGGTGTACCCTATTACACTTGGTACCTGGAGGAGTAGCACATCCTCCTAGCCTGAGTGCAAATTTGGGAAGACCCTGTCACTGAGTTGACATGAGCTCTGTGATTGGGCCTGGGAAACTTGTTGGGCTACTTCCCCCTTGCTTCCTCTCAGTGCTACTTTTTTATTTACTCTATGACTATCCTATCAACCTTTTGTCTACCTGCACTTGTTACCAGGACATACTGTTCTCACCCAAACAGAGTACAAATTAAGGATACCCCACCACTAGGTCGAAGTGAACTTTTTGAGCGGGCTGGGTTAAGTTGTTTGTGTGCTTCCTACATGCTCCCTCTCAGCATGCCTTTTACTCCAAGGCTATCCTCTGACTAGCTACCTCATGCCTTGTCAGAAAAGAGGCTTTGGAACCTCTATAAGCAATGCCCTTTAATGCCTGCAGTTTGCAAGAGACCAGGCATTGAGGTGCAAGTAATGGGAATATTGGTTTTGCCCCAATAACCACTTTCCTGCGTGTAAAGGTCTGACCACCTCTCTGCAGTCATTCTCAGCTGCATAAGGCTCTGCTGCTTGTGGTAGGTGGACTTTACTGCATTGGTGGCTGCTGGGCTTACTAAAAAAAGTCTTTGGTCCTGTCTCTGGGTCTGCCACAATAGATTTTCAGGTCCTAGCCATCAGAAAATATTATGTGGTGGCAGGCTTTGTAGAGTTATTCAAGTTTTGCCATCATATCCGACTACATCCCTCTCTCAATCCTCGGCTCTCCTTGGTAGGGGGGCAGATGAGGAGTTAAATGACAGCACCACTCAGACAGGTAGAGGAGTTCCGTTTTAACTAATGAATGTGGCAAATTTGTTTCCCTTTTGTCATCAATGCCCTTTTCTCAGACTACTCAGAGGGAGGAATTCAGGTTACCCCCCCCCCCTCCTATTTTTATCCTTGATCCGTCACTTGGAGGAAGAAAGAAACAGGTTCACTCTCCTCCCTCTCCTTGAAAGAAGAAAAGCAAGAGGACAAACTCAAAGGAGGACAAGGGATTCCTCTCCTTTTGTAGGGGCCTTAGCTATCTACCCGCACATCCAATCTCAAGGCCCTGACCAAGACCAAAGTCTCAAGTGTGATTATGTCAGGCCCCTCATTCAGAGATTACCTGGCATTTTTTAGTCTGCTGGCTTCAAGCGCTCTTTAGTTACTCACTCCTCTGATGGCAGCTAGTTGATCAAAGGTCACCTGCTCTATCAGAGGAGAGCTTTAGCTGAATTATCTGGTTCAGAGCCTAAAGTGACCCGTTTCTCAGACAGCAGGATTATAGAGAATCGGCGGACCCTTCCGACGTGGCTCTGTGAGGCCTACGGATATTTGGGTTTCCCCCCTCATTCCCTTCTGGGGAGAGATTTAATAGGACCAACCCCCTTAGGGTGGCAAAGGAAAGTGGGGCATGTCAAGCCATTCCACATGCAGGGGAGTTGGCATGACTTCTCCCCCACTGGAGGTTGGTACACTGGCCAGAAACTTGACTCTTATGGAGGATGCCTGTAATGGGACTTGTGATACCTTCGGGAGAAATGGCCAAATGGAGCCCCGCCTGAGATGGACATGGTCCCAGAAGTGACCCATTCCCAGATGACAGGATCTTTCATCTGGTTGAACCCAGGTTCAGTACCAATCACCGAACCTGAGTCTGCCCCTGTGCAAGCTTCAACTCAGGACTCCCAAGGACTCACAAAGAGAGGAGGAACCTCCTACCCTGGCTGCTGTGCATCTGACAGCTAAGACATTTTCCATCTTGGAGAAGGATCTTGCTGAGGCTGGTCCATATATCCTAGGGGTTCCTTCCTCCAGTGGAGGGAAGCGGGTTCATTCCCCATCTTCCTCTCCGAAAAAGGAAGATGTGGGACTCTGGGGATGGATGGCTCCACTCCTGCTTTGTCAGGCAACCAGGGCAAGGTCGACACATCCAGGCCCGAGGCGCCATTGGATAGGGGTCGGGGGGGTCCCAGACCAAAATCAAAGTATGCCCCCTCATTAAGAGAGTACATGGCTTTAAATGCTTTCTGCTTGTGTACTCTATTTATTGGCAGCATAAAGATTAGCTAGCTTGATTGGTAGAGACCCGAAGGTGTCCTTTTTCTTGGATGGCAGCTCCTGGTGAATGCATCAGATATCTCCGAGGCAGCCATTTATTAGTGCCCTTTGGAGACTTCAGTGCTCGACAAAAGTTTAGGCCAGATCCGTGTCAGACAAGTTGCAGCATGATAAAAGTGTCATAAAAAATATTAATCTTACCCTTAATACTTTGTTGGGCATCCTTTGCATTTCTTGACATCTCTCAGGCGTTGTGGCATGGGCATAGCAAGATGATGTAGCTTCAGGGTAGGTATAGCATCCTAACAAGCCCTAATTTCCTTCTCCAGCTTGGGGAGAGTTCTGACGTCCTTCCCTTGTAATTGCTTTCTCCATAATAAGGCCACAAACACTCCCAAACTACAAAAACACAGTCACAAAATGGCATCAGTCAGGAGAACACAACAGCACAGTCCTCTCACTACTGCGGACAAGCCGACACTGAGCATGTGCTGGCAGGCTGAGCGCAGAAACTGAGGGATGTAGTGACATCATGCAGCCGGCCCAAACTTCTGACTAAATTAAATCACCCTCATCTATACCATTCTTTTTTAAACGTAGGTTTAGTCCACCTCGCTCACCTGGCCTAAACTTTTGTCGAGCACTGTAATGGCACGCTAGTGAGTGTAACGCCGCACTCTACCATGAACTTCTTTAAAGGAGAGATTTAGGTGAAGGAACTTGTGGCCTACTCCTCAGATGATATCACCTTAGAGCTGGGTACCATGAAGTGGTCAAAGTCGAATGTGTGATGAGAAAACAGGGAGGAGCCTCAAGAACCATCCCTACACTATTCATCACATTTGACAGTGACAGGCTCTCTGAGTTAGTGTGTGCTGGTTGATATCGCTACTGCGTGAAGGCATTTGTCCACTGCAACAGAGGTGCTACTACTGTGACCACTTCAGGCATACAAACCACTCCTATAGACTTGCAAAGTCAAGTTTACCCATAGTCTGTGTAAGATTCTCCAAGCCCTCACACGATAAGTCGCTATTGTGTAGGTCCCAGTTTGTCATTTTTGGTTAGCCAACTCCCGTGCTTCTTCAAAGCACTTTGGTGTGTATATCCTGGAAAAGGAAATCTTGTCTGTTCAGTCTGTGGATCATCTCTTTTTTCGCAAGGCTTAGCACTTGGTCCGGGTGTGCCTGGCACTACCTGTGAGATTTAATGCCTCAATGTTAAAAAAGACACTTTCTCCTTCTGGCCCCTCCACGCCTACAAGCAAGGTTGTTTCGGCGCTCATTCGGAACCTTTATGTGGGTTCTACCCATCCCGGGCGCTCCCCTAGTAGAGCTGGCGGCAGAAAGGGTTCACCCTCAGCTTTGGCTAAACCCAGGGCTCCTACAACCACACCAAGTGCTAGGCTGGGTGGTTTGAAGACGGTGCATCCTCCAAAGGACGCCCTGTGCCTCTGAGACCACCCTGCTTGCCTAAGGTATCATAACGGAGGAAGGAAAAGACTCCCATGGCGAGCCCAATGTACCCCGATAAGTCCTCTAAGGCGACAGCCCATTGTTTGGCCAACAGCGTCTGGAGTTATGCCTCCAGAAAGCGTACAACCATTCATGTGAGGGTCTTCTCTTCGAAGAGGGCCCCACATCTTCTCCGAGCTAGGCCTGGAGGGCATATTCCTTCAATGGAATCACTGCGGTATCTGGGGCAACTGGGAGGAGCTGTGGGGGCTCGTCTCCTCTCATTTTCCCTTAGCTATCTTTTTGTAGGAGAGCATGCTGTGTGCATGGCCCCTGCATACCCTCTTGTGGTATAAGGGCTTTGCGATCCCACACCACAGGATGGGGGTTGGCAGGAGGATGATCCATTTACACCCTGCGTGATATCTCAGTTCTTCTCTTTGCTTTAGATACCTCCTTTCAGGCAGTAGTTGTGCAGCTACACCTGGATAGGAGGTATACTGTTATTTCTGCGTACATTCCACCATCAGCCGAATTCAATGCCGTAGACTTCTGCCTTGTTGTGAGACCTTTCTCTTGCTTGGGGACTTGAATGGTAGACTACCTGATCAATCCCAGGGGTCAGGTCCTTGATGAGCTGGAAATAGGTGTCCTAAATGTTGATCAGTTTACACTTCACTGCTCGATAACCACTTCATTTTCCTGTCTTGATCTATCCTTACCTCTCCGGATGCACAGCGTGATTTCAGTGGTCAGGGGGGATAGTCGATGACCTCCATGGTAGTAATCACTTTCCCATTCACATATTTTCTGCACCGCTGCTTCCCGAGGTAGAGCCCATCCCCCCCTCCCTTGGTGCTTGGTGCGGGCATGATGGATGTCCACATTTCAGGAAATGCCTGATTTCTGTCCCAGTCAAGGAGTTTAGGTTAGTGGATGATGCCTTGAGTTCTCCGGCAACCTCATTGTTGTCAGCCTAGCTACTCTTCCTAGAACATCTGGCCGTTTTGCACACTCTGCGCTTCCATGGTGGTTAGCTGAGTGCAGGATGGCCCTCAGACAGAAATGTTATCCGCTCATACACTATAAGTGGCATCCAAATTATTTTACTGTTGGTGAATTTCGTTGAGCTAGAGAGCAGAGATCTGGAAGCTAGTTAAAAGGATTTGGGGCACGTTCTTGCACGACCCCCTTCCTGTTCTCCAGGAGAATGCGACTGCATTCTCTGACCCTGCCTCCATGGCAGAGTCCTTCGCGATTGCTTTCTCTGTATTCTCTAGCCGGGATGTTGCTCCCCACAGCATTCATTGCTCATTGTGATGTTGCGGAAGGCCACAAACTTTTACCCCTTAGAGGTGGAGAACCCTTCTATAACTGGTTTAAATTGAGTGAGTTGCATTCCTATCTCACTACCTGCCTCTGGTCCGGAAGATGTCTTGTATACCATGCTTTGACACCTGGGTGAGCGAGGCATGGCCTTTCTGTTAGATTTGTTCAACAGGATCTGGGTAGAGGGTATTCTCTCAGACTCCTGGCGAATCGCAATGATGCTTTTGTTGGTGTCATATCATACTTTGTTATAAATTGCGATAGAGCCAATGTTGGCATTATTACTTTTACTTTTCATTTATGGTGTAATGCTCATAAGAGGATTCTCTGATGTGTTCATAATGCTGTTCATTGATTTGATGTTAATTAATGCAGAAGTTGCCACTCATGATAAATCTATTGCAAGCAATACTTGTGTAGGTCACAAGAGAAAGCCAAAACAAAACTTCACGCTCTCGCTCCTATTGAACCATTGCCTTGTAGTTCACAAATCCATCCAAAAAAGCAATGGAAAGTGTTCTAACCTAAAATGTAGTGAAACAAGAAACTGTTGCATTGGATTCTCATAAAAAAAACGGCCTATGCAGCTTCAAACATTTCACAGAATGACATAATAAATAAGATTCTTCTAAACTTAGTACCAATATCTGATTTTCAATATTTGTTTCTTATTATATTACAGCGTATCTGAAAAATATATACATTTTATTTATAATATGATTTACTATATACTTCAAAAGAAAAAGCACATATAAGTTTGATATTTTGTGGGAGTTTTAAAAAAGGTTATTTTTTGTTACTCATAACACTTTTAATGAGTCTTAGGTAAGAGATTAATAATTATTTTGGGTGTTAATGTCCTTACTAAGAGTGACCAGATAAAGCCATTTAAAAAATTGAGGAGGAAAAATGTTTCATACATGGTGTAAAGGTTAGTCATCTTCAGTATGATATTCAAAAGGAGTACACATTTGATAGTATTGGGGCAGATATTTATTGTACTCCAGTCTTTTAGTTGTAAAAAGGGTAGCATTCAAATTTTAAGGTGACTGTCATGAGGTTCTCGCGTAGCCATGGTTTTATTCTTGTGTATAGTAGTAGATTGTAAGCTACTTGAGTATGCTTTGATGATGTCATCGGCATAGCTGTAGTGTGTGATTTTGCGATTTCAGGGAGCAATGTCTGGGAAGAAAAGATTAAAAGATTTATGGGAAAGTTCTGATCTCTGCATTACTTCATTTTATATGGGATGGGCTTCTTAAAACTTGCTTTATTAGGAAACTGGTAAATAATTAAAAAAAACCTGCTACCCTTAACCTATTGCAAGTATAAATATCAGAAATATACTGCCTTACAATCTAAACCCCCAAATAATATATATATATATATATATATATATATATATATATATATATATATATATACATATATATATATATATATATACATATATATAAGTATATATCTCTCAAAGTAGCATGAGAGAATGATGAAAATGAATCCATTAAACCATATTGAAAGAGAAAACGGAATAATTTTTCCTTGCAGTAATATTTTTATTACCTTTTTTTGAAAAAATCTGTGCAGGGAAGTGATTCGAACTATGCGTAGCACTAAAGGTATACTTTTAACTGTGATCAAAGCAGTGCTCACTGTCTTAGTGTGCATGGTTCGAATCGCTTCCCTGCACGGATATTTTTGAGAAAAGGTAATAAAAATATTGCTGCAAGGAAAAATTATTCCATTTTTTCTTTCAATGTGGTTTAATATATATATATATATATATATATATATATATATATATATATATATATATATATATATATATATATATATATATATATATATATATATATACATACATACATACATACATACATACATACATACATACATACATATGGAGCTCGGCTGTGAAGCCTGCATTTAATATTGAGGATAAATCCCAGAGCTACGAGAAACAGATACATCATCCTTTAATTTTTCACAACGTTTCAAAAACTACAAGTTTTCATCTTCAGGCTAGAATAAGTTTACAAAGTTAATACATATGAAGAAAACTTGAAAAGGCCAACAAGACATTATTTTAAAAGGTGACCAATTATAAAATATCAGTGAAATGTAGTATAAGTTAAAATTTTAAATAGGACTTGGCAACAGTTAGATTTGCTTTAAAACTGACTCAAAAAATTGTTAATACATATGAAGAAAAATTGAAAAGGCTAACAAGACATTATTTTAAAAGGTGACCAATTATAAAATATCAGTAAAATGGACTATAAATTAAAAAAAAAATTTAATATGACTTGGCAACAGTTAAATTTGCTTTAAAACTGACTAAAAAAATTAGTTAATAAATTTAAAGTTTATTGCAGAAATTAATTAAAAACTATTAAGAGAAATTGATCTGGTATTAGTTAAAAATTTAAACTTTGTTTTTAATTTTGTCAACACTTTAAGAGTTAAAGAACATTTAATATAAAAACAGTAAATTTGGGTACTTACTAAAGTAGATCCATCCTAAAGAGTGAATGATGGGTTTAACAAGGGGCTAGTATTTATAGGTTACAGTGATGCTTGGTTTTTTGAGTCAGTTTTAAAGCAAATTTAACTGTTGCTTTAGAGACTTCTGGGGCTCCACACAGCCAAGCTCCGGCCTTTTTGTGGGTAGGGGGATCAATTCTCACTTTTATAGTGACTGCCAACTAGACTTTTTATTTCCTCATTGGCACAGTGCCTCTCCATGTAGAACTCTGTGGTGGATAGTGAGCCCACCTAGTGGTTAATTTTGCTTAGTTTATGGGTAAATCTTCTCTACAATCTCCTCCCCCCTTCCAGGGTACTCCTCAAGAACTCCCCTCTTCCAAGAAGGGTTCTAGTGATAAGTACTTTAAATCAATCCAGCCTATCCTAACTCGTTGGTTCCCTATACAAATGAAATTGATTCTGAGCTTAACTATTCTCAATTCCTACTGTTAAAATCTAAGTAAGATTTCCCTCTAAACTTTGTTTTTTTTAAACAATGCCTTTGAATTTCATTGTGGTGAACATCTTATATGGGCTTGTGGTGAAACAGAGACATTTGAGTGGGTGGAATTCTGACAATTTATTAAGGTCTGATATCTCTGAATCCATGTAAATGGTTACTTTGAGTTACCTAGGTGTTTCTTTAAAAGCCATGTGAGTGTTGATATGCACATACATGCATTAAATGCATCTCTGCCCACCATGAAAATATATATAACAATGCCCCTACTACACCAACTACTGTGGGCCTCCCAATGCATCGGACAAGACTTGCCTGGTCTATCAAGTTGAGGGGGGTTCTTTCCATCTGGCCATCTTTATTCATAAGTTCATCTAATTCTACTCATGATCCTCTGCTACTCCCACTGGGATATCGCTAACAACATACATCAGCCCTGCTCAAATCTTGACTGCACTCTGAGTAGTTTTCCTGCAAGGTAAATGACAACCTCCTGCTCTTCACTCAAGCCAAGATCCGGAGAAACACCTAGAATGATACCCAGGCATATTTCATGGACACCTCCTTTCCTGAATAGTGACCAAGCCCTGTTTCTCCCACTTTCAACCCAAACTGAGAGCCAAGGAGAAACTTTGAATAATAACTTATTTCATGCAGACCTCTACACAGAATGATAACCGACCCTTAAATCAGTTATTCCCAGGACATGGGGCCGTCCCTCCTTCAGACCAGTGGTGAGATAGATCCAGTACCTAGTGGCCTTCCTCTTCCTTCTCCATAGCTACCACCCAAGCTAAAGGACCAAGATTCCGTGGGATTCAAGGTTGACATTTACTTTGTTGCAGAGGCCCCTTCCCACCAAAAGGACCTGTCCTTCCAGGCAGTTTCCCCCACTATTACATCACTTACCCTTTCACATATATTTGTTGGGAAGTCCATTTTTTACTTATGTTTCCTACCAGGTTATATATTCCCTCATGCTCACTCAACCATTTGAACTTCACCTTCTTTTAGTTCTTCAACCTCCCCAATATCCAAGTATGGATGAGACAAAAAGTTGCTGCTGCCCCCTTCTTTGGGGCCTCTACCTTCACACCAATTTCTTCAGCCACTGGAAGTAAAATTTCTACATGCAACGGACAATGGGTCATTTTCACAGTGTGTCAAGTTTTTTTTTTGGGGGGGGGGGAGGCAAACATTCAATCTTCTGTTGTTTGTCTTTAGGAAAATAAACTCAGATTATGCCCTTTCCCTTTTACTTATGAATTTTGAGTTTTCAACTCCCCATCCACCCCTGGAGCTTTGGCACATGGGGGAGTTTCCATTTTAAAGATGCCAGCTCATTACTGCATGTGGCTTCCCCTCAATATTGCTCTGCAGGCAGTGGCCATGAAGGTTTTCTCCAAACTTTTAACACTTTGCATCTTATACCTTCCACAAGAATTATTATTATGTGATTTTAATGCCACCACCCTCTGAAGGGCAATCCCACCTGCAATTCTAAAGGCCATATATTATCCAAGTTTTTATATGTTTTAAATGAGTTCATCTTGTATCATGTTCAAACGATTCCTTTAGCAGTGTAGACATATCCTTGTGCTCCTCAGATTGCTTTTCCAATTTTCAGTGGTCATTTCTTGATGACTTGCACAAGAGTGACCACTTCCCCATTGTTTTGACAAGTGTCAACCCAGGCCCACAACTCACTCATCATTCCCCCTCCCAATGAAATTTATGATGAGCTGATTGTAATAGCTTCCAAGAGGCTTCCTGCACTGATGTCCTGTTGGGTTTTTTTGATTGTGTCGACTCAACTATGGATTTTATAACATTACTCATCCATTGCCAAACAAACCATACCTAGATGGTCTGGTGTACCCTGGTGGAACAGAGTGGCAGTACGAGCCTTTAAGTTGGCCCATGCCACATATCATGGAAATTTTATACCACATACCCAAACTGAAAGAAATAAAGCTTAGGCATTTTGCCAGAGGACATTTAAAAAGTCCAATGAACTTTGATATCTTTCTCAACTCCACTTGATCAAATCTGGAAGAGAGTAAACAAGATCTGAACCAAATATACAAATCATGCTAATCCAGACCAGACTGTAAATGGAACAGTTATATCTCACCATGTAATGGTAGCTGACACACTGGCCAACCACTTTCACAGCATAAGCACCATCACCAGATATCCAAAGGAATTTATAGCCTACAAGGCTTCTTGGGAGTCCTCACCCATAAATTTCGACACCACCTTCAACCTTGCTTATAATAAACTTTTCATGATTTCTGAAGTACATGTTGCTCTTTCTCAATGTGCATCGATGTCTTGATGAAATCCATTAACTTTTTAAGTCACTGATATCCACCAAATTATATTTACTGGATGTTTTCATCCTTATATAGGTGAAAGCCTTTTATCTGACCTCTTGGTGGATGGGAGTGCTTTTGCCCTTGCTTAAAATAGCAAAGATAGTTTGAGTCCAGGCAGCTATCACCCTATCTTCCTCATGAGCTGCCTGAGCAAACTATTAGAGGAAATGGTTAACATCCTGTGGGCTGATTTTTAGAAGTTAATAACCTGCTTTCTCCCTTTCAGTGTGGTTTTTGTAAGCACCATAGTACAACTGACCTTGTAAACTTTGCAACTGCAATATAAGGAGACATCATTTGTTTTCTGTCTTCTTCAACATTGCCATAATTTTAAAATTTGCATTGGAGAAACTTATGAGGAAACAGGAAGAAAGTGTCCTGCAGGGGTGTCTTGAGTGTTACCTGTTTTGCCATAGCCATTAATAGCTTGGTCGCAACTGTCCCAGAAGGACTTTTGGTTACACTCTTTGTAGATCACCTGGTGCCTTTTTTGGGCATCTCACATTTCATCGGCCGCTCACCATCTACACTTGGCTGCCAACATAGTATCCCAATGAGCATTTTCAAAAGGCTCGCGTATTTCTGAAACAAAAACCAAAGTCATATGTTTTTTTTTACCAGAAGAAGGGTGCGCAACTCACCCCTTCTCTTTTCCTGCATAACACTCATAATAGAATTAGTTTCTGAGTTTGTTTTAGGGTATTATTCTTGACTCACCACCCTTGCCCAATCCAAATTGGATTACAGATGCCATGTGTACTCTTCTGCATCACCAACAGCCCTTAGGGTGTTGGACCCCACCTAAAACATAAGTGCAAGACTTTTCAGTGGTGTCTTTTGGCGTTTTACCTCTCCTATCGCCAATTGCATGTCTGTCTGCCACATGTATATCTTCTGCATCCAACAAATGCCCTTTTCCAAAATATATATATTTATCTTCACTCACTCATTGATAGCACCTTTCGACAGACTGCCATCTATGCCTAGACCATTGGGACTTAGGATAGGTGACCATTTGTCTTTCCTTAGTAACACAGAGGTGTTAACTATCTTTCAGGAGGCCAACCAGGTTAGGCTTCATCCCCTGTAAATTTTACTGCTATGTGTCACCATGATAAATCCATGGAGCCACAGGTGCTAAAATGGGTGTAGCAGCAGTTTATTCTGGTGAGTCCTTAGGAACTTCCCTCTGATAGCATCTATATTCACTCTCAAGATTTGTGAAATTTTTCTTGCCTTTTGATTCATCCTTAGCCTCTCTTTTAACCATTCTATACTTTTTACTTATTCAAGAAGTGTTTTAGATTCTCTTCAGGAGTTTTGCCCTTTATCTCCTAGTATCAAAAATGCCACAAGATATAAGGTCACCTTTTGTTGGACTCCAAGCCACATCATTGCAGTCCATGGAAATGAACATACTGACCAAGCTACTCAGTTAGCCACCCTTAATGTCCCAACAGCTTAGGGGCTATTTAACTTTAGTCAGGGAGTATGTTTGGGGTTTGTGGCAGAGTGAGATAATGTGTACAAAAACGTCCTGATCCTTCAAAGTGGCTCTTTGTCGCCTATGAATTGACTATACTTGACAACCATCTGACCTCTGGCAAATGCCCCTTGCCATTTCTAAGTGCCTTTACTGTAGTGTAAGTTGTACCATTGCCCCCTCTCCCCCTGCAGTGGTGTTGCCTTTTCACTCTTCTTCAGAATACTGGCATCCCTCTGGGCGGCTTGGCAAAAATATTGGGAGACAATAGAGGGGAACTTGAAGGTGTATGCCATTGTACTCAGGATGGATTAGTGTATACAGATTTGCGAACTATATAACTTTTGGGAGGAGGCTCACATCCTGTACTTTATTTGACCCTGTTGTAGGTTGCATTTTCCATCTACAAGGACAGAGGAGGGAGGCTACCCTTGAGGCCCAAACAAGCTTCCTTGTTGTTTTTTGTTTTATTTGTTATTTTTGGCTTGTTTCTTAGCCTTTATTATTTATTTTTTATTTGTTATTTTGTTTTTAATCTAGCCTAGTAATGTCTGTATCGTGATGACAGTGACTTTTGCCCTAGTAGGCTGTCACCAGATGGTTTCTTAATTTTTATTTTTTTTAAGTCATCCACCAGATTGGATTTTGACTCAGGCTAAAGTTAAAACAATCCAGGTGTTTTTCAAATGAAACTAATTCTCATGTGCATAGAATAGATACATTAAGTTCATTCATTTCACCCTCACAGCATCCCCTAAAACATGGCCTCCAAAGAAAGAAAAGTAACAAAGTAGCTCCCCCCAAAAATGTTAGGTTGCATGATTGGCCTTAGACCATCTTTTAGTGTTTCTAAAAAAACAATTTGATATCTAGTGTTGCATGACTTAATTTCTTTTGCCTCTCTTCATTTTATTTATTGAATACTTGGATATTGGTCTTTGGTATCATAAACCATTACATCTTAATTTATATTTGTATATTAACCCCTTCCCTACGATGACAAATGTACATCAGTCATAAGTTTGCCATGGCACGCTACGATGACAAACATGCATTTGTCATATTAGAAAGTACACCAATCTTGTTAAAATATGATCTGGTGTGGCTTATATAATCATATATGAAACCGAAGTGTTTAGTGTCTCAAATTGATGCCACTGAAATCAACCAATCAGAAAAGAGGTGGGTGGAGTTTAGAATGTCCCAATGTATTGCCTTGGGGATTACCTAATCTGTAGTAGCGGAATTGTGATAAATGGTTTTCAATTGTGGCATTTCAGTACTTTATTTCCTGTTTGTTTATTTATAGTTACAATGTCTGTTAATAGTGATGGTGATTATGAACCCATGGAAGGTGATAATGAAACAATAGATAGTTATGAGAGAGATGTTTTTGATTTTTCTGGACATGAAGATGACAGTGCCATCCTATGTGATTCTTGGAAAAGAATTGCTGACATTTTGAGTGATTCTAGGCCTAACTCTATTCCCAAGATAGTGTGTAATTTCAGTGGTGTAAATCCTGCACTAAATTGTAATGATAATAGTAGTGTTTTAGATTATTTCAAAAAGTTTATAACTGATGATGTTATAGCTTATTTAGTAAGGTGCATAAATAACAGGGCAAACAATTTCTTTGAAGAGAATCCTGATAAAAAAGGAATAGAAAATAATCTAAAGAGAAAGATGTAAATGATGACATATATACATTTCTTGTATTATATTTTTATATGGGCCAATGCAAATATAGTGAGATCAACTTATATTGGTCTAGATTACCTTGTCAGTCTGATGAAGCTAATTAAAGGTAAGTTTATGTAACTATAGGGCTATTAATTTTAAGTTAAATATATATTATTAACAATAATACATAATTTGCTAACTTTTCTATTTTAAAACATTTTTAAATGATGCACAAAAACTGTATTACACGCACTGCCGGTGTGTCACAACGCTGTGCGCAAAGGGTTAAGCAAACCAATTTTATATATAGAATTCATTTTAAGTGATTTTTTTTTTTTTTTACGAACCCTTAATGACATTTTTTTTTCTCTTAAACAAGTGACTGCTGGGCCTTCTACTTCCACTCAGAATTCCAATAATTTTACCAATGGAGCATCCCTTGGTGGCATTATGCCCGGCATGATGCCCCCTTTCACACCTATTGGTCATCCTTTCCTCCCGAGGTTACCCCTGTCTGGAATTCCTGGTTTTTCTGCTCAGTTGAGTTCAGGGTGGCAGTATAGTGTCTCAAGCAATGCAGAAGTACTACGCAATACCTCCGGTAAGAACAAGTATTTAGGTTGAAATTTTTTATATAGTTGACCTGAAAATTTCAAAAAGAAAGTTTCTGACATAAGGGAAGTTTAAAAAATTAGGCAAGTGACTCAGCCTTTGAAAGAAAACATGCTGCAAGCAGTCAAAAACTTATCACCATTGTGCCAATGTTTATTTTAGGTCACAGTTCTAGAGGCAAAGTTGTGGCCAAATCTGTTATCCAGATGAAGTTTTTGAGCTTTTTTTTTAAACCTTCAATCTCCTGACTTGAGTTCAATGAATCATAGTGATTTACTTAGCTTTTTGTAATTAAATTTAATTAGATTTTGATTTTTACCTAGTTAGTAAAAGGTAAGAAGTTTTAATTCCCAAGAAAAGTTTGCTATTTCTCAACTTAAAAATTAAAATATTTTCATTCATTTATGTAATTTATCTCTCAGATTGATTGAGTTATTTTCCCTCTAGTATTGGAAAAAAATAGTACACTTGTTTTAAAAGTACTAATCTTTCTTAGGATTAAGCATTTCTTAAAATTTTAGCTAATTGGCTGGCTTATTGTTAATATAAAACTTCCAAATTTTAACTTTTGTTAAAAGTGGGAATGTAATTGTGAGCCTTAAATATATAAAAAGGTGATAGCAAGAGTACTTGATAAACTTGTATAATATGAGTGAAAAAAAAAGGCATATGTAGATATTATTGGCTTTGAGATTGTAAAACGTTTTTAT
This sequence comes from Ceratothoa steindachneri, assembly GCA_963969495.1. NCBI lineage: Eukaryota > Metazoa > Arthropoda > Malacostraca > Isopoda > Cymothoidae > Ceratothoa > Ceratothoa steindachneri. The sequence goes on from OZ018324.1 coordinate 168,726,946, forward strand.
GTTTAAAGTAAAGTATGCATGTTTAACCTATCAGAGGTCATCCAAATCAACACACACCCAATAAACTGCATCTACAAGATTGTGTCTGAACTGCTTCAAAAGGCATCAAAAGGCACTTCTGTATGAAGATTCCCTTTGAGGCTCCAGCAGGATTTCTTGAAAGATTAAGACGAATAGTGGTAAAAAAAGTGAGCCATTTCCCAGTGTCCTGTTGCTTCAATGCATCTTGTATAAAAGCTCATTCTCCAGCTCCCAAACTAATAATTAGTAAGAAGAACCAGAAGGCGAGACTAATATGCTGAAGCTCATGTTTAGGGGCATGAAGAAGATTGAGAGAGAATTCATTTCACCATTAAAAGTAAATTTAATTTATTGGATCTCTAGGCAGCAGACTTAACCCTAAATATGTTAACCCTAAATATGTTAAAAAGTCTGATAAGTATGGAAGAGGCCACATTATGGTATGGGGGATATTTTCATCTAAAGTGGATGGTCTACTAGTGTGAATTATTGGAACGGTAAATGATAATGTCTACCTAGACCTTGTACAATAAGATGTTATACCTTCACTCCTAGTATCTCTGAGCCAGTCAACTGTATTTATGCAGAACAACGTGGCATGTCATGCTGCAAAACAAGTAAAAATTTATTTTGAAAGGAAGATATTGAAGTAATGGTGGCCTTCTCAGAGATCAGATCCGAACTCAATTGAGACCCTTTCGAAGATGAATGGAGACAAAGTTTAAAACCAACAGGCTTAAACTGTCATGGATTTATGGATGAGAATTGAACAGGAATGGATGACAGAGGCCATCTGTCTTACACACAGTACAGCTTCCACTTCATGTCAGATGCTCTGCTCCAACTGGAAAATGCCAACTGCAAGCCCTTCCTTCAAAGACAGCACTACGCCACAGTGTTTTTCAATCTGGAAAAGCCTATAATACCACATGGCAATACGGTATCATGGAAACTCCTCACAATGGGGACGAGGGGATGCCTCCAAATCTTTATTTCTGAATTTTTGCAAGATCTTTGATTCCATGTAGGGGTGGGGGGGGGCCCTCTCCTGCCCAATGGAGTAGGAAGGTGGTGTCCCACAGGAAAGTGTCCTCAGTGTCACACTCTTCCCTGAGCATCAATCGCATCACCCCTGTAAGGAGCACTGCGATTTAGCTTTGCTGCCGTGCTGATGGACTCAGCGCCACGTCCAGCCACAGGTTAACCTCTTCTTTCTAAAAGCTTGCATTTTTACCCTACGACCTCCCACAACTTTCTCTGGTCAGCCTCTAATTTCACAGGGTAGATGCTGATCAGCTTCATCTCACCCAACTATCCCAGATTGGGGCTGAGAGGGGGGGGGGACAGCCTCCCCTCACTCCATCCCCTGCTCTATCCCCACCCATACCTTCCTCACATCCCTCTTTCATTCTCCTCCTTAGGCTATTCCTAAGGTGGAGCTGGCACGTCATTAGGCAGGAGGAGTGGCCTTAAATGGCTGCAACTGATTCTACCAGCCCCATGTTCACCCTTCACAGAGTGGGCTACTGTGTGGGGTGATGAGCATTTGTGGCCCACATTATTATTAGGGTCACTATGCCTGATGATTAAAAATACTCCCCCTGTACTATCAACAGAGCCACCCTTGGGTAGCTCAATTGAAAAAATGCCCCCCGCCCCCGTGTTTTCACAGGGGACCCTCTGAACTTCTCTGACTGGAGAGGAGGTTTACTTCTCTCCTATGCCTTTGGGTGAAGGGGACTCACCCCCTTTCCTGGAGTTGCTCTTTAGTAACTCCCTTTCCAGCGAAAGTCTCTCCTTTACTTTCTTGCCTTCCTGGCCGCTGTGCTGATGGGACTCAGCACCCTGTCCAGCCCCAGCTTAGCCTCTTCTCCATCTTTCAGATAGCCTGTATTTCTTCCCTACAACCTCTCCCACAACTTTCTCTCGTCGGCCTCTATTTTCACAGGGTAGATGCTGACCTTCTCAGGCACAATGCTCCTTAACCCCTGAGCTCCAGTTTGGGATGGTGGGTTTTTAACAACCTACTTCATCCCCACCCATACCTTCCTCACTTCACTATTTTTTTTTTTTTACACTGTACCCAAGGTGGAGCTGCCATGCCAAAGGCCTGTCAGATCATCAAGCAGGAGGGGTGGCCTTAAATTGCGGCACCTGGCTCTGCCAGCCCCATATGCACTCCTTGCAGAGCGGGCCACTACGAGGAGTCATTAGTGTTTGCTTCACACAGAAAGAATAGGGTCCCCATGCCCGATGATGAAAATCTAACAAAAAACCATCTTCCCCTTTCCCCCTCACGATCAACGGAACCGCCTTCGGGCAGCTCCACGGAAAGAATGAAGGTCCCCCACCCACTGAGCTCTCGCAGGGGACCCTCCAAATCTCTTTAACCCGAGAGGAGGCTTACTCCTCTTCTTTGCCTACAGGTGTAGGGGACTCCCCCTCACCCCCTTGTCTGGAGGTGCCTTCGGTGCCTCCCTCTTTCCAGCAACTGGACCTGTGATGTCCTGGGAGGGCTGACCAAATGGAGCACCCCCTCCGAGATAGACATAGTCCTTGAGGCAACCCAGCCTCAGACGGTAGGGCCCTACATGGGGGCGAATCTGGGCTCGGCGCCAAGCATCGAACTCGAGTCTGCCCCCTATGCAAGGTCCTCCTCTAACGGCTCGGGTCTCCAAGGCAGTACAAGGAGGGGAGGGATCTCCTTCCCCAGCTGGTGCCCCTGCGACCGCCAGGACCTTCTCCATTTCGGAGAAGGACCTTGCTGATGCCGGTCCATCTGGCCTAGGGGCTCGCGCTGGCGGAGGGGAGGAGTGAGTTCATTCCCCGCCCTCCTCTACTAAAAAGAAAAAAAAACAAGAAAAAGACTCGGGGCTCCTTTCCTTCCGTGGGGGCTGCGGAGACGGATGTGTCTGCTGCCACTTCGGTAAGCAACCAAGCCAAGATCGACATATCCGCTCCCTCTGTCCATCCCCCCCTAGGTACAGAGCCTCTGAATAAGACAAAAAGTGCTAGTGCGCAGAGCGAAGCCTTGATTATATCGGGGCTCCTCATTCAGAGACTACCCAGCATTTTTTAGCCCGCTGGGTTCAAACGCTTCCTGGTTATTCACTCCACCGATGGGAGCATGTTGGCTAAGGGCAACATTGCCCATCAGAGGGGAGCTTTAGCTAGCATGATTGGTAGAGAGCCAAAGGTGACCCGTTTCTCGGACAGTAGCCTTCTGGTGAATGCATCAAATCCCTCCAAGGCAGCCATGATTAGTGCCCTTCGGACACTTGATGGCACACCTGTGAGTGTGACACTGTACTCTACCATGAACTTGGTGAAAGTAGTAGTTTATGCGAGGAAACTCCTGGACTACTCCATAGAGGAGTTCACTGTAGAGCTGGCTGACCATGGGCCTGTCATGGTTGAGCGTATGATGAGAAAACAGGGAAGGGCCTCGAGACCCACCCCTACACTCTCGTCACATTGGACTGTGACAAGCTCCTTGAAGGCATTCGTGCCACTGCTTCGGCCATTCTAATCGCTCCTGTCGATGTGCAAAGTCGGGGTTACCCGAAACCTGTGTAAGTTGCTCCAAGGCCACACATGATGAGTCCAAATCATGTATGGCCAAGTGTGTGTATCAATTGCAGAGAGCCGCACCCCGCTTCTTCGAAGCAATGTGGTGCGTATCTCCTTGAGAAGGAAATCCTAGTCGTTCAGGTTCAGGAGTGTGTCTCATTTCGCAAGGCTAAGGACTCGGTCCTGGTCCCCCAGGTGCTACCCGGGACCTCCTATGCCTCAATGTTGAAAAAGACACCCTCTGCTCTTTGCTCCTCCAGGCCTACGAGTACGGTTGTTTCCACGCCCATTTGGAACCCTTCTGCGTGTTCTATCGACCCCGGGGACTTTCCTGGTAAAGTTAGTGGCACAAAGGGTCCACATCCAGCCCGGCTAAAACCAGGGCCTGCCCCCCCCATTCCCCCAGTGTGACCATTTCCCGTAAGGCGAAAGGGCCACGCCCCTCCACCAAGTTGTTAGACTCACAGGAGGCAACACCCCTGAAGTTGGTCACCAGGCCATCTTCCGGGGTTCCTAAAGCTGCTCCCTGAAAGGAGGACAGGAACAAAGGAGCTTCAGCTCCTTCACCACGCCCAGTGGTGGGCTGGGTGGCTCGGAGACGGTGGTTCCTCGAAAAGAAGGCCCCCCCGCCTCCGAAGCCTAAGGTTTCGAGGTGGAGGGAGGAAAAGAATCGCATGGCGAACCGAATCTCCCCCAATGAGTCCTCGGAGGCGACAATGAATTCAGCGTATTGTCTGACTAACAGCGTCCGGAGTTCTGCCTCAGGGAAGCGTACGGCCATTTCCATGAGGGTCTTCTCTTCCAAGCTAGGGCTGGTGGGCATATTCCTTCAATGGAATTGCCATGGACTCAGGGCCATCTGGAAGGAGCTGTGGAAGCTCGTCTCCTCCTGTTACCCGTTAGCTATCTTTTTTTGCAGGAGACCATGCTAGGCGCATGCCCCCTGCCCACCCCTGCGGGGTATAAGGGTTTTGCGACCCCACCACCACGGGATAATGGCCGAGTGGGAGGATGTGCGATTTACACCCGGCATGATGTCTCCGTTCTTCTCTTCGCTTTAGATAACTTTTCAGGCAGTAGCTGTGCAGCTGCACCTTGATAGGAGGTATACTATTATTTCCACGTACATTCCATCGTTCGCCGACTTCGACGCGGTGGACTTGCGCTGCGTCGTGGCACGATTGCCGAGGCCCTTTCTCTTGCTCGAAGATCTAAATGGTAGACACCCCCCTCTGAAGAGACTATTCTATTAATCCCTGGGGTCAAGTCCTTGACGACCTGATCTACGAACCTGAGATGGGTGTCCTAAATGTGGATGAGTTTACGCATCACTGCCCGAGAATCGCTTCATTTTCCTGTCTCGATCTATCTTTGTGCTCCCTGGATGCATAGCAGCCTGATTTTGAATAGGGGGTGGTCGATGTCCTCCATTGTAGTGATCACTTTCCCATTCAAATATCATTTCCTGGGCCGCTGCCGCCCGAGAGCCCGTCCCGGTGGTGCTTGGCGCCGGCGCGGTTGCGTGCTTTCAGGAAATGACTGAATTCTCTATCTCAGTCGAGGAGTTTAGGTCGATAGATGAGGCCGTGGAGTTCTTCTCCGGCAACCTCATCGCCGTGGGCCTGACTACTATTCCTAGGACGTCTGGCCGTTTTGCACGCCGACCACTCCCATGGTGGTCGGCCGAGTGTGAGACGGCCCTAAAACAGAAGCGTTATGCCTACATGCGCTATAAGCGCCGCCCGAACGATTTCACTGTCGCTGAATTTCGTCGGGCTAGGTCTAGGTTCTGGTATATTTCGAAGCACGCCCTCTGCTCTTCTTGGCGGGCATACGTGTCTTCACTTAACGGGAAGGCCCCTTTAGCTGAGGTGTGGAAGCGAGTCAAAAGGATTTGGGGCAAGTTCTCGAAGGACCCCCCTCCGTTCTCCAGGAGAATGGGACCGCAATCTCGGACCCCGCGTCCGTGGCGGGATCCTTAGCGACCGCTTTTTCCGCATTCTCCCACCGTGATGCTGCTCCGCCAGCATTCAATGCACGTCGTGATGTCGCGGAAGGCCGCCGGCTGGACTTTACCTCCAGAGGCGGAGAACCCTTCAACGACAAGTTTACTGTGAGTGAGTTGCGTTCCGCTCTCGCTTCGTGCGCGGACACCGCCCATGGTCCGGACGATGTCCCGTACGCCATGCTTCGACACCTGGGTGAGCGAGGCATGGACTTTCTGTTAGATTTGTTCAACAGGATCTGGGTGGAGGGTCTCCTCCCGGATTCCTGGCGAATCGCTACTGTACTCACCTTTCGCAATCTGGGGAGAGATCACTCTACTCCGGCTAGTTTACACTCAATCTCTCTAACCCCTTGTGTGTGCAAGTTGATGGAGAAATTGGTAAATGTTAGATTAGCCTTTTTTCTGGACAGTGGAGGCCATCTGTCTTCGGCACAGTGCAGCTTCCGAAAGTTCACTCCATGTCGGATGCTCTGCTCCGACTGGAAAATGCTGTCTGGGAGGCCTTCCTTCGTAGACAGCACTAGGCATGGTGTTTTTCGATCTGGAGAAGTCCTATGATACTGCATGGCGATATGGTATCAGGGGGGCCAGGGGTCGCCTCCCAGTCTTTATATCTGAATTTTTGCGAAGTTTCCTCAGTGCCACACCCTTTGCCCATCCATGGCTTCACCCTGACCGAGACTTGTTTCTTAATGGGGTATGCCTGGAAGTGGTTGAATCTCACCGTTTCCTTGGTCTTGTATTTGACCAACGCCTCACCTGGGAGGCTTATATTTGCTGCCCTAGGGTCTCTTTTACCCGCGCCATGGATATTCTCCGTTCCGTGACGTTCAGCGCTTGGGGCGCTGATAGGGCTACAGCCTTACTTTTTTATCGATCTTTTGTTCGTTCGAAGCTCGACTACGGATGCGAGTTTTATGCATCCGCAGCCGAGCGTTTATTGCGGAAGGTGGATTCGATCCACCACACCGGCCTTCGCCTTGCGACCGGTGCCTTCCGCCCTTCCCCCATTGAGAGCCTGTTGGTCGATGCTGGGGAGATGCCACTCGCTCTGCGCCGCCTGCAGTGCATTACTCGCCTGTACGTGCGAGCCCGGCGCCTCCCTCAGTCGCCAACAGCTCTCACTGCATCCGCAGCTAATTTCGATGGTTCCTATGCCGCCGAGAGACGCCAGTCATACCCTAAGCCCTTTCGGTTTAGGGCCAGGAAACTCCTTCGAGAACTAGGTATAGCTCGCCGCACGGTGGCGCCCTGGTTCTGCCCAGGACACCACCCTGGAGGGTATCACCTTTGGCTATTTGTCGCCACGCCTCTGCTTCCAAAGCTTGTACAGCGCCGGGAGTATTGCGTTCGACCTTTTTGAAGCGCACCTCCTCTCACGCTGGAACCGTGACATTGTATATGATGGATGGCTCCAAGTCCCAAGATGGGGTCAGCTTCCACGCCGTGTTCCCTCTGTTTGAAGTCAGCGGGGCTCTGCCAGGCGCTGCGTCTGTCTTACGGCCGAGCTGGTGGCAATACACTACTCGGTACGGGAAATTACGCGACGTGCCCGGTTCGGAGACCGGATTGTGATCTATAACGACCCACAAAGTGCCCTGAGTGCTCTCGGGGCATTGGAATCTCCGCATCCCCTGGTTCGCAATATCCGTAACGCCACGGTTTTGGCAAGCCGGGCAGATGTCGAGATTATCTTCTGCTGGGTTCCTGGACATTTAGGAATTACGGGGAATGAGGGCGCCAAAGAGTTTGCGAGGACTCAGCGACCAGACCAGCGTTTCGCTCTTCCTCACACCGACTACATGGCAGGAATACGGGCAGCTCTCCTGGCTGCTTGGCAAAGAAGATGGGAGACGGTCGAAGGGAACTTAAAGTTGCATGCCATTGCGCCGTTACTGTTCCCATGGACCTACCCCCCACTGCCGCGAAGGCTTCAGGTTGCTTCCTGTCGTCTCCGAATGTGACACACCGCCATTTGATGGAGCGCTCGCCAGCGCCCTACTGTGAAGATTGCGTTGTGCCCCAGACTGTTCAGCACTTTCTTGTTGAATGTCCCAGTCTAAGCGATCTTAGCGCACGTTACCTGTCCCCGTACCGGGACGAGCGGAGTCGCTACCGCCTTGTCCCTTGTACTCGGCACGGGTTCGTGCACACAACTTGCAAACTATACGACCTTTTGGAGGACGCTTGCCTTGACCATTTTATTCAATTCATCGTTGTAGGTTGCATCTTCTGGCACCAGGGTGAGGCTGCCATACCCCCGACGCCTGAGCGCATTTCCTTCTTGGTGCTTTTTTTTTCTTTGCTCTTCTTCCCTTTATTCCTTTTTTATCCTCGTTATTTTCCTGTTATCAATCTAGCCTAGTATTATACTTTTCTTTATTTGCAGCGACTTTTGCCCTATTGGCAGTTGCCAGATGTGCTCTTTAAATTAAAAAACAAACAATGTAAGAATATCAGTGATAAATTGGGCTTGCTTTCACTTCTTGGGTACAGTTTTCACTGTTGCAGTGTCCCTATATATGCATATGATTGATCTGTTAGAGCGCATCTCTCAGCCTTACTTGGATAATTGTCTTGTTCTCCCGGATGGGTGGGGTCGCTACTGCCTGTCCCTTGTACTTGGGACGTTTCAGTGCACTTGTTGACTTTTGGGGGGAGGCCGGCCTTCTCCCTATTATTTAAGCAGGGTTTTTTTGTTTTGTTTTGTTTTTTTTGCTCTTGTTTTTTTTTCCATATAGGTTGCACGCTCCTGCGCTGGGGAGACCTCCCCCCGATGCAGGAGCTTGCTTACTGCTCGTTCCTCTCCCCCTTTTTTGGGGGGGGTGTTTTTCGTCTCTTTAATTTTATTTTAAAGTAGCCTAGAACTAGGCCAGTTTTAATATGGCGACTAATGCCCAAGTAGGCAGTCACCAGATGAGATCTTAATGAAAGAAAAAAAATGTCTTCTTTCCCTCTCCATCCAGCATATTCATTTTGAATGTCTTAGTCTGGGGGATCTTCACATACATTAACCGTTTGTCACTGGGATTGCTACTGCTTTGGATGAGCGTGTGCACCCCTGATTCTGGGTTAATTTAGTTTCCAGAGGAGGTTTTCCTCTTCAATTTTATTTGTCCTGGTGTTGAGTACATGATCTGGCACCAGAACTCCAGACCTCGCTCCACCACAGCATTCTTTCCTTTCTCTTTTCTTCTTCTGGTTTGTTTTTCTTGTTTCATTTTTTTTTTAATATAACCTAATTATTAGGCTCACTTGATTACAGCATCTTATAACACTTAAAAAAAAATCTAAAAAGCTTTAGAATGATTTATTAGACATTTTAATTTCAACTCTGAATTTGCAAGGATCTGATACATTAGTTTGGGCTTATTCAGAATTAGTTTCAGATAGTTTCAAACATTCATACTGCTATATTTATAGAAGAAGCAAGCTCAAATAAGGCACTATAGATAAAACAATGATATATGTGCAAACTGGTCTAGTTGCTCAATCTAAGCACTATATTTATTAAGAAGTCATGCATATACAATGTAGAGTATGCACCCCAAATGCTACAGAATCGAATAGACCATTGTATGCATGAATTCTCTGAGTTTATAGTTTTTCAAAACTTCTACAGCTTTGCAGCACATACCTACAAAAAGATAAAAAAAAGTATAGATTCTTGAGTAAATTATTTTTGTTTTGTTTATTCACATTATGATTTTCTATTTTATAAATAGAATACTTAGTCTAATTGTAAAACATGGCCTCCACCCCCCTCCATTTTTTTTTCTGTGGAACTGTGACAACTGTAAGCCTTTTAAACTGTACTAAACAACCTAGGTAGGTTGAAGTCTGGTCATGATCAAGACTTAAAAATATTCCCTAGATACGCACTTTGGACGGTATTACTGTGGGATTCCTGCAGAGCTAGTTATTATTTTATCAATTACTTGCTCTATCCTGTGGGAATGCTTCCTTTTATAACATTGTTTATTTTCTTTTGTCCATCCTGTTATATTTTTTGAAATGTTCCTGCATATTTCCAACTTAATTTGAAAGGATGTTTAATTTGGCAATGGGTCTGAGTTTATTTTTCTAGTGAATATTTTAATTTTCCTCTTTTGATACTCTATGGCTGATTGCAGAATTTATTTAAGCTCCGACATTTTTTTTTGTCATTTGCTGTAGTTGGCATTTTTTGTAGGTGCCTTATGTACCAAACCATCCGGAGCTCCAGCTTTAGCTGGCATGACCCCCAATACATCAGGTAGGGAACTATTCAATTTTAGATTTTGTAACAGTAGTACCTTCTATTAACTTTTACTCCTCACCTCTATGTTTATGTTGCTTCAAGCTATATTTTCATGGGCCTTTATTTTTTGTTGGAAATCTTAGTTTTCTTAATTGTTTATTCATTGTATGTACGCACCATTCAGACATAGTGTCCTGCTTGTTCAGAGAATTCTAGTGTCTTTTCCATCATTGTAACTTCAAGTTTATTTAGAATTGTCTGATTGGACTTTTTTTTTTTCATCTTCGAGACGTTTATATCTATAGCTTGGTCTGACTCATTTATTGTGATGAAGAAGCCATTTTAAACCTAAAATTTGCCGTAGACATAGAAGTCTTAACTAATCGATTTTCACCTGGATTTAATAGATTACTGAAATTACTTTTTTCCTTCCAAAATGCAATTAATATATTGTGGTAATTGAATTATTCTGTAATATTTTTTTATTTATATCTAAACTACAGAAATGATTTGTGGCACTTTTGTTTTAATTACAATTTACAAGGATGGTTTTGCCTTTCTTTTCTTTTTTTTTTTTTTGCAAATTTATCTTGATATAGATCACAATGACCCAAGTATTTTTTCACCTATTGTTTTGGGTTTCTTTTTTATCCTTGAATAATAAATATTTGTTGCAAACTTAATTCAAAATTCTTGTGGAAAATTTGGTCAATTGTGAAAAGGAAGCTGAGTAAAAAGTGGTGTGTGTACATGGCTGCACATTTAATTGGGAATATCTAGTAGAGGGTAATGTATATACTTGACTATTTTCAGGCCTTGGGGACAGTGATGGAGAATCAGAAGGCTCAGCTGAGGAGCAGGCAATGGACATTGAGGATATAGAGTTGTCATCCTCAGGCCTGTCAGAATCTTGGAAAAATACCCACCCTAAAGACATATGCCCTCCTTCTGCCTCCCTTCTCATCATCGAACCTTTCTATGGAGGCTCTCATAAACAACTCATCTCAACATTGAGATTAGGTAAGGGACCTCAGTTGTGCGGTGCTTCATTCAAAATGATGCTCATATGTGCTTTCAAGTACTGTTATTATTATTAGCTATTATTTTTATTATCCCTCAAACTAGGCAAACCCCCACCACAACCAAACTCCTACCAGCCCTTCTCACTCATATGCACCCTATCTAAACCATTAGAAAAACTCAGACACCAAAGAATTAGCCCAAACATGCCCCTCACACCAACACAACATCACAACCCTCCTAACCAACCTTACCAAAACATTCTAGATGGTTTTAATGAATATTGCCCCCCTGCATGCACCATCCTCACAGTAATCAACATAAACAAAGCCTTTGACACAGAACCCAAACACATCCTAGCTTACAAGGTCCTAAACACACTCACTAACAATGACAAGAAATGGCTTACAAACTTTATATTTGGTGGGTAAAGTCAATTAATATACAATCACACATTAAACAACTATACAAAGAAAATGTCCTCAAAACACTAGCCAACACAACCTTTGGGCAACAGAAGAAATCCCTCACCACACTGTAAAAGCAATTTATGCCAACCACCCTAAACTATGCTGCTCTGGCCTGGCACCCAATACTCAAAAATACTCCCTCCAAACAGGTCCAAATTACACAAAGTCATCACAGGATGCACAAAAGCTGCACCAATCCCACATCTCCATGCTAAAACCAAAATATTACTCACAAAAGTACACCTAGACCTAATAGGAACCTAACACTTCAGCAGAGCACAAAACCCTCCCCACCCCAACCTGCAAGATATCCCCGCACCCTACTTCCCAGCTAAGCTCGATAACCTTCCCCCCCAATCCCCCAAACCACATTGTATTAAAATATATCCACATAGTCCACACTCGCGAGCACCTATGCACTGTCGTGGATAACCACCTCCTAAACGACCAGCCTCTACGAATGGGGCTCTCACCCATACTGCAACAATACAAACAGAACAAAGCTCACACAAACACCAACATGCACTAGGTGCAATAAGTTCTAGAAACCACAAAATACCTCGATTGCCCTAACCTCGCATCCCACCGAAACAAACACACTATTACATCACTAAGGGACCTATAGACCCACCTGGGGGATGTTTTGTCATTCCTGGGGGCCACCCTCCTCACTGAAGAGAGGTAGAGAGGCAAATAAGTGATTCAATATTATTAATATGGCTATCCCTTCGATCCTTTGTCTACCCGCACTTTGTACCAGGAGAAACTGTTTTCACCTGGACAGAGATCGGTCCGCTAGACATGGCATGTGCCTTGGTAGAATGCATGCCATTCTGGGATCACCTAGCACCAGGGTATAATAATAATAGGTGATCACCCACCCTACTCGTTAGTGGACCCGTCTATCTCTTCTTCCCTTTATTACTTACCTGCTTACCTCCTTCCGAACTTTCTCTTCTATCCTCAGAGGTTCTGGCTGCTTGGCGCACTTTCTTCCTCTCCCTGGTCCTTATTAGAATGACACTGTATACCATGAGGTTACTACCTGCTCCGAGGGCTGAAAGTTCACTGGTAAAGGCAAGTATTAGGCACAGGGAGTGTTGGGCCTTTGACTCTACTCACCTTCTTCCAGTACACATACAAGGTGGCTACATTGGCACCATCCTTTATGGTTAAAGATCAACGAGAATTTCACCTGAAGAGCGGGGTGGTTTTGCAAAGCCCATCTTAGCTCGTACCTTTCATGTGGCCAGGGCCTTCAGCCTTCACCATCTTGGGAGCCATCTTCAGGCAGCTTCACCTTGGAAAGGAGCTAGCCCTCCCTCTGCTATCTCAGGGCCTGTCCAAACTTCTTAGAGCCGAGAATGTCCTCCCTCTCTTTTCTTAAAGGGTTTGGGGGGTTTTCCCTTACCTCCTCCTTTGGAGTCAGCCGATACATTCTGGTGAATGCATTGGATCCCTCTGAAGCGGCCATGATTAGTGTCCCTCGGAAACTTAAATGGTTCGCTTGTGACGCCACACTCTACCATGAACTTCGTGAAAGGAGTGGTTTATGCGAGGGAACTCGTGGACTACTCCATAGAAAACATCACCTTAGACCTGGCTGACCATGGTACGGTCAAAGTCGAACATTTGATGAGAAAATGTGCAGTGGCTTCGAAATCCACCCCTACACTCTTCATCATGTTCGACCTTGATAGGCTCCCTGAGTTGGTGCGTGCCGGTTGGTATCGCTAGTGCGTGAAGGCATTTGTGCCACTTCCTCAGAAGTGCTATCTCTGCCACCTCTTCGGTCATACATATTGCTAATGAATATGTTGAAAGTCAGGTTTACCTGAAGTCTGTGTAAGTTGGTCCAAGGCCATACACGATAAGTCCTTATCATGGATGGCCGTGTGTCAATTGCGGAGAGCCACACTCGGCTTCTTCAAAGCAACTTGGTGCGTATCTCCTGGAGAAGGAAATCCTGGCCGTCCAGACTACAGATCGTCTCTCATTTCACAAGGCTAAGCATTTCGTCCTACCTCACCAATTTTAAAAAGGCACCCTTTGGGCCTAACCCCTTCAGGTCTACAAGCACGGTTGTTTCCGCGCCCATTCTGAACCCTTCTGCTGGTTCCACCCCCGGCTGCTTCCCATGAGAGATGGTGGTGGCCCAATGGGCTCATGCTCAGTCAAAGCTAAAACCAACTCCCCCCAGCCCTCGAGCGTGACCTTTTTCCATAAGGCGAAACGGCTGCACACCCACTGAGTCATTAGACCTACAGGAGGCAACACCCCTGAAGGTGGTCGTGAAGCCGTCTCTTGGGTTCCTACCCCCCTCCCCCGAAAGGAGGACAGCACCAAAAGAGCTTTGACTTCTACGCCCACACCCAAGGCTAAGCTGGGTGGCTCAGAGACGGTAGATCTTCCAAAGGATGGACCCACGCCTCTGAAGCCACCCCGCGCCTGCCTAAGGTTTCGAGGCGGAGGGAGGAAAAAGACTCATAACCGAATCTTCCCCGATAAGTACTTGGACTTCTGCCTCCGGGAAGTGTATGGCCATTCTCGTTAGGGTCTTCTCTTCAAAGAGGGCCCCGCATATCTTCCAAGCTAGGCCTGGATGGGCAACTGGGAGGAGCTGCGAAGGCTTTAGCTATCTTTTGCAGGAGACTGCTGGGTGCATGCCCCTTGCCCACACTCCTATGGTATTAGGGTTTTGTGACCCCACCACTACGGGATTGAGGCTGACCAGGAGAATGTCATTTACACCTGTCATGATGTCTCTGTTCTCTTTACTCTAAATACCTCCTTTCAGGAAGTAGCACTACAGCTGCACCTAGATAGGAGGCGCCAAGTATTCTATAAATGATCATTTTTATCTGCCTATAGCGGATAATAAAATTTTTAATAAAGATCAAAATGATAATCACTTGTAAGCCCATAGGTGTTAGGTAGTATTGTTTTTATATTAACCAGCGATCGCAGAACCTTTCTTGACCATTGGGACCAGCGGTGGCATTCTTTTCCACATCAGGGGTATATGAATATAGGTATACGATCAGCAGGATGCGGGACAGAGGAGACTATATATGTTGTGCTGTGAATATGGGAAGGAAAGACGTGATCTTGCAATTTTGTGTGTGCTTATGGTTGGCTTGAGCCTGATACCTCGGCGTTAGAAGTCCAACCATTCCTGATAATTAATGAATTACTAAATCTCTGCTCTAATTCCTTTGCATTAGAGTGACCATTCAGAAGCCACCTGGCGGTTGTGAGATAGTATGAATGTGTATGAAGTTGATGAAGAAGGGTAAGGGTGGGTCCTATGTTAAGGTATGCTGCTGATCTGGTGTTAGTGGATGAAGGTTTGATGGAATTTTAAATGCAATATATTGGTGAGGAGGGAGCTAAAACCAATTCCAGAAGAGTAGTTAGTGTTTAGGGCTGAGGATTGGGTGGAGTGCATAATTTGTATCCTGCAGTCAGTAGCAACTACGGGGTTCCAGATGCACCAGATGTACCTTTCCCATTAAAAGTGCATCTTACTTTGATTAAAAGTCATTGTTTACTTTCGATTCGAGATAGGATTCACCTTTGAACCCTCCTTGAGTAATACAATCTTTCTCACCCTTAGACTCCACGAACTAAGAGTAAGAAGATAGGAATATAAAATGTCCACTTCACTTTGCTAGAATACCTTGCTATAGGACACTTCCCTCTCTTCTATCAATTCTAAAGCATCAGAAAATTTGTATAAAGGAGATGGCCAAGGTCACACACTCTCGCTACCTCAACGTATTTCCAACTAGCCAAGGAAAAGAGTTGAGTGAAGAAACTTGTATTTGCCCATTTCTCGGACCCTGCCGTAACTCTGTTCTCCAAGGAAACAAGGCTGAAGTTGTAGCACAATCTGCATCCACACTCGAATACATTCAGCTTTCATTCACCATAATCAGTATAGATTAATTCAAGTTTGCATTGGGGTAAGACCCATCTGGGCTGGTGGCTCTCACACTGCGCCTGTCAGATACTCTTCAGAAGAGAGGACATGGTTTATCCAGGGACAACTAATTGACAGGGTGTTGTCTTAATTTTCTGGAACTGCCTCTAGCTGTTCTCCCTCGCTCACTAATACCGATAGGTAAGAGGTGTATCATCATCGTCTCAAGTGTTTGTATTCACAAGCAATGCAACAAACGAAATTCGCA
This sequence comes from Ceratothoa steindachneri, assembly GCA_963969495.1. NCBI lineage: Eukaryota > Metazoa > Arthropoda > Malacostraca > Isopoda > Cymothoidae > Ceratothoa > Ceratothoa steindachneri. Next base: position 168,742,465 of record OZ018324.1, read on the forward strand.
TAAGAAGGAAGATGCAGTTTTATGAGGGGTTTTTTTCTTATATAAAATATATAATTACTTAGGAGAGACAGCTTTTGGAAGTGTATGATAATGGAAGGCAATCACTTCTGAAACCTGTCTCCTACGTAAAGAATTATATATTTTTGTATTTAAGAAATTTCGTTTGCATTTGAAAACTACGAGTATATTTAGTTAAAGCATTTATTCAAATATGTATGAATGTCTTCGCCCACCTACGACCAAGCTGGATTTCATGTGAGTCAAGACACGAACAAACCAACCTCGAATTATCAGCTTATTGGCGCTTATCTTTAATAATACTTTTGTGCCTCTCAAATAAATATTCTCATTGTAACTATCGAATCTCAGCACAATAGTTTGAACAAGTGCAGTGTGTTAAGTATTTAAAGTGTGTTGTGAATGCTAGCAGTACCTATAAGCCGAACTGAGATATTTCATACTCCAACCCTTAACTGTGATTTATAAAAATATTTTATAGGAGACTGCTGATGCCAACTCTAGTGTATCGGAATAAGGCAGGATGGAAAGAGATGGAAAGATTGAGAATATGAAAACAGTGTGTGAGTGGACAATTTGTGACCTATGTTGTGGTAGAAGGGTTGATAGGAAAGCGTGGGGTGGCATAACAAAAGACGTGAATGAAATTTTCAGATACTAAGAGCACATAAGAAGAGTATATGCAATTATTGTGTTGGTGTGCGAAGGGTAGGAAGAGCCCATAAAAAATTTGAATATGTGAAAGTTTAATAGAAAATGGACGCTCATTGAGACAACTGTATGTTAGGTATGTGTAATGTGTATGCATGGGAGTGGTTTGTAGGGGGTTGTGCATCAGCCATTCTGCTCTGGGATGAAACTTAGGTCCTAAGGCCTATCGCAAGGAAGCGCCAATGGCGCGGTAAACCTTCCCTTTTATCTCTTCATTTTAATTCTTCGAAGGCCAAATTAGATATCCTGTTTGCGGTAAAAGTTGAGACTCCAATTATATTTTTTCCTATTCCAGACCAAGAATTGATTCCCCCCGAGTCGATGGCTCTCTTTACGCTCCCGAGCAAGAAGTGGCACTGGAAAGCGCGCACATCGGCACTGTATTTCTCTCAAAAGATTCCAGAGACTCACAATCTTCAGGTGATTTTGAAATGTTCTCCTACGGCCCAACGTTTATATTTGGGGGGTTTGCTATGGCCAAGAGATACCAACTTCAGATATTCGACATTAAACAAGGCTTGTCCCGTTTCGAATAATTATAATCGCCATTATCACCCATAAGCATTAATGAGCATGCCTCACTCTCTTTAGAATCGGGACAACACCCTTAATTTACCTGCCCCTATGCCCCTGCAACAAATCCTGTTTTTGTAATGACTTTTCACTGTCAACACACACCATCTTCATGCCCACACACCTTCATATCCCTTTTACACTAACCAGTATGGATCTTTTTAAGGTCCATTAAACTTGCCTCTATCTTGGATTTGCTGTCAAAGCTCTTTTCAGGCTGGTGTGGTAGAGCAGACATCAGTACTCTCAGTATTTCACCCTGAACTTTTCAGTCCCACTAAATAAACTAATTCTATAACTTTTACTCGAGTAACTTTGTTCACACTAATGCTGGCCACACATGCTTTACTTGCTATGTTTGACGATGTTGTATGTATGCTGTGTTTTGGTATGTGTTTTACTACCGATTTGCACCCCAAGGGGCACGGCGATGTGTTTTCCTGGCCGCCGTGCCCGACGCAGCGTCCCGTAGGGCCCCAGCTTAGCCTCTCTTCCTTCTTCCGCAACATCTATTTTCTGCCATTTTGTACCAACTTTCCAATCCTCTCGCTACTCTGCAGGGGTGATACCCTGTTTAGCCTGTTACACTTGGTACCTGGAGGAGTCTCACGTCCTCCCGTCTTGAGTGCACATTAAGGAAGCCCGGCACTGGGGTGACTTGAACACTGACTGCTGAGCCGTGGGATGTTGTTGTTCATCTTCCTCCTTCTCTCTCAGCATTCCTTTTCCCCTAAGACTATCCCCTAAACCCTTTGTCAAGGATTAAGGACCTCACCAGCTACTTCATGCCGTGACTGAAGAGAGGCTTTGGAACTTTTATAAACAATGCCTGCAGTTCGCAAGAGATGAGGCTTTGAGGGGTCCTGGGCATTGGGGTGCGATTAATGGGAAAATCGGTTTTACCCCAATAACCACTTCCCTACATGTAAAGGGCTTACCTGCGGCCCTTCTCGGATCTATAAGGCTGTACTGCTTGTGACGGGTGGGCTTTTCTGCCTAATTTGTTGCAAGGCCAACTCAATGTCTCAGGGCTCCGTCTCTGCTCTGCCACAACAGATCTACAAATTTTGACGGTCTCGTCGACGATTAATTAGTATGATCTATTATGCAAATCCCCCCCCCCCTCCTTACCGCCCTGCCTCTGTATGCTCAGTTGGGAGCTGCAGCCTTTGGTGATCGACCGGTCCACTGGGCAACCTATTGTCGGTGTGTTGCTGCATAGGTGCGAATACGACTCGTTACCGCACCAAGAGATGACCCTTATCAAGTCCGAAAACTCGAGAGGAGATAGGCGAGAGCGGTTGGACCCGGGATATAGCCTATCAACCCCCCTTTTTTTTATTTCAATGGTATGAATTTGAGTCGCGTTTGTTGGTTTACTAAAGAAAATTTCAGACTACATTCCTCTCAATGAAACTCCCAACCTTGGTGAATAATTTGACAGCGCCACTGACTAGTGAAGGGGCTCCCAACTTAGCATTTTGTGTGGCAAAACGCCCTCGGGCAACTCCACCTCCTTTTTCAGGAACCATTCCAATCTTTTTCAAGCAAAGTGGGAATCATCTCTTGCTCATATGTATATGGGTGATGTTTGCTTTTTCCCCACTCCCTCCTTCGGAGTCGCCCTCTACTTCAGTACCAGCAGCAGCCCTTCTTTCATTTCATCAGGGGACTTTGAGCCATATCGGCCCTATCGAGATGCTCGATAGAGCGAATACCCTTAGAGGCACTAGGGATGGTAGCCCCCGTCAGGCCCCTGCAGGGGGCGACCGGTGCCTACTTGTCGATGCTGGGAAGATTCCAGTCGTTCTGGGCCGTGCACATTGCATATGCGCCTGTGCGTGCATGCGATCTCGACGGTGCCTATGCCGCCGAGAGACGCCAGTGAAGGATGAAGAAATTCCATCGGGAGCTCGGTGAAGCTCTCGGGCCATCCTGGAAGGTACTAGTGTTGACTATTTGTCGCCACACCTCTGCTCCCAAGGCTTCTACAGCGCCGAAAGTATCGCGTTCGTCCATTTTGGGGCACACTTGGCGTCACGCTAGATCTGTGCCAGTGTATAGGGACGGTTCCAAGTCTCAGGAGGGGTCTATTTCCATGCCGTATCCCCTATGTTTGAAGTCAGCGGAGCTTTACCAGGTGCTGCATCTGTCTTCCTGTCGGAGCTAGTTGCAATACATAAGTACTGGAGATAAGGCGTCGTGCCAGGTTCGGAGACTGGATTGTGATCTTTAGCGGCTCACAAAACGCCCTGAGTGCTCTCATGGCATTGGAATCTCCACAACCCCTGGTCTGCGATATCTGTGACGCCACGGTTGCCGCTAGCCTGGTAGATGTCGAGATTATTTTCTGCTGTGTTCCTGAGCATGTGGGAATTGCGTTGAATGAGTGCAACAAAGAGTCCGCGATGACCGGGTGACCAGACCAGACCAGATGTCTGAGATGAACTTAAAGTTGCGTTCCATTGCAACGCGACTGTTCCCACCGACCTATCCCCGAATGACACGACGGCTTCAGGTCGCTTTCTGTCTTCTTTGAATTGGGCGCACTCGAGGGACGCACCGCCATTTGATGGAGCGCTCGCCTGCTCCTTACTGCCACTACTGCCTTGCTCCCCAGACTGTTCCGCACATTCTTTTTGAATGCCCGAGTCTGGGTGATCTCTGCGCACATTACCTGTCGAGGGGAGTCGCTACCGCTTGTTCCTTGTACTTGGAACGAGTTCGTGCATACAGATTTGTGGAATATTTGAGTTTTGGGAGGATTTTATTAGAATATATTTAGCGTTGGTCACATACTCCTCCTTGGGGGACTCTCCCCAATGCCGCAGAGTGCTTCCTTATTCTTGCTAATTTTGCCTTTGTTTTTTGTCTTTTTTTTTAGTCTAGCCTAGCATTAGCCTGTAAGTTGAATACGGCATCTTCTGCCCTAGTAGGCAGTCGCCAAGATGGGCTCTAAAAAAAAATCAACGTTAGAAAACCAACGCCGTACCCTCTCGGCTAACGAGATCTCTGCACATAACATTTCAGACAAAATGGATGATTTTCAATCAATCGAACTGATAACCATCATAATTCAGAACTGAATAATTTCCAAGGAAAATTCTTAATTCTTGGACTATTCGGACCATAAAATCACAATTTAATACTGATGTGGAGAACCAGGTCAACTGTAACGATTACATTGTGGAGCGAGGCGAGTTGTTTACGTATTGTTTACAACCGACTCGTCCCCAAAAGGTATCCAACCCACATTTGACGAAGGTAGCAAGGGCCAGCAACTGGTTAGATGGGAAGCATCCAGATCGTCTTGTGGTACTAAATGGTAGGATTCAAGACTATTCACTTCAGGCCTCAAGGGTGCGAGGGATAGTCTTGTTGGACGTACATGATCGATCTTTGTTAATTGTCGATTAACGACGCCTTCTTCTCAGGTTTTGTTCGCGTCATCGACCCTCAACCTTTGTGAGTTGGTTTCTTTGCGCCCAGATCTCGCCCCTCTCAACAAGATCCTTTACTTCCACGAGAATCAGCTCGTGTATCCAGTTCGCAAGCAGAAGGATCGAGATTTTCAGTACGGCTACAATCAAATCCTGTCGTGGTGAGTCCCCGAAAGGTGACTAATATGTACTCCTCACGCCTTTAACTGTACATAATTGTACTCCTCGCTCATTTCAGTGTACATAATTGTACTCACGCTTTTAAGTGTATTTAGTTGTGATCCTCAACACTGAGTGAACATGATTGTACTCACCACGCCTTTGTACTTATTGTAGTATCTACGCCTTCGAGTATACATAGTTGGATTCTACACGCCTTTGAGTGTACATAATTGTACCCGCGCTTTTGAGTGTACATAATTCTACTTGCACCTTTGAATGTACATGTGTCCTCATCACGCCTTTGCGTGTAACCAAGTGTACTCCTCACCCTTTTGAATGTACATAATTATACTCACCTTTTGTGTAAAGAATTGTACTCCACGCCTTTGAGTGTGTATAATTGTAACTTCTCACGCCTTTCTGGGTACATAATTGTATTTTTTCTCACGCTCTCAAGATTTGAGGTCTGCCCAGAAATGCTTGCAATCTTTAATAGTTTTATTCATAGTTTCACGAAGTTCCTCAAAAGACGATGCGTTATTTAAAGACAACTGTGCACGCTAGGCACTGGGAGGGGACGCAACTCTTGTGGAAAAGAGGCGGGTCTAATTGCAAGGGATATATAGTGTATTGTGGTAGGAATTGTAAACCACTACCTCGCAAGGGCGGTGCTACGTTTAGACAAACCTCGTATCTGGAGGGCAGCACGCCCCTCTGTCTCCATTGCCCCCAGGGAGGGTTTTTTTCAGGTGAGGCATGGGCAACCTTAATACACTTGGAGGAGGACTTTGTGCTTTCCAGCCCAGCCCTTATCACCCGTAAGGAAAGCCAAAAGAGTGGGAGTAACTCTCCATACTACTGTCACTGTCCTGAAAAACTGGAGCGCTCTCGTGGGTCCTCATCCACACCTCCCTAGGATCTGTCATTTCCTTGTCTTCCTATCTAGTAATAAGGATCTGGCCAGCTACCTCATGCTTTGTCAAGAGAGGCTTTGGGACCTATATAAACAAAGCCTGCGGGAGTGAAAAAGACCAGGACACTTGAGGCGTTATAAACTGGATGTTGGCGCGCGAGTCTACATCCTCTCAGACGATACGACCCCTACAGATCAGGTTGCGTCCAGCTCCGATATCAATGATTCAGTTCACTTTTTCAAGACTTAGTGGTGTGTGGGTATGGCCCTTCTCTTCAATGATTAGTCTGTAGATTGTGCTCTTGGAGCACTCCATGTGGCTTATTTTACAGCAGAAATTGGACAACCCAAGCGAAAAAGAAGCAAATGGCTTATGAATTCTCTCATGATTGCCTTCTTAATCTATTAAAAGTTGAACCTGAAGACTGGTTCAATTAGCTGAGAATCGGACAAGCCAATTAATTGCCTTCAATTTTCTCTTTATCTTAAACACACCGAGCATGATTTTTCGCACAAATTTACTTGCCTTCGTTGTAAAACAGGGCTCCTCTTTTAGTAGTTATGTTCCTTCTCTCTTCCTATTGCTCCAAATCATCTCTTTTTAGCTATATGATCTCTATAACCTACCCATCATTCCACTTTCCCTAACTTAACTACTTTTAAAAAACTTTGAGTGATGTCTCGCTGGTTATAGTTTTATAATTTTAATTTAATCACATTTTCTCACCTATTGTTTTCTTTGATTATCGTGAGAAAAACAAATATTTTCTCTCTGAACGAAAGCATTTCGGAACACATTCCTGCTCCTCTTCAATTTTCACCCCTTTAAAACCAATGGTTCCGATTTATTTTAAGAAGATCCTAAGAGTCTCGGAAATATAAAGCAAACTCTGCTCTCCCTGCTATTTTTTTCTGCATGTAATTTCATTTTTAAAAAATTGCTATATTCAAACGTTTCGTGATTATTCGATGTGGGCTGCTGTCCAAAGAACTCGGGCTTTAGTTAGGCTTCTAGGAAGAGAACCGAAGGTCTCCCATTTTTCGGTCGAGACTCTTCTGGTGAAAGCACTTCACCCTGCCCAAGCAGCCATTGTAAGTGCCATTTAGACAATCATTCTGGCTCGCCTGTACAGCTGACGCCTCACTATACTTTGACACTTTGTGAAAGGAGTAGTTTATGAGGGAAATCGTTGACTCCTCTTTAGAAAATATCACACAAGAGCTGGTAACTAGGGAGCAGTCAAGATTGAGTGTGTGATGAGTAACACGGGTAGACGTCTCGAGAGCCACCCTTCACGTCCGTTCGTAATAAGCTCCCTGAGTCGGTGCAAACTCGTTGGTATTGCTACCACATCAAAACTTACGTACTATTGCTACCGATTTGGCCGTCAAATCGAACGTGCTAAGAAGAGTCACCCCGAAAACTGCAAACTGCTCCAGGCCTTACATGATAAATCTGCATTATGTAAGGCCAAGTGTGTCAATTGCGGTCAGCTGGATCCTCCTTCCCCGATGCAATACGACTCGTATCTCTTTAATAAAGAGGTTCAGGCTGCCGAGCGAATCTCTTTTCGACAAGCCAAGGAATTGGTCCTGCCGTGCTCTGTGCGACCCTTGATTTACTCCGTCTCTCAGGTTATACAAGCTCCTTCTGCTCCTGTCCCCTCGAGGCATAGGAGACGCAAGCCACAACATCTATTCACAACCTTTCTGCGGGTTCTACTTCCGGTCACCACCCTGCTAAAGCTGGCACTAACAAGGACTCGCACTCAGACTCAACTTTTAACAAAAAGCGAAGCGGCCGCGCGCATTCACTGCACCATTAGAGTCAGGAGGCTAATCCCCGGGAGATGGTCTTGTGGCTGTCCATGGTCTCTTATGCCTGGCCCCGAAAGGAAAGGAACCTCGCCTTGGAAGTCGGAGCCCTCCCACTATGACCCTCGATGTCTGCGGCGCCTTATGCAGCCAACAGCTCCCCGGGAGTTCCATCTCGAAGAAAGCTACGGCCATTCCGTGGATCCTGCGTAGCCTGTTACATTTGTTACTTGGAGGAACTACATGTCGTTCTGGTTTGGGAAACCCTGTCAATAGGTTAACAACTCTCTGATGGGGCCTGGGAAAGTTTTGGGGGCACTTCCTCCTCGCTCCCTCTCAGCACTACACTTTTTTACTCTACAACTATCCCCTCGTCCTTTTGTCTACCTTCATTTGGTACAAGTAAGAACTGTTCCTACCCGGACAGAATGTAAATTAGGGACGCCCCGCCACTGGGTTAAAGGGAACTCTTTGACTGGAAGAGGTAAGTTATTGGTACACTCCCTCCTCTCTCTGACACCATTCCTTTCTCTACGATTATTCATTCAACCCTCTGTAGGCTTAAGGACCGGACCAGCTACCTCATACCGTGTCAGAAGAGGCTTTGCAACCTCTATAAACACACCCTTTAGTGTCTGCAGGTTGTAAGAGACCAGGACTTGGGTAGAGATGGGTCTTGGGGCGCTGTTTATGGTTATATTGGTTTTACCACAATAACCACCTGGGTGATCTTCGTGCACGTTACCTGACCTGGTACCCGGACGAGCGGAATCGCTACCGCTTGTCCCTTGTACTCGGGACTAATGCGTGCACACAGACTTGTGGACTATACGACCTTTTGGAGGAGGCTAGCATCCTCCACTTTATTTGACTGGGGTTGGGGGGTTATGTCGCATGCCCTCAACGCCGGTGTGCGCTCTTTCTCTCTCTCTGCTCTGATTGCATCCACAGCTGATCTCGCCGGTACCCATGCCGCCGAGAGACGCCAGTCATACCCTAAGCCCCGTGGGTTTAGGGATGGTGTAGCTCTCTGACCGTCTAGCGCTTGGGTTAAACCCACGCCTCTGCTCCCAAAGATTCTTCACCAGCTGGAGTGAGGCGCTTGGCCTTTTTTGATGACACTTCGTGTCACCCTAGATCAGTGCCATTGTATAGAGTTGTCTCCATGTCCCTGGACGAGGTTGGTTTCCACCCCGTATCCCCTTTCCATAATGGGCACGGCGGTTCGCTTTCTTGGCCACCGTGCTGACAGCTGACAGGTCTCTTCTCCTTTCTAACACCCTATCTTACCCTGCTTCCTCACTTTCCCTACAACCTCGCCCGCAACTTTCTCTGGTCGGCATCTAATTTCACAGGGTAAACGCCGACCAGCTTCCTCTCACCCAGCCATCCGGGATCGAGGTTAGGTGGGGGGGGGGATGCCCCCTCACCACCGGTTTGGGGGGTGAGGGTAACAACCTGCCTCACCCCCACCCTCACATTCCTCGCATACCCTTTCTCTCTTTTCACAGCCTATCAATTTTACGCGCAACCTAAGGTGGAGCCACCGGGCGTGAGGGGTGACCCATAATGGTAGCAGCTGGCTTTGCCGGCTTCGTATTCACCTCTCGCGAAGCACGCTACTGCGCAGGGTGATTATCGTTTGCATCCTGTAATAGGGTCCCCATGCCCAATGATAATTATTCCTCCCCCCCTCCTTTACCATCGTCGGGGTAGCTCCACAGCAGAAAAGGAGGTGCCCCCCCCGCCCCCTGTGCTTTCTCAGGTAACGCTCCTAACTTCTTTTACCGGAGAAGAGGCTTATTCCTCTCCTAGGCATACAGGTGCAGTGGACTCCCCCTTCCCTCCTTCTCTGGAGGTGCCCTTGGGCGATTCCATATATTATACAGGGGTAGTCTCTCTTTTGCAGGCAGACAGGCGGCCAAAAACTGCGTTCCCGCCGGGAGTGGCTCGATATGGTCAACTGCCTTAGGGGAGCAAGGGATAACGGGGCCCGTCGGCCTGTGCCCCTTAATGTCCTGCTGGCATGCTTATCAAGTTTACAGGAGGCGGTGTACCGTACCTAAGATGGACATTGTTTCAGAGGTGACCCAGCCCCAGATGGCAGGATCTTGGACTGGCTCGGTGCCAAGCACCGAACCTGAGTCCGCCCATGTGCATGCTTCTCAAAAGAAGGCTCGCAGCCCCCTAGGACTCACAAGATGAGTGATCTCCTACCCTGGCTGTGCTCTCGGGGCATTGGAATCTCCGCATCCCCTGGTTCGCGATATCCGTGACGCCACGGTTTTGGCGAGCCGGGTGGATGTCGAGATTATCTCCTGCTGGGTTCCTGGACATGTAGGAATTGCGGGGAATGAGGGCGCCAAAGAGTCCACTAGGACCGGACCAGCGACTACATGGCAGGAATACGGGCAGCTCTTCGGACTGCTTGGCAAAGAAGATGGGAGACGGTCGAGGGGAACTTAAAGTTGCGTGCCATTGCGCCGCGACTGTTCCCGTGGACCTATCCCCCAATGCCGCGACGGCTTCAGGTCGCTTTCTGTCGTCTCCGAATCGGGTACATTCGTGTGACGCATCGCCATTTGATGGAGCGCTCGCGTGCGTTCTATTGTGACGACTGCGTCGTCCCCCAGACTGTTCGGCACATTCTTGTCGAATGTCCCAGTCTGGGTAATCTTCGCGCACGTTACCTGTCCCGGTACCGGGATGGGCGGGCTCGCTACCGCCTGTCCCTTGTACTCGGGACGAGTGCGTGCACCTTGACTGGTGGACTTCTAGACTTTTGGGGGGAGGCCGGCCTTCCTTTTATTTAACCAGTTGTTGTTTTTTTGTTATTGTTGTTTTCTTTGTAGGTCGGACGCTCCTGCGCTAGGGGGAACCTTCCCTCGACGTCGGAGCTTGCTTCCTAATTATCATTTTCCCTTTTTATCGTTGTTTTGTTTTCATATTTTTATTTTAAAGTAGCCTAGAGCTAGGCTGTTTGATTGCGGCGACTTATGCCCAAGTGGGCAGTCGCCAGATAGCCCCTAAAAAAAAAAAATTAAAAAAAATCCTACCCTGGCTGGTCCCACTTTGACAGCCAAGACCTTCTCCATTTCAGAGAAGGATCTTGCTGAGGCCGGTCCATCTGGCCTGAGGGCTCCTCCTGGTGGAGTAAGAGAAGCTGGTCCTTTCCCCTTCCTCCGTGGGAGCCCCGAGGACAGACGGGTCCGCTGCCGTTTCGGTTAGCGACCAAGCCGAGATCGGCATATCCGGACACGGTGCTCCCGGGTGGGGAGTCCCAGACAAAGACCAATTGACCCGAGTAGAGGCTCGATTACGCCGGTGGGACTACCTGTCATTTTTGAGCCCGCTGGCTTCAAATGCTTCCTGGTTTTTCGCTCAAAGGCAACATGTTCCATCAGAGAAGAGTACTAGCTTGGCTTGTTGGTAGAGAGCTAAAAGTTACCCCTTTCTCGGATGGGAGGGAGCCTTTTGGCGAATGCTTCGGGTCTCTCCGAGGCGGCCAAGATTCGTGCTCTTCGGACACTTAATGGCACAGCGGTGAGTTTGACGTCGTACTCCACGTTGAACTTCGTGAAAGAAGTATTTTAAGCGAGGGCCAGATCGAAGGTATGAGGAGAAAACAGGGAGTGGTCTCGAAACCCACCCTTACACTCCTCATCACGTTCCACAGTGACAGGCTCCGTGAGTCGGTGCGTGCCGGTTGGTGTCACTACCGCGTGAAGGCATTTGTGACACTTACACGGCACTGCTACTACTGCCACCGCTTCGAAGCAATGTGGTGCGTATCTCCTTGAGAAGGAAATCCTGGCCGTTCAGTCCAGGATCATCTCTGATTTCGCGAAGCTAAGGACTTGGTCCTGGCGCGCCCGGCGCTTCCTGGGACGTCTTTGCCTCAATGTTCAAAAAGAAACCCTCTGCTCCAGGCCTACGAGCACGGTTGTTTCTGTGCTTATTCGTAACCGTTTTGCGGGTTTTACCCATCCCGGCCGCTCGCATGGTACAGCTTGCATCATAAAGTGTTCACACCCAGCCCCGGCTAAAACCAGGGCGCCCCCAGCGTAACCGTTTCACGTACGGCGATCGGCTGCATGCCTCCACCGAGTCGTTAGACGCAGGAAGCAACACCCTTGAAGTTGGTCGTAAGGCCTTCTTCCGGGGATGCTAAAGTTGCTCCCAGAAAAGAGGACGGCACCAGCTCCTAAGCCCACACCTAGTGCTAGGCTAGGTTGCTCGAAGACTATGGATCCTCCGAAAGAGGGATCCCAGCCTGCCTAATGTTTAGAGGTGAAAATAGGAAAAGACATGCCTGGCGAGTCCAACCTCCCCCGATAAGAACTCGAAGGGGCCAGCGCATTGTCCGGCCACATCTCACGGAGTTCTTCCTCCGTGAAGCGTACGGCCATTCCCGTGAGGGTGTTGTCTTCGAAGAGGTCCCCCGCGTCTCCTCCCGTTTTCCCTTGGCATCTTTTTGCAAGAGACCTTGCTGGGAGCGTGTCCCCCTCCCACCCTCCCAGGGTATAAGGGTTTTGCGACTCAACCACCACGTGATGGGGGCCGGGCAGAAGGATGCGCCATTTACATCCGGTATGATGTCTCAGTTTTTCTCTTCGCTTTAGACAGCTTCTTTCAGACAGTAGCTGTGCAGCTGCACCTGGATAGGAGGTATACTGTTATTTCTGCGTATATTCTACCGTCAGCCGACTTCCGCCGCGTTGTGGCACGGTTGCCGATGACCTTTCTCTTGCCCGGGGATCAGAACGGTATTCACCCCCTCTGGGAAAACTACTTTATCAAACCCAGGCACCAACCGACCTAATTGACGAGCTGCATATAGGTATGCTAAATGTGGATGAGTTTACGCATCACTGCCCGAGAATCATTTTCCTGTCTCGATTTATCTTTGTACTCTCCGTATGAACACCCTGATTTAGGGTGCGGATAGTCGATGACGTCGAGTGTAATAATCACTTTCCCAATCAAATATCATTTTATGGGCCAGTGCCGCCTGAGAGCCCGCCCCAATGGTGCGCGGGAAATGACTGATTTCTCTGTTTCAGTTGAGGAGTTTAGGTCGGTGGATGAGGCTGTCGAGTTCTCCCGCAGCCTCATCGCCGTCGGCCTAACTACTATTCCTAGAACATCTGGATGTTTTGCACGCCGACCGGCTCCGTGATGGTCAGCGAGAGTAGAGCTGCCATCAAACAGAAGCGTTATGACTACATGGGCTACAAGCGCTGACCGAACGATTTACCTGTCGGTGAATTTCGTCGAGCTAGGGCTAAGTTCCGGTATGTTTCGAAGCACCCACGCTGCTATTCATGGCGGCCATACGTGTCTTCACTTAAAGGGCAGAGGTGTGTAAACGAGTCAAAAGGATTCGGGGCAAGTTCTTGCAGGACGCCCCTCCCGTTGCCTGGAGAATGGGACCGCATTCTCTAGCCGGGATGCTGCTCCGCCACCAGCATTCAATGAGCGTCGTGATGTCGCTGAAGGCCGCCGACTGGACTTTACCTCCATAGACAGAGAACCCTTCAACCACAGATTTACTTTGAGTTAGTTGGCTTCCTCTTTCGCTTCGTGCACGGACACCGCTCCTGGTCCGGACGATGATAACGTACGCCATGCTTCGACACCTGGTTGAGTAAGGCTATATATTTTATTGTATATTTGTTCAAAAGGATTGGGGTAGAGGGTATCCTTCCAGGCTCCTACCGAATCGCTACTGTACTCGCTTTTCAGAAACCGGGTAGAGATCACTCTACCCGGCCCTGTTTCCCTCTCAATCTCTCTAACTTCCCCCGTGTGCAAGTTGATGGAGAAATTAGTAAATGTTAGATTAGCCTTTTTTCTGGACAGTGGATGCTACCTGTCTTGTGCACAGTGCGGCTTCCCCCAAGTTCCACTCCATGTCGGATGCTTTGCTCCTATTTGAAAATTCCGTCTGTGTGGCCTTCCTTCGTAGACAACCCTATGGCACGGTGTTTTTCGATCTGGAGAAGGCCTATGATACCGCATGAGCTACGCTATCATGGAGACTCTCCACACGATGGGGGCGAAGGGACTCCTCCCAATCTTTATATTTGAAAATTTTCGAGATCGTCGATTCCGCGTATGAGTAGGGGTAGCCCTTCCCTACAGGGGGGTCCCGCATGGAAGTCTCCCCAGTGTCACTATTTACCCTGATCACCAACGGTATCAGCTCGGTGTTGCCGGAAGATGTTATCGCAACGTTCTACGTGTACGACCTTTCGATCTCTTTTGGCGCGGCCCAGATGCCAACTTTGGAGCGTCGACTCCAACAGGTATTGAAATCACTATGCCTAAGTTCACAGGCTTCGGTTTTCCTTGACCAAGACTAAGGTGGTGCACTTCTGCCGTCCTCCACGGCTCCACCCTGACCCAGAATTGATTATAAATGGGGTTCGCCTGGAAGTGGTGGACTCGCACCGTTTCTTTGTTCTTTCATTTGACCGACACCACCTGGAAGGGTCATATTCGCAGCCTTAGGGTCTCTTGTACCCGCGCCTCGGAATCTCTTCGTTCCGTAACGTTCAGCGCCTGGGGGCTGATATGGCTACTGCCTTACTTTTTTATCAATCCTTTGTTCGTTCGAAGCTCGACTACGGATGCGAGTTTTATGCATCCGCAGCCGAGCGTGTATTGCTACCGCTTGTCCCTTGGTACTCGGACAGATTCGTGCACCCAGCTTGAGGACTATATGACTTTTTGGAAGCGGCTGTCCTCCTCCACTTTATTTGATTGTTTTTCGTAGGTCGCATGTTCCTGCTCTGAGGGGGTGGTGGGCCTACCCCTGACGCCCGAGAGCGCTACCTAGTTGTTGTCCTTTTGCTGATCTTGATTATTTGATTTTGTTATCGTTTTTTTTTCAGCCTTTGTTCCTTTTTTATCTTTGTTATTTTTTATTTTCATGTCATTTGTTTTTTTAATTTATACTAGTATTAGGCTGTATTGTGAGTACTGCGCCTTTTGCCCTCCATTGCAGATGGGCTCAAAAGAAAAAGACAGGCTTTGGTGATGCCGCTCACTTTACTGTATTGCATACACAGTGCATTACGCGCAATTCCAGCTTCTACCTGTGCCGCCAACAGCTCGTATTTACTCCTCTGTAGATCTTGAGGGTGCCTAGACCGTCGTGAGATGCCTTTTGGTTTAAGGGCACAGGTTTCGGCAGTTCGGGATCTTTCTATCCTGGCTGCTTTTCACTAAATTTTTCTAATCTGATTATGCAAATTGATGGTGAAATGGTAACTGTTAGGTTAGTTTTGTTCTTGCACAGCGGAGGTCACTTGTATTTTCAGTGTGGTTTCTGTACTTTTGCTTGTGGTAACAATGTTGATGATACCTTATTGAGACAAAAGGACTTAAGGATATAATCCTCGATCCTTTTAATCAGGTTTTTTCTCAGTCATGGATTTGTTTTGGAGCAACATTGCCACATGGACCCTTTGAACATGAATTGTTGCTTTCTTTGCATTTTCTCCGTAAGGGGCACGGCGATTTGCTCCCCTGGCTGCCGTGCTGACGGGACTCAGCGCCCCGTCTGGCCCCAGCTTGGCATTCCTTTTTCCTTCTGCTAACCCCTACTTCGTCTTCTGTACCAATTCTCTTTCACCCTGCACCCCCGTAAGGGGCGCAGCGATTTGCCTTCCTGGCCGCCCCAGCTTAGCCTCTTCTCCTTTCTTTCAGCACACTGAGCCTAAATAATGACTGTGTGTAAAAACTATTAAATAAAATTTTAAAAAATTTCTTTGCAGTTTGGTAGCAGACAAAATCGTGTTCAACTCTCAATACAATTTGGAGTCCTTCTTGCGCGAGATTCCGCGGCATCTGAAGTACCAACCGAGCAATCGCCCCGATCCTACCCCCATTGTCCAAGCCATTAAGAAGAAAAGTAAAGTAAGGTCAACCCTTCCATTTTATTCACAAAGGGACAAAGGAGTGAGGAATAAATTATAATAATTTGGTATGGATTTTAACACTGATCTATACTGTTATGAAGTAATTTATTTCTCAGCAGAGACCTACAGTTCAACGAGGGAACCTAACCACTCGTATCTACAGCATATGACAGCCTCCATGAAGTCACCCCAATTGGCACTCCACCCGGCGACTTACCCCACCTCATATGACTTAATTCGCTGTAATCAAAAGCGGCGTTTCCTCTCATGTATACCTTAGCCCGTCACGAATGAATGAGAGACTTAAATGCAACGCTGTAACCTGGAGTCGGGGAGAGGTCTGTCAATGAAATGCTGTAGGTAAAGGGTGAAATGAATAGTTGATCGTCCTCATCGATGTTGCTTGAAGAACCTTCAGGTTGAATAATGAGTCAAGAGCTAGGATAGTGAGGACACAACTAAAGTGCCTATGAGGTATCGTGAGAGAGGTATCAATTCTTGCTTCTGATATTGTATTATTATAACATCCAGGAGCCACCATGGAGAATCCTTGTCCACAAGCATTTAAATTCGTATATTAATGCTAGTGCTATTTGCGGGAATTTGTTCCTGCGATAGTATTTGATGACAAAATAAGCTACTTCAAAGGAGAACTTTACCTAGATTAACTCTTATAGAACCAAGGTGACCCTGTTCTCTGATGGCAGCCTTCTAGCGAATGCGGCGGAACCTTTCGAGACGGCTATTATTATTGTTCTTTGGACACTCGATGGCCTAACTCTACCATGAATTGTGGTGAAAGTAGTAGTTTATGCGAGGGAATGCGTGGACTACAGCTTAGAAGACATGAACAAAGAACTGGCTGAACAAGGAGCAGTCAAAATCGACCGTGATAGACTCCCCGACTCGGTGTGTGCCGGTTGGTATCGCTACCGGGTGAAGGCATTTGTGCCACTCGCAGAAGTGCTACTACTGCCACTGCTTAGAGCCTTAGATCATACGAATCGCTCATGTTTGTAAACATGCAAAGTTGGGTTTACCCGAAGTCTGTGTAAGTTGCTCCAACGCTTTACACAATAAGTCCAATTGTGTATGGCCAAGTGGGCCAATTGCTGAGAGCCTATACCCTGTATCCTCGAAGCAATATGGTGCGCATCTCCTGGAGAAGGAAATCCTGGCCATTCAGGCTGCGACCCCCGTAAGGGGCACATCAATTTTCTTTCCTGGCCGCCGTGCTGACGGGACTCAGCATCCCGTCCTGCCCCAGCTTAGCCTCGTCTTCTTTCTACATCCTGTCTTCTTACCCTACTTGCTCACTTTCCTTACAAGTTCTCCTGCAACTTTCTCTGGTCAGCCTCTACTTTCAAAGGGTAGACGCCGACCACATTCCTCTCACCCAACCTTCCCAGATCATGGCTGACTGGGGAGGGGACAACATCCCCTCATCCCTGAGCTCCGGTTTTGGGTGGTGGGTTTTTAAAAAAACTACTTCAACCCCACCCACACTTTCATTACCTTTGTCTACTTTCTGTCGTCTCCGAATTGGACACACTTGCAGGACGTACCGCCATTTGATTGAGCGCTCGCCTGCCCCATAATGTGAAGACTGCGTTGTCCCCCAGACTGTTCGGCACATTCTTGTTGAATGTCCCAGTCTGGGTGATCTTCGCGCACGTTACCTGCCCCGGTACCGGGATGAGCGGTGTCGCTACCACTTGTCCCTTGTACTCGGGACTAGTTCGTGCACACTAACTTGTGGACTTTACGACTTTTTGGAGGAGGCTGGCCTCCCACTTTATTTTACCCTTTTGTGTGTTTCTTTTTGTTGGTCGCATGTTCCTGCTCCGAGGGGGGGCGGGCCTAACCCCGACGCCAGAGCATGCTTCCTTCTTGTCCTTTTGCTTTTTATCGTTATTTTTTTTTAGCCCTTGTTCTCTTTATCGTTGTTATTTGTTAGTTACATATTATTTGTTCTCTGTTATTTGTTTTTAAATATAGCCTAGTAGTAGGCTGTGTTGTGTATGGCGACTCATGCCCAAGTTGGCAATCCCCAGATAGGCTACCACAATTTTTTTTAAAATTCCCTTTCTCTCTCCTTTCACGGTCTATCAATTATACGCCCAGCTCAAGGTAGAGCCGCCATGCCAAAGGGCTGCCTGCCCACTGGGCGGGAGGAGTGGTCTCAAATGGCGGCAGATGGCTTTGCCCGAACCGTGTTCACCCCTTTCAAGAGTGGGCTAGTGCATTGGAGTGATTAGCGTTTCCGTCTCGTGATACTAATAGGGTTACCATGCAAGAGATAAAAGGGCCGATCGGCCCGTGCTCCGTATTATCATGCTCGCATGCATGACAAGTTTGCAGGAGGTCAGGGTACCTGGTCCCCTCTCTTTCTCAATGGATGCCTGTTAGCTGGGATTAGACGAAATAATAGGAACCTCGAATGCGATCCGTGATGTCTTGAGGGGGAGGGGGGGCACATGTGGCCACCCCACCCACCCCTAAGATGGACATGGTCCCTGAGGTCACCCAGCCCCAGATAGGATCTTCCATGGGGTTGAACCCTTCCCTGGCTGGTGCCCCTGTGACAGACGAGACCTCCATTTCAGAGAAGGATCTTACTGAGGCCGGTCCATCTGGCCTAGGGGCTCCTTCCGGTGGAGGAGAGAAGCAGGCTCATTTCCCACCCTCCTCTCTTAAAAACAAAAATCAGGAAAAAAAGGACTAAGGGCTCCTTTTCCTCCGTGAGAGCCACATGGACAGACGGGTCCGCTGCTTTTTTGGTAAGCGACCAAGCCAAGATCGGCACGTCCGGCCCCGGTGCTTCCCCGAGTGGTGAGTCCCTGACTAAGACTAAAATTGCAAGTGCACAGAACGGAGCCTCGATTACGTCGGGACCCTTCATTCAGAAGTTACCTGGTGTTTTCGAGCCCGCTGGCTTCAAACACTACCTCGTTATTCACTCCACTGATGGCAGCATATTGGCCAAAGGCAACATGATTGATCAGAGAAGAATTCTAGCTAACGTAATTGGTAGAGAGCCGAAGGTGACCCGTTTCTCGGACGGGAACCTTCTGCCGAATGCGTTGAATGGCCATGATTAGTGCCCTTCGGACACTTGCTGGCACGCCGGAAGTGTGGCGCCGCACTCTACCAAGAACTTCTTGAAAGGAGTAGCTTATGTGAGGGAACTCGTGGACTACTCCATAGATGACATCACCTTAGAGCTGGCCGACCATGGGGCGGTCAAGGTCGAACGTGTAATGAGAAAACCGTGAGGGGCCTCGAGGCCCACCCCTACGCCGTTTCCCGTAAGGCGAAACGGCCGCGCGCTTCCAACGAGTCGTTAGACTCACAGGAGGCAATACCCCTGAAGTTGGTAGTGAAGCCGTCTTCTGGTGTTCCTAAAGCTGCCTCCCGAAAGGAATACGACACTAAAGGAGCTTCGGCTCTTACCCCCACACCGAGTGCTAGGCTGGGCGACTCCAAAAGAGGGGCCCCCGCCTCCGAAGCTACCGCGCCTGCCTAAGGTTTCGAGGCGGGGGGAGACTACTCGATCAATCTCAGGGGTCAATTCCTTGCCGACTCGATAGACGAGATTTAGATAGGTGTCCTAAATGTGGATGACTCTACGCATCATTGCCCGAGAACCGCTTCATTTTCCCTTATTGATCTATCTGTGCTCTCGGGATGCATATCCTAATTTCGGTGAGGGATAGTCGATAACCTCCATGGTAGTGATCAATTTCCCATTCAAATATCATTTTCCCGGGCATTAGCGCCTGAAAGCCCGTCCCGGTGTTGCTTGGCGCTTGCCAAGGAAATGACATATCTCAGTCCAGGAGTTTAGGTCGGTGGATGAGACCGTTGAGTTCTCCAGCAACCTCATCGCCGTGTGCCTGATTACCATTCCTTGAACGTTTGGCTGTTTTGCACGCCGACCTGCTCCGTGGTGGTCAGCTGAGTGTGAGCCGGCCCTCAAACAGAAGCTTTATGCCTATAAGCGCCTCCCGAACGATTTCACTGTCGGTGAATTTCTTCGAGCTAAGGCTAGGTTTCGGTATGTTTCGAAGCACGCCCGCCCCTCTTCCTCGCCCATACGTGTCTTCACTTAACAGGAAGACCCTTCTAGCAGAGCTACAAGGAAAATAAGTACCCTAGAAGACCTTACAGTCCATTCAATGAGGGTACCTTTGGACTAGCTGTCGAGCGGGCACATCCCCGCTCAATTGCCTTACGTCCTCCCTAAACGGCCACTTTTCAAAACTTTGTCTTGTCTTGACTTGAACTGGTCAACAGAATTGCTGTTGACAACCCCCACCGGAAGTGCGTTCCAGCTACTGCAGATACTGCACGTGAAAAATTTCCCACACAGATCGCGGTTGTAACGCTTCAGCTCAAATTTAAAGCCGTGATTTCTTGTTCTGCTCCCATCAAGGCTGAAAATATCCCTGTAGTTAACATTGTCGAACCCTCGAACTATTTTGAAAACTTCGATGAGCTGACCACGCAGTTTACGGGTTTCCAACGAGAACAGATCTAATTCCCTTAATCTATCTTCATAACTTTTATATCTCATAGAGGGAATCAGTTTGGTTGCCCTGGCTTGCACGCGTTCCAATCTCACGATTGTCTTTTCGAAATGAAGGACTCCAAAATTATACAGCATACTCCAGGTGCGGTCGGACAAGTGAATTGTACAGACAAAGTACTATTTCCTTGTTCCGATATCCAAACTGAGGTGGGAAAGTGAGTCAAAAGGATTCGGGGCAAGTTCTTCAGGAGAATGTGGCCGCTATCTCGGACCCCGCGTCCGTGGCAGAATCCTTCTCTAGCCGGGATGCTCCTCCGACAGCCTTCAATGCGTGTCGTGATATCGCGAAAGACCGCCGACTGTACTTTACCTCCAGTGGCGGATAACCCTTCAATGACAGGTTTACATTGAGCGAGGGTCGTTTCGCTCAGGCTTCATGCGCGGACACCCACCAGGTCCGGACGATGTACGCCATGCTTCGACACCTGGGTGAGCGAGGCATGGCCTTTCTCTTAGATTTGTTCAACAGGATCTGGGTGGACGGTCTCCTCCCAGGTTCCTGGCGAATCGCTACTGTGCTCGCTTTTGGTAAACCGGGGAGAGATCACTCTACTCCTCCGGTTTCCGCCCAATCTCTCTAACCTCTTGCGTGTGCAAGTTGATGGAGAAATTGGTAAATGTTATATTAGCCTTTTTCCTGGACAGCGGAGGCCATCTGTCTTCTGCACAATGTGGCTTCCGCAAGTTCCACTCCACGTCGGATGCTCTGCTCCGACTGGAAAATGCCGTCTGCGAGGCCTTCCTTCGTAGACAGCACCACGCCACGGTCTTTTTCGATCTGGAGAAGGCCTATGATACCGCATGGCGATACGGTATCATGGAGAGTCTCCACACGATGGGGGCGAGGGGACGCCTCCCAATATTTATATCTCAATTTTTGCGAGATCGTCGATTCTGCGTATGGGTGGGGGGAGCCCTCTCCGACCCAAAGGAGCAGGAAGAAGGTGTCACGCTCTTTGCCCTGAGCATCAACAGCATCACCTCGGTGCTGCCGGAAGATTTTCTCGCTACGCTCTACGTGGACGACCTTTCGATCTCTTTTGGCGCGGCCTAGATGCCAACTCTGGAGCGTCGACTCCAACAGGCATTGAACCACGTCTCTCGCTATCTCGAAGCGCACAGGTTTCGGTTTTCTTTGGCCAAGACTAAGGTGGTGCACTTCTGCCGCCATCCACGGCTCCACCCCGACCCAGATTTGTTTCTTAATGGGGTGCGCCTGGAAGTGGTTGAATAGCACCGTTTCCTTGGTTTTGTATTTGACCGACGCCTCACCTGGGAGGCTCATATTCGCAGCCTTAGGGTCTCTTGTACCCGCGCCATGGATATTCTCCGTTCCGTGACGTTCAGCACTTGGGGCGCTGATAGGGCTACTGCCTTACTTTTTTATCGATCCTTTGTTCGTTCGAAGCTCGACTACGGATGCGAGTTTTATGGATCCGCAGCCGAGCGTTTATTGCGGAAGGTGGGCTCGATCCACCACACCGGCCTTCGCCTTTCGACCGGTGCCTTCCCCCCGACGCAGGAGCTTGCTTCCTGTTCGTTTCCTTTTCCCTTTTTTTTTAATTTTTGGTGTTTGTGTTGTTTTTTTGTGTTATTGGATTCGATTTAAAGTAGCCTAGTACTAGGCAGTTTTTAATACGGCGACTAATGCCCAAGTAGGCAGTCGCCAGATGAGCTCTGAAAAAAAAATCCCAGCGTGTCAAAATAAACACCGATATCTTTACTCGCTGCCGCGTGTAACTAGACTCGGTTTCATTGTGCCTTTGCTACCATAAAGGTTGCGTCTGATGGCAAGTTTTTTTTTGTATGTACAGGTTGATGTAGGAGGAATCTAGTGAGATGTTAGGATTTTGGTGGCTGAGAGTGAAAGGGATTCGCAAATGTTGATCGGAGTAGTTGAAAGGGAGCGAGAGGAGGGCATTAAAAGTGAATGCAGGAAAGAGTATGGTCGGCTGTGATATCAGAGTTCGTGGTGTTGCACTTGAACAAGTGTGAAGTTTTCAAGTATAGGATACATTGTGATAGCGGTACAGATGAAGCAGATGGCGACCACGAAGTTTTAGTTGGTAAGAGTCTCTGGGGCGATTAGAACGTTAGAGAATAGTGATAATGAGTGTGGCAGAAAGCTGCATCAGAGCGTGCTGTTGCCAATGTTGGTGTATGGGAGAGCAGTGCAAATGGACAACTTGAAGGAGATGTTTGTTGTGAGAAGGGTAGATAGTGTGAGGAACGACTCGGTGATGGTGTTAATGAGGTTGTGACACGGTATTTTAAGGTTGTATGGGCATGTAAGAAGAATGGATGGAGATAGACTTGTGAAAAGAATATAAGAGTCTATGTCAGGTCGTGAGAAGGATTGGAAAACCGTGTAAAAGGGGGTATAATTATATGAATGAATGAAAGAGAAATGACTGACAAGAAATCCCTGGGGCTTCTGCCCAGGAAGGAATCCTGATTGGACGAGATACTAGAGCATATAGCACCCTACTTTCAAGCACTTTCAGCTTGGGCAAAATAATGGATGTTCTTGTGCTGCTTAATTGGGCATGAAGGAGTGGGGCGTGGGTAGTTTTAGTGGCGTAGACCCGCACTGATCTCACGTATTATGCGTTTCTCCGCTTTTTTCAGGTGCTGTACTTCCCCGTGAATATCGTGCACAAGCCCCGTATGCCCAAGGATGCGTTGGAGCCTTTGCATATAATTTGGCCACACCGCTGGTAGGCCTCGTGGATTGTGTGTTTTGCTTGGCCTCTTCCGCTCTCGGCCTTCTCATTACTGCATCCTTTTCTCATCGCGAGTTGATGAATGTGTGTCTAGTCCCACTCCTCCTTTATTTGTTCTTGGAATCGAGGAAATGCGCCTTTTTCTAGCTCGTCTCGTGACGCATGATATTTGCTGTCGTCATCTTCGATCCCCTTTCTAACTTGGATTTGCTTCCTTTCTTCTCCCTAGTGAGTGCTGAGAAATCCTACACAGAATCCAAGTTTATTGCACTTCCTGAGTGTTTATCCTCTTTGTGGGAGAAAGGTTCGCCCTTGCCTTCTTTATCACCCCCAAACCATTTCATTATTCCCATTTTAAATATTCACCTATTTTTCATTACCTGCCTATTCCTCCTCTCGCTCTCATTTTCCATTGGAATACAGAAAGATCAGCCTTCATGTTGCTTCCACCCATCATCTCTTTCCAATTGTGAGCGTAGTCTCCGACCGGATATTGAAATTCACATAGAGATTAGAATGACAATCGCCGGCCAGCCCCTAAGAACCAGAGACGTGTCCTTGTATGGGATCCAGAAAGATAGCTAGTTATGTGTTTTGCCACCACTTAGTGAGCTAGAAACCCTTCGTGGCTAGTTTCTAGGAAACAATAGTCGCGCTGCCGATTTGGGCTACCAAAACCACCAATTTATGTGGTTCCATTTACTTTTTCAGGAAATGTCATTTATATTTTCATACTCGTAGAGTCGCTTAAAAAATTAACTATTAACCTCAAACACAAGCTCCCTTGGCTTCCACAAACGAACGAATGTAACGTAGGTTGCTGCATGGCATTTAAAGATGGCGTTGCAAGCTTCTTTTTTTTCAATTTAAGATATTTTATTAACTAACATAATTAAGAAAATTCAAATAGTTTATAATCATCATATAAAACTAACAACCCCAATTAATCTAACCTCAATAACTCATCAATTAGCTTAAAATATACAATAACAACCAAAGCGTAAGCAATCGGAACATCGCTTTGTCAAAGCCTTCATACGTTGCAGAATTGGGTTGAAATGTTGACTTTTCATGACTTTATAAGAGATGCTACCCCTTCTCCGCCATCAAAATATTACTTCTAAAACAGTATTGCAACCATACGAAAAGGTAAAACATGATTTGGGAGCCTCAATCGGAGGCGCGACTATTGCATTGTTACCAAAGAATGATGTGTGCAAAGAGAGATGAAGAAAGAGGGAGAGTAGTGTTACTATTGTCAATGTGTGTAAATAGAGCTGCCCGAGAGAGGCTTTGTATCCCTTTACTCTAGTTCAAATTAGGGAAGCCCTGTGGTTGACGTAAACTCTCTGAGATGGGGCCTGGGAAAGTTGTGATTGTTTTTTTTTTCCACTTCCTTTCAGCACAACTTACCTTTTATTATTATTATTATCATTATTCTTATTATTTATTTATTTTAGAATTATTATTATTACAGTGATCCCCTGAACCTTTTCTACCTACACTTTGTACCAAGAGGATGGTTCACTCCTGGACAGAGTTCAGTCCATTTGCCATGGTGCCTTAGTGGACTGCATGCCATCCTGGGATCCTAACTCTACTTCCCACCTACCCCCATCCAAACTTCTCCTCTATACCAGGTTTTGGCTGCCCGGCGTACTTTCCTCCTTTTATGGGTCCTTAGTCGAGTAGCATTGTTTAACGTGAGGGCCGAAACCCGGTAGCTAAGGCAAGTATTAGGAACGTGGAGTGTTGAGTCATTGACTCTGCTCACCTTCTTTCATTACACATTTAATGTGAGTACACCTGCTTCATTTTTTATGGTTAAAGATTGATGACAATTTCGCCGAAATGGTGGGATAGATTGTCAAAGCCCTTCAATGCAGAACCCAGGGACCGAGTATGTGTAAATGATCACATTCTGGAATATTCTGACTTCTCTTGACCCCGCCCCAAGACATTGGGAGGTCATAATATCTACTTCCCATGCATTTTTTTCCTTCTTACTGTTGTTATGGTCACAAATGAAAAGAATAGTGGAAATGTGCATAGAGATCCGCCTCCAACCACGGCCTCGCCCTCCCTAGGTGTCGGGGAGGAGGAGAAAAATTGAGGCAGATGGCCACATGAAGCTTCCCCCGAGATGTGGACATGTTTCCAGAGGCGAACCATCCTCATATGGCAGGATCTTCTATGGAGGTAAACCTGTGCTCACTGCTAAACAGCGAACTTAAATTCCTCCCTGTGCAAGCTTCTGCTCAGAGGGCTCGGGGCCTCCTAGGAATCACAAGGAGAGGACGGACTTACTCCACCGATTGGTTCCCATCTTACAGCTAAGACCTACTATATCATTGAATGATCTTGCTGAGGTCGGTCCGTCCGGCCTATGGCCTCTTTCAGGCGCGCTTTGAGAGTCGCTATAGATCAAAATCCAGTCTCCGAACCAGAGAGGACGCGTTTTTTCCCGTACCGAGCGGTGTATTACATTAAGCGCAGCCGTGAAGACACGCAGCTCCTCACAAAGCCCGCTGACTTCAAACAGAGGGGATACGTCGTAGAAACCGACCACTCTTGAGACTTGGAGCCATCTGTATACACTGGCACGGTTCCAGCGTCACACGGAGTGTGCTTCAAAAAAGCAGAACGCAATACTCCCGGCGCTGTAGAATCTTTGGGAGGAGAGGCATGGCGGCAAGTAGTCAAAGGTGGTACCCTCTATGGTGACATCCTGGGCAGAGCCAGGTGCGCCACCGGCCCGAGAGCTACACCGAGCTCTCGAAAGAGTTTACTTGCCCTAAACCCAAAGGGCTTAGGGTATGACTGGCGACTGAGGGATGCGCGGGACTCGCGCGTACAGGCGAATAGAGCTCGACGCAGAGTCAGGGTATCTCCCCAGCATCAACAATTAGGCTCTAAATGGGCGACGTGCGGAAGGCTCCGGTCGCCAGGCGGAGTCCGGTGTTTTGGATCGAGTCCACTTTCTGCAATACACGCTCGGCTGCGGATGCAGTCGCATCGTAGTCAAGCTTCAACGAACAAAGAATAAATAGAAAAGTAAGGCAGTAGCCTTATTTACACCACAGGTGCTGAACGTCACGGAACGAAGAATGAGACCCTAAGGCTACAAATATGAGCCTCCCAGGTGAGGGGTCGGTCAAAAACAGTCCAAGGAAAAGGTGCGAATCTACCACTTACAGGATAAGCCCATTTAAAAACAAGTACTAGT
The DNA here is from genome assembly GCA_963969495.1 of Ceratothoa steindachneri. Taxonomy (NCBI): domain Eukaryota; kingdom Metazoa; phylum Arthropoda; class Malacostraca; order Isopoda; family Cymothoidae; genus Ceratothoa; species Ceratothoa steindachneri. The sequence goes on from OZ018324.1 coordinate 168,768,562, forward strand.
TAGGGTAGAGCCGTGGGTGGCGGCAGAAGTTCACCACCTTAGTCTTGGCCTAGGAAAACCGAACCCTGTGTGCTTCGGCATAGCGAGAGATGTGGTTCAATACCTATCGGACTCGACGCTCGAGTTGACATCTGGGATGCACCAAAAGAGATCGAAAGGTCATCCACGTAGAGCGTAGCGAGTACATCTTCCGGCAGCACCGAGGTGATGCCGTTGATGCTCAGGGCAAAGAGTGTGATACTGAGGACGCTTCCGGCCGGGACACCCTCTTCCTGCTCCATTCAGTCGGCGAGGGCTTCCCCCACCCGTACGCGGAATCGACGTTCTCGTAAAAAGTCCGAAGTAAAGATTGGGAGGCGTTTCCTCGCCCCCATTGTGTGGAGAGTTTCCATGATACCGTATCGCCATGCGATATCATAAGCCTTCTCCGGATCGAAAAAAAACATGTAGTGCTGTCTACGAAGGAGTAAAACTTGCGGCAGCCGCAATGTACAGAAGATAGGTGGCCTCTGCTGTCCATAAAAAAAGGTAATCTAGCATTTACCAATTTCTCCAACTTGCACACACAGGAGTTTAGAGAGATCTTCTCGGTTTGCGAAAACCGGGCACTGTATCGATTCTCCCGGATTCTGGGAGGATACCCTATACCCAGATCCTGTTTAACAAATATAACAAATACCATGCCTCGCTCACCCAGGTTTCGAAGCATGGCGTACGGGACATCATCCGGACCAGGGGCGGTGTCCGCGCACGAACCGTGAGCGGAACGCAACTCTCTCAATGTAAATCTGTCACTGAGGGTTCTCCGCCTCTAGAAGTAAAGTCCAGTGGGCGGCCTTCCGCGACATCATTGAATGCTGGCGTTGCCGCATCCCGGCTAATGAATGGGAAGAAAGTGCTCGTGAAGGAGTCCGCCACGGACGTAGGGTCCGAGATAGTGGTCCCATTCTCCTGGAGAGCTGGAGGGGTGTCGTGCAACAATTTTCCCCGAATCTTTTTGACTCGCTTCCGCACCTCTGCTAGAGGGGTCTTCCCGTTAAGTGAAGACACATATTTACGCCAGGAAGAGCGGCGGGCGTGCTTCGAAACATAACGGAATCTAGCTCGAGCAAATTCACTGACATGAAATCGCTCGGGTGGCCTGCAGAGCGCATGTAGGCATATCACCTGTTTCGCGATATCCGTGACGCCACAGTTTTCGCGAGTCGTGCGAAAGTTAAGATTATCTTTTGCTGGGTTCCTGCACATATGGGAATTGAGGGCGCCAGAGTCCGCGAAGACTGCGCGACGAAACCAGCGTTTTGCTCATGGCAGGACTCAAGTAGCCCTTCGGGCTGCTTGTCAAAAGATAGATGGTAGAGGACGAGGGGAACTTAAAGTTGCGTGCCATTGCGCTGTGACTGTTCCCATTGACCTACCCCCCATCCCACCCCCACCCCCATACCGTGACGGCTTAATGTCGCTTCCTGTCGTCCTTGAATTAGGCACACTCGCTGGGCGCACTGCCATTTGGTAGTGCATGGACTTATTAACTACCTAACCTCTTGGAGACAGAAGGGTAAAGTGGGCCTCTCCCCGACCCCGGAACGCGTTTCCTTCGTATTTTTGCTTTCTTGTTTTGTTTTTGTCTTTTTCATATTTCTTCGGGTTTACTGTTTATTTGTTTGTTTTTAATCTAGCCTATCTGGAATCGAACTCAGTACCAGGGCTTCGAAATCTCTCCTTATCCACTAATCGAGCGAGAGCTCCAAATCCCCTTTCCTGTTGGTAAGGGCGAGCTAGTGGCAATGCATCCCTGGGTTCTGAAAATTCCGGGCGGTAGGAAGTTTCACTATTTTCTGTGGTTCGCGGTGCGTTTTCGGTGCCTTTGGTATCAACGTACCTTCTCTTTCCCGTAGCTGCACCATGAGGGGTCGGTCATCGTGCCCGCGCCTGAGCATTCCTTAGTTGTTTCGTCTTGTTTTTTAATAGTCTAAAGATTTTGATGGTTGTGCCCTTGCCGGCGGGTGCCAGAACGACCCTTAAAAAAAATTACTAGCTGTTAAAGCGCGGGCGGTGTGAGAAATATCTTGTGCCTGGCGTTGAACTAGGCGAGGTGGTCAATTTGTCAGTACAACATAAGTATCCGGATCCGATAATTGCTCTTTCCTGCACTGATTATAATTGCCATGGATCCGAACTCTCCGTTTCTAGGATCATGACTTTTTCGGAGGACGCGGGGCGCCTTCTCGGAATCCGGTTTGGGAGTTTCGTCTGCTTGTTTGAACGATTGTTTTTTTGTTTCTCCTAAAGGAGGTGGGACTCTTAAATTTACCATGAGAAGATTAGGCATTAAAAATAAATGAGGCCATATGCGTACGAGTGTTGCTTTGGCCCTCGTTGGGATAGGGTAAATTGACCATTTTTTTAAGAGTCTCGAGCCTAAATTATAGTTTGTTGTCTGAGATATACGCCTTGATTTGTCCCACGACGTAATTAAAAGAAATTGATACAGGGAATTCGACAAGGACCCCGATACCTTCTTCCAAGTTCTGTATCAGCTGAGGGAGGTTGGACTCAACTTTCGCCTGTCATTGCTCGGGGAGTCCTTCTCGGAGGCGCCGCCCATCTTTGCCGAAGCCCGCACTCGACTCTCCAACTTCATTCACCAGTGGGGCTACGCTGAAGACAAGGGGAAGTGAGTACACCATTGGGGAGGGAGATTCTTGCCGTTTAATGACGCCTCATGAAATGAGAGAATACCCATACATTCTTTACAGCGTTGTATAAAGCGACTATCCCCGGAATAGGGTTCTCTCCTCGGGGATGTTGCATACCCCGTTCATTTAATCCCTATTAAGCAGGGTTGACAAAAAAAAAATTGAAAAAGCCCAATAAAACCCGGCTTTTATTTCGGTCTTTTTCAAATCTCTGGGGGTTTTTTTCAAAAAACAAATGCTACAAGCATTAGAATAACATAGAAAAAGAATAGCTATCTCTATTTTTATGATATTAATAATTACTTAGTTTAATAATCATATTACCAGGCAATGGCTTCGCCACTAGCCCCTACGGGGAAGCTTGCGCTTCGCTACTAAGATTAAAATTTAAAATTAAAAAAAAGCAGCCATGGTTAAATTTTTTCAAATTTTCTGAACTTCGCCAATTTTAATAATTTTAAAAAGGAACTCTAAACTAAATTTTTCCCCTTTCAGAATATCACGTTGCTAAAATATAGTTATAGAAGAAGATATATAAAAATAAATTTTCTGAACTTCACCATTTGTAATTCTTTGCGGTTTAAAAAATTCACAAAATGTTGATACTTATTTATTTCTGAACTTCACCATTTTGTTTTTTAATATTATAAAAGAATTATTAAAAATAACTGATAAAAAAAACATAAGTCATAACCAAACTAAGATGAAACATTCCATACAGACATTTCATCTACATGGAACTAAACATATTATTATACACACATTTTATCCATACAACACTACACATTTTAAACAAACGGTTCATCCACACAGTACTAAACATTCTATATACACGGTTCATTTGTACAACAAACACTAATCATTAAGGACAGTTCATCGTCAGAACACTAATTTTATACAAACAGTTCGAACATTCACATGACACTTAAACATTTCATAGAGACTTCATCTTGCTGACCATAATTCTATACAGAGTTCATCCACATGACACTAAACATTGGTATCCAGATAGTTCCTCCATATGACACCAAACATTCTATACAGACAGTTCATCAACATGATAAAATGTCATAAAACCAAAGGCAATATTGCAGTTACAGAAGATTTCAGTCTTTCATAGAGTAGACATGGATTGTGGAGACGTTAACTTACCCTTTCTTCCTGTTGTGAGTCGTCCAAAATTACACTGCAGCCAGTTAACAAGATTGTCCAAAGTCAATATAGAGTCTGATAAGTGCAAGAAGGAATGACAACGTTTGTCTGCTTTTTATTGCCCCCCCCCCCTCTAATTGCAAAATGTTATGTATCACTCTCTCTAAGATAGTTAATTATATTTTGTCTACTTTTCATTTGGGGGGTGAAAGGTGGTTTCTCATTACGTGCCCTCTGCTACCCTTGTCTAAGAACTGATCAGTTATAATTATAAATATTTTTCAGGTACTGGGAGATACTCCAAACCGGTGACGTCGTGGTATCCACGGCTCATCATGAATTCTTTGGTGTGGCGATGCTGGAAGCCGTTGGCGCCGGCTGCTTTCCCCTTTGTCCTAACAGGCTCGTCTACCCAGAAATTTTTCCTCAGGTACTTTAATCTGTTTCACTCCACATGTTAAATACTTTGATCCGCAATGACCCTGCTGTTCAGGTGGTTTGAGGTGGTAATAGAAGATCTCCGATAGATATGGTACCTTAAAGAAAATGAAAAAAATGTAAAGATTTGCTCCACCTTTCCCTAATTACATATATAATGATGCGTAAAACATGTTCGGGTCTGCACGATTTCTGTTTGAGCTGCAGAATGAAAATGCCAAGAAAAAAATATATCTTATTTTTTCTGTAAAAATTATTAGATTTTTGTTGTCCCAAATATAATACTGACCCTGTATACAAAGAAAGGGGGCTGGTATATGTGCACAGTGAATGTACTAAAATGGGGAAATGTGTTCCGAAAGAGTACATTTAACATCCTTTCAATGAGACAAATGAAAGGGAAACGTTCAACCTTGCCATAAAATGGGTCTGGCAACTAACAATTGCTCACCCCCAGCCCAAGTTTTGCTTTATTAAGTACATGGTCACTCATCATTTTCCCACCCCATTGCTCAGCTCGACCCCACAAGAAGGTACTCTGTGGCGCCTGATGCACCTGGTACCTGAAGCGCAATACGTTCTTTACGCCTGAGTGCAAAATGGGAAGGCTCCGCTAAATGGGTTCACTTGAACACTTTAATGGAGCTTGACGAAACTGGTGTGTTCTTTTCCCCTCTGGCACCACTTTGTCCTGCGACTCTTTCCAATAACGGCGGCTATGCCCTCGTTGCCAGTGGCTATTGCCAGCCCTGCAAGAGGGTACATATGGTAACTAGAGGTATTGCACGTCCTGCCGGGATAACCCAGTGCTAGGCTATAATAATTATAGGTGGTCACAAAACCTTCCTCCTTAGTGGACCCACCTATCTCTATTCTTTTTTTATTACCCCCATTAGGGGAGGGGGGCTACCTGTGTAACTTATTACTCCCGGTATCCGGAGGAACTGCACATTCTCCCAACCTGAGTGCAAATTTGGGAGGCTCCGTCACTGGGTTGACTTGAACTCTATGATGGGGCCTGGGAAAGGGTGGTGGTGGTGCGCTTTCCTCTCACACACAGTCTGCGCTAATTTACCTTTTTATTAGTTATTATTAGCATTATTTTTATTATTATTTAGTGTTTTTATATTTGTTATTAGTATGTAGAAAAAAATATTTTAAAAGTCAAAATTTATTAGTATTTATTATGATATTATATTATAATTATTATTGATTAGTATTATTATTAGTATAAATATTTATTATAAGTATTATTTATTATTATCATTATGGCTCTCCACTCAACGTTTTACCCCCGTACTTTGCACCTGGAGGAGTGTGTCCACCTGTACAGAGTTCAGTCCGGTAGCCATGGTGCCTTGGTGACTGCATGTCATCCTGGAATCACCTAGTACTAGGGTATGATAATAATAGGTGATCACCCACCCTACTCGTTATTGGACCCTCCTACCCCTTTCCACATCTACTCTCCTATCCACAGAGGTTCTGGCTGCCCGGCACACTTTCGTCCCCTTATGAGCCTTAGTTGAGTGGCAGCGTAAACCGTGAGGTCCCTCCCTGCCTTGAAAGCCAAAAGCCCACTGGCTAGGGCAAATAATAGGTACTGGGTGTGCTGTACTGTTGACTCTGCTCACCTTCCTCCACTACACATATAAGGTGGATACGCCGTCACCATCCTTTATGGTCAAAGTTCGATTACAATTTCACCCAAATGGCAGGTTGGGTTGGCAAAGCCCATCAACGTTGGACCGAAAGCGATTTTATGTGTAAATGATCACATTCTGGAATTTTTTATCCTATGGAGACTTTTCTCTTAACCTCCCCTACTCATAGGGAGGTCATAGTATCTACTTTCAATGAGGCTCCTTTTTTAAGTTTTTAATATAATCATGGTGAAAACTGTAAACAAGAGTGGGAAAGGACTGGAGATTGGCCTCCAAGCGCAGCCTCGCTCTCCCTAGGTTTCGGCGAGGATGGGGGATATCGAGGCACCCATGTGACCGGAGAGTGCCGCGAAAGTGATCGGTGATGCCTTGGGGGGGCTGGCACACGGAGCGCCCCCCTTTCCCCCCGTGAGATGGACACGGTCCTAGAGGTTACCTAGCCCCAAATTGCAGAATCTTCCATAATGTCGAACAAGGCTTCGGTGCCTAGCACCGAACCCGGGTCCTCCCCGGTTCAATCTGCTTCTCACTGCTCGAATTTCCCCCCGAGGACTCACAAGGAGAGGAGGGACCTCCTCTCCTGGATCGTGCTAATCTGACAGTTAATACCTTCTCCTTCTCGGAGAAGGATCTTGCTGAAGCCGGTGCATCCGACCTTTGGTCTTCTTCCGGCGATAGAGAGAAGCGGGTTCATTCCCCACCCTCTCCCAAAAAGAAAAGAAGCACGGAGAGGACTAAAGTTTCCTCTCACTCCACGGGTGCTCCAGGGAAAGACGGGTCTGTCGCAGTTTCGACAAACGGTCAGGCCAATATTGGCCCCGAGGCGCCCCCTGCTGGTGGCTCTCAAGGGCGGTGAGCAGAGCCTCCATTACATCGAAGCCCTACATTAAGAGACTACCTGGAGTTTTCGAGCTCGCTGGCTTCAAACGCTTTCTGGTTATTCAGGTCACTAATGGCAGCATGTTGTCCAAGAGCAACCTGATCCATCAGAGTAGAGTATTAGCTAACTTGATTGGTAGAGAGTCGAAGGTGACTCGTTTCTCGGACGGGAGCCTTCTGTCGAATGCGTCAGATCCCTCCACTGCGGCCATGATTAGGTTCCTTCGGACACTTAATGGCAGTCCGGTGAATGTGACGCCGCATTCTACCATCAACTTCGTAAAAGGAGGGGTCTAAGCAAGGAAACTCGTGGACTACTCCATAGATGACCTCAACTTAGAGCTGGCCGACCTTGCAGCGGTCAAGGTCAAACGTATGATGAGTAAACAGGAAAAGGCCTCAAGACCCACCCATACACTCTTCAGCCGTGAAAAGCTTCCTGAGTCGGTGCGTGCCAGCTTCCTCTCACCGTTCTATCCCGGATCGGGGCTGAGGGGGGAGGGGACAATGACTCCTCACCCCTCATCTCCGGCTTGGGGTGGTGGGCTTTTAACAACCTGCTTCATCCCCACCCATACCTTCCTCACATACCCCTTTCTCTCTCCTTTCAATCTCTATCGATTTTATGCCTAGCCCAAGGTGGAGCCGCCATACCGAAGGGCTGCCTGGCCACTGGGTGGGAAGGTGTGGTCCTAAATGGCGGCAGCTGGTTCTGCCGGCCACGTGTTCACCCCTCGCAGAGCTGGCTACTGCGGGGGATGATAGCGTTTGCTTCCCGTATAACGAAGAGGGTCCCCATGCCCGATGATGAAAAAATCAAACTTTCCCTTCACCACCGACGGAGCTGCCTTCGGGCAGCTCCACTGAAAAAAATGGAGGTCCCCCCTCCCATCTGTGCTCTTGCAGAGCACCCTCCAAAGCTCTTTAACCGGAGAGGAGGCTTACTCCTCTGCTTTGCCTATGTGTAGGGGATTCCCCCTTACCCCCTTCTCTGCCAAGAGAAGAAAGGCAGGCAGCCCATAACACTAGCCAACAAATTTTAACTATGTCTCTGCTACTTGAGTAAATGTTGTTATAACTAACTAATTTTGGTGCGCTGATTCCTAATCTGTGCTCAGATTTGTTCTTGAGTTATGCAACTAGGCTCTATGGCTCACTTTGTAACCTTGGATCAATTAATGATATAATTATTGCAAGTTTGAGAAGAATGAGACGTTTCTGGGCAAAGGTTTGGAATCGGGGCACTCTATTTGGCATTATGTACGTCTGTTTGCAGACCCAGACAAGATATGTTTTACATATAAAAGAGGTAGTACTCACCTAACTATAAATTTTATATATATGATACTCCCGTTGTAGGAACCAGCAGTAGTCACCCATCATGTTTTCATTGAACCAGCCTTGATACATGCTTTCCATCATTGCGATATCTCGGTGGAACCTTTCCCCATGCTCATCACTAATATCACCCATATTAGATGGGAAGAAATCTAGATGCGAATGCAAGAAATGCATCTTAAGAGACATCCGATGCCCCATTCGTTGATAGGCGTTTAGCATGTTGTCCACTAGTTCTTCATAGTTTTCAGACCTATGATTACTGAGGAAGTGCTGCACTACATGGACAAATTAATCCCATGCTGTCAACTCAAGTGGAGTTAGTTTATTTCTGAATTCCCTGTCACATATCAATTCTCTAATCTCCAACCCTACAAAAATGCCAGCTTTAAGTTTAGCATCAGTTTTCTTTGCACCAAATTTCTCTTTGAGATACTGGAATCCATCAGAATAATGGGCCATTGCTTTAACAAAATTCGTGATAAGGCCAAGTTTGATATGAAGTGGTGGAAGGTAGATCTGTGGATGTACCAAAGGCATGTGCTTCACATTATATCGGCCAACTATGTGTTCTTCTCCTTCGGGCCACTTTTTGACAATATAATGATTCCCGTTGTCACGGCTGTTCCATAGGCATAAGAAGCACACATTCTTTGTATATCCTAGCTCCAGTCCAAGAAGTAAAGAAATTACCTTTAGATCACCAGAGATGTAATGAACACCTTCCAAAATAAACTTCATTGAGTCATATGTCTCTATCATCCCAACAATAAGTGCGACAGGAATTGAAGGTCTTTTGTTACCATTGTGTATCAACACAGCTTTGAGGCTAGCAGTGCTTGCATCGATGAATAGTCTCCATTCATCAGATAAATGCTTGTTTCCTAGCTGATTCATGAGACCATTAACATCAATACAGAAACAAGCACCATCTTCTTTATAGAAGGCAGCTAAGGCCTCATGGCATTTTTGGAAAGTAGATATTTTTGCACTTTCCTCTAGAAGATTCCATTGCTGTAGTCTGGAGCCCAACAGTTCTGCATTCTCCTTTGACATTGACAAATCCCTCACCAAATCATTCAATCTTTCTTGATTTATCAACTGGATCTTCTTTTCCTTAGAATCATACTCATACATTTCATCGTCATTGTATCCTCCTCTTCAGGAAATGAATCATCTTCTTTAACTGCACTAGCTGATGAGGACTTGGGATTGCCATCTCCATATTATAGGGGACTGGTTTTATGGCTGACTTACAATTTGAATATACATTTTTTTGACTTGTTCTTATTTGAGAATCCTGCAATATTTGTCATACAAAAGTAGCAATCAAAAACATGATTTGTTGGCTCACTCCACACCATTGGTACATAAAAGGCATACACTTCCGTTTGCCATTTAACCACTGTGTAAGTCCCGTATAACACAGTACAAGATATGCAGTTTTCACTCTTAGCTAAATTTTTCCGCTGGTTGCTTGAAGTATATCTTCCACAGATATAACAAAAGTTGTCTGGGCTATTTATACATCCTCGCTGATTCATGTTTTCAACTTAGTTTGTATATATCCTCTTATATACTTTTGTACAATCTTATTTCATTTACAAATTAATTGAGAGATAAATCTGAAAGAAAAATGCAATTAATCACTGTATGTAAATACCGTTTCAACACCACTACTATAATGGCTAAATTTGACAACGTGATAAAGCAGGAGTGTAATGCAGGAACCAAACACACACAGCACATTCTCTCACTACGGTAGCCGAAGCAACTCTGCCCATATTGGTAACTAAAGAGTATGTGTGTAACTCAGGAACCTTATGTGCTAGAACAATTCTGATTACAGATTCGGAATCAGCATACTCGATTTAGTATAAATCACAAGCTAATACCCAAGTAGCATAATCATTGTTGACTAGTGTAATTGACCGCTCCCGGTTGGAACGGCACGATAGGGCCAACCCCTTTATGGGGAGGAGGGAAGAAAGGGCCCGTTGGCCTCTTCCCTCCAAAGACCTGCATGCTCTAATTTGAGCTTAGAGGGGGTCACCGTACGTGCCCCCCTCTCACTCGACTGAAGATGATGGGACCTGTGATGTCCTAGGGGGGGGGGGGCACATGGAAGCCCCCCTGAGATGGACATGGTCCCTGAGGCAACCCAGCCCCAGACGGTAGGATCTTGCATGGGCTCGGTACCAAGCACCGAACCTGAATCCGCCCCTGTGCAAAGTCCTCCTCAGACGGCTCGGGACTCCAAGACTGTACAAGGAGAGGAGGGATCAACTCCTCCGGCTGGTGCCCCCTTGAAAGCCAAGACCTTCTCCACCTCGGAGAAGGATTTTGTTGAGGCCGGTCCATCTGGTCTTGGGGCTCCTGCCGGCGGAGGGGAGAAGCGGGTTCATTTCCCTCCATCCTCTCATAAAAAGAAGAAGACTCTGGTCTCCTCTACTTGAGCGGGGACGGACGAGGCCGCTGCCGCTTCAGTAATCGACCAAGCCAAGATACGCACGTCCGGCCCCGTTGCTCCCCCGTGTGGGGAGTCCCAGACGAAGACCAGAACTGCACAGAGCGGAGCCTCGATTACGTCAGGGATTCTTTTTCAGAGGCTACCTCGCGTTACCGAGCCCGCTGGCTTCAAACGTTTCTTCGTTATTCCCTCCCCTGATGGCAGCATGTTGGCTAAGGGCAACATGATCCATCAGAGGAGAGCTCTAGCTAGTGTGATTGGTAGAGAGCTGAAGGTGATCCGTTTCTGAGACGGGAGCCCTTTGTCTAATATGTCCAATCCCTCCGAGGCGGCCATGATTAGCGCCCTTCGGACACTTGATGGCACGCCTGTGAGTGTGACGTCGCACTCTACCATGAACTTCGTGAAAGGAGTGGTTTATGCGAGAGAACTCGTGGAATACTCTATAATGACATCACCTTAGAGCTGGCCGACCATGGGGCGGTCAAGGTCAAGCGTGTGATGAAAAAACAGGGAGGGGCCTCGAGTCCCACCCCTACACTCTTCGTCACGTTCAACTGTGACAAGCTCCCCGAGTCGGTGCGTGCCGGTTGGTATCGCTACCGCGTGAATGCATTCGTGCCACTGCCGTAGAAGTGCTATTACTCTCATCGCTTCGGCCATACTAATCGCTCCTGTCGACGTGCAAAGTCGGGGTTACCCGAAGTCTGTGTAAGTTGCTCCAAGGCCGCACACGATAACTCCAAATCGTGTTTGGCCAAGTGTGTCAATTGCGGAGAGCCGCACAGGCTTCTTCGAAGCAATGGGTGCGTATCTCCTTGAGAAGGAAATCCTGGCCGTTCAGGCTCAGGATCGTTTCTCATTTTGCGCCCGGCGCTGCCCGGGACGTCATATGCCTCAATATTTAGAAAGACCCTCTGATCCTGGCCCCTCCAGGCTTACGAGCACGGTTGTTTCCGCGCCTATTTGAAACCTTTCTGCGGGTTCTACCCACCCCGGGCGCTTCCCCGGTAAAGCTAGCGACACAAAGGGTTCACACCCAGCCCCGACTAAAACCAGGGCTCCCATCCCTTCCCCCAGCGTGACCGCTTCACGTAAGGCGAAACGGCCGCGCGCCTCTAACGAGTTACTAGACTCACAGGAGGTAACACCGCTGAAGAGAGTCGTGAGGCCGGGGTTCCTAAAGCTGCCCCCCGAAAGGAGGACAGCACTAAAGGAGCTTTGGCTCCTTCACCCACACCCAGTGGTAGGCTGGGTGGCTCTTAGACGGTGGATCCTCCAAAAGAGGACTCCCCGCTCGCCCAAGGTTTCAAGGCGGAGGGAGGAAAAGACGGATGGCGAGCCCAACGAAGGCGACAGCGCCTTCAGCACATGGCCGGCCAACTGCGCCCGGATTTCTGCCTCCGGGAAGCGTACGGCCATTCCCGTGATATTCTTTTCTTCGAAGAGAGCCCCCGCGTCTCCTCCGAGCTAGGCCTGGCCGGCATATTGCTTCAATGGAATTGTCGCGGACTCCGAGCCAACTGGGAGGAGTTGCGGAGGCTCGTCTCGTCCCGTTCCCCGTTAGCTATCTTTTTGTAGGAAACCATGCTGGGTGGGTCTTGAGGCCTTTACCTGTTTACTCATCCCGGGGTATAAGGGTTTTGCGACCCCACCAACACGTCATGGTGGCCGGGCATGAGGATGCGCTATTTACTCCCAGTATGATGTCTCAGTTCATTCTCTTCGCTTTAACAGCTTTTCAGGCAGTAGCTGTGCAGCTGCACCTGGATACGAGGTATATTGTTATTTCAGCGTACATTCCACCGTCAGCCGCCTTGGACGCGGGGTATTTCCGTCGTGGCACCGGGCTTAGGCCCTTTCTCTTGCTCGGAGGTCTAAATGGTAGACAGCCCCTCTGGGGAGACTACTCGATTAATTCCCCGGGTCAAGTCCTTACCGACTTGATCGACGAGCTGGAGATTAGTGTCCTAAAAGTGGATGAGTTTACGCATTACTGCGTTTTGCACGCTGACCACTCCCATGGTGGTCAGCCGAGTGTGAGACTGCCTTCAAACAGAAGCGTTATGCATACATGCGCTATAAGCGCTGCCCGGACGATTTCACTGTCGATGAATTTCATCGGGCTAGGGTTAGGTTCCGGTATATTTCGAAGCACGCCCGCCGCTCTTGGCTGGCATACGTTTCTTCACTTACGGGCAGACCCCTCGAGCAGAGGTGTGGAAGCGATTCAAAAGGATTAGGCGCAAGTTCTCGCAGGACCATCCCCATCCCGTTCTCCAGGAGAATGGGACCACAATCTCGAACCCCGCGTCCGTGGCGGAATCCTTCGCGACCGCGTTCTCTGCATTCTCTGGTTGGGATGCTGCTTCACCAGCATTCAATGCGCGTCGTGATGTCGCAGAATGCCGCCGTCTGGACTTTACCTCGAGAGGCGGAAAACCCTTCGACGACGGGTTTACTTTGAGTGAGTTGCGCTCCGCTCTGGCTTCGTGCGCAGACACCGCCCCTGGTACGGACGATGTCCCGTACGCCATGTTTTGTGAGCTAGGCATGGCCTTTCTGTTAGATTTGTTCAACAGGATCTGGGTAGAGGGTATCCTCCCAGATTCCTGGCGAATCGCTACTGTGCTCGCTTTTCGCAAACCGAGGAGAGATCACTCTACCCCGGCCGGTTTCCAGCAAATCTCTCTAACCTCCTGTGTGTGCAAGTTGATGGAGAAAGTGGTAAATATTATATTATCCTTTGTTCTGGACAGCGGAGGCCATCTGTCTTCTGCAAAGTGTGGCTTCCGCAAGTTCCACTCCACGTCGGTTGATATACTCGAACAGGAAAATCTCGTCTGCGAGGCCTAACCTTCGTAGACAGCACTAGGCACGGTGTTTTTCGATCTGGAGAAGGCCTATGATACCGCATGGCGATACGGTATCATGGAGATTCTCCACACGATGGGGGTGATGGGACGCCTCCTAATATTTATAACTAAATTTTTGCGAGATCGGCGATTCCGCATACAGGTGTGGGTTGCCCTCTCCTGCCCAATGGAGCAGGGAGAGGGTGTCCGGCAGGGTTGTGTCCTCAGTGTCGCACTCTTTGCCCTTAGCATCAACGGCATCACCTGTGTGCTGCCGGAAGATGTTTTCGCTACGCTCTACGTGAATGACCTTTCGATCTCTTCTGGCGCGGCCCAGATACCAACTCTGGAGCGTCGACTACAACAGGCATTGAACCGAGTCTCTTGTTACGCCGAAGTGCACAAGTTTCGGGTTTCCTTGGCCAAGACTAAGGTAGTGCACTTCTGCCGCAATCCACGGATCCACCCTAACCCAGACTTGTTACTAAATGGGGTGCGCCTGGAAGTAGTGGACTCGCACCGTTTCCTTGGTCTTGTATTTGACCGACGCCCCATCTGGGAGGCTCATATTCGCAGCCTTAGTGTCTCTTGCACCCGCGCCATGGATATTCTTCGCTCCGTGACGTTCAGCGCCTGGGGCGCTGATAGAGCTACTGCCTTACTTTTTTATTGATCCTTTGTTCGCTTGAAGCTCGACTATGGATGCGAGTTTTATGCATCCGCCCCCGAGCGTCTGGTGCGGAAGGTGGACTCGATCCACCACATCAGCCTTGGCCTGGTGACCGGTGCCTTCCGCACTTTCCTTTTGAGAGACTACTTCTTGATGGTGGGGAGATGCTTCCTTATTGTCCTTTTGCTTTTCTCGTTATTTTTTATCTTTGTTATTTTTTAGTTACATATTATTATTTGTTCTATTATTTGTTTTTTAATATAGCCTAGTATTAGGCTGTGTTGTGTACGGCGACTTATGCCCATGTAGGCAGTCACCAGATGTGCTACCACAATGAAAAAAAAAATCCCAGAGATAACGTGTCATGCCCATTTTGGAGAACGGAATGAAGTTGTTAGCGACTCGTAAAGCGCCCTGAGTGCTCTCGAGGCATTGGAATCTCAACATCCCCTGGTTCAACGTTTCAGCGAGCGGGCGGATGTCAAGCTTATCTTCAGCTGAGTTCCTGGATATGTGGGAATGTTGGCGCCAAGGAGTTCGCGAGGACTGGGCAACCACACCAGCGTTCCGCTTTTCCTCACAAAGAGGATGGGAGACGGCTGAAGTGATCTTAAAGTTCCGTGCCATTGCGCCGGCCCTGTTCTCATGGACCTAACCCCAAATTTCGCGACGGCTTCAAGTAGTTTTCTGTCGTCTCCGAATTGAACACACCACCATTTGATGGAGCGCTCGCCTCACCTTACTGTGATGACTGCACTATCCCCCAGACTGTTTGACACATTCTTCTTGCATGTTCCAGTCTGGGTGATCTTCACTCACATTACCAGGCTGGCCTCCAGTTTATTAGATTCTTCTTTGTAGGGTGCATGTTTCTATCCTGGGGTGGTGGGGGCGAATTTTAGAATAGACTTGTACTAGGCTAGAATTTTTATTACAGCAACTTATGCCCTTGAAAGCATTCGCCGGATGGGTGAATTAAAAACCATAAAATTAAATGTGGCAGGCTAACCTTACCTCAACTGACAGCTTCAGAATTGCTTGCCCTCCTGTCTCCAACATTCGCAATTGGATCTTCTGCATATTTTCACTCTCCCTATCTTCACCACTTACTCTACAGAATTTCTTTACAAACGCTAGTGAGAATGCCCTCAGTTGTTTTTTGCTTCCTAGTTTTAATTAACTACGACCCTATTTTAGCCCAGTGGAGCTTTGTTTGAATATATTTGTGATTTGGAAAATTGGTATCTGACATTTCCTGCTCTCCAAGTATTTGAGGCATGGTGGCTGCTTACCTGGAATACCTGGAAATGTCAGGGAATTTTATTTTCAATAGGAAAAAACTGGAAATGTCAAGGAATTTTATTTTTATAAGGGAAAACCTGGAATACCTGGAAAAGTCGGGGAATTCTATTTTCATCAGGGAATACCTGGAAATGTCAGGGAATTTTATTTTCATCAGGGAATACCTGCAAATGTCAGGGAATTTTATTTTCATCAGGGAATACCTGGAAAAGTCAAGAAAAATTTTTTATTTCAATGTCAGCTAATTTTTATCTGCATAAAATTATTTTTTCTTTTAATTGTCACAAGTGACCAGTTTAAAACTGATTTCAATAATTGATCTAAGTTACCACAAAGGGCTAGAATATATCATATAGTTTATATCATGTCATCATATATATATATATATATATATATATATATATATATATATATATGTATATACACATTTAGTGTGTTGGGTAGCAGTCTCTCTTGAATGCAAATTTTGTTGAAGACCATTGTGTATTTTGCCTTAAATAATTTCCTTTGGCAACTTTCTCTTCTTCTGACTATCTTTTTTATTCCATCTTGTAAATGGTGGATTATTTGTCCAGTATTCATCGCTTTTTTAAATCAATGTGTTTGTTATAAACCAAACTAAAATGCTAAGCTATTGATCTTATTCGATCATCTTCGGAGCGTTATGGAATTTCTTGCCTCCTTTACCAATGTAGTGAGTGGAGTGAGGATCTGGCAGAAAGTTAAGTGAAAGAAAACGATTTTTAAGGGGTTATTTATTCACCTTGGTTAAACATAACATTAGAGGAAATGAGCCACTCTTGTGCGTGGAATTTTTAAAATAGTTTTCATATACGATTCCAACTTGTTGCTTGACTGTTGATGGCCGGCTTAGCTTCATTTATTAATATGATAAGGTGAAAAACACTAAATGCACTTTTTCTCACGATTGGTTGAATCTATCAATTCATCCTAAATGGAAGTCATGGTTGGCAAAAGGACCTAATGAGCACACTGCAAAATGCATTCAATTTTCAACAGTATTTTCACTCTCCAATATGGGAATTCAAGCACTGAAAAGTCATTCATTAAGTAAAAAGCATCAAAATATCCAGAATACTAATAGGAATAACTATATAATAAAAGCTTTTAATTCATCGGCTTTCCCAAAACTAACACCAATAACTCAAGTGGAAATCGGCTGCCCTTCTTCATCTCAACAAGAGACTAGGAAACAAGAAAATATATCTAACTACTTTTCAAAAATTGATGTTACCAAAGCTGAAATTCTTTGGATTATTGAGTCAAATGCTGCTCATTTGTCAAATAGGGCAGCAGAGTCTTGTCAAAAGATTTTCAGGGCAATGTTCCCTGATTCAAATATTGCAGTCTTTTTCTGTTGGCAGGGAAAAGCAAAGATAAACAAAAATTTTTGGAATATCATCATATTTCAATAATAAGTTGACTGATAAGCTAAATAAAGTCAAAATCTCAATTTCTTATGATGAAGCACTTGATAAAGTCGCTCAGCAATCACAGATGGATATCCATATCAGATATCGAGCCCCAAGCTCTGGTCATATAATAATATGTTATTTCACTTCACAATTCATGCAATCTACAAAAGCAGAAGATTTGTTACAAAATTTAAAGCAGGTTATTTGTGATAAACTAGGCAGAGAAAAAATCGTAAGTGTTTCAATGGATGGTCCAAATGTCAATTTAAAAACTTCATTTTTTGAAAAGTGATTTAGAAGTTTCACCTGAATCACCGAAAATTATAGAATTTGGAACGTGTTCCTTCCATGTAATACATGGAGCTCTAAAAACTGGACATGCTAGCATAAATTGGAATATTTTTTCACTATTTAATATGTACATTTTATCTTTTTAATGATTTTTCTTCACGGAAAGGGTCATTTGTTGATATAACTGGCCTACAACAATTCTCAGCCAAATTTTGTTACACATGGACTGAGAATGAAAAAGCAGTTTCCACTGCAATCCACTTACTTCCTCACATTCGGAAGTATGTAAATGTGCTAGGAAATATGAGAAATTCAAAGTTGTTTGAGAAAGTAAAGAACTTCCTTCAGGATAATCTACTTGGGGCAAAGTTAGGGTTTTTTCAAGGTATTTGCTCATCAACTTAAAGGGTTTTTGTTAAAATTTCAAAAAGAAACTCCTCTAGCTCCATTCATTTTTGATGAGTTGCACGTTCTTCTAAAATCATTAATGAAGCATATATTAAAAGAGGAAAAATATGAAGAAATTTGTCAAAATACCCAAGCTTTACTGAAAATTGCTCTAACTAAGGCATACAGTTTTATGTTGCCCTCAGAAATAGATTTGTACTACTCTGCTAAATATGGACTGCCTAATACTGAAATGAAAGTGACAAAATTGGAGGTGAAAAATAAGTAGTATCGAAAATAATGAAACATTGCCTCCTTCGATTACCAAAGGTTTAAGTTGAATTTCGCCACAAGTAATGTTATCTAAAAATACACCGCCTTGATCTTTCTATAGCTCATTTAATTGGTTTGATGGATTGCAAAGAGTAAAAGAGTCTAATGAGGAAATAATTGTGGATAAAAAATCGCAAGAAATTTTATGCACTTTGATATTATGAGACTGATCCGTTAGATGAATTATATCAATCAATCTTCAAAAGTTAACGAAGATTTTGTGGCCTTGATTCTTTCACTGTTCCATGGTAATGCTGCAGTGGAAAGAGGATTTTCATCTAACAAATACTGCCTTGATGACAATCTTCAAGAGCAGTCATTGGTAGCCAGGCGCATTATTTGCGATGAAGTAAATACAGTGGGTGGTCCTGAATTTATTGATATTTCAAAGGATTTGCTTCTGAGTTGTCGAAATGCCAATGGGTATTACAAAAATTACCTGAATCGTCAAAAAGATTTAGGAATACTTAAGAGAAGACGAATCAGCTAAAAAAAGAAAAGCAATGACAAAAATAAAATCATTGAAGAAAAGAAGAGAAAAATTGATAATGATTTAATTTATATTACATTAAATAATCATTGAAATTTTTTAATTAAAACTTTTAAAATTATATATAGGATGTGCTTATTTTAATGGCAATTTTTAAAATTTTATTTATCAAGTTCATGTTACTAGGCTGGCTTGGGGAGGGCCCTGGTGGGCTTTCATATATTTTTCCTATTCTAAGGCAATTTAAATTTACCATTAAAGGGTTACATTCGATTCTGGAAAAGTCATGGAAATTTATAATGCTTTTATACAGCCACCCTGTGGGGTCACTGAGATTCCTACTGAAGGAATCCTCCCAACTTTCCGTCCATTGTGAACCCCATTCTCTTTGGGTCTTATTTTCCTTTGAACATCTTTTGTCTATGTTGGATATTTGAAGCCTTTGTGACACCCTCTTATTCACCACTGGTAACTGAAAGGGGAAAAATATGCTGTAAAGCTGTTTATTTTGACAGGTTTTTTTAATCAAGCTATTTTTTTAGGATTGTTTATACAACACCACGCAGCAACTGCAGCAGAGTTTGGCCCAGTGGTGCACGATGCCTCAATTGGTGCGGTCCAAGAAAGTGAATTTGGATCTGAACAACTTTTCGTGGACTACCCTAAGGCCGCATTACCTCGACCTACTCTGTAAAAAGACATCCTCTGTCACTTTTTAGGAATGAAACCCCCCCCAAAACCTCGATTTGAGTATTTTTTAAAAATGGAAAGGGTACCAATATGCTTTTTATGCATTTTTATGACAGGAAGAGCCGACAAGAGGTTCCACATAAACTCCATCTATTATTTAGCTCCTTTTTTTTAAGGAGGCAACCCTCTTCTCTTTGAGATATTTAACGGCGGTTCAAATTGTGGAACTTTTGTCCAAACCACACCTTTTGCATCAAATTTGTATGTAGCGAAGTATTTTTCAAATTATCTGCTGTTTTATACAGAAAGGGTGTGACCGGTGACAAGTTACCAAAAATATACCCATTGTTGAGTCTGATAACAAAAGGAGCAAATGGTTTTTATTGCTCATGGCGCCCTGCTCCTCGTTCCTACTGATTATGTTCCTTCACTCGACTCTTGATAGAAATTTTATTACTCCCATTATATCCAAGTTACTCTCTGATCCCTGCAATGGTGGGGGGTGGGTTATGAAATGGAAGGGAGAAAGATATTTCATACTATAACATTTCTAGACATTTGTCAATGTAAAGGTCTGGTCCTAAATAATCACCTAAATTTAATTACAAACGTTTTATTCCGAGATGTTTTTGAAAGTTAGGAAGCGATGTTGTACTTATTTTTGTTCGCATGAAAGTTACGGATCTCCTGGAAAGTACCTTGAACTCTCTAAGCCCTTTGACCCAGCTTTGTCCTTCTTCTTCCCCTAGAGAACTCCGCTATCCGCATCCTTATTTATTTTCCAAATCTAGTTAAGGGGTCAAAACATGTGTTGGTTACTGCCAATTTCCGTAAAGTTCAAGATTGTATTTATTATTATTATTCTCCATTTTTTTCCTTTTTTCATTTCTCCTTATCCAAAGTAAGTCAGGAACAAGTTTGAATGGCCCAGCCCCTATGGCTTTAAAGGGTTCCAAGTGGCTAACATACTCGGTATCTACCTAACGTACTTTAGTTAGGTGGCCTTCGTTACCATACATTTCCTAGTCGTCGCCATGGAGACTAATGAAGATATAAAGTTCAATTTGGGTAACTGTCCAGACTCGGGCTTTCTTTTTGATCGCAAAATTGGATAAGTCGACACCCCAGCTTCCTTCATCGAGAGAGTCAACTGCACCAACGCCGTCACCCTATAGCGTCTTCCCTATTTCTCCTGCTGGCATAGTTGTGACTTCCTCAATTCGGTAAGCAGCCTTCTGCCTACCCGATAACCATCATTCCCTGACATTTCTCAGTTCCACTTCTCGCACTCTGTCCTAATAATAAGTTTTCAGTCCCTCGACCAGCTCCCAGTGGTTCTCTTCCATAAACCAGCAAGTGCGTATTCCAGGTCCTCCATTCATAAATCTCTCTTGATAGGATTGTTGAGGTCTAGCCACAGACCGAATTCTGGATTGCGCGGTCCTTTTAACCTGCCAGGTCACTCGTTCATGTCCTTAAAGACATTACTGTGGAAGACCTCTCCTCGCCGGGGGTCACTAAGGTGCTTTCAGCTCCCATCCCATCTCTGTACATTTACTAGAATATGGACGATGTTCCAGGCACACCACTGTAAACTTCACTCTCCCACACCTTGCTTGAAATGCAAGCTTCCGAAAGGACACTGCCTAGTTCTATAACTGGAGTTCTGCATCCCCCCGCCCCGCTCCAACTGTTAGGAGATACAGATCACGTCCTCAAAAGACTAGTTTTCAATCCCTAGTCACTTCTTTCTGTCCCTAAAGTATTTTCTTCCAATCCAACCCCGCTTAGTTTCTTCTTGGTCTCCCGTCCCGTCAACCAATCTTCGAGAGGTGAATCATTCCTCTACCATGGGTGGGAGGTGGCCGATAAGTTACCTCCACTTTGCTTCTATCTGGGAGCCCACATAGGCTGACTCAACATCCCTCCACCTCTTTTCTTTCCTCTTACAGCAGATGGTGAATAGTCGCAATGGTGGAGTTGCCAAATGCCCTCTCCTCGTGTTGGCCCACTGCTCCAGGTCTGCTCCGCTCTACGGCTTAGCCGAGTGGAAACACTGCTTTCGATTTTAGCGAAGTTAAGCCACATCCTCAGTGGATAGTCGCCGGATGGAGTCCCGATTCGGGGCGACTTCACGGCGGCAGATCTCACATTAATCAGTTGCTAGGTTTTCTTTCGAGTTCAAGGTACTTTTTAATTTGACCGTCATCAAAGAGGTCTTAATTAAGTATTTCAAAATGCGGTAGTCCATGGGAGTTTAGTCTAGTGCTAAAGGGGGCTATTCTGTTTCACCAAGTGATCTCTGCCTTTCGCAGGCTCGCCCGTTTTATTCTCTCCTGTATGTGTTAACAATAATTCGGCAATCGAGCTCAAATATTATCTCATGATAATATTTTTATAAGTAGAGAGAAACGTGATAGAATTGAGGACAAGATTTCATAGTTTATCGGTGTTGAGGTGGAATAACAATGCCAGCCCCGTTCTGGTCACATATGTAGAGCAGATTTGACTACTCTCATACGTAAAGTGCCCCCGCAAAGAATCTCTCTAAAGGGAGGGGGTGGGGGGTGGAGATACGCAAAATGGTTGGAAATGCTAAGCTGAGAACCCCGTATAAATGCAATGAATTTGTTAGTCACCAAAATGGGATCAGGTGATTTCCCAGCTCCGACTTGCCTTTGGGTGACTGATTTATTTATTTATATGTTTTTGTTAAATTGGTTGACTTACTGGGATGTAGTAACTATCTTTTTTATTTTTTGGTATTTAATGAGTCCAAATCAAATGATATGTTGAAATGAATGTATTTAGGCTGCCTAAATGATTTTGGGGCCTTTCGTAAAGCTCAAGTTGGCAGTAGTCCGATTTCTGCTCCAAATGTGATATGAACTTATTTGAAGAAACAGACAAGATAATTTGCCATGTTTGTAGTTATGCACTTAAAAGAGAAATGGGGGTGGGGTTATTAGACTTATAAGAGGTTATTTATCAAGCCCTTTAGAATAATTCCAGTGCGTAGCCTAGTTTAGAATTTTATCGGTTATCTTTTGTATAACTTTCTGGTTCACTAGTGTAGACTTTGAAAGTAGATTTTTCCTCTGCTAGATCTTAATTATTATGGTAAATTTCAGGCTTAATCATCTGTAGCTTTGATGGTATAACATTTTGGCAGGCTCTATGTAAGAAAGTTGTAGATAGTTGTACTTAGTGTGTGTTGATTGCATAATCTAAATTACTCTGCAATTTCAATTCAGCTTCGGTTGAATTATGGTTGCTTATATTGTGTTCCTTTTCGCTTTGAAATTATCTTGGTTGCAGTCCATTACTGACTCACATTCTGTGGTTTCTCTAATATAAAGTAGGAATCATCTTTAGGCATTGTGTATTGTTTCCTAGTCTTGAACTCGATCTTCGTGTGGTTATTAATATAGGAATACTTTTAGTGGTAAGAGTAATTGCCTCGTTTTCAATTTCAACATGTGTTCAGGAAGCAATTTTTTATTCACTGTTATTCTATCTACATTTTTCAATCTCACTTTCAATTTAAGAAAGCGGTAGTTAATAGAACCAATTGTAGTAGATTTAAGACTTTAATTTTAATTCAAATTTATGGCTTTTCAGTTCTAGTCTAGGAAATTGCTTAATTAGCTTTAGAGCGATTAGTAGTAACAAGTGAGTAGCGAAAATGTCACTAGGCAACTCTAAGGTAGGTTAGGAGTACCTTAAAATAGACATTGCAGTGTAGTTCATATATTTTATAAATAAAGATTGTTGCTATATATGATTCTTTTTTTGTCCAAGAGGATTTTTTTTTTTTCATTGAAAATAAATGCAAGTCGTGATTGAGGATGAAATATTTTGTAGTTTCTGATGAATACTTTCTACGTTCACGGGAATATTGAAGTCTAAATCACTCTCTTCATCCGCGATCTTTCTTGGGCTGGCTACGGACGGGCTCCAGCCTTCTCGTCGGTGAGATGGAGGTAGCAGGCTTGTTTGTCAAAAAAAAAAGAGGACTTTTAATACGCCTTCTTCCCTCCCTCACCCCTTATTTTATTTTTCATGCTTTCTCCCTACTGTTTATTCTTTTCTTTGTTCCTAACATTGGTCGTTATGAGGGCATATAGTGAACTTGAGCTTTAATCGCGGAGAAATGGAGGGCGTAAAACAGGGCCCCCTTCCAAAGGCGGTGCGTCCGACCCCAGCTTAGCCTCTTCTCCTTCCTTCAAAACACTTGTTTCCTCGCTTTTCATACAACCTCTCTCACAACTTTCAATGGTCAGCCTCTAATTTCACAGGGTAGATGCTGACCTTCTTCTTAAGTCAACCGTCCCGGATCGGGGCTGAGGGGAAAGGGAACAATGCTCCCTAACCCCTGAGCTCCGGTCTGGGGTGGTTCGTTTTTAACAACCTGCTTCATCCTCACCCATACCTTCCTCACATCCCTTTTCCTCTCCTCTTCACAATCTATATATTTTTTACGCCGTGTTCAAGGTGGAGCCGCCATGCCGATGGACTGCCAGGCCACCAGGCGGGAGGGGTGGTCTTAAATGGCGGCGCCTGGCTCTGCCGGGCTTGTAAGCACCTCTCGCAGTGCGGGCTACTGCGAGAGGTGATGCGCGATTGCATCCCGTGTCAAAAAGAGGGTCACCATGTCCAATGATGAGTTTAAAAAAAAAACCCAACCCCCAACTTCCCCTATAACATCGACGTAGCCGCCCTTGGGAGGCTCCAGCAAAAAAATGGAGGTCCTTCCCTGTGCTTGCTCAGGAGACCCTCCATATATCTCTAACCGGAGAGGAGGCTTACTCCTCTCCTTCGCTTACGGGTGTAGGGGACTCCCCCTCACCCCCTTCTCTGGAGGTGCTTTCGGGCGCCTCCCTTTTACCAGCGGCAGTCCCCTCTGTTCTTTCCAAGGGGACTGCCAAGAAAGCCAGCCGCTCCACATCGAAGCGGCTCGGTAGGGCAAACCCCCTTAGGGGGGGAGGGAAGCCAGGCCACTTCGGTCGCTTCCCTCAAAAGACCTGCTGGCAAGAATACTAAACCTTGCCGGGGTCAAGGCCCATGCCTCCCCAAAGAAGACTAGTGACGATACTGCCAACGGGACCTGCGATGTCTTGGGGGGGGGATGGCCAACTGGAGGCCCCATCCTGAGATAGACATGGTCCTTGAGGAAACCCAGCCTCAGACGGTAGGGCCTTCCATGGGGGGGAATCATGGCTCAGCGCCAAGCACCGAATCCGCCCCGATGCAAGGTCCTCCTCAAACGGCTGTGGTTTCCGAAGCAGTACAAGGAGGGGAGGGATCTCCTCCGACCGGTGCCCCCACGACTACCAGGACCTTCTCCATTTCAGAGAATGACCTAGCTGAGGCCGGTCCATCTGGCCTGGGGGCTTCTTCCAGCGGAGGTGAGAAACGGGTTCATTCCCCGCCCTTCCCTCCAAAAAAGAAAAAGACTCGGGGCTCCTCTCCATCCGCGGGGGCTGCGGGGAGGGATATGTCTGCTGCCACTCTGGCAAGCGACCAAGCCAAGATCGGCACATCCGCCCCCGGTCGCAGAGCCCCTGACTAAGACTAAT
Organism: Ceratothoa steindachneri; assembly: GCA_963969495.1. Lineage (NCBI taxonomy): Eukaryota > Metazoa > Arthropoda > Malacostraca > Isopoda > Cymothoidae > Ceratothoa > Ceratothoa steindachneri. Next base: position 168,793,235 of record OZ018324.1, read on the forward strand.
ACCAAGAGTGCACAGGGCGGAGCCTCGATGACATCGGGGCCCCTCATTCAGAGGTTACCTGGCGTTTTCGAGCCCGCTGGCTTCAAACGCTTCCTCGTTATTGGCTCCACTGATGGCACCATGTTGTCCATGGGCAACATGATCCATCAGAGGAGAGGATTAGCTAGTGCAATTGGTAGAGAGCCGAAGGTAACCCGTTTCTCGGACGGGAGCCTTCTGGCGAATCCCGCGAGGCGGCCAAGATAAGTGCTCTTCGAACACTTCATGGCACCCCGGTGAGTGTGACGCCGCACTCTACCATGAACTTTGTGAAAGGAATAGTTTATGCGAGGGAACTCGTTGACTACTCCATTGAGGACATCACCCTAGAGCTGGCCGACCATGGGGCGGTCAAGGTCGAACGTGTGATGAGAAAACAGGGAGGGGCCTCGAGACCCACCCCTACACTCTTCGTCACGTTCGACTGTGACAAGCTCCCTGAGTCGGTGCGTGCCGGTTGGTACCGCTACCGCGTGAAGGCATTCGTGCCACTGCCGCGGCGGTGCTATTACTGTCACCGCTTCGGCCATACGAATCGCTCATGTAGACGTGCAAAGTCGGGGTCACCCGAAGTCTGTGTAAATTGCTCAAAGGTCGCACACGATAAGTCCAAATCGTGTGTGGCCAAGTGTGTCAATTGCGGAGAGCCGCACCCTGCTTCTTCGAAGCAATGTGGTGCATATCTCCTTGAGAAAGAAATCCTGGCCGTTCAGGCCCAGGATCGACTCTCATTCCGCGAGGCAATGGACTTGGTCCTGGCGCGCCCGGCTCTGCCTGGGACGTCATATGCCTCAATAGTTAGAAAGGCACCCTCTGCTCCTGGCCCATCCAGGCCAACGAGCACGGTTGTTTCCGTGCCCATTCGGAGCCCTTCGGGCTCTACCCAACCCGGGCGCTCCCCTGGTAAAGCTGGCGCCAAAAGGGTTCATACCCTGCCCCGGCTAAAACCAGGGCTCCCCCCTATTCCCCCAGCGTGACCGTTTCCTGCAAGGCGAAACGGCCACGCGGCTCCACCGAGTCGTTAGACTCACAGGAGACAACACCCCTGAAGATAGTCGCTAGGCCATCTTCCGGGGTTCCTAAAGCTGTCCCCCGAAAGGAGGACAGCAACAAAGGAGCTTCGGCTTCTTCGCCCACGCCCCGAGGTGGAGCGAGTGGCTCGGAGAGGGTGGTTCCTCGAAAAGAGGGGCCCCCCGCCTCTGAAGCCGCAACGTCCGCCTAAGGTTTCGAAGCGGAGGGAGGAAAAGACTCGCATGGCGAGCCCAACCTCCCCCTAATAAATCCTCGAAGGCGACAGCGCTTTGTCCGGCCAACAGCGCCCGGGGTTCTGCCCCCGGGAAGCGTACGGCCATTCACGTGAGGGTCTTCAATTCGAGGAGGGCCCCCGCGTCTCCTCCGAGCTAGGCCTAGAAGGCATATTCCTTCAATGGAATTGCCGTGGACTCCGGGCCAACTGGGAGGAGCTGCGGAGGCTCGTCTCGTCCCGTTCCCCGTTAGCTATCTTTTTGCAGGTGACCATGCTAGGCGCGTGCCCCCTGCCTGCCCTCCCGGGGTATAAGGGTCTTGTGACCCCACCACCGCTTGATGGCCGGGCTGGGGGATGCGCGGTTTACATCCGGCATGATGTCTGCGTTCTTCTTTTCTCTTTAGATACCTCCTTTCAGGCAGTGGCTGTGCAGCTGCACCTGGATAGGAGGTATACTATCATTTCTGCGTATATTCCACCGTCAGCTGACTTCGACGCGGGGGACTTCCACCGCGTCGTGGCACGGTTGCCGAGGCCCTATCTCTTGCTTGGAGATCTGAACGGCAGGCATCCTCTCTGGGGAGATTACTCCATAAATCCCAGGGGACAAGTCCTTGCCGATCTTATCGAAAAGCTTGAGATGGGTGTCCTAAACGTGGATGAGTTTACGCATCACTGTCCGAGAACCGCTCATTTTCTTGCCTTGACCTATCTTTGTGCTCTTCGGATGCACAGCCTGATTTTGATTGGGGGTTGGTTGATGACCTCCATGGTAGTGATCACTTTCCAAATCAAATATCATTTTCAGGGCAACTGCCGCCTGAGATACCACCTCGGTGGTGCTTGGCGCGGGCGCGGTGGCCTGCATTTCAGGAAATGACTGAATTCTCTATCTCAGTCGAGGAGTTTAGGTCGGTAGATGAGGCCGTTGAGTTCTTCTCCGGCAACCTCATCGCTGTGGGCCTGACTACTATTCCTAGGACGTCTGGCCGTTTTGCACGCCGACCACTCCCATGGTGGTCGGCCGAGTGTGAGACGGCCCTCAAACAGAAGCGTTATGCCTACATGCGCTATAAGCGCTTCCCGAACGATTTCACTGTCGCTGAATTTCGTCGGGCTAGGGCTAGGTTCCGGTATATTTCGACGCACGCCCGCCGCTCTTCTTGGCGGGCATACATGTCTTCACTTAACAAGAAGACCCCATTAGCTGAGGTGTGGAAGCGAGTCAAAAGGATTCGGGGCAAGTTCTCGCAGGACCCCCCTCCCGTTCTCCAGGAGAATGGGACCGCAATCTCGGACCCCGCGTCCGTGGCGGAATCCTTCGCGACCGCTTTTTCCGCATTCCCTAGCCGGGATGCTGCTCCGCCAGCATTCAATGCACGTCGTGATATCGCGGAAGGCCGCCGGCTGGACTTTACCTCCAGGGGCGGAGAACCCTTCAACGACAAGTTTACTGTGAGTGAGTTGCGTTCCGCTCTTGCTTCGTGCGCGGACACCGCTTATGGTCAGGACGATGTCCCGTACGCCATGCTTCGACACCTGGGTGAGCGAGGCATGGCCATTCTGTTAGATTTGTTCAACAGGATCTGGGTGGAAGGTCTTCTCCCAGACTCCTGGCGAATCGCTACTGTACTCGCCTTTCGCAAACCGGGGAGAGATCACTCTACTCCGACTGGTTTCCGCCCAATCTCTCTAACCTCTTGCGTGTGCAAGTTGATGGAGAAATTGGTAAATGTTAGATTACCCTTTTTCCTGGACAGCGGAGGCCATCTGTCTCCGGCATAGTGCGGCTTCCGCAAGTTCCACTCCACGTCAGATGCTCTGCTCCAACTGGAAAATGCCGTCTGCGAGGCCTTCCTTCGTAGACAGCACTACGCCACGGTCTTTTTCGATCTGGAGAAGGCCTATGATACCGCATGGCGATACGGTATCATGGAGACTCTCCTTGCGCGGTTGACGCTTCCCAATGTTTATATCTGAATTTTTGCGAGATCGTCGATTCCGCTTACGGGTGGGGGGGGCGCTCTCCGGCCAAAAGGAGCAGGAAGAGGGTGTCCCGCAGGAAAGTGTCCTCAGTGTCACACTCTTTGCCCTGAGCATCAACGGCATCACCTCGGTGCTGCCGGAAGATGTTCTCGCTACGCTCTACATGGACGACCTATCGATCTCTTTTGGCGCGGCCCAGATGCCAACTCTGGAGCGTCGACTCCAACAGGCATTGAACCGCGTCTCTCGCTATGCCGAAGCGCACAGGTTTCGGTTTTCTTTGGTCAAGACTAAAGTGGTGCACTTCTGCCACCATCCACGGCTTCACCCCGACCCAGATTTGTTTCTTAATGGGGTGCACCTGGATGTGGTTGAGTCGCACCGTTTCCTTGGTCTTGTATTCGACCGACGCCTCACATGGGAGGCTCATATTCGCAGCCTTAGGGTCTCTTGTACCCGCTCCATGTATATTCTCCGTTTCGTGACGTTCAGCGCTTGGGGTGCTGATAGGGCTACTGCCCTACTTTTTTAGCGATCCTTTGTTCGTTCGAAGCTCGACTACGGATGCGAGTTTTATGCATCCGCAGCCGAGCGTTTATTGCTGAAGGTGGATTCGATCCACCACACCGGCCTCTGCCTTGCGACCGGTGCCTCCGCACTTCCCCCATTGAGAGCCTGTTGGTCGATGCTGGGGAGATGCCACTCGTTCTGCGCCTCGTGCAGTGCATCGCTCGCCTGTACGCGCGAGCACGGCGTCTCCCTCAGTCGCCAACAGCTTTCACTGCATCCGCAGCTGATCTCGACGGTGCCTATGCCGCCGAGAGATGCCAGTCATACCCTAAGCCCTTTGGGTTTAGTACCCTAAGCCCTTTGGGTTTAGGGCCAGGAAACTCCTTCGAGAGGTAGATATAGCTCTCGGGCCGGTGGCGCCCCTGGTTTTATCCAGGACGCCACCCTGGAGGGTACCACATTTGGCTATTTGTCGCCACGCCTCTGCTCCCAAAGCTTGTACGGCGCCGGGAGTATTGCGTTCGACCTTTTTGGAGCACACCTCGTGTCACGCTGGAACCGTGCCAGTGTATACGGATGGCTCCAAGTCCGAAGAGGGGGTCGGTTCCACGCCGTATCCCCTCTGTTTGAAGTCAGCGGGGCTCTACCAGGCGCTGCGTCTGTCTTCACGGCCGAGCTTGTGGCAATACACCACTCGGTACGGGAGATTACGCGATGTGCCCGGTTCGGAGACCGAATTGTGATCTATATCGACTCACAAAGCGCCCTGAGTGCTCTCGGGGCATTGGAGTCTCCGCATCCCCTGGTTCGCGATATCCGTGACGCCACGGTTTTGGTGAGCCGGGCAGAGGTCGAGATTATCTTCTGCTGGGTTCCTGGACATGTATGAATTGCGGGGAATGAGCTCGCCGATGAGGGGGCCAAAGAGTCCGTGAGGACTCTGCGACCGGACCAGCGTTTCGCTCTTCCTCACACCGACTACATGGCAGGAATACGGGCAGCTCTTCGGACTGCTTGGCAAAGAAGATGAGAGACTGTCGAAGAGAACTTAAAGTTGCGTGCCATTGCGCCGCGACTGTTCCCATGGACCTATCCCCCAATGCCGCGGCGGCTTCAGGTTGCTTTCTGTCGTCTCCGAATCGGACACACTCGTGTGAGGCATCGCTATTTGATGGAGCGCTCGCCTGCACCCTATTGCAACGACTGCGTCGTCCCCCAGACTGTTCGGCACATTCTTGTCGAATGTCCCATTCTGGGTGATCTTCTCGCACGATACCTGTCCCGGTACCGGGATGGGCGGGGTCGCTACCGCCTGTCCCTTGTACTCGGGACAGATTCGTGCACATTGACTTGTGGACTTGTTGACTTTGGGGGGGAGGCTGGGCTTCTTCCCTTTATTTAAGGTTCTTTTTTGTTATTGTTTTGTTTGTAGGTTGCACTCTCCTGCACCGGGGTGAGGGAGACCTCCCCCCCGCTGCCGGAGATTGCTTCCTGATTGTTAAGTTTTTCTAATTTATATAGATTGTTAAGTTTTCCTATTTTTATTTTAAAGTAGCCTAGTTCTAGGCTGTCGGGTTTCTCGGCGACTTATGCCCAAGTGGGTAGTTGCCAGATGGGCCCTATAAAATTAAAAAAAAAAATCCAAAGGCGGTGCTTTCAGAGGCTCGCCGCAAGAGTGCTACTTCCTGCCTTGTCGTTGGAGATGGTGGTTTTATTATACCTCTCTCCTTCCTCCCCGGCATTTATTTATGGTATCATTGCTGTCATTCATGATCTCCTTCTATCTCCCTTTTTCGGGCCCTGTCATGTGTGGTTGATTTCGGCTGAGCGTATTTGTGTGGGTGGTTGTAATGTTTGATTGTAGTAATGTGCGAGTGCGTGTTTAGGTTTAAGTTTGTATCTTTGGCAGTCTTGGTGCACCGGTCCTGCCTCACCGTAGTGTGTCGTTCCATGGCTGAACCGCGCTAAATTGGATGTGATGGGTGCCCGGGCCGCGGCTGCCTAGCGCGATGGTGTTTGCGTCCTCGTAGGGAAAATCCCGAAAGCAGGCTCCCGTTTTTTAAATGACGGTGCTGGCCTCTCTCCTTTTGGGGGAGGCCGCACTCCGCGAGACTAGCCTCGTTAAATAGTATGAAAGTGTTTGGATAAAAACAAACAAAAAATATATTCCACAGAAGTTTCCGACTTCTGGATCTCGTTACAGTTTTCTCACGTTAGCTGAGTTTTTCTCAGAGGTAGACCCCGATTTGGATTATCACCGCTTTTTGGTCCTTAGAGCTAACTAACTAAATCCAATATTTCCCTATCCAAACCTAATATTCCTGACATCAGTTATTATTTTGATGAACGGTGCAGTGAACCACCCCGCATGTGGTGCCTTACCGATAGAGCTCTGGTAGTGGAGGTCAACTCCCGCCCCCAACATCATTTGTCCAAGCGCTCTAGACTTGCTCGCTCTCATTTTACTGTCTTATATCACCCAACCTTCAACACTGCAAAGGGTGTTATGCGTCCTAATGAACTTAATGGACTATAAACTTGATGCAGTCAAAGCTGGCTAGCCAGCGGATTATTGACATTCATAGACAACAGCGAATCGTGGTGTAATTCGGGTGAATACACCAGCCATCTTCTTAACGTTTGATCGTCGGGATCTCCCATCGTATGTTAAGTCGATCTACGGATTCCATTCAAACCCTATATATCTAATCCGATGCCTTCGTCTTTAACGGTGTACACCCACTCACCGAAGGTAACGATATCGCCAAGTCTTCTTTATCCTTAACATTTCCCTAGGGTCACGGCCATACCTCATCTCCCCTTTCCCTATTGCTTTGAAACCCTCTGGACTCTGCAACTTCCGACCTCCCTTCAGATGTAGGTTGCACATCATCCATCCGATGTCATCGACCTCCCCTCCCCAGGTGTAACGATGCCTTTAAGTCTCTTCTCTCTATCATTTTCCCTGATTCAGGACTTACCCGTGCATGAGGGTTCCCTAGCCCCTCGTACTATTTCGACTGTGGTCTCTCACCGATCTAAGTGATGGCAGTAATTCTTCCCACCTTCTGTTACTTGCAGGAAACCAAACTTTGGAACCGTCCTTTCCCCAAGTTTCGTTATTTCGTCATTTTTAACTCTGCCACCCCATAGCGAGGTGGCCCAATGTGCCGTTTCGGTCCTGGTGATGACTAACCAATTTTACACGCCTTCAGCTCTGCCTACTACTCTTCAAGCAGTCGCAACCCTTGTTCATCTTAGTGATAGATTTAATACTTTTTGCTCGATTTATATTGCCTCAGATAAACACCCTTCAAAGGGTCACGGTTTAAATCTTTTATCTCAGTTTCCTACCCCATTTCTAATTCTAGGCCACTTTAATGTAAGACTCCGTATAGGTGAGCAACCTTCAAGGCCGTCTCTTTGAATCTCTTTTATCCACTAATTCTTTTAGGATTCTTAACTCCGGTCATATCCTTAATTTCAAGTGGTCTGTTAGATTTCCTGCATGTCAGCGACCACTTCCCCTTTGTCTTAAAACAAACTACCCTTTGCCTCTCACCTTCATATTCCCCCAGATGGAATGCTGCAAGGACCGACTAGTGAAATTTCCATGATGCGTCCTTCCCTAGTAAACAAATTAGAGATTTTGGAGATGATGCGCCTAGACTACTCTTACTGTTTAGTGCTTGAAGCTGTGGAGTCCTCAATTCCTCGTACTCGGTCTCGCCGGGGCAAAACATCACTTCCATGGTGGAATGCTGATTTCACTCGTGTTGTGTCGGCCTATAAACAGACTCATGTGCGGTTCCATCAGAACTCAACCTCTTTGAACTATATTGACAGAAATCGAACAAGAGCCATTCAGCGAACTTTACGTCAGGCACGTATTGACTCCTGGAGGGCATACGTGTCTTCCACCACCTCTAGTTCATGTCTGGAAGAGGATCAACAAAATTAGGTGTCTGTATGCCGATTACTCCACCCCTGGTGTTGAGATGAATGGTTCTATCGTCGCTGATATAGTGGCCTCTTCTCTTTTTTTAGTCGCGTGCGAGTCAGGTCGCGAGCGACTCTACATCTTACTATGTCGGTCGGTCCCCGTTTTGCTTTTTTGTTTTGTTTTTGTAATAACATCATAACTATTCGGCCGATTCTAACGAGATTTGAAGCCCTTATGTGGCTTAAGATTCTCTTTCGAATGCTTTAATTGCCAAAGTCCTCCTAAGGTTAGGCCGGTAATTATTTTGTTTTGGCAATAACATAACTATTCGGCCGATTCTAACGAAATTCAAAACACTTATGTTGTTTTACATTCTCTTTCGAAAAATATAATTGCCAAAGTCCTCCTGAGGATAGCCCGGTAATTATTTTGTTTTGGCAATGACATCATAATGAAATTTAAAACCATTATGTTGTTTTACATTTTTTTCAAATGATATAATTGCCAAAGTCCTATCAAGGTTATCCCGGGAATTATTTTGTTTTGGCAATAACATCATAAATTTCGGCCCATACTCTGCTAGACTAGACTATTCTAGGCAAGCCTAGAATAGGCTATGCTATGCTAGGATATTATAGGCTAGGCTAAACTATGCTAAGATATAATGTAGAAGGGTAAAATATACTATGCTAATTTAGGCTATAATATGCTATGATAGGATAGCATATAGTACATATGTGAGGATAGGCAATAATAAGCTATGATTGACTAGGGAATAATAGTATAGTATAGGCTATACATATCTAGGATAGTTAAAGCTAGGCGAGGCTAAGCTATACTAGGCTAGGCAGGGCATGAAAGGCTATACTAGGCTATGCTAGGTATGGTAAGGGTATGATATACTAAGCTATGCTAATCTCTGCTATACCATGCTAGGATAAGCGAGGCTGTTATACATGCTATGCAACCCTTGGCTAAAATCTAATTATCTAGTCTAGGCTAGGCAATAGTATGATATACTAACTAGGGTAGGGTAAGGTAGGCTATGTTATATATGGGGGGGGGGTGCTTAGGTGGGTTTGGATGATGAAATGGAGGATCTCTTCGTTGGTCACCAGATATATTTATATTCCACCTCGTTTTGTGATCCTCTTTGCTATTGCGCTCCCCATAAGATTGCTGCGAAACGTTGATCGTTAAACCGGATTTGGGTGATACGATAACGTTCCGAGAAATTATTACCTGACTCCAAAAGGTAATGGATGAATATTTTTGGCTGGGCGATGATCAGAAATTCTGATGTGATTTTGCCTTCGAGCAAAATGGTGAGGAAAACAAGAAGACTGCAGTTCTATTTTATTTAGTGGCTTTGGGTAGCAAATGGAGGAGGAGTTTGAATTAGATTGATTATCGATTTCACGGGCTTATCTTTGATGATGCTTAATACAACACTCTTAAAGTTCATGCTTTGGTACGATGAATGGATAAAACTCGTCTTGATGTAAGATCAGTTGCATAAATGTTATCTCCTAATGCGGAGTAAAATGACTTGATTGGTATGACCCTAGCGATATGTGAAACTGCTCCTCGAAGTGATTTTTCTCGAATGAATGATCTCTCTCCTCGATTTGCTCGTTTTATACTTAGACACATTTACAATATATATATATATATATATATATATATATATATATATATATATATATATATATATATATATATATATATATATATATATATATATATATATATATATATATATATATATATATAATACTTTTGAAAACCTTTTCTCTCGTGAGAAAATATACTGAAACGGTGAAATTTGGTCAAACGCTTTATCCGCCTTCCTTAACAAAATAAAAATATAATATTGTGGTTGTAATTTGATGCTCACCGAATATCGTTATGATCGAGTTAACTCATTTTAAGGTTCCCTTTTGTAACCACAGAATAATTAGTCCCATTCCGTGTTTACATTTTCAACGCGACTTTGGTCTTTTCGTGAGATCAAAATGGGAATGGTTCTAAAATATCCTGTTACATCTTACAATGTTTCATTTGAGTTTATTTTTGTTTCGTTTCACACACATAAATTTATTTACATTGGCTGAAAGTACACATAACTACTTCATGGGTTTGTGTGTGCACATATTGTGTGCGCCACAATACTATACTAGGCTATGCTAGTCTAGGCTAGAATATCCTAACTAGGATAGAATATACTAGGCTAGGCTCCAGTGAACTAGGCTAAGCTAGGCTATACTAGACTAGCGTAAACTAGACTAAGTTTTAATATACAATTGTAGGCTGCTCTAAGCTAAGCTAGATTATACTCTGCTAGGCAGGCTTGGCTATACTTTGATAAGCTAGGCTAGGGGATACACTGTGATAGGCTCAGGTATACTATACTGAGCTAGGTTATTCTAATATATACTATGCCAGGCTATATATGCAAGTCTATACTAGGCTACTCTATGGTATACTATGCGATTCTAGGCCATTCTATGCTATGATATACTAGGCTGGACTATACAAGGTCATGCTATGTTATGTAAGGCTATACTAGACTATACTAGGCTAGATTATAGTATACTATGCTAAGCTAGCATAGGCTAGGGTAGGCTAGACTATGGTTGGGTGTGCTATGCCAAGATATACCATGTTAGAATAGAATAGGATATACTATGCTAAGCTAGGCTATACTATGCTAGACTAATCATAATCATCACTAACTACAATTTAAGAAGGGGATTTTTTGAGTATTTGAATAATAATTTCATCTTAGTTTGGTTATGACTTGTTTTTTTTATAACTATCGAAATTTTGTGATTTTTTTAAAACCCAAAGAATTACAAATGTTGAAGTTCAGAAAATTGATTTTTATATATCTTCTTCTATAACTATATTTTAGCAACGTAATATTTTGAAAGGGGGGAAATTTAGTTTAGAGTTCCTTTTTAAAATTATTTTAATTGGCGAAGTTCAGAAAATGTATAAAAATTTAACCATGACTGCTTTTTTTTATATTTTAAATTTTAATCTTAGTAGCGAAGCGCAAACCACCCCCTGTAGGGGTGAGCGCCGAACCCATTGCCTGGTTTATACTATGCTAGACTAATTTATAGTATGCTAGCCTAGGTTATATTATGCTTATACTCTACTATGCCAAGCTTTATTAGGGTAAAGTAGGCTATGGTAGATGGGCTTTGCAAGGCTAGGCAACCCGAGGCTATACAAGGATAGGCTAGGCAATACTATGTTAAGCTAAACTAGGTTAGGTTATGATATCCTATACTATTCTCGGCTAGGCTATAATATGGTAAGCTTTACTATCCTATATATGCTAAACTTTACTATGGTTTCTAGGCTAAGATAGGCCATACTATACATTCTCTGCTAGGCTAGGCTAGGCTAGATTAGTCTTGGCTAAGTCATACAATGCCCCCCCCCCTCCCTCCCTCTCTGGGATCTTTTCTTCAAGGGTTGTTCCCAGAGAGGCTCTGGCCTTCTCGTGGCGAGGGGGGTCAGCCCTGGGCCCCTTAGGGGACCCATGGTGCTGCCAACAAGACTTTTAACATGCCCCTCTTTCTTTCCTCCTCTATTACGCTCTTCCACTGCCATTTATTTCCCCCTCTTCCTTCACCTATCTAGTGGTCCTTATCGATACCCGACCTCTGCTCGTTTAATATATTGATTCAAAATTGTTCTTTCATGAAGGTGAAAGAGGCTGGGCATCGCCACCGCCTTCGTCTACCGAATGCCCAAGGAGAACCCATCGTTGGCCCCTTTCTCCGTGCGTAGGAGAACTCGGGCAGCCTCTTAGGGTTATAAAGCTGGTGTGGTGGATCCGTATCCATTCTCCAAGAGGACATACCGGACGTAAATGATTGTACAGTTGCAGTAGTGCCGGGCCCTTGTAGGCCTCCTTGGTGTCAAGCCCCGAGGGAGAATGCGAAGTTTTTTCTTTTTGCAATGGCTAGCCATAAAGCAATAAACCTCCCCTTCTCGTAAGGGTTCTCGTGCCAAAACGTTTCTTAGCTCCCCTTTCAGCCTTCCCTCGCTCGTTGGACCCCAATTCCAACGAAGTAGACCCAGATCTTGATTATCCTCGCTTTCTTGTCATGAATTCATCATCCGATATCCCACTTGCAAAAGTCGATGTGTTTGACGTCAATGAATCTTTTGAGTCCCGCTGTGGTGAACCCCGCCAGATGTGGTCAAGAGGAAGTGGTGATGTCGTAGTCGAGTTGTCACCCCACTCTCAGCACAATTTTGTGCGAAATCTATCTTCGATAGCTGAAATTCCAATAACTGTCTCGCCCATCCGCGTCTGAATTTCGTCAAAGGTGTCGTCCGTTCAAACGAACTAAAGGACTACGACCCCACCCGCCTTCAGAGTAAGCTCAGTACCCAATGTGTCACACACGTACACAGGGTAACTAAAACATTAGGCTCCACTAAAGTCCCAACGGCCACACTGATTTTAACATTTGAACGACAAGAACTGCCGCAGTATATTAAAGCTGGGTACCTTCGTGTCCCGGTAAGTCCCTACATCGAACTACCCAGACGCTACTTCAATTGCAATCAATTTGGACATGTTGGCCGTGCCTGTCGGCACCCTCACTCCTGCGTGAATTGTAGCTCTGACTTCCATGGCCCCGAATGCACCAAAACACCCCGCTGTGCCAACTGCGGAGGTACCCACAGTGCTGCGTCAAAACTCTGCTCTATATTTTTATATGAAAAGGAAGTTCTCGCTTTGCGCGACTCCCTACGTCTAGATATAAGAGAGGCCCGCCAGCGTGCCCGAGCACAAACCTCGCCACTCAGCCGGCTCTTATTTGACGTTTTACGTGACGCTGGACGAAACCGACCATCACGCGCGAGTTCCGACCAGCCTAAGGCACTTCACCCTAGATCTACTCGCAGCGTCGAAAACATTCAGAATATGCAGTCGAAGCATCGCTCTCACACCGAGATAACCAATGTAGCCCCCCTCTCAACCAACAACTCTAGCTGGGAGAGACGCTCAGGGTGAGACACTTAAAGACATCAGACTCTATTTGAAAGAATCCTCAACATTGACCAGTGAAGGTTCATCCACCCGGCCTCGAGACCCAAAGCCCAGTGGTAAGAGGAAGGATCCCTCACCTGGGTCATCGACCGCCAATAAGCAGGCAGCCTCTGGAGCTGACTCGGCCGAACACCGAGAATCTTCAATGGACTCCTCCCCTATGGTTGAACATTCTATGCCCTTAAGTCCGTCCCGCCCTTCACAGGACTTAGGCCCCATCCTGATCCAAACGATGGCAGATATACACCCAGCTCCACACACCTCGCTCAGAGCACCTGTTCGTTCCGTTCACCCTTCAACCCAAGATCCGATGGAAGCAGTTGATACTCCAACAATTGCGGCGGTTGGACCAACTCCTCAGACACCGAAAATACCCTCAACCCATGAATCCGGATCTACTGGCCAAAAATCCCTTCTTCATCTTCCTTTTCCGCCATGTTGCGAGCCCGAATCACAATAAAGGGCCTTGGTTGGCTCTCCAAAACCTACGAAAAAAAAACAGTTACTGCTCCATCTAGGATCTCTCCCCCTGCAAAAACAAGCTCCTCAAAATCAGCTCTCCGTCTCCCAAGCTCTTTGGGACGAACCTCAAATACAATATGGGTCTCAAAAGAACAAAAAATATCCAAAGTGGTATCTAATCGTCGCACATAATATCTTCCATTTTACAATGGAATTATCAAGGAGTTCTTTCAAAGTGGGGAGAACTCAAAATTCTTTTGACGACTATCCACGCCGCTGTTATTTGTCTTCAGGAGAATAAACTGGGTATACGGCCCTTTCCGCCGGTACCCGGCTTTCTCACTTTCAACTCTAATGCTCCTGCTGGAAGCCCCTCTCATGGAGGGGTGTCAATCATGGTATTTTCATCCTACCATGTTTCTCCCATCTCCCTACATACTACCTTCCAAGCTGTTGCCGTGAGGGTTTTTCTTACCAAGCTTTTTACCGTTTGCTCTATTTACCTACCCCCTTGTTTATCATTGTCAAGACCCGACCTTTTAGAACTTATAGACCAGTTGCCCTCCCCATTTTTATTACTAGGAGATTTTAACGCCCGTGACCGATACTTGGGTGACATCACTCTAATTGCCAAAGGCAGTGTTTTCGAGTCTTTTATTATCTGACTTTCTTTGTGTCTTAAATACTGGCGATTTTACCTCTTATCATGTCCAGACGGACTCTTTTAGCTGTGTTGACCTGTCTGTTTGTTCCCCTGATTGCTTCACGGAACTTCGATGGTCAATTCTTGACGATTTCCATGAGAGTGACCACTACCCTATTGTCTTGTCGGCCCTTCAAGTTAGCCCTCATACAACCATGCCCCTTAAGTGGGACTTAGGTCATGCAGATTGGAAAGGTTTCCAAGAGGCGTCCTTCACAAATGCATCCTTGGGGATCTTCAATGGAGTGGACGCAGCAGTAGAATACTTTACATCGACTATCTACAATGCAGCAGCACAGACCATCCCACGGAGGCGACCTGCCACGGGCCGCTCAACCGTTCCCTGATGGACCCGGACGTGTGCAACAGCTATCAAAAATTACAAGTTAGCCCATGCCCGATTCCGAAAGAACCCAACTTTGTGCAACAAGGTCGACCGAAACCGAGTTCGTGCGCTTCACCAAAGAACCCTTCGTCAGGTTCGCCGAAATTTATGGCGCCGTTACGTTTCATCAATTTCCTCTATTACACCTACTGCTAAGATCTGGAAGAGGACTAATAAGATCAGGGGCCGTTATGCTAATCATCATACCCTCACACTCAACTTAGACGGTTCCTTAGAGAATCACGCCCTGTCGGTCAGCAATGTTTTTGCTGACCATTTCCGCGCCGTCAGCAGTGTCAGCCGTTACGATAAGGCTTTTCAATCCTACAAATCAAAGGAAGAATCTCATTCTCTCAACTTCACAACAGAATCTAACCTTTCCTATAACGCTCTATTCAGCATCCCTGCGCTACAAAGCGCTTTGTCCCTTTGCAGATCTACTTCCCCTGGCCTTGATGAGATCCATTTCGATATGATTCGGCACCTACATCCACATTCTACTCTCTTCTTACTTGATTTGTACAACCTTATATGGGTGAAGGGTTTTTACCCGTCATCATGGCGCATTGGGATCATCCTTCACTTTGTGAAACCGGGCAGGGACGGGTTGGATGCAGATCACTACCGCCCTATAGCTCTCACCAGCTGTTTGAGTAAGTTGCTGGAAAAAAAATATATTGAAGCGCCTAAACTGGTTCCTAGAAACCAATCACCTTCTCTTTCCATTTCAATGTGGCTTCCGCAAAGGTCATAGTACCTTTGACCTACTAGTACGTTTCGAGGGATCGGTCCGGAAAGCTTTCTCATTAAAGCACCGAGTCCTGGCTATATTTTTCGATATTGAGAAAGCCTACGACTCAACATGGAGATACGGCATCTTGAAGCAGCTATACGTCTGGGGGATGAGAGGCATTTTACCTTCACTTATTCAAAGTTTTTTAGCATCTCGATCCGTCTAGGTAGGGGTTGGAGACGCATACTCTGACCTGCAACTCCAAGAGGAGGGAGTTCCTCAGGGCAGTGTTTTAAGTGTCTTATGTTTTATAATTGCCATCAATGATATTATTTCGTCTCTCCCAGAGGGTGTATCGGCAACTCTGTTTGTCGATGATTTAGCACTATACTGTTCCTCATTTCGCCTTCCATCAGCAGCGCGTCGGCTACAACTGGCGGTCGATGCTGTACCCAAAAGAGCACAACTTAAGGGATTCCGCTTTTCCACGAACAAAACCAAAGCAATGTATTTCCACCGAGGCAGAGGGGTTAATGTTCCGCCATATATCTCCCTACAAGGCGAAGATATAGAGTTTGTCTCCGAATTTCGATTCCTTGGCGTAACTCTCGATCCAAAGTTATCCTGGTTACCACACCTACGCCGACTTTGAACAGGCTGTCTGCGGGCTCTAGACATTTTGAAGTTCTCTCACACACTTCGTGGGGCAGTGACCGACAAACATTGTGGACATTATACACAGCCCTCGTCCAATCCAAATTGGATTATGCCTGTGAAATTTACTCATCGGCTTCCCCTTCATCCCTTAAAATGCTGAACCCCATTCGAAACCTCGGAGTTCGCCTTTGTAGTGGAGCCTTCCGTACTTCTCCTGTCAACAGCCTTTACTGCGAGAGTGGGGTACTTACTCCCTTTGCCCTTTGCGATACCTCTGCCGAGTACAGCAAACCCCTGTATCAGAGGTCTACAGATGCCTGTATGCTGCCGAATCAACGGCGGCATATGATAAGTTGCCATCTTTACCCCGCCCTTTGAACCTTCGCATAGGAGATCATCTCTCTAACCTGGGTGCCTTAAGGGTCCTTACCCTCCCATCCTCACTGACCCCTAGTTGGCGTGCTCCTCTCCCCACAGTATGTACCAACATGTGGAGCCTGGAGAAGTCCCCCATGGACCCTCGCATCATTAAGAGCCTGTTCTTAGAGCATTCAAGCTCACACAAACAATGCTGCCCACTATACACGGATGGCTCTAAGTCGGACGGTGGCGTGGCTACCGCAGCCATCTACCCAGGAGGAGAATTCCTAACTCTTTTTGCCGCCAGCAGCATCCATTTTTACCGCTGAACTTTCAGCAATCCTTTTAGCCTTTAGACTCATCCAAATTTTACCTTTTAGTGATTTTGTCATTTTTTCCGACTCTAAGAGTGTCTTACAGTCAATTAGATCTTTTAATGCGTCCCATGCCCTAGTCACAGAAATTTGCAACTGGCTGATCCAGAATGCATCCTGATATAGAATTATTTTTTGCTGGGTCCCTGGGCATGTGGGGGTCCTGGGCAACGAGAAGGCTGATCGGCTGGCCCACTCAGCACATTCCGTGTCCCCTGAGAACTCGGCTCTGCCTTTTAGGGACTACTTTCCTTCAATAAGAGAGTATATTTTTCAACTGTGGCAGAATGAATGAGATGACTGTTCAACATCCAAACTATACAAAATTAAAAATTCTATTCGGTCTTGGCCATCGAGTCGTCATAGAGTCTGGTCGTTGGAGGTGGCCCTTTGCCGAGTTCGCATTGGCCACACGAGACTTACTCACGGCCATCTGTTTCGGGTGATGCTCATATCAGCCCTTGCTGTCATTTTTGCGGTGGGGACCAATCGGTTGCCCACCTTTTATTGGAATGTAGCCATTTCGCCATTCTCCGGTTGTCCTGTTTCCCGACCCTTCTAACTATTCCTCAACACACCCGTCTTCGATTCATATTGGCGGATGAATCTTTTAACCCGTCGTTTTTTAAATTTTTGTCAAAAGTGGTCTCCTCCACCTTTTATAGATGATTTGTCTCGTTTCACCCAAGCTGCCATATAGAATCCACTTGGATTGGGCAGCGGCCCACTGGTAACTTACCTTAAGCCTTAAACTTCATACTATGCCAGGCTAAATTACACTATGTAAGGCTAAGCTATACTATGCTAGCTACGCTAGACTATGGTATGGTAAGTTCTACTATTATAAGGAATCATAGACTAGACTTGGTTATACTAAGCTAGACTAGGCTATCCGATGCTAGGCTAGGCCATACTATGGTAGGCTATGCTATGACATAATCTACTCTGTTATACTAGGCTAGGTAGGATTTACTATGTTAGGCAATCTAGGCTAGGCTTTATTATGCTATTTGAGGTAATACTATGGTAGGCTAACTTACGGTAAGCTAGGTTTTCCTAGGCTACTATTCGACTCTATACTAGGTTATGCTATAAAATGTTATACTATTCTAGACAATACTATGATATGCTATGCTAGGAGATACTATACTATATTATACTTTACTATACTATGTTTGCTATACTATGCTATAATATACTATGCCATGCTATACTATGCCATGCTATACTATGCTATAATATGATAAGCACCACTATGCAATAATATGTTATGTTATACTATGCTATAATGTGCTATGCTATACTATTCTAGACTATGCAATTAGGGTGTGACCATTTTTTCGCCATTCCAAGTCCATAAATGAGGTGTGATAAAAAGTTAAGGCCCGACATTTTAATTAAAAAAATCTATATCATCACCATCATTTCATTAATTCTATAATTTAAGAAGGATTTTTTTGGAGTATTTGAATAATAATTTCATCTCTAAGGTTACTCAGGGATTTATTGAAATTTTTCAAAGTCATAAGGACATAAATCAGAATAAGTGACGGCACGCGACTTTTTGGTCAGCAGACCTTGTTTTTGCTGATGTTAGCTGCATTGAGTGCTACCCGGCTGAGTTTAGACATATAGTGGAACACGTTTTCAGCTTAGGTCCGCGCAACTTAGTCCTGCCCTTCTTTTTACCCCCGTAAACCGGTGGACATCCTCCTTATCAAATATTTGCATGGGTCTCTTTGACATGAAGAAGTCCGTGGTTGACCCACGTGTCGCACGTGTAAGTTCATTGGACATGTGACATCACACACTTCATCATGTCATTTCTAACAGACGGGTCAAAAACGGAAAAGGTGCGAGGGCTGTTGTGTTCTCCCTAGGATCGATACTCCCTGAGTTGTTACCACGGGCAGCTTCCATTTTTTACCACCGAGCTTTATGAAGTTCTATTAGCCTTACGCCTTTTATTCACCTTGCGGTTACCCACTAGCTGCAGTTTGCCTTATCGCAACTTGTATCCCTTTATTAGGGACTACATTCTGTGACTCTCGCCGTCAGAGTGGAATGGCTGCATTCCGTTAAGCCCTCGGTTTTAACGTGGGCTAACAGTTTTCAACCTCGTCGGAGCTTTGAGGTTGTCCTTTGTCGCCCGCAAATTGTCCATACAAATGGGCATTTAATAAGTAGCGATGGGCACCACAACGCCAGTCTCTTCGTCTCCTTTATCAGTACGTTATCTTTTGGTTGACTGCCAGCCCCTGTTTGTCCTTCGTCTGGAATGCTTTCCATCTCTTTTACGCTCCAGATGCTCTTCCTCTTAGCTAAAAGTCCCTCTTTTAGCACTAATTCTATCTTCCGTCAGATGTGACCAACGAGGACAATGTGGCCCGTGTGGAGAGGATGATCCTCGAAAATCGGCGGGTGAAGGTCGAAGAAATCGAGCGACAACTTGGAATATCACATGAAAGTGTTATCAACATCATCCACGACAATTTGGCCATGGCCAAGGTCTCTGCCCGCTGGGTCCCTAGAAACCTCACGCTCCATGATCGACTTCAACGTCGTAAAAGTCCACAAGGCCAGAGTTGCACAAGCTACCGTGCGCGAGTGCGGATTTGAGGAGCTCAACCATCCCCCCTACAGTCCAGATCTGGCCCCTAGCGACTACTTTTTATTCCGCCAGCTCAAGGCTGCACTGCGTGGACGCCGGTTTGGGGACGATGAAGATGTCCAGCTCGCCGTCCAGGAGTGGATTGAACAGCAGTCGGGAGATTTCTGGTTGTCGGGAATTCGAAGCCTCAGGGACAAGTGAAGTCGAGGGTAGTTATATTGAAAAATAATAAAACACTTTTCCTCATATCTCGTTTCCTTATATCCGAATTGCAAAACTTATTGACCGCCCCTCGTATGTACAGAAAATTAACTGCCGATCACTCCTTTTTTTTCACAAAATGCCGCTCTATATATAGTTATTATACGTAAACATAAGCTATACAAAATTTAGTCAATCAGGATTAAGCAGATTTTTAAGAACAAATTTATGTTTAATTTATTCGCTCACAAATAGCGTTAACAAAAATGGCAAATCAGCTTTTAAGACAAATTTTAAATTTTAAACATAAGCGCTGCAAAAGTTGACCAATCAGCGTCAAGATAGATTTTAATGAAGAATTTTTTGTTCACTGATTTTCAAATATAAGCATTATTGAAATTTAATAAAAAAAATTGACGGCCGAATATTCGACTACTACGCTCTGCTGACAACCGTCGGATAAAGCATTTTTACTTGCTTTGTAACGGACCTTGAGCACCGCCTTCATAGAAGAGCGCCTATTCTGGAAGTCTTTCGGTGAATTACGCTTCACCCTTCAAAAAGAGATAATACTTTTTTTTCATCGACGATTCATAACTCAATGAGAGCTTAAGCACCTCACTGCTCCCGCCCATTGTCCTGCGTGTGAACCTGCTCGGATGTTTGCCATTCATTGATTTGACTTAACTATGCCGGTCACTTGGACTGACATAATTAGGGGCTTATGTGAAAACTGGTTTGAGGACTAGCCCAGAGCGGAAGCATAAGTCAGAAATTATCTCTAAACTGGGGCATAACTGCGAGTCCCGGACGGAGGAGAGATCCTCTTCGCCCGGGGGACACGGCCAGAATCATAGAGGGACGGAACACTCTTCTTTATGTAGTTGGATGCAGTTATGGCGTAAGTACCCGATAGGGAGTGGCAAATCTTTAACCGCCGTTGATTCGGCCGCTACTGCATCAAGTCCACCATAATTCACCCCTCTTGAGGGTCCCACTCGAGATTTATCCCATCCATCCATCACCCATCATTCTGGCGGCAAACAAGCGGGGGACTAAAAGGAAAATGGACGGGGGCGTTTTTTCACCATTTTTTGGACTCGTATCCCAACATACTATCACTAACCACTACCTCCTTTACCACTTCATAACTTCCTTTTTTACTCCAAACACCATAATTACACTTTGTTTTCAGAAAAAAAGAAGACATCACAAAAGGACTTAGTAAGGACGCAGAAGACTATGGAAGTAATCACTAAGAGAGTTCCCCTAAGGACCATCCCCGGAAAGAAGAACCCCGACAAAAGGCACCTCTGTGAAACCCTCTACCTTGGATTAAAAGTAGTACTGGTGAAACTTATTGAAGTCTCATCTGGATTCATCGCCTTATGTGCCGAGACTAAGGACGTGGAACAGCTCCTATCGGAAGAGGAAGCGAGGGTCCTCAGGAACACTGGACTGGAAGCGAAAAACCTTCCACAAGTGGCATCAAACTGAAGCGTCATCTGCCGCAAAGTGGAGAGCTGGGTGGGTGAGCATACATGCGAGGAGCTAAAAGAGGAGATTACCAAAAGCAATCCCTGGCCCCAAGTTCCTGAAATAATAAAATTTCGCGAACACACCCACGTGTTTAATATAACTTTCGCTACCACTGAAATGGCCAAGAAATCAACGCAGAATGGAATACTGGTATTTAATATGAGAATACCAGGCGATAACATTCAGTAGGCGAAAATTTAATAGCATTATAGATATAGGGCCATCGTGGTATGAACCTAAGCTTAAGGTGAAGTTAGGCTAAATGGTTAAGAACGAAATCGTTAAGGAATGGATGAAATGCAACGAGGATAGTACAATATATATATATATATATATATATATATATATATATATATATATATATATATATATATATATATATATATATATATATATATATATATATATATATATATATATATATATATATATATATATATATATATATATATATATATATATATATATATATATATATATATATATATATATATATATATATATATATATATATATATATATATATATATATATATATATATATATATATATATATATATATATATATATATATATATATATATATATATATATATATATATATATATATATACACACAGATTATCATAAGTTGAATTACATTAAATTAGGCAAGGTTGAATTTGAGTTGAAAATAACTTCGCGTAACGAGATGAAGTGTGACGTATAAATTTTGTAAATGGATGTTGAATGTAGAAAATGATTTTGATGTAGCGAATGTAATCGTTTTTTGTAGCGAATGTAATCGTTTTGCTGTAGTTGATGTAATCGTTTTGTTGTAGCGAATGTAATCGTTTTGCTGTAGCTAATGTAATCGTTTTGTTGTAGCGAATGTAATCGTTTTGTTGTAGCGACTATAATTACTGAATTGGGGCTGTAATGAAAGTGTGAATGGGAATTAGGATCTCTCTCTAGTATGGGGTGATTTTATAAAATAAGTGAAGAGGGAAGGAACTGACCTTAATATGCCAGCAACGAGAAAACAAATGAGAGAGTCTTTTCGCCTTATTTCACAAGTGGTAAAATGCGTGTGTTTGTATGTGCGTGAATTTCTAAGAGATGTTGTTTGTAGCTATGCGTTAAATGAAATCAGTTTCTCGTCACGGAATGATTGAATTATAAATGTTAAATAAAATAAATGGATTGAATTGCAAAAAGTTATGCATAAAATAATTGAATGATTGAATTGACAAAACTTAAGTAAAATAAATGAATGATTTGAATTTTATACATAATATATACATTTAAGTTTCCCAGGAGGATTTTACTATAGGAATGCCCAGAGGGCATTGCTATAACATTCACCCCCTAAGAAGGTTACCCCCCTTCCTTTTTACTATTTTGAGATTACAAGTCCGAGTGCCGACGAGGCCTCCTGACGACGCGGCCGGAGCGCGCTATGACAGTGCTATTGGTTTAGCCGCGGGTACGGGGACACAGATTCGCTGTGGCAGTGGCAGTGTCATTAGCGTTGAACGAGGCACTGGCACGAGAGAGTGTTGATGGAGCGAAGGTGATCAACTTGTTGGTTCCTTCCGAGATGGCGTCAAGCGGGATGTGGGAGTCTTGAGTCCCGTTGTCCGCTGACGGAGTGACCAGTGGGGGAGAGATTTGCTCCTGACTAACCACTTCTGCCGACGAGGGTTCCTGAAACAAAGGAGGAGGAGGCAGCAAAACGAAAGGTGGAGTTGGAGAGACATTAGTTAAAAAGGTGGGGTTTAGGTTGTTGGGGGGGATTACTGTACTATAAAGGGGTATAGTAGGAGGAGCATGAGGTGATAGTGGTCCTAGATGAACATTTTCGGTATAAGCGGGTTTCAGGCGGTCGATAGAGACAGTATCTTGCCTAGTGCCAAGCTTTAGGACGAAGAATTTCGGTTTCCTCGAGATTACGAGAAAGAGTCAGTCACAGGCTGGTTGCAACGAAGTGCGAGCTGAATCGCGACGGACGAAAACATGGGAGCATGTTGTCATCTCCTTCGGCACGAAGGTTTAATAATTGGCAGGCACTCGAGGGGAAGTTGGCTTAACTTCAGCCATCACCCGTACAAGATTATGTACGTATGAAGAAGGATCTAGGTGAGAAGGTAGAGGTCGGTCAGAGGAAGAAAAGAATTGACCGGGTAGACGAAGTTGAGTATCGTAAACTAATTCCGCTGAGAGCAAGCCAGATCCTCTTTCAAGTACGAGCGAATGCCAAGGAGAATCAAAGGTAGCTTGTCCACCCAAGTTATGTTTGGATCGGTGGAGCGTAAGCTTGCTTTGATGGTCCGATGTAGACGTTCTACCTTAGAGTTACTCTGGGGATGATAGCTTGTAGTACGAAGGCGAAAGGAGCCAAGCACTGACATGAGTGAATCCCATTGGTGAGATTCAAACTGGCTACCACGATCAGTCATGATCGTTGAGGGAACACCAAAACGAGCAACCCATGCTGAGGCGAAGGCTCAAGTGACAGTGGAAGCCCTGATGTCCGAGATAGGAACCGCCTCTGGCCAGCGAGTAAAACGATCGATCATTGTGAGAAGATAATTGCAACCACGGGAGTAAAGAAGAGGACCTACTACATCGACGTGAACGGCGTCAAAACGGGACGAAGGAAAAGGGGCCAGAGGAGCTTTTGTGTGGAGGTGGACCTTAGCACGCTGGCATGGCAGGCATGAGCGAGTCAATTTGGCCACGTCGGCATTCATACGTTGTCAAACGAAGCGTTGTGCAAGGAGCTTTCGTGTGACATTGACGCCAGGATGAGAGAGACCATGTGTCGAAAATGTGGCGAAGGTAAGCTAGAGGAATGAGAGGACGAGGACAGTCAGGAATTGAATAGTCAACCAGGATGCGTCTGGAAGGACTGTCCGGCAAGTCGATCTCACGAACGACGAGTTGAGAAGAGAAACTCAGTGTTTGCGTGTCTTCATTTTGTTCCTGGGCAAGCGCTATTGTTGAATGATCGATGGGCGCAGTGTAGGAGAGTTGCGTGCCCGAAATAGATGAAATGCGAGAAAGCGCGTACGTTACGACGTTTAAGGAACCAGGAACGTAGCGAATATCGTTCGTTATCTGTAGGATGAAGTCAAGATGATGAGTGTCAACTGCAGTGTGTACTGATGAAGTACTACGAGACGAACATGCACCGACCAAGGGCTTATGGTCAGTAAAAATGGTAAATTCACGCCCTTCCAAATGATGGCGGAAGTGGTGGACAGCGAGATATATTCCGAGGAGTTCTCGAGAGAACGTTGAATATCTTTTTAGGGTCTGTAAGAGCGCGAGAGAAGAAAGTTAGAGGTTGCCATTGGTCACCAACTTTCTGCTGCAAGGTTGCACCTACGTGGGTTGAGGATGCATCGGAGGCGACGCTGATGGGGGCTCCTGGAGAAGGATAAGCCAATTCCGCAGCGCGGGCAATAGCCTCTTTGGTGCGAGAGAATGAATCGCACGCCTCAGCGGACCATTCAAGAAGAGAGTTCTTTTTGGTCTTGGTGAGCATAGAGTTGAGAGGTTGCATGACCTGGGCACATTTAGGGATGAATATGTGGTGAAATTGACTATACCACAAAAAGTCCTGAGTTGCTTGCTTGATGTAGGACAAGAAAAGTTTCGCATCGCGCTGACTTTATCTTCGAGTGGGCTAATCCCTGCACTCGAGACATGGTGCCCCAAGAATGAGAGTTTCGGGACACCAAAGAAGCACTTGAATGCCTTTAGTACGATACCGTACTCCTGAAGACGAGAAAAAACTTGGCGAAGGTGAGAAAGGTGTTCCTCCAGTGAGGAAGATGATATTAGGAGGTCATCGATGTAGCAAAATACGAAAGGAAGATCCCTAAGGACTTGATCCATAAAGCGCTGGAAAGTTTGCCCAGAGTTACGCAATCCATATGGCATCTTGACCATTTCAAAAGCACCAAACGGAGTGGTGATGTTAGTCTTTGCGACATCATCTGGGTGAATAGGGATCTGGTTGAAAGCATGAACCAGATCCAAGCGAGAGAAAACCGTACAGCCATGGAGAGACGAGGTGAAATCGGCAAAGTACGGCAAAGAATAGCGAACAGGAATTCTCACAGTGTTAAGAGCTCTGTAATCCCCAACTGCTCTGAATTCCCCCGGAGTGGATTTGGGTACAATGTGAAGTGGAGAGGCCCACGGACAAGAGGAAGGCCTACAAATGCCAGCATCCACCATGAATTGGAATTCATCACGCATAGCAGAGTTTATCAGGTGCTAGACGGCGTGACCGTGAGAATACAGGACCCCCTGTTGTCTCGATCTGATGCACTACACTATGTTTAATGGGCCTGTTCTTCGAAGGTGGAAGGATGAGCTCAGGAAACTCCTGAAGAAGGCGCTGAAACGGTGGCTCGGTGGATGGGAGACAAATAGAGGGAAGGGAACTCTAAGAAGGTGAGTACGAATCTGAGACAGTGAGGAGAGTTTTGCGGTCAGAAAGCTTGCGTTGACGAGAATCGACCAAGAGGTCATGAGCCGAAAGAAAGTCGAGGACCAATATTGGACAATCTATCTCGGCCATGATGAAAGTCCATCGTAAAACTCGACGGAGACCGAGTGAGACTTGAAGGTTAAGCCTTCCATAGGTCTTAATATTGGTCGATTTGGCTGCCTTCAGAACTAATATGAAGGGGCAGAAGCTTTGTCAGCCTTAGAAATTGGTATGACACTGTTTAGCACCAGTGTCCACCAGGAATGAAAAACCAGAAAGTGGGTAAAAAATACGAAATGGAGGACCTGCCTGAGGAAATGAGATGTAGGCAGGGGATGTAGACCCTTTTGTCCCATGCATTTCTAGTTTAAAGAAGGAGAATTTGAGGTGGAAGTTGAAGAATGAAAATTTGATTGAGGATTTGATGAAAGTGGTTGAGTTGGGTGAAGTGAGAAAACTGGAGGGTTGAGGTTAGAATAAGGTACTGGATCCAAATATGTGCACGGTTGCAAGCATTTTAGAGCTTGCGCAACATATTTGTTGTGGTACTGGCACCACTAAGTTGAATGAAAGGAAAAAGAAACGTTATGCTTCAAGAGACTACTTGGCGCATTATGTGAAGAAGCATAACGGTGGCTGTGTACAGTGTACAGCGTTGTGTCCGTACCTTTGATGAAACCAGCATAACCCCTGATGGTGTGGAAGATGGTGAGAATAGTTGGAAGAAGTTTGAAAATAATGCTGCCTCTCACCTTTTGCATCGGGATGCCCTGGTGTGTTTCTCTTTTGTGAACCAGAGCGGGACCGGCGCTTTTGATTCCCCAAAATATGTATGTGCTCGCTTTGTGATCCCTGGGGCAGCATCAACCTTTGGATGTCCGCCTTAATCCTCCGTATTGAGGCCTCGAGTGACCTCGATAAAGATGATGGAACCTCTAAACGCTCGACCCGGTCGTCAGAGGAGCTCGACGTTCCTCGAACCTGAAAAATAGTAATATTATTAGATGGGTCGTTGTCCGAATTCACGTAGGGATTCATAAATAATCTATAGGCGGCTATGGCTATATCCTCTATATCCGAGGGGTTTGAATTTAAAATAAACGGCCTGGTGCCTTCTGGGACTCCCCTCATGAAAATCTCAGTGAGGAGAGGGTTAAAAAGGTTGGGTTGCCCACCTTTTACCCTGATAAGGTCCTTTAGGTGGTTTAAGAAATCCAAAGGACTCTTATCTCCCATTTCCTGAGTGTTCAGGAGCTGCCTTAGGTTGTCTACTTGGGAACTGCCGTACTTCGTATGAAATGCCTCTCTCAGGCGGTTCCTGTTCCCCGTTAATCAGAATCTCCCTAAATCCAATGAATATACCTACTCAAGGGGAGAGACTGTATGATTGCAGCAGTCTTTTCTTCTTTTGTAATGCGCTGGAGCTTGAGTAGAATGGACGATATCTCCAGCCATACTATGGGATTTGAAGCATCAAAAGTGGGTAGCAAGAGATATGAATGGGGCTGCATGATGGTGAGGTGATCTAGAGATGAGGACCTTTCATCCGGTGAGCCGCTTACGGAAGTACTTCGATGGTCCATTATAGTCGCTACTGTGTGTACACGTGAAGGATGTGCGTGTGTGTGTGCGTCAACTTCAATCACGCGAAGGAACGTAAAATAAAAACTATCGGATAAAGAAATATTATTTACTCGTTGAATTTATATAGATATAATAAATTTAATTTAATAAGTATATTATTTATTCAATTAAGGATGTAATTGCAAACTTGGGATTAGAAACTAACACGTGTTGAGATTCGACGCTTCGAAAATGAACGCGTGAGTGACTCGAAAAATATAAAACCATGTGACTAGGTTGAAAATTTATATTTGATTTTATAATATATATATTTAAGTTTCCCAGGAGGATTTTATTATAGGAATTCCCAGTGGGCAGATAATTAAACAAATCTGGGCACCAATTTATAGATATAGGGCCATCGTGGTATGAACCTATATCTATAAGTTTTCGAGGAGAGTTAGTGAATCGTAAAAAGGCTCGAGCAGCTAAGCTTAAGGCGAAGTTAGGTTTAATGGTTGGACACGAAATCGTTAAGGAATGGATAAAATACAACGATAGAACAATATATATATATATATATATATATATATATATATATATATATATATATATATATATATATATATATATATATATATATATTGCATTAATTTTCATCATATATATATATTTATATATTCGAGATCAACAACACAGATTATCATAAGTTAAATTACGTTAAATTAGGCAAGGTTGAACTTGAGTTGAAAATGACTTCGCGTGACGAGATGAAGTGTGACGTATAAATTTTGTAAATGTATATTGAATGTGGAAAATGATTTTGATATAGCGAATGAAATCGTTTTGCTGTAGCAAATGTAATCGTTTTTTTTTGTAGCGAATGTAATCATTTTGAGGTAGCAAATGTAATCGTTTTGTTGTAGCGAATATAATTAGTGATTTGGGGCTGTAATGAAAGTGTGAATGGGAATTAGGATCTCCCTCTAGTATGGGGGGAATTTAGGGAATAAGTGGAGAGGAAAGGAACTGACCTTAATATGCCGACGACGAGAACACAAATGAGAGAATCTTTTCGCCTTATTTTACAAGTAGTGAAATGCGTGTGTTTGTATGTGCGTGAATTTCTAAGAGATGTTGTTTGTATCTGTGCGTTAAATGAAATCAGTTCCTCGTCACGGAATGATTGAATTATTAAAGGTTACATAAAATAAATGGATTGAATTGCAAAAAGCTATGCATAAAATAATTGAATGATTGAATTGACAAAAGTTAAGTAAAATAAATGAATGATTTGAATTTTATACATAATATATATATATATTTAAGTTTCCCACGGAGGATTTTACTATAGGAATGCCCAGAGGGCATTGTTATAGCATACAAATGTGCTTTGTATGCTATAAACTCGAGGACCATGTAACGACGACGTGCACGGACAAAAACAAACTGTGGTGCAGTGAATGAGCCACAGAAGGACATCGATTTGATAAGTGCGAGAGCACTAAGAAGAAATGCCTTAATTGTAAAGGGGAACATGGGACCATGACATTGAACTTCCCCAAGTGCCTCGAGATCATCAAAACAAAGGAAGAAGAAGAGAGGAAAGCTAAGAAAACGAACTACGCGAACGCCGCCAAGAAGAATGCGGAAATAAAGACTACACCTGCACTAACACAGATGAACATGACAGGAGATCTAAGTACAAAAATACTGATCTGCATTACCCACACAAATGTGGCTAATGCAATGAAGCTTGGCTGCTATAACCAGGTACCCAATGCTTTCCTGAAAGCAAACAATCTTCCTTCAGTAATTATGCCTGCAGACCGTGAATGTTCCAAGGAATTTAAGGAATTAGTCAAAAGGAACAACACTGTCAAGTCTGAACTGGAGGAGATCGTCGAAGCTCCCTCATCGGAGGAATCCGAAGAGGACAACGAAGAACAAGAAGAAAAGGCTGAAAGTGAGGAGGGATCCTCCTTTTCTGACAACGACGAGGGCCCCTGCACCCGTGCACGAGCTACTAAGAGCAGGTCCAAAACCCCGAGTCCCCTTCCGAAAAAGGAAAACCTTGGGCACAGTAAAACCGCCCAGCCAGCACCCAAGAAGAATAAGAATAAGAAGAAGCATAGGTAAAAAAAATTAACCATGTTACGGAACGCACTGAAGATATTGGAAATTAATACCAACGGCTGGACGACGAAAAGACTTTTTTACGGAAATGTATTCAGGGAAATTGATGCCGACATCATCTTAATTTCGGAATACGGGATCGACACGCGTAGTGCAGAAATGAAAATCTGGAACTACAATGTGTTGATCACAAATTATTCGCAGTAGCGGTTCGACGGAGCCGCTATTGCAATAAAGAAAGGGATTAAATACAAGCAAATAAGAAATCTAGAAGAATGGGGGATCTGAACTCCAGATGCCAAGAATCAGGTTACATGAGCTTCAGCGGTATAGGATGAAGCCTAGACCTATTGCTGGACAGAAATATTGCCCAGCGAATAGGCACTGACTTCCCCACCTTTGTCAGAGCAGGAAGTGCCACAAAACCAGACATCTGTCTGGCGAATCGTCAGCTTCGTTTCAATTAGTATATAGAACCAATCTAGGTACCATGTAGTGACCATATAGGGATCCTACTCACCATCAACAGGAACCAATAATGGTTCCAGCTGTAGTCAGAAAAGACTACAAAAGAGAGGACTGGACACGGTACGCGCGCCTTCTTGAGGCCTACGATCCACCCAACTTGGACGATGCAATTCTCGAGGAGATTAACGAGGCAGTCGACGACCTCAATAACCATCTCATCAGCGTAGATGGAGCTTGTATCCCTAAAACCGAGTATCGGACCATCTCCAACTACAGATGGACCGAATACATGGAGGATTTATACCGTGAGCTGAAGTTATTGTATGAAATCAACATCAGGAATGTGTCAGTTCACTCAATCCAGCGAAGTAAAGAAGTCAAAGAAGAACTGAACCAGTTGATCCCCGAACAACAATGAAGACGATGGGATGATGCGATCAATAGTCTCGATCACGAAGCAACTCCCAAAGATTTTAAGAAAAAGATCAGAAATCTCAAAGGATCGACTGGAAAGAGGCAAAAGATTGAGCTACAAAAGGAAGATGGAAACATCGAAATGGAAGAAAGAAGAAATGAAGAGCTATTCCGAAGTTATTGGGAAAAAATATTTAGTATAACTGAGGAGGAAAACGAAGACTATGACCTAGAGTTTGAAAGTAACATCATCGACGAGCTTAACGAACAAATACACAAGACGCACCCTCACCACCAGATGGATAGACAGCGCGACGGAGACGCCAAGATTACCGAAGAAGAACTACTCGGTGCGCTCCGCTCATTCCGACAAAAGCCCCAGGACAATCGGGGATTACAAAGCTAAACTTCGAAAAGGCACCAGCCAATGTCATCGAAGGGATGAGAAGGATATATAACGCCTGTCTAAGCACGGGATACTTTCCATATGCTTATAAACGTTTAAGATGATTTTCTTGCCTAAGCACGAAAAGGAACCAACCTTAAAAGAGAGCTACCAGTCAATTTCACTTCTAGAATTTGACGGGAAGCTCTTCGAGAAGATCCTCAACAGAAGATCCTCACTTAGAGGAGAACTCCCTCTTCAGCCCACATCAATTCGGGTTTAGAAGCGAAGTACGGAGATGGCGATTAATGTCATCAAGGAAAAGCTAGCCCAAGCAAAATGGGAAAGGAGTTATGTGGACAGGGTTTGTCGGGATATATCAAAGGCGTTTAATAAGGTGTGGCAACGGAGAATGCAGTACAAGATCTTACGACTGAGCATAAGTGAAAACTTAGAAAAAACTTTCCGTGACTATGTCATGGAGAGAGCGGCGTACATCAGTTTAGGGTGCACGGATGGACCAAAGTTCCCGTTTACTGCGAGCCTCCCGCAGGGGGGCTGCATATCCCCCACTCTCTACTTGATTTACACCGCTGATTCCCCAGCCCCTGTAAGCCCCACTTGCCTCAACATTCAATTGGCTGATGATTTCACCCAGATAATCACTTGTCCATGGAGGAATGCGCCTTGGCAAGCTCGTATGGCAGCAGCAGAAATTGAAAATCTTAACACCTACGAGGCCCGGTGGAAGATCCGCACCAACCAGGAAAAGTTCAAAGTAGTCCCCATAGGCAGGAGACTACTTTACGACGTCAGGGTGGGGGATAGACGTTATCCCTAAACCAAGGAGTGCAATGTACTCGGAATGAAGATTACTTCATCCGGGTACAAGAAACACGTCCAAGAAAGAATCACCAAGGCCACTGCTGCACTTAAAACTCTATACAGGTTCAGAAATCTTCGTCAAAGCAATAAGAAAAAGATCTACAATGCATTTGTAAGATCGACGCTGCTATACCCCGCTTCCGCCTTCTCGTGTGTCTCGAAGACACAAAAGAGGAAACTACAAGTGGTGCAGAATAAATGTATGTGCCTAATTACAGGTACATACAGACATGAAAGAAGAAGCCGGGAAGAGCTGCACCGGAAGGGGGGGGGGGTTAAGTCCCATTAACATTGTCATAGAAGAACGGACAAGGAATATGCAGGAAATGGTTAATTGTGAATTGGACGATGACATCGCCCAAATGATTGACCAGAACAGAAGAGGAATAAGAAGAGGAATATATATATATATATATATATATATATATATATATATATATATATATATATATATATATATATATATATATATATATATATATATATATATATATATAATTTCATGAAAGGTTAGTAACCATAACTTAAATCGTGAGATTGGTACACCCGCTCTCCCAAGCGCGTCTTAAAATTAAGCCATAAGGCTTCATTTACCCGGCTGTATCTCACAGGTCTGTAAATATTTGAATTGTAATTGTTTAGCTAAGTATTTCTCCAAAGAATCCCGAATTAATGCTTGATTCTTTTGTCTCATTTACAAACCCATTCAACCCTGTTATAATCTAATTTACCCCTTCTATTTACAAATTACTATTTGCCAATCAATTTACTTATAATCCAATTTACCAATTACTATTTACCGCTATCTAATTTACAAATCTATTTACCAATTACTATTTACCTATAATCTCATTATTTATAATACAATTTACTCATAAACCAATTTACTTACCAATCTATTTATCCAATTACTTAAAATCCAATTACTCACCAATTATCTATTTACCAATTATCCAATAATCAATTATCAATCATCATTTGTTATACTCTAATTACCAAACCATATTTATCATTTGTAAATCCATTCCCGTTAACTCATTCAAATTTAATTCACGTGTAATTCTCAATCCAATCATAAACTGTACTGTATAAATTCACCCTTAAATAATCTAACTGTTTATTCAATAATATATATTTTTCTAAAGAAACTTTAATTCAAGTATTTTCCCAACGTCACCCAGATTAGGCCTAAGGAATTCGTCTGCAAAATTTAGACTCGCGTGATTATTTAACAATTCATTTCCTTGAATAACGAAATATAGGTTTTTATGTTTATTGTGATCTAAGAGCTATCTGGGATATTTCCGTAATATTCATTTAAAACCTATACAGTAGACACCTCCTCGAGGGGAGACTACTCAATCAATCACAATGGTCAGGTCCTTGCCGACCTAGTCAGCGAGCTGTCCAAAATGTGTATGAGTTTACGCATTACTGCCCGAGAAGTGCTTCATTTTCCTGCCTTGATCTATCTCTGCTCTTGCTCTCCAGATGCATAGCCTGATTTGGGATGGGGGCAGTCTATTACCTCCATGGTATTAATAATTTTCCCACCCAAATATCATTTTCTGAGCCGCTCTCTCCTGAGCGGCTCAGGAGGGAGCCGCCAAGAAGGGAGCGCCAAGACCACCCAACAAGGTGGTCTTGGCGCGCGAGCGCTTTTCCGCATTTCAGGAAATTACTGATATTTCTGTCTCAGTCGAGGAGTTTAGGTCGGTGGATTAAGCCGTTGAGTTCTTCTCCGGCAACTTTATCGCTGTTGGCTAAACTAATATTCCTAGAACGTCCGGCAGTTTTGACGGCCAAATTCTTCGATGGTGGTCACTCGAGGTTGTAACGGCCCTCAAACAGAAGCGTTGCGCCTACATGTGCTATAAGCGACGCCGAATTATTCACTCTCATTGAAATTCAAGCTAGTCTAGGTTACGGTATGTTTCGAAGCACGCCGGCAGGTCTTCCTTGCGGGCATACGTGTCTTCATTTAACGGGAAGACCCCTCTAGAAGAGGTGTGGAAGCGAGTCAAAAGGATTCGGGGCTAGTACATGCAGGTTCCCCTCCCGTTCTCCAGGAGAATGCGACCACAATCTCGGACCGTGCTTCGTGGCATGGTCCTTCCCAACAGTATCACTGCATTTTATAGCCGGGATGCAGCTCCACCAGTATTCAATACGCGTCGAACTGTTGCGGAAGGCCACCGAATGGACTTTACTGCTAGGAGCAGAGATCCCTCCAACGACAGGTTTACATTGAGTGAATTGCGTTCCGCTCTCGCTTAGGAAGCTGACACCACCCCTGGTTGAGACGATGTACCGTCCGCCTCGATTCGACACCTGGGTGAGCGAAACATGAACTTTCTGTTAAATTCGCGAATCACTACTGTGCTTGCTTTTCGCAAACCGGGAAGAGATCACTTTAACCCAGGCGGTTGTTTGTGCAAGTTTCTGAACAGCAGTGGCCACCTTTTTTCCGCAAAGTGCCACTTTCCCAAATTTCACTCCACGTCGGATGATCTGCCCCTACTGGAAAATGCCGTCTGAGAGGCATTTGTTTGTAGAGATCACAACGGCACGTTGAAGGCTTATGATGCCATATGGCGATACGGTATCATGGAAACTCTCCACGCGATAGGTGAGAAGGAAAGCCTCACAATCTTTATATCTGAAATTTTGCGAAATAGTCGATTCCGCGTACCTGTAAGGGGGTGGGGGGGGGGGGGGGAGCTCTCTCCCGCCTAAAGGAGCACGAAGAGGGTGTCCTTCAGGAAAGTGTCCTGTGTTACACTCCTTGCCCTAGGTCCTGCAGGAAGGTGTTCTTGCTACGCTCTACGTTGACAATCTTATATCTCTTTTGGCGCGGCACATAGGCCAACTCTGGAGCGTCAATTCCAACAAGTATTAAACCGCGTCTCTCGCTATGCCGAAGTGCACAGGTTTCAGTTTTCATTGGCCAAGACTAAGGTGGTGCCCTTCTGGCACCATCTGCAGTGAAACCCTGACTTTTTCTAAATGGGGCTCGCCTGCAAGTGGTGGACTCGCACCGTTTCCTTGGTCTTGTATTTGACCGATGCCTAAGCTGAGAGGCTCATATTCTCAGCCTTAGGGTCTCTTGCCCACGCTATGGATATTCTTCGTTCCGTGACGTTCAGCTCTTGGGGCGCTGATAGGGCTACTGCCTTACTTTTTTATAGATCCTTTGTTCGTTCGAAGCTTGTCTACGGATGCGAGCTTTATGCATCCGCAGCCGAGCGTGCATAGCGACAGGCGGACTTGATATACCACACCAGCATTCGCCTGGCGACCGGCGTCTTACGCACGTTCATCATTAAGAGCTTACTTGTCAACGCTATGGAGATGCCACTCGCTCTGCGCCGTGCACAGTTCATTATTCTACTGTACGGGCGAGCCCGGTGACTCCTTCAGTCGCCAACAGCTCTCCTTGTATGCGCAACTGATCTCGACGGTGCCTATGCCGCCGAGAGACGCCAGTCATACGGGTTTAGGAAACTCTTTCGAGAGCTCGGTATAGCTCTCTGGCCGGTTCGTCCCTGATTCTGCCAAGGACGCCACCCTCTAGGGTACCACTTTTGACTATTTGTCGCCACGCCTATGCTCCCAAAGTTTCCACGGCGCTGGGATTATCGCCTTCGGCCTATTTGTAGTACACTCCGTGTCACCCTTGGAACTGTGTCAATATATAGGGATGGCTCCAAGTCCCAAGAGGGGGTCAGTTTACACGCCACATCCCCTCCGTTTGGAATCAGCGGGCTCTGCCATGGGCTGCGTTTGTCTTGACATCCGAGCTGGTTAGGTTCGGAGGCCAAAGCGTCATTTATAGCGACTCGCAAAGCATTCTGAGCGCTCTTGGGGCATTGTAATCTCAGCATACCCTGGTTCACAGTATTCGGGACGCCCCAGGCGGATGTCCAGATTATCTTCTGCTGGGTTCCTGGTAGAGCAATGCACTCTAGGACATTCCTACAATGGCAAGAATCCCATGGAATTTTATTATATTAAAATGTTCTCCAATCAAATAATCAGGATGATTTAATCTAGGTGCTCATTCGGCATTGTAATCTCAGCATATCCTGGTTCACGGTATCCGTGACACCCCAGGCGGATGTCCAGTTTACCTTCTGCTGGGTTCCTGGTATAACAATGCCCTCTAGGCCATTCCTACAATGGCAAGACTCCCTGGGAATTTTATTATATTAAAATGTTCTCCAATCAAATAATCAGGATGATTTAATCAATATATATATATATTTATATATATATATATATATATATATATATATATATATATATATATACTTGTAATACCATCCTATAATACATATTTTAATTATATTTACGTTGTATTGCTTAACAATTCTCAAATTAAATTAATTATCTCATTCATTCATATAATTGTAATTACCTTGTAGAGGTGCGAAGATGTATAAGAGAGAAAAAAAAAACTTCCTTCCAAAAGCGAGAATATAAATAGCCCATTAAATTACCAAGTCAGAATGGACTAAGCCGTGTCGTAACGGTAGAGTGCTTGCGTCGGGATACAAAGACCCAAGATCGATCCCATACAGTCCACAAATTTTTACGAAGAAAATTCTCGAAGAAAACGGAGAATGATTCAAGGACTAACTAATCCAGAAGGACCAAGAAATCGACTCAAGAAAAAAACGCGCTCAAAGAAAACGGAATTCAAGGAAATACGACTTTCAAGGGGTAACTCGTCTCAACACATCTTATCCCATCAAATTCGTCAAGAAGCATCAAGTAATCAACACATCGTCGTTAAAAAGGAAGATACATCAAGAAAAAGAAGATCAAGATTAACCCAGCCAAATTAAAGAAGACTCAACCTAGCCTACAAATACCAAGAGTCAGATAAATGGAGTCAATGTTTGAAGGGCCATTATCAGTCAAGAAATAATACATAGATACGAATACAGAAAATCAACAAGATGAATGATATTGATAAATAAATATGCCGCCCCGCGATAACCTCTCACTTATTTCCTAATTCAATTCTCTGATTGTGCATTCGTTGATTTATAAATATATATTTCGTTTATTGTCAGTTTTCTTATAACCCTCGCGTTCCAAGTTTTCCAAATTCAGTTCACGTCAGTCGTTAGGCCTACATATTAGCAGACTATTCCATCCAGTTCAACAAATTTATGGTAACGGTTTTCAAATAGCTATCTAGGCTTTTTTACTAACTAAAATCAATCACACTAATAACCAATACCATACTGGATATGTAGGAATTGTGGGGAATGAGGGCGCCAGGTGCCGCGAGCACTTTGCTCTTCCTCACACCGATTACATAGTAGGAATACGGGCTGCTTGATAAAGGAGATGGGAGACGGTCGAGGGGAACTTAAAGGTGCGTGCCATTGCACCGCAACTCTTCCTTTCACCCAATGCAGCGACGACACCGCCATTTGATGGACCTGAAGCCATCGAGGGATTGCGGTGGGGTATGTGAATGGGAAAGATGGGGCATAATAGCGCGCATCATTAGGTTGCTTCAGACCTCTCCCATATTTGACATGGCCGGAATCAGGTCATAGCAAAGTAAGAAATAGCGAAATGTGGTCCGGTCGCCCAGACCTTGCATCCAGCACGAGTCTCGACGTCCGCCCGACTCGCAGCAGCCAGGACGCCACGGATACTACTAACTAGGGGGTGCGGAGATTCCAATGTTAGAGAGCACGCATTGCGCTCTGCGGTTTCCGAACCGGACACACTAGCCCGGCTCCAACGTGACAAGGCGTGTACTCCAAAATAATTCGAATGGAATAGACCCGGCTCTGTAGAAACTTTGGGAGCAGAAGCGTGACGATAAATGTTCAAACGTGGTAACCTCTACGTGGCGTCCGAGGCAGAACCAGAGGAGCCCACACCTCAAGAGCTACTTCGAGGTCTATGAGTTGCCTTGCTTTAAATCAAATGCTTAAATATAATTCGCGTCTCGCGGCGACATTGGCACCGCCGAAATCTGCCACGTAGAAATGAGAGCCGTTTATAAATGAGGTAGACGCTTGGTTCGCGCGTACTATCACATAATGCATCGTACACGGCGCAGATCACTGGTATCTCCCCAATGTGAGGGATATGTGAAAGGCACTCGTTGCCTGAGAGACCGGTGTGGTGGATCGAATCCATCTTCCGCAATTCACGTTCGGCTGCGTAGAACTCGCATCCTTAGTCTAGCTTAGAACGAACAAGGAGCAGTAAAACAATATAAGAGAATTTCTATCACTACCCTA
Source organism: Ceratothoa steindachneri (assembly GCA_963969495.1). Lineage (NCBI taxonomy): Eukaryota > Metazoa > Arthropoda > Malacostraca > Isopoda > Cymothoidae > Ceratothoa > Ceratothoa steindachneri. The sequence goes on from OZ018324.1 coordinate 168,830,670, forward strand.
GATATTGCCCGCCAAGGAGCGAGAATATTAATGGTGCGCCAGTGAGGGTACGGTAGAAACCCTAAGGCTGCGAATGTGCGTCTCCCAGGTAAGGCGTTCGTCAAAAACAAGACTAAGGAAACGGTGCGATTCCACCACATTCAGGATAGCCCAATTTAGTAACAGGTCCAGGTTGGTGTGAATCCGTGGCTCGCGGCAGAAGTGAACAACCTTCGAAAGGTCACCCACGTAGAGCGTAGCGAAACAACTTCCAGCAGAACTGAGGTGATACAGTTGATGATCAATGCAAAGAGTGACATTGAAGATACTTGTTTGTGGGACGCCTTATTCATGCCATATTGGGTGGGAGAGCGAGTCCCTAACTTGTACGTGAAATCAACAATCTCGCAAGAACTCGGACAAGAAAATAGGGCAGAGTACCTTCGTCTCCAGGGTATGGAGGCTCTATAATATCGTATCGCCACACGGCTTCATAGGCCTTCTCCAGATCAAAGAATACGGACCGCGTGGCTGTGCTGTTCCACAAGTGAGGCGTCGCAGATAGAGTTATCTAGCTGGATTAGAGATCCGACGTGGAACTTGCGAAAGCCGCACTGTGCATGAGACAGGTGACCTCCGCTGGGTCACGGAGGGCTCAACCTAGAACTCGTGAGGGGAGGAGGGATTCCTTGCACAGCATAAAAGTAATGATTCAACCGACTAGGACGAGTTGTAGAACTTATCAAGAGTTCATTTACTGAAGCAGATGAAAAAGGCAGGCAACGTTCAACAGCAAAGCCGAAGTCGCGGCTGTTTGAGGTAGTGTCGTGGAAATGGATTAGCCATGCTTACACTCAACTTGAGGATATCCAAACACACTAACAAACTTAATATATTACAGAAACAATATTTACAATAAAAAATATTTATGTCCTACCTCGTATACACCTTATATGAGAACTAATTACATAATTCACTCAATAAGAAAAAAGTACAAATAATAAATTATATGTCCAAAGTGACAATACGAAATAAACTATAGAGAACATAAAATTTCCAAATAAATCAATACAAACAAAACTAGTTAATAGAAATATCTATATATGCAAAGGGAAATTACAAAAAAAAATAGGAACTATATAAATACATAAACGCCTCTGATCAACTGCTAAGCACAATACAGTTTTCTAGAAACAATAAATAGAGCAAAAAACTTTGATGTTCGACCAGAGCCAGCCGCCAAATGGCGGTGCGCCGAGTCTGCCACCCAGGTACAGGCAGCTCTATCCCGATATGTGATCACACACATGGCTAATCACAACACCAATGTCACTTCCTCCTTCCTCTCTTGTCTACATAACCTGACGAAGGGGTCTGTATTTATCTACACTTCCTTCACATGGACTGGGCGTCCTTTGAGCCATGAAAAGCTTCAACACTTGCCGTTTGGGGCAAAACAGTAAGACTCTTCCCGATCATCCTCCTCTTCCACACACAAAGAGGACTGGCCCCGAGTCCACTCAGCTGCTAGTGATCGTCATTTTTGATCTTCATGTGAATTTCATTATCCGGTTTGTAGACCTCGGGCACTAGTTAAAGGGACGACTACCGAAAGTATAATAAAAAATAGAGCCCTTCCCAAATCTACCAACGTGATACACTAATTAACCGCCCGTTACGGGCAACCGTCTCGCTCTATCTATTTATGAGAGTTCTCGGGTGGGCCGCATTCGACCACGATATGGAGAGTCTTTATAGGATTGGAGGAGGATCACGATCTACATAGGTGAGTGAGTCTATCTAATGGGACTCGGGATAGCTACTCTCAAATCAAAGGCCAATGCGGACAGAAGTAAAAAATATGAGAGATCGAAGAGAAGCTAGACTGTCCATAACTCGAATCATTTTCGATTTTTATATCTAAATTTTTGGTTCTCCCTGAACGGATCATGGATTATTACAATTATGTCGGGTAGTGAGAAAATCATATAAAGTGGACTATCAAAACATAGGTAAACTAATTTACCTAAAGTAAAAAGGAGGCAAAATCACAGAGAAAATGGGTAAAATTGCTACCACATCCGATCGGTCAACACAGTACAAAGCGTCTATTAGTAGAGCAAAGGGTCAAGGAGGTTGTGCCCAAGGATTACTGGAATATGTTCAGGATGGACTCAGGTAGGCCATTCTTCAGTGCGAAGCGGAGGAGGCTGGGTAAAGGGGCGAGGAGACACATCAATGAAGAGTAGAGAAATGAGCAGGGAGGGGGGGGCAGCGCACCCAGTAGACGGAAGTCCACACAGCGCGGCAAGGTGCTATATTCCAATAGTTGATCCCGTTAAATTATATATTTATCTTTAAAAAGAGTTGAATTAGTTTTATCATATTTTCAGTATTTGTTCAAAGAATTAATTATCATGGTGCACCCTAATTTTTGTGTGTGGTAACCGGGCATGATACGAATTAGATTCCTCAAATATAGCATTCATTTGCTAAACCCGACTTTTTAAAAGCCTTCGCCATCATCGCCATAGCTATTAACCCTTTATAAAAAACTAACTACAATAATACTCGCGTCGCCAAAACTAATAAAATCCACCAAACTTCTTTTTTTAACTGGAAGATTTTAAGGCTGCGAGGCATTCAAGTGTCATCTCAGTTCATTTAGATTTTAATAAATCAGTCCCGAACTATAGTAATATGAGGGTTACCATTAAATATTAGTTCCACATAAGTAACCTGAGTATTCAGAATAAGACTGACAAAAAAAAAAAATTCTTTTAGTTATCAAAGAAAATCACTAGTATCGAGCCTTGGCGAACGAGTGAACAACAAACCATTGATCAAGAAATAAGAATTGTAATGACAAAAATGATAGGATTCGAGTTACGAACTCTGCTTCAATGCTTTGAACATGGTCCCGGTGAGTGGACAAATAGCTTTGTTCCGGACACATTCTCGATGAGTCAAAACTCCGTTTGGAAAGAGGGAAAAGTCACAACAAATGAACCCTTTGCCGCAAATAGAGCAAATGCTGGAAAAAAAAAAATCAAATGAAACTTTGTTAAAGAGAAAAATGAATATTTGAAAAAAAAAATAATTAGATCACACTAACGTGACAACCAATGAAAGGTAAAGGATGACAAAAGTTGATAGGGCCTATCAAAAGTCAATCTCAGGCCGAGTATCCAAAGCCCAGAAAGCCATTACCATGGTAATGTAAACATAGGAGTGTTATCACCAATAAACCAGGTAGGCTCGTCATATTTGAGACAGGCAAGCACTACAGGGTTACCGAATAAAAACGGACCCAAACTTTCCATAGGCTTCATTTCTAAATGTTTTGTCGAATTAAGAAATGAAACCTATCGAAATTTGGGGCCCATTTTTTTTTGGGGGGGGGGGAGGGGCAAGGAGTAATTAATAACTTTGCTATATATTATCTACATTAAAACTTGAAAAATCTTGGTAGGACTTTGACAATTATATCATTCGAAAGAGAATGTAAAACAACATAAGGGTTTCAAATTTGGTGAGAATCGGCCGAATAGTTACAATGTTATTACCAAAACAATAAGAAGCAAAACGGGGATCGACGGACAAGGTGAGATATACATAGAGTCGCACGCGATTAAAAACTTCCCTATTTCTAATTATTAATCGCCTTGAACATAAAAAACTGGATCATGTCAGCCCTTAAGCACCTTTTAAATAAAAACAGGTGCCTTCAACCTATCGATATATTCCAGATGCCTCAAGGAAGGTATCATTTTTGCTGTTCTTCTCTGTACTGCCTTCAATTTTTTTAACGAGCCCGTCCAGCAATTGACACAAAAGGTATAATCGTCGTAATCCATTTTAGTCTATAAATAGGCTACCTAAAGACAGACACACACACACACACACCAAACAAAAAAGAAGCAGAACAAAAGCAAAGAGGAGGCACACACCGATGTCGGGGAAAGGAGGTCCTCTTCCACCGCCCCAAGGCACGGGAGCACGCACAAACCAACAAAGAGGGCCAGACTCATCCACAAAGTTTATGTGCACGGACTCGTCCCGAGCACATGGAACACCGCAGGTGCCAGTCCTAGGGCAGATAACGCGCTCGAAGATCTCCCAGACAGACATTCAACAATAATGTGTCGAACAGTCTGGAGAACAACGCAGTAGTCGCAGTAAGGTGCAGGGAAGCGATTGAGTACGTCCTGCGGGTGTCTAGGTCGAAGGCGACTTCATACGAAGTATTGGGAGTAGGTCCAGAGAAAGATCCTGCCGTTTAGTAAGTGAGAGCAAGAGCCACAAGATGGTCAGGTCGCCCATCTCTTGGGACTCTTTGGTGCCCTCATTCCCTGTAATCCCTAGATGTCCAGGAACCCAGCAGAAAATAATTTCAAGATCCGCCCGGATCGAGTCAATGGCGTCACAGATACCGAGAACAAGGGCTTGCGGAGATTCCAATGCCTCGAGAGCACTCAAGGCACTTTGTGACTCGCTATAGATCGCGATCCGATCTCCAAAACGAACACAACGCGTGATTTCCCGTCCGAGCGGTGTATTGCAACCAGCTCGGGCGTGAAGACAGACACAACGCCCGATAGAATCTAACTAAATTCAAACAGGAACTATACGGCGTGGATACCGACCCCCCTCTTGGGACTTGGAGCCATCACTATCCACTGGAACGGTGCCAGCGTGACACGAAGTGTGCTCCAAAGGCCGAACGCAATACTCCCGGCGCTGTAGAAGCTTTGGGAGCAGAGGCGTAGCGGCAAATAATCAAAGGTGGTACAATCCAGAGTGGCATCCTGGGCAGAAAGAGAGCTATACCGAGACCTCGAAGGAGTTTCCTGGCCCTAAACCCAAAGAGCTTAGGGTATGAGCGGCGTCTCTCGGCGTCATAGGCAGCGTCGAGATGAGCTGCCGATGCAGTGAGAGCTGTTGGCGACGGGCTCGCGAGTACAGGCGAAAAATGCACTGTGAACGGCGCAGAGCGAGTGAGTACCATCTCCCCAGCATCGAAGGCCGATGTGGTGGATCGAGTCCACCTTCCGCAATACACGTTCGCATCCGTAGTAGAGCTTCGAACGAACAAAGGATCAATTCAAAAGTAAGGCAGTTGCCCTATCAGCACCTCAGGCGCTGAACGTCACGGAACGAAGAATATCCATGGCGCGGGTACAAGAGACCCTAAGGATGCGAATGAGCCTACCAGGTGAGGCGTCGGTCAAATACAAACAAAGGAACGGTGCGAGTCCACCACTTCCAGGCAAACCCCATTTGGAAACAAGTCTGGGTCAAGGTGGAGCCGTGGATGGCGGCAGAATTGCACCACCTTAGTCTTGGCCAAGGAAAACAGGAGCCTGTATGCTTAGGCTAGCGAGAGATGCGGTTCAATGACTGATGGAGTCGACGCTCCAAAGTTGGCATCTGGGCCGCGCTAAAAGAGATAAAAAGGTCGTCCAAGGCATCACCGGTGATGCCGTTGATGCTCAAGGCAGTGTGACACTGCGGACACTTCCCTGCGTGACGCCCTCTTCCTGCTCCATTGGCAAGAAGAGGGCTCCCCTCACCTGTACGCGGAATCGACGATCTTGCAAAAATTCAGATATAAAGATTGGGAGGCGTCCCCTGACCCCCATCGTGTGGATAGTCTCCATGATACCGTATCGCAATGAGGTATCATAGGCCTTCTCCAGATCGAAAAACACCGTGGCGTAGTTCTGTCTACGACGAAGGAAGGCCTCGCAGAAGGCAGTTTCCAGTCGGAGCAGAGCATCCGAGGTGGGGTGGAACTTGCGGAAGCCACACTGTGCAGAAGACAGGTGGACTCCGCTGTCCAGAAAAAAAGCTTATCTAACATTTATCAATTTCTCCATCAACCTGTGCAAGCAAGAGGTTAGAGAGGTTGATGGAAACCGGCCGGGGTAGAGTGATTTCTCTCTGGTTTGCGAAAAGCGAGCACAGTAGCGATTCGCCAGGAATCTGGGAGGAGACCCTCCACCCAGATCCTGTTGAACAAATCTAACAGAAAGGCCATGCCTCGCTCACCCAGGTGTCGAAGCATGGCGTACGGGACATCGTTCGGACCATGGGCGGTGTCCGCGCACGAAGCAAGAGCGGAAGGCAACTCACTCAGAGTATACCTGTCGTTGAAGGGTTCTCCGCCTCTCAAGGTAAAGTCAAGCCGGCGGCCTTCGGCGACATCACGATGTGCATTGAATGCTGGTGGAGCAGCATCCCGACTAGAGAATGCGGAGAAAGCGGTCGCGAAGAATTCCGCCACGGACGCGGGGTCCGAGATTGCGGTCCCATTCTCCTGGAGAACGGAAGGGGGGTCCTGCGAGAACTTGCCCCGAATCCTTTTGACTCACTTCCACACCTCTGCTAGAGGGGTCTTCCCGTTAAGTGAAGACACGTATGCCCGCCAAGAAGAGCGGCGGGCGTGCTTCGAAATATACCGGAACCTAGCCCTAGCCTGACGAAACTCACCGACAGTGAATTCGTTCGGGCGGCGCTTATAGCGCATGTAGGCATAACGCTTCTGTTTGAGGGCCGTCTCACACTCGGCCAACCACCACGGGAGTGGTCGGTATGCAAAACGGCCAGACGTTCTGGGAATAGTAGTCAGGCCCGCGGTGATGAGGTTGCCGGAGAAGAACTCAACGGCCTCATATACCGACCTAAACTCCTCGACTGAGATAGAGAATTCAGTCATTTCCTGAAATGCAGGCCACCGCGGCCGCGCCAAGCACCACCGAGGTGGGCTCTCACGGTGAACACGGAGCCGGCAAAGCTAGTTGCTGCCATTTGAGGCCACTCCTATCGCCTAGTGTCCTGGCAGCATATCAGCATGGTGGCTCCCCCTTAGGATCTGCATAAAATTGATACACTGTGAAAGGAGAGAGCAAAGATAAGTAAGGAAGGTTTATTTGTGTGCGGGTTGAGCAGATTGTTACCCCCGCCCCCCCAAAAAACGCCCCGGAGCTCAGGGGTGAGGGGATTTTTGCGGGAGAGGAAGATTGTCGGCGTCTACCCTGTGAAATTAGATGCCGACCAGAGAAAGTTGTGGTAGAGGTTGTAGGAAAAGTGAGGAAGCAGGGTAAGAAGACAGGGAATCAGAAAGAAGAAGAGCCTAAGCTGGGGCCGGACAGAGCGCTGAGTGCAGACAGCACAGCGGCCAGGAAAGCAAATCGCCATGCCCCTTACTGTTTTTTTTCCCTTAGGAGGGGCCCGCCAACGGGCGGGATCAGACTTTAGGGTTGGACCCGCCAAGCCACAATCCACCCATAGAGAACTCCGCTGCCGGGGTAGAGGGTACTGCAACCTCTATACTTGGGGTCCCGCTAGTCTCATAGAGGAAGGGGAGCTTCTATTTGCCAACCACCTCGGCCAACATGGGGAATGGCCGCACACCGGGTCCAAAAAGTCACTCGTCAAGGACCGTTGACCGTCGCCCGGATAGTTACCATCAAGGGATCTCCACTAGTTCTCCCCTTTCCTGCGGGAGCGTGGGAGCTTCCTATTCTCTTTTGGGCGTTTGGAGGCGGCCCTGAGAATGCATAGTGGGGACTGCTTCCGTACTAGAGAGGGAGCCACTCCCAAAGAAGAGGTTGTAAAGCGGCGTCCCGTTTACCCCCAGGCATAATCTACGTGCGGAGATATTGGGAGCGACTCATAGGAAAGCACAGGGTGAGGGCGCCTCCCCATTAGAGAGAGGAAGCCGCTTGGCAGCGACTCTTTAGGAGAAGGTAAAGGGAAAGCCCATTTATCGACAGAGAGGAGACATGGGGAACACCTCCCCCTCATGAAAAAGGGGAATCCCATTTATCCACAGACATGAGAGAGGGAAAAATCCCTCCCAGTCATGAACATTTTGGAGGATCCCCTGCGATAGAGTAGGGTTCGCCCCTCCCGACTAGAGAGGAAGCAGAAAAAGGGAAAGAAAAAAAATGGCTTGGAGATCTTTATCCCCATCTGGCGACTGCCTCCTGGCGCATAAGTCGCCGCAATAACTTTGTAGCTTAATGCTAGAGTAGATTAAAAACAAAACCAATAAGAACAGTAGACCAAATAAGCCCCAAACAAACAAAACCAAAACCCAGGCCAACTAAAAACAAAAACAAGAAACAAACCCTAAGCAAGAAGACGGAAGCAAGCCCCGCCGTCAGGAAGAGGGAGGTGTGCCCCTCCTTATCTCCGAGGGATGCCATCGGCGGAAGGTGCTAGGGCCTTCGAGGCCTCAAGGATAAAGGTGGTTCAACACCGAACACGTTCTCCTTCCTCGATGCGTCGGTGGACAGGGCGCATTTGGGGTGGGGCTACCTCATGTTTTGGAGAGCTCCGGTCACGAGTTAGGTCCTTTCTAGCTTCGGGCAAGGGCCAAGGGATCGAAGTAACCGTATTGCTACCCGCCTACCGATGAGTAGACCGAGCCACCAGGAAATGGATACTCTGCCACTTTCCAGGTCAGTGCCTCTTCCAAATCAAACACCTCGGTGGTATGTGGCCGCTTCTTCGCTTCTCGCAAAACAGTCACGCGAGAGGAGAGGGAAAGGGGGCCCAGTTGTAGCCGGAGCAGGTATCGAGCACTTCTCTCTACCAGCCTTATTTAAGCGAGGGAGGTACAACCCGCTGAAGTGTTCTGAAGAGGTGAGAGAACTGAGAGGCAATGTGACGAATGGCCACGCAATCCGCGTCAAGAGTATCTACCTAGTCTCTCGATACGACATACGATCCAGAACCTGGATGGCCAATGGCTTCTTTCTAAGAGATGAGAATCGTAATGAGGCTGTGCGTATCCGACCCAATTCGCATAATAAGGCCGTGCAAAAGATTCCTTATTCACGACCGTGGAAGAGTTCGGGCAAACTTTGGATTGCCCCTATGCGTCGATATGCTTGAGACATGTTCGGGGGATAGCAATGATAACACCACGGTAAGGGCACGAATGCTTTCACACACACGTAATAGCATCAAGCAGGCGCAACTAAGGGCAGCTTGTTGTTCACACGCGGCAGAGATTATCGGGTGGCTCTCGAGACGACTCTGTCCTTCCTCATCCCTCACTCACCTTGACTGCGCTGTGGACGTCCAGCTATTCACCAATACTGGTGCTTAACTGTCGCCTTTCTACTCTGTCCGACATGTCCCAACAACCACACTACACCTCCAGAGCTACCCATAATTTTTTTCCCTAACGGGGAGTGAACGATCGTCGGCGTTCTTCCCCTTACTCCACCTACTCTCCGGCGACATAGAGACCAACCCTGGCCCTACATACCCATGTCCAACATGCAGCCGCCCATTCAATGCCCCCTCTGCAAAAGTTGGACACACTACAACAAATGATGCTCTGGAGTCTCACAAAGACACTACATTCCATCGGGGTGGGTCTGTTTCAGATGCCACCCCACACTGCCCCACATATGCCGGTGGCTACCGGGTGCTCCCTGCCTGTCACTCCGCCTCAACGCGCGGCGGCTCCTTCTCCCCTTCTTCTTTCTTCTCCTCCTTCCCATATACCCTCTACACACGGCTCTCACATCACAGACATCAACATACTACAACACAACATAGACAGTATCACAAACAAACAACAGGAGTTAAAACAACACCTACACGACCACAATATACACATAGCACTCATACAGGAAAATAAGCTCAGAGATACACATAAGACACCAACGTTTCCTGGATGCACAACACTCAGACTTGACAGACCCCATGGTGAAGGAAGAGGCTTAATAACACTAATACACAAAGACATCCCCTTCACCAACACAGCAGCTCATACACTATTCACATACTAGCGGACAACACTTAGGAGATACAAACTACCAGAATCCGCTTGCATAAACAAGACGTCACATTCGCAAACATATACGAGTACATACCGCCAACATCGTCATGCCCTCAAGGATATACACCGCAATTAGACTACCTCAACACTGTAGAGAACATATTCATTCTTGGGAATCCCAATGTTCACGAAACTGCGTGGCTCGACACACAATAAACCGACATCCGAAGCACGCTCATATCACAACAATTACACTCACACGTCATACTCAATAACACATGTTCACCCACACGTAAGCCATTCAACATTAACACTCAGCCTACCTCACCAGAAATTATATATCAACGCATCCCTAGACCTCTCACACAAAACCACATGGCGCATTACACACGAACTCTCTCCATACACCTCTCCTACAAACTCTCCACTCCCTACATACGCAGACCAAACAAAACATACACAAACTAAAAGCGAGCTGACTGGCCCGCCTTCACCGCTCTAATTGAGGAACACCTACAAACATTCAACATTACAGACTACAATAATATCATCTTGCGGTACAACACTTCAATGACACAATTATACGTGCAAACAAATCACACATACCGACAGGCACTATCAGATACTACAACCCGTGTTTCAACAGAAACATAAGACTCAAAACACGGGCACACCTCCGCAAACAGCTCCCCACACCTGATATCCTTGAGCGCATCAGGACACTCAATATAGAAATAGACGAGGATATCAAACACGAACAACTCACTAAATGGAAACTTCTCTCTGACATCACATTCAACACAAACCCTTCCAAACTTTGGAAACTCATACGAGGCCTCAACATGAGGCCATCCTAATACCAACACATACTAGTATACCAACTGACAAGTACCAAGCTTACATCATCAACAAGCACTAATCCAACATATGCACTCATTCACAGACGAGAGGATCGTGCCATTCTCAAACGCCCACATGCACTTACACTATCATGCAACATGCCACTCTCATTCTCAACCAACATGACACGGCAATCCGCACGACAAAGAACACCCCCTCCACAGGCCCTGAGGGAATTTCATATCTACACATAAAACATTTAGGCTCAGACGCCATCAGAGCCCTCACAGACATCTTCAATCTATCACTCAGAACAAATAGTATTCCAGCATGTGGAAACTTGCCAAGATTATACCTATCTTGAAACCCAACAAATCCCCCCAGAACCAGTCTCATACAGACCTATTTCATTACTCTACAACCCCTCAAAAATACTTGAAAGATTGATCTCAACAACATATCACCACACATACCGCTCTCCCCTACACAACACGGCTTCAGGCAACAACACTTCACTTCCATTCTCCTCACAAACATGACGCAAACAATCATCGAAGGTCTTAACTCAACAAAACCTGCATGCATATCACTCATTGCCACCTTAGACATCAGTAAAGCCTTTGACACAGTCCCACGACACATACTTATAGACAAAAATACTTAACACACACATCCACCCAAACTTTAAAAAGTGGCTTGCCAATTTTCTTTCAGTCAGACACGGGTACATGGTATACAACGGCATGTCCTCCAGAACACTTCACTACATTAACGAAGTACCGCAGGACTCCGTACTCTCACCCACACTCTTCAACCTATTCATGCATGACATACCTCCCCCCTCAACCCAACACGCACATTATGTCTTACGCAGATGACCTCACAATACTCTCACAACATCCTAAACATGATGCCGCCGCGGAACAACTTCAACAATACATATACACAATAGAGAACTGGCTATACAACATCAGAATGAAGGTCTCCACAAACAAATCATCACTAACGCTCATAACACCATACAACACAGAATACAGACTACAGCCACACATTACACTACACAACACTCATATCCCAGTCACAGCCACCACCAAAATCCTTGGAGTAACACTTAACAGGGGGATGACATTCAAGCAACAGACAGACGACATTAACACTAAGGCCAAAAACAGATTGAACGTCATCCGCTTCCTCACTAACACAACCTACGGACACACCAAAGACATTGCAAAAGTTTATAAACAATACATTAGACCCATACTAATAAACTACAGACAACACAAAACACTGCCCTACGCATTGCAACCGGCTGCTCAAAATCAACACCCACCATACACTTACATGAAGAAACTCATGTCCTCCTTCTCAGGTCTCACATGGACACGAGAGGTACACACGCATACACATCCACAACAGACACTCAACACCTTCTACACTTCATGCAGACACCAACTCAAACACGTCGACACATTCACAACACATCGGCCAGACACTACCACTCCCTCTATTCCTCTCTCCCTGATGTATCCGAGAGGACTCGCATTCACACAGAATTTACCGGGCGGGCACTGGCCTTCGTCGGCTCTAACCCTCTATTGGGAACCAAACCTCCCCCGGTGAATGATGAGGAGCGTGAGTTCTCCCGGTGCGAACGGGTGCAGCTGGGCCGCCTACGGTATGGACACCACAGTCATCCCGGCATACAAGCACAGGACGATGCCTGCCGGAACTGCAATCCGGGACCGGCGGAAACAGAGCATGGAATCCTACACTGCCCGCACACACTAATACACAGGGTAACACACGGAATATACAACATGTAGCACCTCTGGAACCACCTTGCCACCGTCATGCAGTTTCTGCTAGACGTTGGCATCGTCCGAAGGCCCACATAAGCCCACACCATCCCAAGCGGACTCGTCGACTGGGCAGGGGCGGAAACCCGGTCCGTGACGGAGCCCTCCCCGAAGAGCCGCCGGACGTTAAACAACAACAAAACTCCTCTGAGAGATTCTTAGATGAATTTTTCAACATAACTTTCTCTAACCCTGCAGCAGCCGCCCTTATTCTAAACGATTGTAATACTCGCTCGTATCTCCGACCTTGATATTTTAAAACTTTACTACTCTTTCTCTCAACTTGTCACCCGCCAGCTAATGGAAATATATTTGACCCTGTTGTTTCCACCCGTCCACAACTATTTCTGATTACTTCCACATTCAGTTGTCTTTCTCTCATCCTCTTCCATCAAATCCTTCTGTTTCCAAGTCATTGTCATTATTGCCCTCCTCCATTGATCATGAGCTTATGTTCAGGCAGTTTCTCTCACTCGTTCCCTCGGTAAACAACATCTCTCCACTTCTGACCTCAATGAGTCCCCGTTCTTTGCCAGGACGTAATCCTTGATATCCCAACCTGCTCTCGCTAACGGCGTGGCTTTGGTTCTCCAGCTCAATTATGAATGCACAGAAACACAGTCAAGCCTGTGAAAGACCTTTCGGGCTGCCAGAGTGGGGCGACGGCGATAAATTGCCTTTCTACTCAATCCCATATCGACCACCCTTTTGAAATCTCCTTGTAAAACTCACACCCGCCGGATCCTTGCTGACAAACAATCCATACATATTCTTCAAGCTTCTTGCTCTTCTCTCTTCTTCCCATCGCCATTGCCGTCTTCTCTCATCTACTTTTTGACAATATAGTTCATACCTGTTTTAGGATTCACTCTGCCTCTGGTACTCGACACCGGGTACTCCCCGCTCTCCACCAACCTCAACTCATTTCTCTCGCCAAGTGCTCTCTGAAGAACTAACCTCCCTCTTCCTCCATGGGCGTATGTGCCCTTTCTCCTACACACGTCATCACCCACATGGCCAATCCTAACACCGCTATCCTTTCCCTTCCTGTCTTCAAAGACCAACTTATACACTCTCTTTCCTCTGTTTCGGAACACTACCGATGGGGTACTGATATTCCATGCCACTGAGACGAAACAAGTGGACCACCCCAACGGGTTCCACGATAGCTGGTTGATGTTAAAAACGTAATACTCCTCCGAAACCTCCCGTGTCGTGCCATCATAAGGACAGGCCCTTGAAAACCATCTCTCTGGCTTACCAGCGATTATCATTCTGATCTTAATGTGAATTTCATTATCCAATCGGAAAATCTCCTCCACGAACGAGAGACGGGTGACGCACCATATACAAACACAATTTTTATCCCCGAGCAGGACCCAGATTGATTTATTTCAGAATCTTTTCCTTCTGTTGCGGCCACCATCAAGGGCACAGCCGCTGAAATTACAAAAGTAAGCCTATCTTTAGAGCATTTAAATATAAAAATAAACAAAAAATAACAAGAGCAATAATAATAAATAATGTGGAAGGGGCACCCCTCTTTCAAAAAATCTCCAGAGGAGGAGGCAAGGACGAAGCTTTCCCAGACTGCGGCATTTGCCCAACTTAGGAAATAGTAAGCATTTCCATCACCAACGTCTACATTTAAAAAAAAACAAACATCTGGCGACTACCGCCAAGAAAATAGTCGCCGAAATCCAATTCAGCCTATTAGGCTAAATTAAAATAAATGAAAGACTACAACAGAAAAACACGAAAACCCACAAAATGTAGACATTCTCCAAGGAGGCCCACGTAAACTCCCCTCCTGTCGCAGGAGCATATCCACCCAAACCAAAAAAGGTAAATAGAATGGAGGCCAAACGAGTACAAACGTCTCATGCTGGCGAAAGGAGGAGAGGATAGGAGAGAAACTAACCTGCTGGCGTTCAGATGTATCGGCCCCATGGCTTTGCAAAGATTTGAATAAATAAACTTTTGCTTCAGATTTTCACATTTAATCAAGTTCTGCTCAATTTTCTTCACTCGGCTCTAAAAAAAAAACATTAAAAAAAAGGTCAAACAAAAAATTGTTTGCTCATGTTGTTTTTTAAGTAAAAATTAACGCGTGCATATAACGCACGTTTTTAAGGAGAGATCTTTTTAGAGCCTATCTTAGGTTAGGTTACTAGTGCAAAAGTATCTGTAATCACATTACAGCCTAATGCTAGGTTAGTTTAAAAAACAAAACAAGCAAAGAACCAAAAAACGAAATTCCGCCACGAAGACAAAAAACAAAGCAAAAAGGCAAGAAGGAAGCACGCTCCGAGGTCGGGGAGAGACCCACATCCCCCGGCTTTGGAACATGAGACCTACAACAAAGAGTTAAATAAAATGGAGGCCAGCCTCGTCCCAAAAGTAAGATAGTCCAAAGGTCTGTGTACAAGAACGCGTCCGGAGTAGAAAGAATAAACGGGAGCGAACTCGTTCGTCCCGATACCGGGACAGGTAACGTGCGCGTAGATCACCCAGGCTGGGGCATTAAACAAGAATGTGACGAACAGTCTGAGGGACAGGGCAGTGATCACAGTAAGGTGCTGCCTCCTGCGAGTGTGCCCAATTCGAAGACAAGAGAAAACGATCTAAAGCCGTCGCGGTATTGAGGGGTAGGTCCATGGGAACGATCGCGGAGCAATGAGACGCAACTTTAAGATCACCTCGGTCGTCTCCCATCCTCTTTGCCTGAATCCTGTCATGTGGTCTGTGTGAGGAAGATCCAAACGCTGGTTTGGTTGCCCAATCCTCGCGGACTCATTGGCACCCTCATCGGCGTGGTCATTCTCCGCAATTCACACATGTCAGGGAACCCAACAGAAGATAATCTCACATCGAGCCAGCTCGGAGCAACCGTGGCGTCACGAATACCATGAACCAGGAAATGTGGAGATTCCAATGCTCGGATAGCACTCAATGCGCTTTGCGAGTCGCTATAGATCACAATACGGTCTCCAAACTGGACACGACTCCTTATCTGCCGTACCGATAGGTGTATTGAAAACAGTGGCAGCGCCTGATAGAGATCCAATAACTTCAAACAGAGGGCATATGGCGTGGAAACCGACCCCTTCCAGGCACTTGGAGCCATCCGTATACACAGGCACGGATCCAGCGTGTAACGAAGTGTACTCCAAAAAGGCCAAATGAAATACTACCGGGGTTGTGGAAGCTTTAGAAGCAGAGGCGTGGCAAGAAATAGTCAAAGGTAGTACCCTCCAGGGGGTTTCCTAGACCATAACCCTAACCAAAGGTATAAAGTCTCTCTGCGGCATAGGAACCGTCGAGATCGGATGCAGTGAGAGCCGTTAGCGACAGAGGGAGGTGCCGGGCTCACGCGCACAGGCGCATAATGCACTGTGCATGGCGCAGAGCGAGTGGCATCTCCCCAACATCGACAAGTAGGATCACAATAGGGGATGTGCGGAAGACACCAGTCGCGGGGCGCAGACAAGTGTGGTGGATTGACTCCACCTTCCGCAATACACGCTCGACTGCGGATGCATAAAACTCGCATCCGTAGTCAAGCTTCGAACGAACAAAGGTTCCAAAGAAAAGAAAGGCAGTAGGCCTATCAGCGCCCCAGGTCCTAACATCAGGGAACGAAAATTGACCATGGCGCAGGTAAAAAAGACCCGAAGGCTGCTAATATGAGCCTCCCATGTGAGGACTCGGTCGAAAACAAGACCAAGGAAACTGTGCGAATCCACAACTTCCAGACGCAACCAGTTTAGGAACAAGTCCGGGCCGGGGTTTGAAGCAGTGGTTGGCGGCAGAAGTGCACCAACTTAGACTTGGCCAAGGAAAACCGAAACCTGTGCGCTTCGGCATAGCGAGAGATGCAGTTTAATGCCAGTTGGAGTCAACGCTCCAGAGTTGGCATCTGGGGCGCACCTAAAGAGATTGACAGGTCGTCCAAATAGAGGGCAGTGAGAAGATGTTCCGGGAGCACAGAGTTATAATCCCTTTGATGCTCAGGGCAAAAAGTGGACATTGAGGATACTTCCCTGCGGACACCCTATTCCTGCTCTAATGGGACAGAGAGGGTCCGGTCCCTCAACCCATACGCGGGGTCAGTGATCTCGCAAAAACTGAGAGATAAGGATTAGAAGGCGTCCCGTCGCCCCCATCGTGTGGACAGTCTCCATACGGTATAATAGGCCTTCTCCAGATCGAAAAGCACCGTGGCGTAGTGCAGTATACGAAGAAAGCCTGGCAGACGGTATTTTTCAGTCTGAGCAGAGCATCTGACGTGGAGTGGAAGCCGCACTGTGTGGAAAACAGATGGCCTCCGCTGTCCAGAAAAAAAAGGCTAATCTAATATTTACCAATTTCTCAATCAACTTACCCGCGCAGGAAGTTAGAGATTTGACGGAAACCAGCCCGGGTAGAGTGATCTCTTTTCGGTTTGCGAAAAGCGATCACAGTAGCCATTCACCAGGAGTCTGGGGGGATACCCTCTACCCAGATCATGTTGGACAAATCTATCAGAAAGGCCATGCCTCGCTCACTCTGATGTCGAAGCCTGAGCGGAACGACCCTCACTCAATATACACCTGTCGTTGAAGGGTTATCCGCCTCTGGAGGTAAAGTCACATCGGCGGCAGTCTGCAACATCACGTCGCGCATTTAATGCTGGCGGAGAAACATCCCGGCTAAAGAATGCGTCGCAAAGGATTCCGCCACGGACGCGGCGTCCGAGATTGCCTTCCCCCCCATTCTCCTGGAGAACACGATGGGGGTGCTGCCAGAACTTGCCCTGAATCCTTTTAACTCGCTTCCACACCTCTGCTAGTGGAGGCTTCCCGTTAAGTGAAGAGACGTATGCCCGCCAGGAAAAGCAACGGGCGTGATTCGAGACATACCGGAACCTAGCCCTTGCTCGATGAAATTCATTGACAGTAAAATCGTTTGGGCGGCGTTTATAACGCATGTAGGCATAACGCTTCAGTTTCAGGGCAACCTCACACAAAGCTGACCATCACGGAAGCGGCCGACGTGCAAAACGGCCAGACGTTCTTGGAATAGTAGTTAGGCCGACAGCGATGAGTTGTCCGGAGAACTCACTGGCCTCATCCACCAACACAAACTCCTCGACTTAGAGAAATCAGTCATTTCCTGAAATACGGACCACCGCGCCCGCACCAAGCACCACCGGGACAGTTGGCACAACACGTTGTTTTATCGCATTCAGGGCCATGGTAATTAGAACCACAATTCACACAGGAACGGGAGTGCCGTCAGCCACGACCAACATGTCCAAATTGATTACAATTGAAGCAACGTCTGGGTAGTTCGACGGCGGGGCTTAGGGGACATGAAGGTACCAGGCTTTAATAAACTGGGGTAGTTCCTGACGTTCGAACGTCAAAATCAATGTGGCAGTTGGGATTCTAGCAGAACCTAAAGCTTTAGTCACCCTGTGTGTATGTCTGATGCGTTGGGTACTAAGCTTACTCCGGAGTCGGGTAAGATCGGAGTCCCTTAATTCGTTTGAGCGGACGACACCTTTGACAAAATTCAGACGTGGATGGGGCGAAAAGGTTGCGGGAACTTCAGCGATCAAAGACAGATTTCGAACAAGATTAGGTTGAGAGGGAGATGACACCTCAACCACGATATCATCACTACCTCTTGACGACATCCAGATGGGTTCCTCACAGCGGGACTCAAATGATTCATTAACGTCAAACACATCCACTTTTGCAAGTGGGGTTTCAGATGAGGAACTCAAGACCAGAAGGCGGGGATAATCTAGATTTGGGTCCACATCGTTCTCACAGGGATCCAACGAAAGGGGAAGGGCTGAAAAGGAAACTGATGAACGTTTGGCACAAGAACCTTTACGAGAAGGGGATGTTTTAGGTATATGACAAGACATTGTAAACAGAATTGACTTCGCATTCTTCCTCGGGACTCCCCACCACAGGGCCCGGCGCTACTGCAACTCTCGATTCGGTTGCGTCCGGTATGTCCTCTTGGAGAATGGATACGGATCCACCAAGCCATCTTTATAGACCGAAGAGGCTACTCGAGGTCTCCTACGCACCGAGAAAGAAGTTCACTGATGGGCTCCTCCTTGGGCATCGGCATACGAAGGCGATGCCCAGCCTCCTCTGACCTTCATAAAGAACAATTCAGAATCAGTCCCCTCAAAAAACGAGCAGCGGTCAGGTAACCTTCAGGGCCACTAGATAGGGAAAAGAAGAGGGGGGGGGAGAAATAAAGGGCAGTAAAAGAAAATAATACGGGGTGGAAGAGGGGTGTATTAAAAGTCTGGTTCGCAGCATCAGAGGACCCCTAAGGCCCCCAGGGCTGACCCCCTCGCCACGAGGCCAGAGCCTCTCTGGAATCAACCCTTGAAGAAAGAAAGGGCTCCAGAGAGGGAGGGGAAGTAGAGATAAGCGTGTCCACGAACAGGTAGGGTGGATGATCACCTACTATTATCATACCCTGGTGCTAGGTGACACCAGTATAGCATGCAGTCCACCAAGGCACCATACCATGTCTAGCGGACTGAAATCTGTCCAGGTGAGAACAGTTCTTCCTGGTAAGAAATGCGGGTTGAAAAAAGGTTGAGGGGATAGCCATAATAATAAATACTAATAAATAATAATGATATTTAATAATAATAAAAACTAATTATAATACTAATAATATATAAATAGAGTAGCGTTGATAGGGAGCGAGAGAGAAGCGCAGCAACAAGTTTCCTACTCCCCATCAAAGAATTCAAGTCAACCCAGTGACAGGGATTCGCTAATTTGCATTCAGCCTGGGAGAGCGTGCAGCCCCTCCGGGTGCCAAGTGCAACAGGCTGCGGGGATAAGGATGGGAGCCCTATCAGCATCCCGAGGGGTAAACATCACAGACCGTAGTATGTCCCAGGCGCGGGTACAGAGACCATAAGGCTGCAAAAAGGCGTCTCCTAGATGAGGCGCCGGTCGTATACAACACCGGGGAATCGGTGTTAGTCTACCGCGTCCAGATTATCCGCATTTAGGAACAGGTCCGGATAGGGGTGATGCCTTGAAGCCGCAAAAAATTCTCCACCACCTTGGTCTTGGCCAAAGAAAACTGAAATCAGTGCGTTTCGGCCTAACGAGAGAGACGGTTCAGTCTGTTCGAGCAGTTGCTCCAAGCGAGGCAACTGAGCCGCGTCAAACAAAATCGAAAAGCCGTTTAAGTAGAGCGTGGCGAGAACATTCACAAGCCGTAGCGAGGAGATACCGTCGATACTCAAGGGAAAGAGCGTGACGCGGACGATACTTCCACGTGGAGAAACTCTCTTCTTGACCAGGCTCAGAGATTGTTGCCCCATCCGTATGCGGAATCAACAGCCCCTCTATCCCATAAAATGGATGGTCTCCATTATACTATATAGTCACGCGGTATCCTATGCCTTCTCTCTCTAAAAAAACACACCGTGGTGAAATGGTGCCTGAGAAGGAAATCTTCGTGGATACCACTCCCAGGTGGAGCAGGGCATCTGACGTGGGACGAAACTTACAAAAGCCGCAATGTACAGAAGACAGGTGGTC
Source organism: Ceratothoa steindachneri (assembly GCA_963969495.1). NCBI lineage: Eukaryota > Metazoa > Arthropoda > Malacostraca > Isopoda > Cymothoidae > Ceratothoa > Ceratothoa steindachneri. The sequence continues at coordinate 168,850,724 of OZ018324.1, forward strand.
CCCGCTATACAGGAAATAAGCTAATCTAACATTTCCCATTTTCTCTATCAACTTACACACGCAGGAAGTTAAGAGAAATTGGGCAGAAAGCAGCAAGGGCAGAACGGTGGAAATAACAACATAGCATATCTTTAGACTATAATAAAAGGGATAAAAAAAAGGATAAAATAAGTCAAAAGGACACCCCTCCCCCCAAAAATAAAGCAACCCCAAAACTACGAGAGATAAAATGAGACGTTTCGGAGGGAGAAGCGCTCCCTTTGGGCATGAAGGCGAAACCAACAACGCAGGTAAGTAAATACTATGGAGGAGATCCGCCTCCTCTGGAAGTCAATTAATTCACATTAAGGTAGGCACGAACACGTCCCGAGTACAAAGGTTATAGGCGAAGACCTCGGATGCTACAAGAGGGATCAATGGGTGATTCAGAAGGGCTCAAATGGTTGAATCGGGAGAGCTCAAGATGCAGGTCTTTAAACCAGCGGCAACATATAAATTGTGAAATTCAGTAACCCCAGGAAAATAAAAGTCTCATTAGATTAAATTAATGAATTCTATAATGTACCCATGATATGGCCTGGGTGTTATGACAACCTAACGAGACCTTGGATTTTACTGGGGTTACCCATTCCAACTGACTGAAGGTGACTAAGATTACGACAAAGTCACAGGCGAATGATTCGAGATAAGACAATTACAAATGCAAAATGATACTGAATCACAACAGAACAAACTCCAGGCAAACAAAAAATATCCTCCCCAAAAAGTGATTAAGGGACTTCGTAATACGAAGTAAAAAGCTACGTGACTTACTTTATGCAACGAGGATCTGAGAGCGCCTTTGAGGTAGTGATGAGTTATACTGACGGACCACTCCGATGGGAGTATCGCGAGAACTTCCTCCAAATTCAAGTCGGACGAGTGCGTGGCTAGGAGGTCCAACGCGGGTGCCAGCTCTATCGCATCAGAATCGCCTCTGGGTAAAGAAGACATTGTTCATTTTATGCTTATATGGAATAAACTTGGAACACCTGCCATTAACAACAGATGCAATGCAAGTGGGGAAGGGGGTGTAGAAACAATGTATAGGAATAAAAAGTCACGACAACCACTACAACAGAGTTAATTTCATCAGATAGAAGTATTAAATGCCAGAGTGTCCGTGTTAAAATTGTGAAGGTGACTCAACATTCAACTTGAGAATTTATTTATTCTTTTGTATGAACCCGTCCATGGTGGCTTAAAGCATACTCCTTCCTCAACCCCAACACTTAGGGTTGGCAGAGCTTACCTCACTCCTTTTATCTTTGTCTTACGATCTCTGACTACTCTACCTCCATCTCCTCCAACGAGCAAACATATCCTGTCAATTTCACCGGCTTTTTTCTCTTCACTTTAAGCACCAGGTCCATCAAGTGGGTGTAAGCATGCGTCAATGAGATACTAAAGGAACCTTTCTCATTGCCTCTCTACGCACGCCGGCTGTCCTGTCCACTCAGGCTGCAATGACCATGGGAACCAGGGCCTGGCCTTCTCAGTTTCGCCTCACATACAAAATTGTCCGCCTTCAAGAATATGTAGTGTGCGGCAGAAAGGTTGCCCGATTTCAAAGGTTAATAAAAACAAACACATGAAGATACAATAAAACTTTTTATTTTTAGGAATTATATTAAATGCTATTTATTTTGTGTTTCAGTTAGCAACCACCATGGCCTGAAGTGGAGAGCATCGTGCATTTGTTGTTGAAGAGTTTGTTAAGAACGGTGAGTCCGTCGTAACGAGGCAACGTTCCTTCCGAAGACACTTTGCGCTTCGTCGTCATAATTTTTGTCTAAACATAACACAATTTCACGGATGACAAAAGCCACAAGGGCCTATCAAAGGTCATCTGCATCTGTCAAAACCCACCCACAAAATACATCCATAGGATTGTGTCAGATCATGTATCTACAATATACAATTCGAACCATTACAGGAATGTGTCAAAAACAAAAAGCTTCATCATCAAGACGCGTCAAAATCCATATCAATCGTAATATACAATAAAAAACTGCATCCACAGGAATGAATCCAGAATACCCCCAAAAGTTAACCCTCCCTCCCCATATAATCATCTAATCTGCGTTTGAATACATTCAAGTTTGGACTTTCTACCGTTTCAGATGGCAAACTATTCCAGTAATCTACCACTTTACTGGTGAAAAAATATCTTCTAACATCCAACCTGCACCTCTGTTTTTTAATTTTTAAGTGGTGACCCCTAGTCCTATTACTACCTTCCAACTCAAATAATTTGCTAAAATCCAACTTATCCATCCCAGAAAAGATTTTAAAAAGCTCAATCATATCTCCCTTCACACATCTTCTCTCAAATGAGAACATATTAAGTACCCTCAGTCTATCTTCATATTCAAAGTGCTTCAGGAAAGATATTATTTTTGTTGCCCTCCTTTGTACTGACTCTAGCAGGTGATGTCACGTTTAAAATGCCGTGACCATGCTTGTATACAGTACTCTAAATGTGGCCTAACATACGAGTTGTAGAGTTTAAGGATAACCTCTTTACTTTTGTAGTTAACATTCCTGTTAATGTATCCTAGCACTTTATTTGCTCTATTTTTTGCCTCAATACACTGCTTTGAAAACTTCAGTGACCTATCTACTACTACGCCTAAGGCCTTCTCATCCTCAACTGAATTCAGCCAATGCCCATCCATTTTATAACTAAATTCCCTATTATCCCTTCCCATGTTAAGAACTTTGCATTTTTTAAGGTTAAAAGTCATCTGCCACTTCTGAGCCCAAGCTAAAAACATTTAAGTCACTCTGCACTTTAAAGCTACCCTCAACTTCTTTGACTACAGCTGCCAATTTAGTGTCATCAGCAAAAATTGACCCTTTGCTATTTATAGCCTCCCGAAGATCCTTTACATAAACTATAAATAATAAAGGGCCTAGAACGGATCCCTGAAGTACGCCACTGATAACGTCCCTCCACTGTGACCTCACCTCATTCAGCACAACTCTCTGTTTCCTGTCTTTCAGTCATTCAGTTATCCAATTCAAAACTCTACCACATATCCCATAGATCTTTAATTTGTGAACTAGTCTCCTATGTGGAACCTTATCAAAAGCTTTGCTAAAATCTAAGTAAATTACATCAACATTCTCTCCCTTATCTAATTGTTTAGTAACATAATCCATAAAATCCAGTAAATTTGTTAAACACGATCTACCTCTTCTAAACCCATGCTGAGCATTATTTATTAGCCTACCACACTCTAAATAGTCAGAAATCCCCTTCTTCTCAAGATTTTTATAAACGATAGAAGTTAAGCTTACTGGCCTAGAGTTATTTGGGTCTTCTTTACTTCTCTTTTAAAAATTGGCACTAAATTCGTTAATTTCCAATCATTAGGTATTTCTCCAAACTCTATTTCCCTGTTCATATTAACGGTATTCAAAACTACTTCCCTTCACCTAGAATTATCATCAATTAATCTATCTTGATTTTCTTGTGTAAATACTGAAGAAAAATGATCATTAAGAACCTATACTATTTTCTCATCAGATTCTTTCAAAACCCCTTTATATCTAATAGGCCCAATTTTATCACTGTTAGATTTGTTATTAATTCTATAATAGCTAAAGAATTTTCTTGGATCTTTATTATTATTTTGAGCTAATTTAATTTCTGCGGCCCCTTTTGCTCTTCTTAATAATCTTAATTAACTCATTTCTGGTCGACATATAATGATTTAAATTATCAAAAGTACTTTCTCTCTGTAATTTATGGTATGCCATTTCCTTCTCAGAAATTTTCCTAGGTATCTCCTGATTCCACCAAAACAGCTTCCTACATTTCTTCCTAATAGCCTTCATTGGAATACACTGCTCCTGGAATATGTTTAGTATAGTCTTAAAAGTGTCCCACATCTCATAAGTATTTGGAGGAGATATTGTAGGATGGTGGTACACGTTTTTTATAATGATGTCGAAGGTCTGAGCGATAGGCACGTTCGTAAACAGGATTTCTACGTCAAGGGATGATATTAGTCCTACCGGTCTTGTAGAGTGGAGTATATCTTGACCAAAACATCTTAAGGAGCATGTTACGTTCATGCACATCGGAGGCGCCGTTCAGCAACACTGGACGGTAACCTATACACGTAAGTGGATAGAGCGGCTATGGGGTCACCCTTAGGCCCGACTTTCGCCAACTATTACATGGGTCAACTTGAGGAGAGATTATTGGACATCATGGAAAATAAGCCACACACATATTGCCGATAGATAGATGACATCTACATCAACGTCCAAAACGAAGAACATCTAATAAACATCAAGCAGCATTTTGAGGAGAACTCGCTGTGTTAAAATTCACTTATGAATTGAGCACGGGCAATAAACTCCCTCTTTTGGACGTTGAGGTTCAAAACATCAATGGCAGCTACATCACTAAAGTACATAGAAAAAGTAAGAACATGGGAAGATGCCTCAATGCTGAGAGTGAATGCACTGAAGGTATAAAATAAGCGTAATCGGCTCATACATCCGCCGAGCTTATAAATGCTACTCTACGTGGGAACTTTTCCACCAAGAGATTGCACGAGTAAAACAAATACTCGTGAATAATGGTTTCTCAAATAGCATGATTGACAAACAACTCCAATCATTTTTAAATAACCATTGCAAACATGCAGATAAAACAAAGTAATCTGGGAGAAGTCAACAACATCAAAGTGTATTACAGAAACCAGATGTCCACGGCCTATGAAATAGATGAAAAAAAACATCAAGGAGATTATTAACCGTAACATCAAGGTTAAAAATCAATATATATATATATATATATAGATATATATATATATATATATATATATATATATATATATATATATATATATATATATATATAGATATATATATATATATATATATATATAGATATATATAGATAGATATATATAGATATATATATATATATATATATATATATATATATATATATATATATATATATAATATATAAAGTTGGAAACCCACCAACGAATTGTTTTTCCATCGGGTACGTGATCATAACATAGAATCACAACGTCTTTGGAAGGAACGTTGCCTCGTTACAACGGACTCACCGTTCTTAACAAACTCTTGCACAACAAATGCACGATGCTCTCCACTCCAGGCCATGGGGGGTTGCTAACTGAAACACAAAATAAATGGCATTTAATATACTTCATAAAAATAAAAAGTTTTTTCTTCTATCTTCATGTTTGTTTTTTATTAACCTTTGAAATCGGGCAACCTTTCTGCCGCCTCCTGTATTCGTAGCACATTCTCACTTTTCTTTTACCAATTATACACACACACTTACAAGTCCATGAAACCTTCATATGTTTAGGTATGATTTACAGCGTTTGGCGTCTACCAGAGTGTGGACCTAGTTTTAAGTATCTTCCGAACCACTGTATCCGAAGATGATACCCATTCAACTTTACATGCACCCAACAGGCAAGGCTCTGTATTTTAAACTCTAGCCACCCTGTACAGCAAATCATCATCAACTGCTTCCCTCAGTGTGAATGGTGCGGATCAATGCCACTAATGCAGTGCGTATTGCGTTCACAGGAACATAAGTTTTCGTATGCGTGACTTCTCAGGCCAGCGACGGTTCCTATGCCGCCTAGGTCATCATTGACGAGACGCACCTGTAAACGGTGGGTGTATCCTTCCTGCTCCAAATACAGGCTAAAACCGTACAAAAATGGGGAACATTGTCTTACTCTACGAGTATATAAGGTGCAATTGTAGCCTCAGCCTCTTTAATATCCCTATCAGACCACCATCCTTCACCTGGCGGCTCTAAATTGCATTAAGGCGATCCAGTGCAAATTTGTGCTAAAACCCATACCAAAACACCGCATACATCTTCAAACATGGCAAGTAAATCCTGTGTGGCCAGCATTAGTGCGAATAAAGTTGCTGGAGTGTAAAAATTAGAGGAATTAGTTTGCTTAGTGGGATTGAAAAGTTTAGAATCAGATATTGCGAGTGTGTAGTGCTTTGGCAGGTGATGTTTGCTCTAACACTTTTGTTTGGAAAGACCTTTAACAGCAAATGCGACATAGAGTAAAGTTTAATGGTCCTAAAAAAGACGCAGAATGATTAATGTAAAAGGCCTATCAAGGTGTGTGTGAATGGAAGATGAAGGGTGTGTCCACAGTGGAAAAGGTGGCTAGACTCAGAGAATTTGTGCAGGAAAAAGTTGACACATAAACAAGCTAAATAGTGTAGAAAGGAATGTTTGGAGACTTGTAAGAGGGATGGACATACAATATGGGGGGTCCTATTGGGTGGTATGACCAATGAAGCCTTTGAATGTGATATGACAAAACCAGGATTTGTTGCAGGGGCATAGGGGGAGGTAAGGGGTGGTGGGGGTGACCCGATTCTACGGAAGTGAGGCATACTAATGCCTATTTTACGAGTGATAATGATGATTAAACTGTTATCTGATGGCCATAGCAAACAGTCCAATATGAACGTCGGGGTCGGAAGGGAACATTTCAAAATCACCTGAAGATTCTGAGTCTCTGGAATCTTATGAGAGAAATACAGTGGTGATGTGCGCGCTTTCCAGTGCCCATTATTTCCTCGGATGCGTAAAGAGAGCCAGCGATTCGGAGGTGGAGGGGGGATCAGTTCTTAGTCTAATCAGTGTTTAAATGAACAGTTTATGTGAACTTACCCCCCCCCCCAATAATTTTATGTAATAAACAAAAAAAAACAGCTTGATTTCATCTTTGTACCAAAGCTGTACAACACACAATTTCTCTCGAACGCGTGTCGTGAACAGTCTCTCCAAATATCTTCGTCAGGGCAGGAGTGTCGCCTTCTCAACTCGTCTCCATCGATAGGCGCACTAACATTTTGTTGCCTAGGACGCGCAGCTGACACTACGGTCATGGTCTTCTGACTACCTATGGAGAGCTCGCTTCTCTACAAAATTTTAAAATTCCTGATTCGAGTGTATTCTCGCAGAAACCCGAAGCCCACAAATGTTTTTTTTTTCCATCAATTGAGATACCTTACCCAGGCGGAGGCCGTAAGTAGATTTTGAGCAAAGTCGCGTAGATAAACGACTTGTTTTCTTCCAGTAGATTCTGTGCATACTGGACGCAGTACTTCTCCGCTGCTGAGAAATCTCTGAGTCGATGCACGAGCAATGTCAATGCCTTCTCGTGCTCCTTCATCTGCTCCCCACCGCCCCCAAAAGATAAAATTTTCATTAATTAAATCTCCCCTCCTCACTCACGCGGGCGCGCCAGGACAACGAGGTAGCGTGGCTAACGGCTATCCATTGCGATCATCTTCCTGGAATCCCAAATCGGGACACAAGTTCTAAATCGCCATCGCCCGCGACCAAAATTGTCCGAGCTCCCGGGCCCGGAGAATAGAATCCTTGGGGGTGGGGGGTGGGGGTGTTATTAACATTAAATATTGCCAGTATGCTTGGGAGGAAGAATATTCACACCGTCCCCGGGATGATGAAATTCACAAAGATCAGAAAGACAATCTGACGAGCCAATGGTTACCAAAAAATAAAAGGATAGTAAAACCCCAACCAATTTATAGGACGGTATGGGTATTCTCCTATCGGAGACGAGTGAAACTCTCGATGCCTTCAGAAATCAGTGGGGGGGAAAAAACCAAAAAAACCAAAAAAAAAACGAATGTCAAGAACCGTCCCTACCCGCCCGTAGACCATTGCTGTCTCGAAAATCAAGTTGGTGTCTTTCAGTTTGGCAAGAACCGTTTTAGGATTATATTCGGTGGATGTGTTGAGCAACGTTTGCAACTTCACCCGCTCCTCACTCGCATCCGCTCCGCTCTGGGTCACTTCGGCCGCTTCGTCTATGTGGTAGAGGACGAGTTCCGTGTGATATTTTTCGTCCTAGAAAAAAAGGCCAAGGCTAAGTAAGAATCACCTATCAGCTTCATTGATCGTTCAGCCATCATCTCACGTTCCGACAGCTGCTTAACTAAGGTTTCACTCGCCATCCGAGTACCGGTTCTAAGGTAATGTTTGGAAAGACGACTCCAAGAGAAAATCGTTTGTGGTTAGAAAATAAAAACATGGCTCTTCGATTCTATTGATTATTTAAGAGATGGTAAATTAAATAAGTCACTTCCAAGAAAGACCCAGGCCAGATATTACCCAAATAATATAGTCTTGAAGATCATCAACACAATACAAATAATACTTAATATGAAAGCACAAATAACAGAACAAATCAACACACAAGAGTCAAATAACTGAAAAGTGTGTACAAAATATACTCCAAACTAATAATTAAAAAGATACACAATAAACAACCAACCACTGTCCACACACACGAAGCCCTCACAACATGCAGCAGGAAAATTCCCTCACCCAAACAATGTTGCAACATCAGTCACATATCAAGCGTACTCACAAACAGAACAATAATAACTACAAAAAAAAATCATCCAGAAAGAAACGCAGATCCCCCCCCTCTAAACACTTCCCTATCCACAGACGCACAAGCCAACATCAAACACCTGAAATCACGACAGCTACAGGTTCAGACCAGATATCCAAACGTCACCTAAACACTTATGCCTCACAAACCCCCTAACAAGCCATCAACATAAACCAATTTCCTTCCTCTTAACACTATCCAAAATATTAGAGAAACTAAAACAAAAACAAATAAACTTAATCCATTGCCACACAATTTCGGCAAAAAGCACTCCACAGCAACATTACTCACAAACCTAAAACAACACATAGGTTTTAATCAAAACATACCATCACAAAGAAGGATACTGATAGCCATATCCATAAACAAACCATATAACATAGTCCCCCAACAGGCCCTTATTAAAAAAATACTAAACACGCGCATCCACCAAAATTACAAGAAATGGCTCACCAACTTCCTTTCAAATAGACTAGACCAAGACAGTCTCAAAACACACTTATGCAAACAAACCAAAGTCAGCGACCACATATACAATCGAATCAACCGTATCCTCTACTCACCTCCCGCAAACATAGTAAAGGAAAAATCTCCCCTCCTCATCAGAAACACTACACTCACTCTCTCAAGACAGATCAAGCCACCCCAAACTGCGATACTACAACTTACTTTATTGTCCCGAGTTCTCTTCAGTGAAACCCAGCAGCACTCACGAATAACATCACGGCACGGAAGTGTCTCCCAGAGGCCAACTGGAGACATCATATTTAAACATGTTTCTGAGAAGGGCGAGGGAAGGGCGGGATAGGATGAAATGGACAGAGTTTTCAGGTCGTTGGAGATTGGGTGGAATGTGCGTGTTTTATTGTATTCTGATTCGGTGAGGTTGGGGGGTTTGCTAATTGATTGAAGAGGGTGGGGATAATTTATTTTCATTCTGGGTGAGTGGGTGGGAATGGAGAGGGTATGTAGAGGGTAGAAATGGCAATGGACAAAATTTTGGTTCATGTGGGGGATTTTGCTGCAGCCAAGTGCGATGCGGAGGGTTCAATTTAGGATTGGTTGTATCTTGTGTAGATTTGTACTAGATATGGTTGGTGTCCAGACTGGGATGCGTAGTTCAGTGTCATGAGGATGAACTGCCTGTATAATATTGCCAGTTTTTCTTGTGTTGTCCAAAGTTTGTGTTTATGCGTGTTCTGAGGTTGTTGTTTGGATATGGCTTTTGAGATAATGTTTTTTTTTGTGTGTGTGTGTTGCAACGGTTGATTGGAAAAGGTTGGCCTTGAAGCAAAGATATGTGGGTGGTAGTTTGATTGTATTTTATCAGGGATAAAGAGGGTGAGGATTTAGGGAAGGGTTGGTACTTTGTTTAAGTGTGAACTAGTTTGGGTGTTATAAGTAAGAGTTTAGGTTTCTGGTGGCTGTGTACAGAGGTAGATTGGGATGAAGGATAAGTAATCTGCATACATGATTAAGTGAAGTGAGTGGGTAAGTAGTGAGAGATATATCATGTATGAAAAGAGTGAAGATGGAGGAAGGGATGGCACCTTGATGGGTACAAAACGCTTCCTGTCAGACTTGTGGGTTCGACCATCCACGTTGGTGGCATTCCTGGCAGACGCAGACGATCTTTGTCTGAGTTAGAGATTAAATGGTGGAGACAACCAAGCCGAGAAACGCCACTTCTTAAAATGATGGAAGATCAGTCACAGTGAGTATGGCCAGTCGTGGGATAGTACACCATTTAGGAAGAGTTTGCAGTGGATGTTCTATAATAGTAGTCCCCTATGACTTGGAACCTACGTTAAAATATACGTGGTAAAATGATATGTACGGATGTCACAAGCAAATATACGGTGTCCCTTCCAAGTTAATGAAAGGATACTCATTTCACCATCAATGGGAGCAACAACACAGTCCTTGCACTCTTTTAGTAAGATAAAATTAAAGAGGAGAAGTGAAAACCAATGGAAACAAGTGACTCGGAGCAAAAGTAATCAGGATCGGGAAAAATAGGAAAGAGGAGATTAAATGACTAGTTAATTTGTTCCTGGCCTAGTGTCCTTCTAAATCTAGTAACCTCAATGAACTCCAATGATCCAAGACTCAGGGCATGAGTAAATTTCTTAGGTGTGCGAGCGTTGGGAACGCTTTGAGTATATGGGATTTAAAATGCGTTGGGTGATGAAGGAGGCAATACCTATACACTTCTTTGAGGGATTGGGGAGATATTGTGTGTGGGAGCTTAGGGGTAGGATGGACCAGACTCTGAGGATTCGCTTCTAAAGCTTAACCTGAGGGGCAGGGATGAGCTGCGGATTCGTCTGGAGCACGGTGGACAGGATCAGGATGTTATCTGTGTGCCATCCTCCTCTCACAAGGGCTACAAAAAATCGAAAAAACAACAACAAAAAAACAACGAAACAAACCTCATTGCTTAATGGAAATGGCGAGCAATTCAAATCTCCGAAATGAGGACCTCTTGAGATGGTCTAGAATTATATAATAAAACATTCTATCCCCAAACGCTTTGAGGATTATCAAATATCCTCAATTCTGAATCAACTCACAGTATTGTTTTTGAAGTTGATCAGATGGTGCAGATAACTGATCCTTGCCTTCGGGAAGCCCGCCAGGCACTTAAGAACGACCCTGTTCGGGTCTAAATAAGACTTGAATTCACAGAACATCCGAAGACCTTCCGACTCGTCGGCGTCAAGGAGGAAGTCTGCGTAACGCCACACGAGATCTTCATCGCCGGAACTGAAATACAAGACGAAGATCGATCGATATCGGACGGTTAAACAGGGATGAATTCTAGTGTGGAGAGGTTTAGAAAATACCCAATGTCTCCCGTCATGTGTCGTAAAGGAGAAAGAAGACAGGATAGGAAACGCTGGTATGGGAAACCGTGCCCTTAATTGCTTTCTCTTGCGAGCACAGGAAGAAACGACAATAATATAACCCGGGGTTTCGCTAACTCGGTCCAGTCAAAGTGTTTAATTCAAGTTAACATGTGAATCGAGTGAGTGTTGGAAATATTAGGGGTATATGTGATGAGAGATAAAGGATACACGCTTGCGTTATGCGAGATAAACATGAAGGAGAATGAATTTATATGGGATGGAATTAATAGCATGCAACCAAGGACCTTTTTGCAACCCTGTACCTATCATTGATTTAGAGTTTAAACTTCTTATCTAGAAGTAAAAGCGAAATATCAATATAAATAGCCTGTAATATATGAAACTCGATTTAAATAATCAGTTGATTAATTTGAGCCAATTATTCGGTAATCAGTTAATTTGCTTATCAGTTCTTCCCTAATGGAAAGTTATTTGGTCCCGAGTAACTAACAAATTCTAGTCCAGCCTCTGAAAACAACTTAATGCTTCGGAGTAAAAACCTCATCAGCCGCTTTCCTTGGGAGTAAATATCATCAGTACCATTACGCAAAGAAGGCCGCTGGCCTTACAGGGTCAATAAAGAACCACTAAGAGGGAATAATTAATACAAGAATCAAATGCATTGAACGAGAACGAAAATGGTCACGAAAGCAGCTACAGATAGGAAGCTCGTGTATCCAGCGAGAGATATCCAGGTGTTTAAAGAGCACATAATCCTAAGGATACCTCTTTTAGATCCTCTCCTGCACATCCGCTGAAAATGACGCTTCCCATGGAGGGGAGCGCCCCATCAAATAGTGGTGCATCGCACGAGTGAACCCAATTCGAAGACGACAGAAAGCGAACGGAAGCTACCGCGGCATTAGGAAGGTACATGGGAATAGTTGCTGCGCAATGGCACGCAACTATAAGTTCCTCTCGGACGTCTCCCATCTTCTTTACAAAGCAGCCTCATTCTTGTCATGTAGCCAAAGCAAAAAAAGGAGAAGGAGGCGCGCTCCGGCGTCGGGGGTAGGCGCACCTCCCCCCCGGTGAAGGAACATGCAACCCACAAAAAAAAGTCAAATAAAGGGGAGGAGGACAGCCTCACCCAAAAGGTCGTAAAGTCTACAAGTCTGTGTGAAGATCACCCAGACTGGGACATTCAACAAGAATGTGCCGAACAGCCTGCGGGACAATGCAGTCGTGGCGAGCGCTCCATCAAATGGGGGTACATCCCGCGAGTGTGTCAATTCGGAGAAGACAGAAAACAACCTGAAGCCATCGCTGCATTGGGGGTTCTACATGTACAGGAACCAGGCAGAAGATAATCTCGCAATCCGCCAGGTTCGCCAAAACCGTGGCGTCACGGAGATCGCGAACCAGGGGATGCAGGGATTACAATGCTCCGAGAGTCAGGGCGCTTTGTGAGTCGCTATAAATCACAATCTGGTCTCTGAACCGAGCACGTCGTGTTATCTCCCGTACCAAGCAGTGAATTGCAATAACCTGGGCCTTAAAGACAGACGCAGCGCTTGGCAGAGACCCGCTGACTTCAAATAGAGGGGATACGGCGTGGAAACCGACCCCCTCTTGGGACTTGGAGCCATCCATATACACTGGCACGGTTACAGCGTGACACGAACTGTGCTCCAAAAAGGATGAACGCAATACTCCCGGCGCTTTACAAACTTTGGGAGCAGAGGCGTGGCGACAAATAGTCAAAGGGTGGGATCCTGGGCAGAACCAGGGGCGCCACCGATCCGAGACCTATACGAGCGCTCGGAGTTTCCTAGCCCTAAACCCAAAGGGTTAGAGTTAGACTGGCGTCTTTCGGCTGCATTGGCACTGTCGAGATCAGCTGCGGATGCAGTGAGAGCTGTTGGCGACTGAGGAAGGCGACGGGCTCTCGCGTACACGGCGCAGAGCGAGTGGCATCTCCCAAGCATCGACAAGTAAGCTCTAAATGTGGGACGTGCGGAAGGCACCGGTCGCCAGGCAAAGGCCTGTGTGGTAGATAGAGTCCACCTTCCGCAATAGACGCTCAGCTGCGGATGCATAAAACTCGCATCTGCAGTCGAGCTTTCAATGAACAAAGGATTGATAAAAAAGTAAGAATACCCGCGGGTACAAGAGATCCTAAGGCTGCGAATATGAGCCTCCCAAGTCAGGCGTCGGTCAAATACAAGATCAAGGAAACGGTACGAGTCCACTACTTCCAGGCGAACCACATTTAGAAACAAGTCTGGGTGAGAGTGGAGCCGTGGATGACGGCAGAAGTGCACCACCTTAGGCATGGGCAAGGAAAACAGAAGCTTGTGCGCTTCGGCAGGGTGAGAGACGCAGTTCATTGCTGGTTGGAGTCGACGCTCCAGAGTTGGCATCTGAGCCGCACCAAAAGAGATCGAAAGGTTGTCGAAGTAGAGCGTAGCGAGAACATCTTCCGGCAGCACCGAAGTGACGCCGTTGATGCTCAGGGCAAAGAGTGTGACACTGAGGACACTTTCCTGCGGGAGACCCTATTCTTGCTCCATTGGGCCGGAGGGCACCACCATCCGTACCCGGAATCAACGATCTCACAAAAATTCAGATATAAAGATTGGGAGAGATCCCCTCGACCCATCGTGTGGGAAGGCTCCATGATACCGTATCGCCATGCAGCATCAAGGGCCTTAAGATCGAATAACACCGTGGCGTAGTGCTGTCTACGAAGGAAGGCCTCACAGACGGCATTTTCCAGTCGCAGCAGAGCATCCGACGTGGAGTGGAAATTGCGGAAGACAGACAGCCTCTGTGTCCAGAAAAAAATGCTAAGTTAATATTTACCAATTTCTCTATTAACTTGCACACGCAGGTGGTTAGAGAGATTGGGCGGAAACAGGGCCTGTTTCCGCCCAATCTCTCTAACCACCTGCGTGTGCAAGTTAATAGAGAAAATTTGTAGCCAGATTTCTCACCCGTTTGCGAAAAGCAGGTACAGTAGCGATTCGCCAGGAGTCTGGGAGGATACTCTCTACCCAAATCCTAGTGAACAAATATAACAGAAAGGCCATGCCTCGCTCATCCAGGTGTCCAAGCATGGCGTACGGGGGACATCGTCCGGAACAGGTGCGGTGTCCGCCCACGAAGCAAGAGCAGAACGCCTCACTCAAAGTAAACCTGGAGGTAAAGTCAAGTCGGCAGCCTTCCGCGATATCACTACCTGTAGTGACTGCTGGCGAAGCAGTATCCCGACTAGAGAATACGGAGAGAGTGGTTGCGAAAGATTCCGCCACGGACGCGGGGTCCAAGATTGCGGTCCCATTCTCCTGGAAAACCAGAAGGGGGTCCTCCGAGAACTTGCTCCGAATCCTTTTGACTCGCTTCCACACCTCTGCTAGAGGGGTCTACCCGTTAAGTGAAGACACGTATGCCCGCCAAGAAGAGCGGCGGGCGTGCTTCAAAAAATACTGGAATCTAGCCCTACCTCGACTAAATTCACAGACAGTGAAATCGTTTGGGCTGCGCTTATAGCGCATGTACGCTTTCGTTTGAGGGCCGTCTCATACTATGCTGACCACCATGGGAGTGGTCAGCGCGCAAAACGGCCAGACGTTCTAGGAATAGCAGTTAGGCCCATGGCGATGAGGTTGCCGGAGAAGAAATCAACGGCGGCCTCATCTACCTACCTAAACCCTACGACCGAGACAGGAAAATCAGTCATTTTCTAAAATGCGGACCACCGCAACAGAGTCAACACCACCGGAGCGGGCTCTGAGGCGGCACCGGCCCAGAAAATATTTCAATGGGAAAGTGATTACTGCAATGGAGGCCATCGAAAACCCCAAACCAAATTCAGGCTGTGCATCCGGAAAGCACAAAGATAGATCAAGACAGGAAAAGGAAGCATTTCTCGGGCAGTGATGCGTAAACTCATCGACATTTAGGACACCTATCTCTAGCTCGTCAAGAACTCGACCCCTGGAATTGATCGAGTCTACCCAGAGGGGGTATCTACCGTTCATATCCACGAGTAAGCATGGTTTCCTGCAGATAGATAGCTAAGGGAAAACGCGAGGAGACGACCATGCCCAGTTCCTTCCAGTAGGTACAGAGTAAGCAGCAATCCATTGAAGAAATATGCCTTCCAGGTCTAGCTCGGAAAAGATGCGTGGGCCCTCTTCGAAGAGAAAACCCTCACGGGAATGGCTGTACGCTTCCCGGAGGCAGAACTCCTGGCGTTGTGAGCTGGACAATGCGCTGTAGGCGCTGTGGCCCTCGAGAACTTATTGGGGCAGGTTGGGCACGCCACGCGAGTCTTTTCCTCCCTTCACCTCGAAACCTTAGGCAGGCGGGGATCCCTCCTTTAGAGGATCCACTGCCTTCGAGTCACCCAGCCTACCACTCGTTCTAGTCGTAAGAGCCGAAGCTCCTTTAGTGCTGTCCTCATTTGGGGGGGGGGCGGCTTTAGGAACTCCGGAAGATCGCCTCACGAACAACTTCAGGGGTGATGCCTCCTGCGAGTCTAAAGACTCAGTGGAGGCGCGCGGCAGTTTCGCCTTACGGGAAACGCTCACACGCGGGGAAGGAGTGGGAAACCCTAGTTTTAGCCGGGGCTAGGTTTTAACCCTTTGTGCAGCCAAAGAGTTCACACCAGGGTAGCGCCTGATGAGGGTAGAACCCGCAGAAGTGTTTCGAATAGGCATGAGACGCCCCAGGCAGCGGTGGGCTCGGCAGGACCAATTCCTTGGCCTCGCGAAATGAGTGTATCGTGGGCCTGAAAGGGCAGGATTTGCTTCTCAAGGAGATACGCACCAAATTGCTTCGAAGAAGCACGGTGCGGCTCTCCGCAATTGATACACTTGGCCACACACGTTTTGGACTAATGGTGTGCAGCTTTGGAGCAACTTACACAGACTTGGGATAACACTGACTTTGCACGTCTACAGGACCGATTCGTATGGCCGAAGCGGTGGCAGTAGTAGCACCTCCGCGGCAGTAGCACGAATGCCTTCACGCGATAGCGTTACCATCAGGCACACACCGACTCAGAGCGCTCGTCACAGTCGAACGTGACGAAGAGAGTATGAGTGGGGGTAGTTTTCTCATCACACGTTCGACCTTAACCGCTCCATGGTGAACCAGGTCTAAAGTGATGTTATCTATGGAATAGTCCAAGAGTTCCCTCGCATTAACTAATCCTTTCACAAGGCTCATGGTAGAGTGCCGCGTCACACTCACCGGCGTACCATCAAGTTTCCGAAGGGCACTAATCATGGAGGCCTCCGAGGTATTCAACGCATTCGCCGAAAGGCTCACGTCCGAGAAACGGGTCACCTTCGGTTCTCTACCAATCACGCTAGCTAGTGCTCTCCTTTGATGGATCATGTTGCCCTTAGCCAACATGCTGCCATCAGTGGAGCGAATAACTAAAAAGCGTTTGAAGCCAGCAGGCTCGAAAACGCCAGGTAGTCTCTGAATGAGGGGCCCCGACGTAATCAAGGCTCCACTCTCCGCACTTGCAATTTTGGTCTTTTTTAGGGACTCCCCACACGGGGGAGCTTCGGAGCGGTCTGTATATGTGGGTCCCGCGGAGGGAGAGGAGCCCTTAGTCGTTTTCAACTTACGGTTTCTTTTCTTTGTAGGAGAGGAGGGTAGGAAATGAACCCGCTTCTTTCCTCCGCCGGAAGGAGTCCTTAGGATGGACCGACCTCAGCAAGATCCTTCTCTCAAATGGACACAGTCCTGGCTGTCTAAGTGGCACTAGCTGAGGGATGAGGTCTCTGGTCTCCTTGTGAATCATTGGGGGCCCGAGCAGTCTGAGAAGAAGCTTGCACAGGCGGGGAGACTCGGGTGTGTGCTTGGCACCGAGCCCGGGTTCGACCCCATGGAAGAACCTACCGCCTGGGGCTAGCTCACCTCAGTGACTATTTACATCAAAAGGGGGCCTTCACGTTGCCAGCACCCCCCCCTCCCCCCGACATAACGGATCCCATTCAAAGTACCTTTTGTCTCGTTTTGGGCAGGAGAACCGGCATCTGACGGGACGGGGAAGAGAGGTGGGCACGTACAGTGCTCCCTTGTAAACTTGACATGCACACCAGCAGGACTTTAAAGGGCACGGACCGACGCGGCCTGTCATCCCGTGGCCCCCTAAGGGAGTTGGCCCTATCAAGCCGCACCCACCGCGGCGATCAATTATGGACCGTTTGCGTGCTTTCTTGGCAGTAAAGTGGGGAAAGCCGCTGCTAAGAGAGAATGGCCACTCCAGAGAAGGGGATGAGGGAGGAGTGCCCTGCACCCCTAGGTCTGAGAGGACTAAAAGTCCCCTGCACCCATAGGTCTAGGAGAGGAGTCAGCCTCCTCCCCGGTCCGAGAGGTTTGGAGGGTCCCCTGAGAAAGCACAGTGGTGGGGGGAACCTCCTTTTCTGTTGAGGAGCTGCCCGAGAGCAGCTCCGACGGTTGGAAAGAGGAAATAGAGAGGGAGTTTAGAAAAGTCTCATCATTGGGCATGGTGACCCTATTAGTATCATGGCACACAAACGCTAATCACCACACGCAGTAGCCCACTCTGCGAGGGGGGCATATGGGGCCGGCGAAGCCACCTGCCTCCATTAGAGACCACTCTTCTCGCCCAGTGGCCAGTCAGCTTTTCAGCATGGCGGCGCACCTTGGGCTGGCTGTAAAATTGATAGACCGTGAAAGGAGAAAGAAAGGGTATGTGAGGTAGGTGAAATTAGGGGTGAGGCATGTTGTTAAAATCCTATCACCCAAACCAGAGCTCAGGGGCGAGGGGGTATTGTCCCCTACCCCCTCATCCTTGATCCGGGATGGTTGGGTGAGATTAAGCTGGTGAAATTAGAGGCCGACCATAGAAAGTTGTGAGGAAAGTGAGGTAGCAGGGTAAGAATACAGTGTCAGAAAGAAGAAGAGGCTAAGCTGGGGCCGGACAACGGGCACTGAGTCCCGCCAGCACGGCTGGCAGGAAGGAGTTTCCTAACCTTAAACTCAAAGGGCTTATGGTATGACTATTATCTCTCTGCATCATAAGCACTGTCGAGATCGGCTGCGGATAAAGTGAGGGGCGTTGGCGACTGAGGAAGGCGCCAGGCTCGCGCGTACAGGCGCATTATGCACTGTGTACGGGGCAGAGCGAGTGGCATCTACCCCAATATTAACAAGTAGGATCTAAAGGGTGTACATGCGGAAGGCACCGGTCGCCTGGCGGAGACCGGTGTTATGGATCGAGTCCACCTTCGGTAATACACGTTCGATTCGGATGCATAAAACTCAGATTTATAGTCAAGTTTCAAACGAACAGAGGATCGATAGAAAAGCAAGGAGTAGCCCCATCAGCACCCCAGGTGATGAACTTCAGAGAACGAAGAATGTCCATGGTGCGGGTACAAGAGAGCCTAAGAGTGCAAATATGAGCCTCCTAGGTGAGGCATCAGTCGAAAACAAGACCAACGAAATCGTGCGAATCCACGACTTCCAGGCGAACCTCGTTTAGGAAAAAGTCCGGGTGTGGGTGGAGCCGTGGATGGCGGCAGAAGTGCACCACCTTAGCCAGGGAAAACCAAAACCTGTGCGCTTCGGCATAGCGAGAGACGCGGTTCAATGACTGTTGGAGTCGACGCTCCAAGGTTGGCATCTGGGTCACGCCAAAAGAAATCGAAAGGTCGTCCACGTAGAGCGTAGCGAAAACATCTTTCGACAGCACTGAAGTGATAGTTTTTGCTCAGGGCAAAGAGTGTGACAATGAGGACACTTCCCTGCGGGACACCGTCTCCTTGCTCCGTTGGGACAGAAACGGCTTCCCACCACACGTACGTGGAATCGACGATCTGGCACAAACTATCAATGTCTCTGAATAAGCCCCCCCCCCCTCCCCGACATATTCTTGACCTGGACCTCACAGCACGAGGGCGCCTCGGGGCCGAACGTGCCGATCTTGGCCTGGTCGCTGGCCGAATAGGCATCGGACCCATCCTTCCCCGGGAGCATTGGCGAAGTGAGAGGAATTCCTTGTCCACTGAATTCTTCTTAAATTTATTATTCTTTTTTGGAGAGAAGGGCGTGGAATGACCCCCCTCCCCAGGAAGGGGCCCCAAAGCAGGACGTACCAGCTTCGGACAGATCTTTCTCAGAGATTGGGCAGTTCTTGTCCGTCAAAGGTGCACCAGTTAGGGGAGGTGGTCCCTCCTCTCACTGAGACTCTTCGGGGGCCGGTGCCGCCTGAGGAGTGGTTTGCAAATGGGCGGACTCAGGTTCGATGTCTGACACTGAGCCAAGGTTCTGCCTCCTGGAAAACCTTGCCATCTGAGGTGTTGCCACCTCCGGGGCCATCTCCACCACAGGAAGGGACTCCAAATTGCCATTCTCCCGCCAGGTGTCGGGTATTCGGACCGGGGACTCATTGGGTCTATGTCCGGTTACTGGGGTTGGCATGCCGACCTGCATGGGTAGGAAAGGGAAAGCGGATATGCCGGCTTCCATCAACTTAACTTCCTATCGAAAAAATGGTGTAGTTATATTTTTGGGGTTGCTCGCCAGAGTTGGAAGCTGTTTTGTGGTTGATTTTTTGGAGGTATTGTTTCCAGTTTTCTTGTCATTTAGTGTAGATATGAATGTATTGATTCATCTGTTGAGGTGGTGGATTTGTTATTGGGGTGTGAGGGTTTTCTTTCTTTTATGAGGTTGTTGATTTCGGGGGTGAAGTGGGGATCGAAGCGTTTTCTATATCCTTGGGGGACAAATTTGTTGTTTGCCTGTTTCAGTGTGTTTGTAAGATGAGTGCTTGATAGAAGGATTAGAATTGTTCAAGTGTAAAGTTGGATAAAGTATTTTTTTTTATCGTGTTGTGAATTTAGTCCATTTGCTCTATTTTAGGTTGGCATTGTTTGAGCTATGGATTGGTTGGGTTAGTTGAAATGTGATGAGGATTGGAAGGTGGTCATATTGGAGTGTGTGAAAGGTTTGTCAGATGGTTCTCCAATACGACCACCTTCCAATCCTGATCACATTTCAACTTACCCAACCAATCCATAGCTCAAACAGTAAAAAGTCAAGTGGACTTAGTTCACAACACACAAAAAAATGCCTTATTCAACTTCACACTCAAGCAATTCTATTCCTTCTACTAATCACTCTCAAACATTAAATATACACTCATGTGTTTTATCTCAGGCAACCTAATTTGGACCGCAAGGTCTGTTGTGGCCTGTTCATCTATGTAACTCTATGGCTGGCGAATTGGGGTTGGTGGTTGCCTTGTGAGGTTATTTTTGATGATTGGTTTCTATTGTTTAGTATGTTTAGTGAGTGAAATTGTTCGATGATAGTGGTGCTGATTGGTTGGTCTTCCTGTGAAGTTAGCTCAGGCATGGTGGGGGGCAATGAAGTCGCCCCATAGAAAGAGGTTGGGGAACAGTGAGGGTGGTGCATGGTTTAGCTAAAAAGCCTGCTGTACAGTGTTAGGAAAACTAAGTATGGGATGTAGATGTTGATGATGTGTGATTTTGTTAAACGGGACAAAGAGAAAACAGAATGACTGACATATGAAGAACGAGAACATTCATAATAGGTAGAAGCATTGCATGAGGCACAATGAAATTTTCGTTACATACAATTCCATCACACTCCAACTTACTCCAGGATCACTTCCACAAGCTGACTAATTCCTTGGAAACTTGGGTCCTTCAACTCCCCTCGAATAAGCTTCGTCAGAACTTCCAGACACTTATCCGTATCACCACAATTGCTGCAAAAAAATACAAAAAGCATTTCACGAGATCAAATAGACAGAAAAGGGATCAAACGTTTCGTGCAGTGAGGAATTACGAATATCACCTCCATGATGTCAGCTGTAGGTTGTAAAAAGGAGCTGGACGTGACTGCATTCGCATGTAAAATGGAGGGAGTCGCTGGGCTGGGAACCCGCTCCCTTATATAATAATCCTTTAGAATGCCTTGACTGACCTTGAATCGAGTTGAGGGACACGTTGGGTGCGTTATGGTATGAGACTGAATAAGTGTATCATTTTGGTGTGTGAAATGTGCGGTGTGTTTGTTTTTTAATTTTAACGTTCCCCTCAGGCAATAGATACAAGGATGGATTGATGGATTGCACAAGTCCTTCGGTGATCACTACGAGATGATTGCGCCGTAATACATGTTTTATAACTGTTAAAAACAATTTAAAAAATCAATGGGTGGGTGATGTGAATGGTGAGGTGATTGTGTGGTGATAATTGAAGCAATGAATTGGTTAAAGGATAGATGAATAGTATTTGTTAAAATGCAGATCAGAATATTGGAGATTTATCTACAACTCGTGGAGGAGTCGTCTCCTCTTGGTAGCGGATGATTCCGCTGCCGGGGCGGATATTCTCCGCTGATCTTAAGATGTCGAGGGTTCCTCCATCATCGATGGGTCGGTACCACCGTAGAGGTTCTCCATAAGTAGTGCATTGTGCGATGTGATGTGTAATTGTGAGGGGTAAAATGCAGTCTTCGCAGTACGAGGGGTATTCCCTTTCCATTAGGAATCTGTGTGTGATTAATGTGTGCCCGATGCGAAGTCGGCACACAGACACTTCCTGTTGGCGGGTAAGGCCTTGAGGCTTCCATGTCAATAAGCTTGGAAAGATGTGGCGCATCTTATTTCGTCTGTAGAGGTCTACCCATCTAGCCAGCCAGACTTCTCGGATAGCCATTCGTATTGCAACGATGAAGTCTTCACAGGGTATTGGGATGTCAGTGGGCTTGACTGGACGAAGGGCGGCGGTTTTTGCCACTGTATCGGCCCTATCATTTCAGGTGACCCCCTAAGTGTGCTGGAACTAGGCAGGAGATTTTCCTTCCATCGCAAGCTGGTCTATATATGTGACTTCTAATTTCTAGAAGGATTGGATGGATGTCCATCATCTATTCTAATGATTGGAGGCTGCTGAAGGAGTCAGTGAAGACTGTATATTCATATGAACGGTGGTTGTTGTATGCCCACTGCACTGCATGTTTCAGGGTATAAGACTCCACGGTGAAGATCGATGCTGCTTTTGGGGAACGTTCCACTATATTGCCATGGTAGATCTTTATAGTTGTTTTCCAGAATGGTATATCTGGAAAAGTAAGTGGATAGGTGAAATTTATCCTAACCCCGATTTCCTCCATCCGTAGCTGTACTCTTAACTCCAAATGGTCGCAGGATAGATGGGTGCACCACGAAGAAAGTGTCCATTTGGCCGTTCAGAGCAGCGGTCGTGGTTGGCGATGTTGGAAGTCGCTGGATGCAGGCGAAGAGGAGTATAGAGTGATTTCCACCCTAGGGAGGTCCAGTGGTATATCGCCAGGGTCGCACTGTAGGCTCGGTATTAGTGAGGATCGAAAGGCCCTGGTAGCCATGCGAAAGCTTTCATTGACGACTGTGTTGATAAGGGCAAAGTGCATCTCAGATACAGGAATAGATTTCGCAGCCATAATTCAATTTGGAGCAAATTAAGGAGCGGTTGAGGAGAAGGGTTTCTCGATCCACTCCCAAGTTGTGTGAGAAAACTGCACAGAAAAGTTCATCACTCCTTTCCAGGAGTTTTTAACAGCTCTGATATGGGGTTCCCATGGCAACTTCCTATCGAATGTCAATCCCAGAAATCTACAGCTCTGACGACTGCAATTCTCTGCTGGTACAGGTAATTTTTTTTTTTAGTAGCCCATCTGGCGACTGACTACTAGGGTAAAAGTCGCCATAATCAGGCTATAGACTAATACTAGGCTAGGTTTCTAAAAAAAACGCAAAAATACAACGGTAAAGAACCAAGCAAAAAAAAAAAGGAAGAGAAGGAAGCACGCTCCGTCCTCGGAAGGAGGCCCGCCTCAACCCGGCGCAGGAAATTGCGACCTACAAGAAAGTCAAATAAAATGGGGAAGGCCAACCTCCTCCAAAAAGTCAGAGCCCACAAGTCTATGCACACGAACCCGTACCGAATACAAGGGACAAGCGGTAGCGACCCCGCTGGTTCCGGTACGGGACACGTAACGTGCGTGAAGATCACCCAGACTGGGACATTAAACAAGAATGTGAGTATGCACAATTCAAAGATTACAGAAAGCGACCTGAAGCTGTCGCGGCATTTGGAGGTAGGTCTATGGGAACAGTCGCGACGTAATGGCACGCAACTTTAAGTTCCCCTCGGTCTTCTCCCATCTTCTTTGTTAAGCAGCCTGGATTTCTGCCATGTAGTAGTGTGAGGAAGAGCCAAACGCTGGACTGGTCGCCCTCATTCCCACATGTCCAGGAACCCAAAAGGAAATAATCTCGATATCCACCCGGCTCACGGAAACCGCGAACCAGGAAGTGTAGAGGTTACAATGTCCCGAGAGCACTCAAGGCGGGCACGACGCGTTATCACCCATATCCGAGCAGTGAATTGCAACCAGCTCGGCCGTGAAGACAGACGCAGCGCCTGATAGAGCCCCGCGGACTTCAAACAGAGGCGATACGGTGTGAAAATCAACCCCCTCTTGGGACTTGGATCAATCCGTATACACTGGTACGGAACCAGTATGACACGAAGTTTGCTCCCAAAAGGTCGAACGCAATACACCCGGCACTGTGGAAGCTTTGGGAACAGAAGCGAGTCGACAAATAGTCAAAGGTGGTACTCTCCAGGGTGGCGTCCTGGGCAGAACTAGAGGCGCAATCATCCTGAGAGCTACACCGAGCTATCGAAGGATTTCCTAGCCCCAAACCCAAAGGGTTTAGGGTATGACTGGCGTCTCTCGGCTGCAGATGCAGTGAGAGCCGTTGGCGACTGAGGGAGGCGTCGTGCTCGAGCGTATAGGCGGATAATGCACTGTACACAGCGCAGAACGAGTGCCATCTCCCCAGCCTTGACAAGTAGGTTCTCAATGGGGACGTGCGGAAGGCACTGATTGCCAGGCGGAGTCCGGTGTGGTGGATTGAGTCTACCTTCTGCAATACATGCTCGGATGCGGATGCATAAAACTCGTATCCATCGTCAAGCTTCAAATGAATAAAGGATCGATAGAAAAGCAAGGCAGTAGCCCTATCAGCACCCCCAGTTACTGAACGTCACTGAAAGAAGGATGTCCATGGTGCGGGTACAAGAGCCCCTAAGGCTGCGACTATGAGCCTTCCAGGTGAGGCGTCGGTCGAAAACAAGACCAACGAAAGGGTGCGAATCCACCATTTCCAGGCGAACCCCGTTCAGGGACAAAGGGCACTCGTGCTGGGAGGACGTGTGGCTCTTCCTAGTACCAAAGTGTAAATCTACACAGGGTCCTCCCTTATGTAGTGAGGAACCGCGAGATAGCACCAGTTACTTAGGCAATGACTGCACTGGAGAGAGAGAGACCGCCACAACTAAGCCAAGAGTGGACAATCCTTTGTTCTAAGTTGAAGGCTCCAATTCATGGAAACTAAGAGCCGTGTCCGCCACTGATACATTTTTATAAAAATATTAGATATTTAAACGACTAAAATATTTTATGTAATTACTTTGAAAATTAAATAAGTTGGGCGTTTTTAATGGGATGCTTGGATATAGTAAGGGATACAATATATGGCTGGTAGTTAGTCAATGATAATCACATCTAATCAATTATATTGAAAACACAAAAAAGTTTTATGGGTGCTATGGTAACTGAGAGCCCCGTTTTGGGGCACCCCTAGTCAAAACCTTCCTTGCAGGTGATGGGGCAGGGAAGGCTCAAGCTGCTTCATCAACTTTGCTATGGTTGCCCTCTGATTGCATCCCAGGGTGCAATCAGGACAGAAGAGCTTGAAGCTCGTAACGGGGCAACCCCTGGCAGGGGTGTAAAAGTCCAGGGATAAATGAAGGAAAGCTGGTCGGCGGCTAGCCTGCAAAATTAGACATCGGCAAAGAAAATAAGTGAGAAAAGACTTGTCCAGAGTGGCTAAAAAAAAGAAGAGGAAAATGGAAATGTCTAGAAGGAATAAAACCCAGGTGGTTTCAATCTAGTTTAAGACTGCCGGATTAACTGGAGCCGGAAGCGCATGCCACTCATCCAGGTACCAGGTGTAACAGTCTACACAGGGTGCCCCTCATGGGATTTTGAACAACAAATTAAATAACTAACCACCTTATATAAATAGTTTACCGGTGCCACACTAAACTACACACCATCTCACAGACAAGCCGCCATTCAAAAGTACAATCCTTCAAGCACTTCACAAACCAAACATGCGACAAAAACTCCCTGGGATGATGTGACCAAACGCACAAACACCTAATGACTTTATGCCTAAACCTTAAACCCCACAGACAGACAATGCATTCTCAGTCAGAGAGTTCTGGGTTTGGCCAATGGTGGCTTTCCTGGTGGAGGCGACTTGGCAAAAATGACCATCCTGAGGGACAAACAAATATATGATGTACCAGGCAATGGCTTCACCACTCCGGGTGTAGCTTGCGCTTCGCTACTAAGATTAAAATTTAAAATTAAAAAAAAACAGCCATGGTTAAATTTTTATCAATTTTCTGAACTTCGCCAATTATAATAATTTAAAAAAGGAACTCTAAACTAAATTTCCCCCCTTTTAAAATGTCCTGTTGCTAAAATATAGTTATAGAAGAAGATATATAAAAAAAAATTTTACATACTTCACCATTTGTAATTCTTTGGGTTTTAAAAAATTCACAAAATGTTGATACTTATATTTGTTTCTGAACTTCACCATTTTGTTTTTTGATAACATAAAAGAATTATTAGAAATAACTTTGATAAAAAAACATAAGTCATACCAAACTAAGATGAAATTATTATTCAAATACTCAAAAAAATCCCCTTCTTAAATTATTATAGACTTAGTGAGGATTAGGGAAATGACTCGTCCAAAAATTTAACATCAACTGACTATTTTTTGGAAGGTTTAGAACTTGTACACTCATGATCACATGACATTTATTTATTTTTTTAAATTCGTCCATCTGACGACTGCCTGCAAGGGCATAAGTCACCATAATTAAAATTCTACCCTAGTACAAGGCTATTCTAAAATTGGCAACCCACTCTCTAAAAAAATAAAAGAACAAAAAAACAAGGAAGCAAGTTCCGGAGTCGGGGGAGGCACGCCCCCGTGGTGCAGGAACATGCGACCTACAACAGAGAGAGAGAGAGAGAGAGAGATTCAAATAAAATGGAATAGGCTGGCCACCTGACATCATTGAAAGTTTTAGGCTGGGAAGGACCGAAAGGGAAAGGAAGGAGTGAAAGGGAAAGGAAGGAGTGAAAGGCAAGGGAAGGACCGAAAGGCAGGCGATAAACTCCTGATATAAGCTTACCGGTAGAGCTTAGCGAGCGCGGCGTGACGGTGTCGTGAGCGTAGGGCAGGGACGCAGTCGTCGAGCGCGCACACGATGTCACCCGAGTCGAGGAAGAGGCCGAGGGAGTCGGAGTTGCGCTCGCTGTACAGTGCAATGAGCGCCGTATCCACCTCCTGAGAGACAGCTTCAATGAGACGAATTAAGTGTGGGAAGAGCAAAGGGGAAATATGGCGGGGAATGATTTACAGAATTACCAGACCGATGAAAAACGTGTTAGTACGTAATAATTGATGGAAGACGTGTTAAAAAGATAGTGAAAGGGAACATTCCTTAATCACCCAATCTATTTCTCAGTTGAACCATCCTTTTTGTGTGCCATTACACGCACTATCATACACTGCCAGTCTGCTCAGAGTTCCATTGTAGTACTCTCTCAATCACTAACATTTGTATTGCTCTTGCAATCAATCAAATGGCCACTGAAATAATTGCAATCACTTCAATAAAAAGGTGGAAGTGGCGGGCATCAAGGCAAAATAAACATACCTACACACTCCCAATACATGACTAAACCAACCCACACTTCCACGCCAAATTCGCCTTCCACGGCGATGGAGTGCAATGTGCTGTAGCATCTCATTCAATCAGGGTTTACCCCTGGGTAGAAGGCCCGAATCACACCACATCACAAACCCACTTCCATAAACATGAATAATATGCATCATCATCGCATTGTTTCCCAGTCAGCACTTTCAAATTCAAACACTCATTTACATAATCACTCCACCTTTTATGCCGCATTCTCGCATCTTTTCAGCAAAAGTCTATTTCCATTGTTTACATGCCCAAAGCGACCTAAGTTTTTTTATTTATTATTATTATTTTGAGAGCACATCAGGCGACTGCCTACTTAGGCATAAGTAGCAGTACACAACACATCTACTACTAGACTATATTAAGAAAACAACAATATTTAAATAACGAATAACAAAGATAAAAAGGACAGAGGCTAAAAAGAAAATAACAAGAAAACAAAACAAAAAGGCAAGGAGGAAGCGTGCCCCGGCATCGGGGGTAAGGCACATGAGATCTATCGAGAGAAAAAAAAAAAAAGAGTCAAATCAAGGGAGGAGGGCAGCCTCCCCACAAAAGTCGTATAGTCCACAAGTATGTGTGCACGAATCCATCCCGAGTAGAAGGGACAAGCAGTAGCGACCCAGCTCATCCCGATACCGGGACAGGTAGCGTGCGCGAAGATCACCCAGACTGGGAAATTCAACAAGAATGTACCGAACAGTATGGGAGAGAACGCAGTCGTCGCAGTAAGGTGCAGGCGAGCGCCCCATCAAATGGCGGTGCGTCCCGCGAGTCTGTCAATTCGGAGACGAAAGAAAGCAACCTGAAGCCGTCGCGGCATTGGGATGTAGGTGCATGGGCACAGTCGCGGAACTATGGCACGTAACTTTAAGTTCCCCTCGACCGTCTCCCATCTTCTTTGCCAGCCGCCAGGAGGGCAGCCCGTATTCCTGCCATGTAATCGGTGTGAGGAAGAGCAAAACGCTGGTCTGGTCGTCCAGTCCTCGCGGACTCTTTGGCGCGTTCATTCCAACTTGCACAAGCAGGAGGTTAGAGAGATTGTGCGGAAACCGGCCGGGGTAAACTGATCTCTTCCCGGTTTGCGAAAAGCCAGCACAGTAGCGATTCCCCAGGAATCTGGGAGGATATCCACTACCCAGATCATGTTGAGCAAATATAACAGAAAGGCCATGCCTCACTCACTCAGATGACGAAGCATGGCGTACGGGACATCCCCTGGACCATGGGCGGTCTCCGCGCACGAAGCGAGAGCGGAACGAAACTCCCTCAAAGTAAACCTGTCGTTGAAGCGTTCTCCGCCGCTGGAGGTGAAGTCCAGTCGGCGGCCTTCCGCGACATCACGATGCGCATTGAATGCTGGCGGAGCAGCATCCCAGGTAGAGAATGCAGAGAAAGCGGTCGCGAAGGATTCCGCCACGGATGCGGGGTCCGAGGTTGCGGTCTCATTCTCCTGGAGAACGGAAGGGGGGTCCTGCGAGAACCTGCACCGAATCCTTATGACTCGCTTCCACACCTTTGCTAGAGGGGTCTTCCCGTTAATTGAAGACACGTATGCTCGCCAAGAAGAGCGGCGGGCGTGCTTCGAAATATACCCGAACCTAGCCCTAGCTCGATGAAATTCACCGACAGTGAAATCGTTCGGGTGGCGCTTATAGCGAATGTAGACATAACACTTGTTTGAGGGTCGCCTCACACTCGGCTGACCACCACAGAAGCGGTCGGCGTGCAAAACGACCAGGCCATCTAGGAATAGTAGTTAGGCCCACGGCAACGAGGTTGCCGGAGAAGAACCCAACGGCATCAGCTACCGACCTAAACACCTCGACTGAGATAAAGAAATCAGTCATTTCCTGAAATGCGGACCACAGCGCACGCAGCAAGCACCACCGAGGCAAGCTCTCAGGCGGCAGCGGCTCACAAAGATAGAACGAGACAGAAAAAAGAAGCGGTTCTCGGGAAGTGATTCGTAAACTCATCCACATTTACGACACCTATCTCCAGCTCGGGAAGGACTTGACCCTTGGGATTAACCGATTAGACTCCCCAGAGGGGAGTTTCTACCGTTCATATCTCCGAGCAAGAGAAAGGGCTTCGGCAACCGTGCCACGCCCAGGCGCAGGTCTCGAAGTCGGCTGACGGTGGAATGTACGGCGAAATAATAGTATACCTCCTATCCAGGTGCAGCTGCACAGCTACTACCTGAAAAGAGGTATCTAAAGCAAAGAGAAGAACAGAGACATCACGGCGGGTGTAAATCGCGCATCCTTCTGCCCGGCCACCATCCCGTGGTGGTGGGGTTGCAAAACCCTTATACCCCGGGAGGGTGGGCAGGGGGCACGCGCCAAGCATGGTCCCCTGCAAAAAGATATCTAAAGGAAAACGGGAGGAGACGAGTCAGCCTCTGCAGCTGCTCCCAGTTGGCCCTGAGTCCGCGACAATTCCATTGAAGGAATATGCCCTCAAGGCCTAGCTCCGAGGAGATGCGGGGGCACTCTTCGAAGAGAAGATCCTCACGGGAATGCTCGTACGCTTTCCGGAGGGCAGAACTCCGGGCCATGCCTTGAAGGTGCTGTCGCCTTCGAGGACTTATCGGGGGAGGTTGGGTTCTCCATACGAGTCATTTCCTACCTCCACCTCGGAGGCGGGGGTCCCTCATTTGGAGGATCTACCGTCTCCGAGCCACTAGCCTATCACTGGGTGTGGGCGAAGGAGCCGAAGTTTCTTTAGTGGGCAGCTTTAGAAACCCCAGAAGATGGACCACGACCAACTTCACGGGTGTTGCCTCCTGTGAGTCTAACGTCTCGGTAGAGGCGCGCAGCCGTTTCGCCTTACGGGAAACGGTCCCGCTGGGGGAGGGGAGGGGGAACCCTAGTTTTAGCCGGGGCTGGGTAGGAACTCTTTATGCCGCCAGCTCTACCAAGGGAGCGCCCGGGG
Source organism: Ceratothoa steindachneri (assembly GCA_963969495.1). Taxonomy (NCBI): domain Eukaryota; kingdom Metazoa; phylum Arthropoda; class Malacostraca; order Isopoda; family Cymothoidae; genus Ceratothoa; species Ceratothoa steindachneri. The sequence continues at coordinate 168,880,934 of OZ018324.1, forward strand.
TGAGTAGAACCCGCAGAAGGGTTCTGAATGGGCGCGGAAACGACCGTGCTCGTAGGCCTGGAGGAGCCATGAGCAGAGGGTGTCTTTCATAACATTGAGGCATAAGACGTACAGGCAGAGCCGGGCGCGCCAGGCCCAAGTCCTTAGCCTCGCGAAATGAGAGACGATCCTGGGCAGGAATGGCCAGGATTTCCTTTTTAAGGAGATACGCACTACATTGTTTCGAAGAAGCAGGGTACGGCTCTCCGCAATTGACTCACTTGGCCACACACAATTTGGACTTATCGTGCGGCTGTAGTAGCACCTCCACGGCAGTGGCACGAATGCCTTCACGCGGTAGCCATAACAACCGGCACGCACCGACTCAGGGAGCTTGTCACAGTCGAACGTGACGAAGTGTAGGGGTGGGTCTCAAACCCCCTCCCTGTTTCCTCATAAATACCTTCGACCTTGACCGCTCCATGCTCGGCCAGCTCATAAACTACTCCTTTCACGAAGTTCATGGGAGAGTGCGGCGTCACACTCACACCAGCGTGCCATCAAGTGTCCGAGGGGCACTAATCATGGATGCCTTGGAGGGAATCGACGCATTCGCCAGAAGGCTTCCGTCCGAGAAACGGGTTACCTTTGGCTCTTTACCAATCACACTAGCTCGAGCTCTCCTTTGATGGATCATGTTGCCCTTAGCCAACATGCTGCCATCAGTGGAGCGAATAACGAGGAAGCGTTTGAAACCAGCGGGCTCGAAAGCACCTGGTAGCATCTGAATGAGGAGCCATGACGTAATCGAAGCTCCGCTTTGCGCACTTTTGTTCTTACTTTGGGACTCTCCACCCGGGTTAGCAACGGGGGAGGACGTGCCGATCTTGGCTTGGTCGCATACCGAAACGGCAGCAGCCCTGTTCGCCCCCGTGGCTTCCGCGGAGGGAGAGGAGCCCCAGTCTTTTTTCGTCTTTTTTTTATGAGAGGAGGGCGGGGAATGAACTCGTTTCTCCCCTCCAGCGGGAGGAGCCCCTATGCCAGATGGGACGGCCTCATCAAGATCCTTCTCTGAAATGGACAAGGTTTTGGCTATCACGGGGGCACCAGCAGGGGGAGGAGATCCCTCCTCTCCCTGTGAGGCCTCGGGAACCCAAGCTGTCTGAAGAAGAGCTTGCATAGGGGCAGACACGGGTTCTGTGCTCGGCACCGAGCCCGGGTTCCACTCCATAGAAGATCTTACCGTTTGGGGCGAGGTCCCTTTAGGGACCATGTCCATCTCAGGGGAGGACTCCATGTTGCCACCCCACCCACCCCTAAGACATCACAGGTCCCCTTTGAGGAACCTTTTATTCTGTCAAGGTCATCTGTCGGGGAAGAGAGGGGGGGCATGTATACTGAGCAGTCAATTTTGGGCATCCTGCGTGATTTCTTGGCTGTTCCCTTGGAAAGTAAAGGGGGGACTGTTGCTGGAGAAAGTGACAGAGAAGGGGTTGAGGGGGAGTCACCTGCACCCGTAGGCAAAGGAGAGGAGTAAGCCTCTTCTCCGGTAGAAGAGTTTTGGAGGGTCCCCTGCGAAAGCACAGGGGAGGGGAAGACCCCTATTTTTTCAGTGGAGCTGCCTTCGATCCCGGATAGTTGGCTGAAAGGAAGCTACTTAGCATCTACCATGTGAAATTAGAGGCCGACGAGAGAAAGTTGCGGGAGAGGTCGTATGGAAAGTGAGGAAGCAGAGTGTCATCAGAAAGAAGGAGAAGAGGCTAAGCTGGGGCCGGCCGGGGCGTTGAGTCCCGTCAGCACGGCGGCCAGGAAGGCAAATCGCCGCGCCCCTTACGAGGATATCAACTAAGAACATGCTCAATCACTACCTCGTTCATTTAAATCAAACATCCCCCTCACATTGTCCATCTGTACTCCTCTCACATGATCTTTCCTTCTTCCATAACAGTAGCATTGCCACCAGCATACTATCACGTTTTTTTTTAGGAGGGGTGGGGGAGTCTCCTGGAGTCTCCTGCATAGACATAAGTCGCCATAATCAAACTAACTTATTGATTAGATGTTAAAAAAATCCCACATAAAAAGACAAAGAAAAGTACACCTTCGGTGGCAAAAAGGGTGGAGAGGAATGGCTGCAAGTCTGAATGCTGTAAAAAAGAGGTGACAGGGAAGAAAACTAGTAGGGATGACCGAGAAAGAAACGAGATGCTGGCATCTGAAATACTAGTATCAATCCTTAGTTGGTAGATGAGAGGAAGTCAAAGATGGGCATCTTACCAGTCTGTGTAGGACAGGTTCTTCAGAGCTGCGCAAGTGAAGGAGATATGACAGGAGGAAGTCTGTGGCTTGCTCAATTTTGATCTTTTCACCCTGGAACGCCTGATTGATGTCAGCTAGAGAATGTAGTGGCGGGTGAGCGCGGACGAAGGGCAGATTGGATGGAAGAAGCCCAGGGAACAAACTAAGAATCTGGAAAAATAAAAGAAATTGCTTGTTAAAATCTCAATCCACTTGAAATGGTGCCTATTGGTCGAACAGTAAGAGTTTCCACTCAGTCCATATTTTTTTATAATTTTAATATTTCGCTGGACAGCAACTGACGAGGAGATCGCAACACTCTATACTAAGTTTTTTAGCCTATACCTATAAAGATACACAAACATATGTACATGCCTATAAATACAATGATTTGCACAAAAAAGTAGAAAAATTAAAAGGAGAATCTTACAAAATTTAACTTATAAATATGTAGCAAAAAGTTCACCTGGTCCACAAACTAACAAACCCTACAAATTGCCAGATAGGAATCAGGCTCAAGCATGAGGAACAGAGACTAGCAACCTCAACCTGGTAGCGTGAGCCCCCAAAATGACGATTCCAGGAGACTAAAGTCATTACTGAAGCCCTCTGTAGAGCACACCCCAGGAAGGGGTTGAGTCTCTGTTAATGTGTGACAGAGGCAAAATAACAAGACTTAACATTATGCCGTTAAACGCAGCAGAATAATCAAGGCGCAATAGGACATATTTTGATACTCACAGGGGCAGTCCCCTTTATTCTCAAGCAGTAGTGTGTGGGTGGGGGGTAAATTTTCTACACTGGCGGCTGTCAGCAAGGGCATACACGCTGATATTACACATTTAAATATTTTTTAACCTATAAATAGGCTAAATTAATTTAAAAGGTAAAAACTGCACCCAACAAAACAAAATGAAAAAAATTGGTAGGCCCACTAAACCCCAAAACAAGAAAGGAAGAGCATGCTCAGGTGCTGGGAGGAGAGCCGCACCCTGAGATACCCAAGCATGCACCCAAACACCACAAAAATACTGTCCAATGTAGGAGAGAGTACATAGGGTTGTCATAATATCTGCCACATACACATAGGGTAAGGAAAAGTGCAACGCTGGTTCGGAGGCATAAGTTGTGCATACCTGGCCACATCATCAACGTTCATTTCTTTTCCGCCATACATATCCAGGGATTCAGCAAAAGAGAGTATCCACACCACACCAAACCACAGTATCATAGTAGAAGTGATATCACAAATGTTACAAACGAAGGCAAGGGCGGGGAAGGGGGTCCCAAGTTTGGAGGGGACCTAGATCAGTCAGCGGATCAGTATGACAATATGGCCTCCCGACATGCCACGGAAGATAATCTCATGTAACAAGTACTGACCATCCATGTGCACTGGCACAGCTCCAGTGTTACACGAAGTGAGCTCCAAGAGCGAAAAGTGCAGTACACCCAGTGTTAACTGGTTTGGGAGCAGATGCATGTACTAAACAAAATAAACCACATCACACTAGACACCTCTCAACAACAGGGATTCCACCTATTGCACCTAACGACAGTACTTACCAACATCAATACTCACACAAGAAGGCTTAAATCAATACCGACACCCACTCAGCACAGTAATGGCAACAAGTGACGTAAGCAAAGCCTTCAACAGGGGACCCAGACATATACTCATTAACAAAATACTAAACACTACACTCGACTCCAATTCTAAAAAAAAAAATTGCATGCCAATTTTCGCACAGGCAAAAAAAACTACTAGCACAAGCCACGGCAAGCTATGACGAACACACCATGTACACAATGTAGTCTAGCAGGGATATGTACTATTTGCCACCCTCTTCAACATTTTCCTACATGACTTTATGAGCAACCCCAACATCACAACCAACAGATGACCTAACCATTCACACACAACACCCAAAACACATCCCAAGCAGCTCACTATAACTCTATACCACAAGGCTGCAAGAGAACCAAATGACTCGCCTTGAAAATCTTGTTACTCTCTTCACAACCTACAAACTGGGGTACAAGAAGCAAAACCTTCACATCACAGCAAATAAGCCGCTCCCCTTAAATAAAACATACGAGTGCTTGGTATCACACTCGATACAGGACACAGGCAGCATTCGTATGCAGAGGAATACACCTCACACTTTGAATGAACAAAGGAGAGGTATTGTTATTATTAATACTAACAAAATACTGCAAGTGCAAGGAGTCCAGTGTGCAAAGCAACCGAGTAAAGAAAAAGGCGTGGAGAAATTAATGTCATTTTTTTTAAGGGAAAGAAAAATGATTTTAATATAAAATTCTTCAGCAAACTGCGATGCCCCTCTCACATCCTCTGCACTGGTACCCCTAGCCCAGAACTACCAGAACTTGCCCCTCCTCCCAACCCTACCAAACCAGAATATAGAACGCATACTCCTATTATAACCGCATATCACTTCAGAAATCAGTGCAAAGCGCCCCACCTTTCCTCCCGATACTGCCCAAAACAACCCTAGATTGCCAGACAAGTGTTTAACTGGCACACTTGCGATCAAAACATTACCCTTCCCTACACAATTACAAAAAAGATAACGCCAATGCTCAAGAATTTCATTTAAACATTGCAATTATTTAACATATAAGTATTCAATAACTATTTGCTTATCATTCAGGAACTCATAATGAATAACTCCCTTCACATCTCACTAAGTGAAAAAGAGCTATTGGAAACCATGTCTAAGAGTAGGAATGGGTTTTTGTTTGTCATTAAGCCATTGTTTGTGGAGTTCAATATTGTAGTATAAAAATCACTTGTCATCTCTCATAACAATTCTGTCCTTAAATGGCTTACAGACAATTCAATCCAATATAGATGAATCAATATTCATATGTTGTAAATGTTAATTTCCAAGCAGTTCATGTGGTACCCAAACACCATTTGCGTGGACTTTTCATTGGCATTATCAGCTTAACAACAGTTATTTTTAAACAGATGGCAGAAAATTTGGAGCAATTTAAAAACTAAATTTTTTTGCATCTTCTAAAAAATGACATCAATTTATTGATAATCTAATACTAAATTGAATAAACTATATCAAAGGAATAAATAACATCTAGGACAAATAAGATAGAAAGATAGAACCATTAGGTTTGCTCTGTTCAACAAAAATGCAATAAAGACTCATGCTGAATGCAACAAACTGAAAATTTTCAACCATGCAGGTACATGAAAAATTAATGCTGCGAATGTTCACCTTCTTCAAAGGTGAAGGAAACTGTGAAATTCTACTAGATCAAGACAAATGATTTTCAGGGGAAAAAAAAATGGATCTGGATGATACGTAACCCATGATGTTAATATCTGGCAGAGTAAAAATTGTGCGCAGATGTATGCTGCACGCTGTTCAATTGTTTGTGACGTGACGTCACAGCCGGTGGTGTAATGGCGGCCGCTCCGCTGCAGTCATTGTAAGCGTGCGCAGACATTCTTAACAGTAGTAGCAGAGCTCTTACGTCATGGTCTCTGTTATGAAAAGTGTTAATACCAGTGCCTGTTCACCGAAATGGCTGCCTAAACTTGGCAATGATGGGTGCTATGAGTTGCAAAAAAGATATTGGTATTTGGTGTGAGCTTACTGAATTGCCGAAAACTAAACGTGCGTTAGCGATTCATCTTTCCTTGACTGGAAGGGTTAGGGTAGCCTCTTCAGAAATCAGTGTTGATGATTTAAAAAATGATGACAGTGTCGAAATCTTGTTGGCGAAACTAGATGGACTGTTCTTATCCGAAAAGGGTCGTCGGCAATTTACAGCTTTTTGTAATTTGTATAATTTTCTTAGGTCGGAAAGTGTAAACATTAATCAGTTTGGGGGCGAATTTGAGCACATGTATTTCAAGTTTTGGTAGGAAGAATGAATTTTCCTCTTCCTGTGATGGCGTTTATGTTGTTGGCGTCTTGGTAAACTTCCTGAAAATGAAGTGCAGTTAATCATTGTCAGCCATCATTGAGGTTTCATAAGCTAATATGAAATCTACTCTAAAACATCTCTTTGGTCATGATATCAGTGTTTCGAGCACAACGAATATGATGCCCGTTGTTAGTATCAAGAGTGAGCCAGTGTTTGGTGCTGACAAGCCCACTAGTAGTGAGGCATTGTTTACTCATGATGCACGGTGTGGTCGAGGTTCCTACCGTGGGGGACAACGAGGTCGTCACAATAAAGCACAGGCGAGCGCTCCATCAAATGGCGGTGCGTCCCCCAGCGAGTGTGTCCAATCCGGAGACGACAGAAAGCAACCTGAAGCAGTCGCAGTCACGAGCACGTAAGCTCAATCCTATAGGACGTGATGGTCAAGGGTCTAGGTGTGCAGTTTGTGATTCAAAGTATCACTGGCCACATCAGTGTCCACATGCGTATGAGAACAATTATAATAGGGTCACTGAAGATGATCAGAATAAAGTGTGCAATTATCAATGTTTATGAGTGATGTACACAATGAAGCGAGGGAAACTAAGCTGCTTTCATTGTTTGAGTCGGAAGGCTGCGCTATACTAGACACCGGTTGTTCTGCTACAGTGTGTGGTAGTTTGTGGCTGCAGCGATACCTAAATTCCCTATCTGAATATGACCAGTCATTGATTAGAGAGCAGCTATCTGTTTCAACATTTACGTTTGATGATGGCGCCTCTGTACATTAATTGAAGAAACTAACAATTCCTTGTTGGATTAATAACATGCGTGTGGAAATTACTATCGATGTTGTCGAGGCTAATATTCCGTTGCTGCTGAGCAAGAAGTCTATGAAAACTGCTGGCATAGTTTTGGATTTTGTGAACGACACCGTGAAGATTGCCAAGAAAGGGGTCAAGCTAGGTTCTACTTCATCTGGACACTATGTACTACCGTTGTGCAGATGACTAGACCTGGCTAACATTCACAAGATGATGTTTGCTTCTACTGATGCTGATATGAAGAAAGTTGCCTTGAAGCTACACAAACAATTTGGACATCCCACAGCTGAAAAATTTATAAAACTTCTAAGAAATGTTGGTAGCCACAATACTGATCCTGAACGTGAAATTAATGATTTATCAAGCGTTTGTGAAACATGAGTTAAATTTAAAAGACCTGTTCCTGGACCAGTTGTATGGTTATCTATGGCAACGAGTTTTAATGAAAGTATTGGAATGGATTTGAAAGTGTTGGGTCAATGAATGTTATTCCTTGTGATAGTCGACATGGCTACTAGATTTTGTACAGCCACAGTAATCAAAAACAAAACTGTTTCAACAATCATTAAAGGTTTGTTCATGTGTTGGATTAGTCTATTTGGTTACCCCCAGAAGATCCTCACTGATAACGGTTTCTCATATTCATAAGATTTATTTTTGCTGGGTGCCCAGTCCCGTGGGCATCCCAGATAATGAAAGGGCGGATGCTGCGGCCAAGGAGGCGGCATCATTGGGGACACCCCCATCAGCCCCAGTCCCACTTCGTGATGTCTATCCCCTTATCACCGAATATGTAGTCGGCTTATGGCAGAAGATGTGGGATGAGCTTCCTCCCACCAAGCTCCATTCCATAAAACCTTCAGTCCTCGCATGGCCACGTACCATGAGACCATGTAGACTGGAGGTTATTTTGTGCTGAGTGAGGATAGACCATTGCCGCTTCACTCATGGGCAGCCCCCACCTTTGTGAATCATGTGTGGGGTGCAGCTGTCCATCCTTCACATTTTTGCCGAGGGGCCCCTTCTGAGAAATCTTGGGAGGAGGGTCTTCCCTTTCATTACTGGGCAGATTGCCCCCCCCCCCCTCCAACAGGTTCTGCGGGGCATCTTGTCTGAGACTCGTGTCTCTTTTAGTGTGAATAGAATTTTTAAATTTTTAGAAGAATCTAATCTTTTAGCCAAAATTTAATATATTGTTTCATGATTATATATTCTCTGTTCTTGTATCTATTGTTGATCCATATATAGTCTGTTTTTATCCTTTGTCGATTTCTCAATAGTTTATTTTTTATATCCTTTTAAACCCATTGAAGGTTTTAACAAATTCCTGTACTTCCATTCTATTGATCTTAATTTCATAGCTATATTCTTGTATATTCTCCAGATGTCTATATTTTTATTGAGAATTTTCATGCAAATTACCCATCCTTGAATTTGGTTGCGGGCTAGTCTGTTTGGGCTTTGCAGCATTTATTTTTGGCACTATTCATTCATTCACTGATAACGGAATGGGGGGGTAATAATTATGACATGAGAGCCTTTGGGGAAGCAGAGAGCCCGTGGAGTAACGGGACTTATGAACGGCTCAATGCAGTCATTGGTATTCTAGGAAATAAAATTAGGGCTGATTGCAGTTGCGATCTGGAGACTGCGCTTGCCTGGGCAATTTCTGCATGTGATGCCTTGTTGAATAATTGAGGATTTTCCCCTAACCAACTAGTATTTGGCTTTAACCCTGCTATGCCTAATGTGTTTTGCAATAAACTTCCTGCACACAAACCAGTGACAGCTTGCACTATTTTAAGAAATAATTTGAATTCTGCGCACTCTGCCAGGCAGCAGTTTTTGAAGATCGTGTCAAATGAACCTCTCGATAGAGCATTAAGAAGCAATGTGCGTACTACGGATTAGGAAAATCTAGGTAATGGTGATGAAGTTTTCTACAAACGTAATGACAATAACTGGCACAGGCCCAGTGTTGTGATTGGACGTGACGGAAAGCAGGTATTGGTTTGTGATGGTGACATCTATATGAAAGTTTGGTAACTCTGCACCCCTAATCAAAGTTGGAGGGCGATATCAAGGTGCGAGTTGAGCTACTGGAAACCTTGTCTCTGGTAAGGTGATAAGTAGAGTGGAAAAAGCCACAAGTAACAAATATCGTAATTGCTTCAATGTCAGGTACGATTCTGATGGTACTGTTGGTTGGATTGACTTCAATGATATTGTTAAATTGTCTGTAATACCTGACAGCGTAATGTTTAATAGTGGTAATGTGATGGCAACGAAGGAAGCTGAAATGCAAAACTACAATGTTTATGAAGAAGTTGAAAATGTTGATCAGGATGTATCAGTGAGGTGGGTGATAACTGAGAAAGTAAAAGATAATAAGATGGTTACTAAAGCGAGATTAGTAGCACGTGGCTTTGAAGAGGACACTATCTCATTGGGCAAGGATTCACCTAGGTGTTCCAGGGAAGCAGTACATCTGGCTTTGTCTCTGGCATCTTCCATGCTCTGGGTGTGTCACACTGTTGATGTCAAGGCTGCTTATCTGCAGGACAATGTCATTGAATGTGAGATTTACTTGAAACTTCCTCCTGAATATTTTAATGGTAACTTGTGGAAATTAAAAAAAAGACAGTTTAAGGTTTGTGTGATGCAGCCAGAGCTTGGTATTTAAGAGTGAAAGATGAATTAATTATTGATGCTTGGTGTTCACATGTGTTCGTAAGATAAATCTTTGTTTTCGTGGTACAATGACAACAATTTTGAGGCATAATTTGTGTCTATATTGATGATTTTCTCTGGGGCGGAAAATGCTGCATTTGAGGATGATGTTGTTAAGAAATTACATCACATGTTCTTAATTGGCAGTTTAGCGTCAGCATTATTCAAGTATGTTAGTTTGAATATCAATATGACTGCTGGTGGCTTAACTGTTGATCAGTTCCAGTATGCTTCAACTTTGAGACCTGTCGGCATCAGGCATCAGCGTGCTTCTTAAAACAAGGGACTTAACACTGGTGGAATAGACTGAGTACAGAGCTTTGATCGGACAACTGAACTGGATCGCAACACATACCAGACCAGGCATTGCTTTTGGAACTTGCCAGTCGAGTGTTGCGTGTAACAAGGCAACTGTTGGTGATTTGCTCAGATTGAATAAGTTAATAGTTCAAGTGACAAGAGACAACATGAGATTAGACTTTCCTAAGCTTGAGCCCCTCGAAGCCTATTCTCTAAAGTGTTATTTGAATGCAGCCTTTAGTAATTTGGCCGATGGAGGTTCCCAAGGAGCGTTTATTGTATTCCTGGACGATGATAGTGGCACTCGCTGTCCAATCTACTGGCAGACTAGGAAAATCTGGTGTGTTGTCAAGTCAACATTGTCTGCTGAGACACAGGCTCTTCTTGAGTGCGCTGAAGCTGCAGTGTACATCGCCAGTATCATTGTTGAAATATCTCGCTGAGCTGGTGTTAACATTCATCGTTTTGTGGACAACTGGAGTTTGGTTGATGCTCTATACTCTTCGATCATCTAAGAATGTTGATGATCAAAGACTGAGAATTGATATAACATCGGTGACCTGAGTTGACACGTCACAACTAGCAGATAATCTCACCAAGTGTGGAGCGTCCACACAGCGGCTACGGGCCGCTATCGGTAGAGACTAATGGTTATTTATCAAGCCGCTTTCACTGCAAACGAGATCAGGCAGTGAAAAGAAAAGAACACGAGTTGTGTTCAAATCTGGAGGAGTAATAATGGCGTGTAGATGTACGCTGCGCGTTGTTCAATTGTTTGTGACGTCACGTCACAACTGGTGGTGTAATGGCGGACGGGTACCCGATCCGCTGCAGTCGTTGTTCAGAGGTAAGCGTGCGTGTCCGTTCTTAACACATGACAGCTGTAAAAAACTGGTTAACCTTAATCTAATGAAAAAAAAACCCACCCCAAAACTCTAGAGTGCTTCAGCATAAAGAAAAACGGAGTTCTGAGCCCAATGGAGACGATGCTACGTGAGGAAAAACTTGCATGGGTACAGAGTGACCCCTTCATGGCCTGGGAAAAGCAAATACTGTAGCGATTCAGCAGGAATCTGATAAGATATCTTCTGACAGGTATTGTAAAAACAAGTCAAGCCTCATTCACACAAGGATCGAAGCATAGCATACGGAATATTATCCGGACCAGGGGTGGTATCCTCGCACAAAGCATAGGCAGAGGGCAACTCTCGAATGAGTTGCCTAAACTAAAACCCAAATAGTTTAAGTGTTTGATTGACGTCCACCTTCCGCATGGACACAGTAAAGGTCTGCTGAGAATGGATTTTGTTACTTAAAACTAGGAAACGAAAAAAAAACAAGGTATCTCGCCAGTGTTTGTAGGGTGAGATCTGTGAAGTGGCGAAGATGGAAGTGAAAGTATGTGTAAGATACATACATATAGCCGGATATTCACTTGCGGGCGTTGGGGTGGGAAGGCACGTAGCCCTCCTAAAGTTATCTGCAGCATAGTTTCCCATGCTATATCTGATACATAGTCAGGAGGGCCGAGAATAAAAACTGTTGGGGACTCGGGAAGATGTCCGACTCTGTACAAGGGCCTCAGGCAATGGATGAGATGTAAGCGAGCGGCATATTCCTACCGTCATCCTGGGCACAATCGTGGAAGCACTGAAAGCACCAGTCATAACCGGATAACAGTGTGGTAAATTTATTCTACCATCCAGAGTACAGCTTGCAACCATATTCCATTTTGAACGAAGAGTGGACATAGAATAAAAGGGTATCGCTATCAGGTCCCCGGGTGAAAAATCTTACCAACTCATTTCTCTTGTGCAAGTAGAATAGACCCTAAGACCCCAAACATGAGCCTAGCAGTTGAGGTGTCAGTCGAAAACAAAGCCAGGAAACTGTACGACTCGACCACGTCTAAGTCAAGGCCATTCAGAAAAAGGTCTTGATCGGGGCCATGTCCACGAGGGCAGCAGAAATGCAGCACCCGGGTGGTAGGCAGGGAAAACAAACTTGCGCCGTTCAGCATAATGAGATACGAGACTGAGATCCGTTGGAGGCGGGGCTCCAGAGGGAACATCTGGACTGCGCCATAAGATATCGAAAAGCAAGAATAGTTTTTGGTGGTGCAGGGATGACACAGATGATGCTCACAGCAAAGTGGCAATAAGGAGACTCTCCTCTTGCTCTCACGGGGCAGGAGAGTGCCCCTCCCCCCCCCCGTACGCGGAATATTATGCCTTCTACAAATCACTTGTAAAAAGAGGCTTGGCAGATGGCACTTTATAGCTGGAGCAGAGGATCGGATGCAGGGGGTTTGAGAAACGGGCGGAAACCAATCAGGATGGAATGATCTAACCAAATCCTGTTAAACAAAGATAAGAAAACAACCCTGCCTCGAACATCTAAGTGCAGAGCATGACGTCTATGCCACGACGGGTATCCTTGAATAAAGCGAGAGTGGATAGAAACCTCTAAGAGAAAACATGTTGTTGAAGTGTTTCCCGCCTCTGAAGGTGAAGTCCATCTGACGACATTCAGTAACCTGGTTACACGTTTCAGATTTTGGTTGAACAGTATCAAAGCAAAAGAATACCGAGAAAGAGGTGGAAAGGTTTTTTTTGTCGAGGATGTTCCGGGAGTACGACATGCTGGTCCTGTTTTTCCGGAAAATATGAATGTGGTGATTAGCAAACGTACCTGCCTGCCAGAAAGACGAGCGAGCTTAAAAACAAAACAAAATAGAACCCACGTCCAGCGAAATTCACATAAGACAAGATCAAACGGACTGTGCTTCAAGAGATTTAAATTACTCTTCTCCGAGGGCAGTCTCACAATCGGCCGACCACCACAATAACGGTTGACGTGCAAAACGAACCGAAGATCGAGAATTTTTATTTTTATTTTACGATCTCTTCTGGCGACCATCAGCGAAGACATCTGCCGAAATTTTTAAAAAGCAAGCTAGATTAAGGCCGGGTAAAAAACAAATGTCTACAAGGCACACAATGCTTCGAGAACACTCAAGGCACTGAGTCACTGTAAGGAGCAGGGCTCTAATTTCCTGTAATGAGCGTGCAGCCTACAATTAAAAAAATAAATGCTATGGAGGAGGCCTGCCACCTCCAAGAACTCAATCATACAAGTCTTTTTGTACAGAAGTCCTTGACCAAAGACTCGGGAGAGGAGGTGTCGACCCCGTGTGTTAAGGTCTTGAAGCAAGTACGACTCACGAAGCTCCCCAGACTAATGCATTGAACCAAAAAGTGCCTTACTGTCTGGAGGACCGAGCAATCTTGACAGAAAGGTTCAAAAGAGCGCTCAATTTAAGGGCACTGCGTCTCGCGAGTGTCCGATTAAGAGACGAAAAAAATGACCTAATGCCCTGGCAGGTAGTCAGAGGGAAAAAGAACGAAACGCCGGTTCGGTTGCATCCTCAGTTGCCTGAGGATAGACCCCGGTATAGACCCCACCTGTCGCGGTACTAGGACAGGTGACGCTTACAGAGATTCCCCTGACTAGGTAGGACATTAGACAAAAAAGTGTTTTACCGTCTGGAGGACCAAGCAATCTTGACAGAAAGCTTTAGGGTAGCGTTCTAGCAATTGACTCTGCTTCCCTCGAGTGTGTCCGATTCGGAGGCAACAAATAAAAACCTGATACCATCAGAGCATTGGGGTATAAGTCCACAGAAAAGGCGCGGCGCAATGGGCTACCCACACTGATTCCTAACATGGAGTCAGAGTGGGGAAAAGCAAAAGGCTGGTCTGGTCACTCAGATTGTGCACCATCTGACGCACTCGTCAGCGACCTAATTAACCGCTACCCCTACATAAACAGGTACCTCAGAAGACAATATCGACATCCTACAAACTCGCATGGCCATAGCATCACAAATATTGCGAACTAGGGGATGCGGAGAGCCCAGTGCCCCAAGGGCAATTAACACGCTCTGTGAGTCGCTATGAATTACAAATTAGTCTATGAACCGCACGTGGAGCGTAATCCCCAGTACTAAGGGGGATTGAACCAGCTGAAGTCTAGTCGTTGGTCTTCAGCAACCATACGACGTGCTTTAAATGATGCTTAAACAGATTCCCTGCAAAAGAATATAGAGAAAGTGGAAGCAAAGGACTCGAGCACAGACACAAGGTCGGATATGGTGGCCTCGGCTTTCTCGGTAATGGAAGGGAGAGTGTGGCAGAAATTACCCCGAATCCTTCGAAACCTCTGCAAAAGGGGTTCTCCCATTTAGTGAAGAGATGTATGCTCGGCAGGAAGACCTGCGAACTTGCTTCGAAACGAAACGGAATCTGGACTTCACTCGACGAAATTCGCCTACAGTAAAATCATTGGGGCGGCGATCTTATAGTGGTTATACATAGAAGTAGCGCTTCTCTCCGAGGATCATCACACACTCATGCGACTACCACGGAAGCAGACGGCCTGCAAAATGACCGTACGTTTGAGGAATGGAAGCCAAGTCCGCAGCAGTGAGGATATTGGAGGTCTCAACGGCCCAATCAACAGACCTGAACTCCCGACTGAGACAAGGAAATCAATCATTTCTTCGAATGTGGGACACCGAGATGACACAAGCACAACCGAGGCGGCGGCGGCCGAGCGAGCACATACCGGTCAAGAGGTAAATTAAGCGTTTTTAAGACAGTAGTGTGTGAACTCCTCAACATTAAGGATACCAAAGAGTTGCTTGATTTCTATCCCTAAAATGATAAAAAAATATGCCCCATACTTATGAGATGACCTAATACTTCTCTCAGCACTTCTTCACATAAATATATTAGACACCCATGGCTACCCACCTACCCCGAGATATAAAACCACTCACGTGTGCCAATCTTTCTCCTGAGCAAATGCATTACTTCCAACATCAAAATCGTTCACACCATCCAAGCAGTTTACCACCATCCATTTCTACTTGGTCTAAAAAGAGCAGTTGTATGACAGTCACTCTTGTTTGTCAGGTGCAGGAAAATAAGTCACTCACTTCTCTAACATCGACTCGGCCTCGAAGAAAATACTCTCGAGCTTCATCGAAGGTGCCATGAGAGAACCTAATGAACCCAGCCGTTTGGAACACTTTCTGTGAGAAGGCCAGGTACTTCTCTCCGCTAAGTCCTGCGCCACCACTGTGCTCCGTCAACTCTATTGCCTCCTGGATGCACTCGTTCTCTAGCAGCGCCTTATGGAAGAGACCTTAACCTTGAGTCAATGACAAAAAACGTTAAAATGATTTTAGATAAATTTTCTTGCCTTTGATGGTTGATGACTCCCTTCTACTCATGGAAATATAAGACTTTAAAGCAAAATGAGAAAATATAACAGATGATTTCGCGAAAAGGTTTTGAAATGACAGAAATATATAAAAGAGCAAATAAGGTAAGAATTCCAACTAGAACATGAAACTCAAGGATCGCCATAATTTCGTAAGGTGTCGCACAGAGCCATGGTGACTCAAATCAGCAGGAGACCAAATATTTCACTCTCCATTCTCCTCAAAATAGAAACGTATATTAATTTCTAAGAAAAGATATATTACCATAACTTGTGAAGTCCATGGCTGCGGCATTAGACAGAAGATGCTAGAGTGCGTCGCTACATATACCTGCCCGTCGAAATTTCCCAACAAGACGCCGCCATTGAAGGGAAGCGTTTGCTTGTGTTGTTGGTCAATGAGGCTAAAAAAGAAGCTAATAATTTATCAAGGAAAATGGAAACTAACACACAACAATGGTATTTAAAGATTTCAATATGAAGAGGGAAAATAGCAGACAAGAGAAAGAGAGCAAATGCAACTGCAACCAACTCAGATGTGAAGACAAGGCAGCACGCGGGAGAGCCCTGTTGGCTTCAAACAAAGGGGAGAAGGCATGGAGCAAGAAAGCCACATTTTAAAAGTGTCAATTTCTAAATAAAAAAATTAAGACATTTGGCAATATGAACTTTTAACCTTGAACACAAGATTACAAATGAGTGAAACGGTACAGTAATATCTACATAATCTAATCCTGTACTGACCTGTAGATACGGATGAAGTTACTGGCAAGGGTAATGATGTATGGGTGATAATAGGAGAAAGCAATGACTCCTTCACTCCAGTGAATAGGAGGCCGCTCTGATGTTCCCGCTGCTGTTACAAACATGCCAAGATTCCCTGGACCCATTACCAGGAACTCTTCCTACAAAGAAGAATGCAACAGTTGAAGGAGTTATGGAACAGGGAGATAAATCTGGCAAAACTTTGGTGAGGAGAAATTCAGTGAGGAAAATTGGGAGAGACTGATTTGGAGGAAACAAGTATGGTGAACTCTAATGGGATTACAGCCCTCAGTATAAAAAAGGAGAGGTAAACCAAATGATGCCTAAGATTACACATAAAATAATGCTTTTATTAGATCTAATCTGGTGGCATCCTACAGGAGCAAAGCCGTAAGAAGTAAACATAGAAGTTAATTTATGGCTAACTTTAGAAAAGATCAAAACGTAACAAATAACTACGAATAAGGAAAACAATAAAATCCCAAAATGCCGATTAAGAAGGAAGCAAGTAACCCAAGCACCAGGGACAAGTGGCGGCAACCCCGATCGTTCCAGTACCAGAAAAAGTAACGCGGTAAAAGATCCCAAGACTAGGACATTAAATGAGAATTTTTTTTTTTTTTTAAAGGGGCTATCTGGCGACTGCCGACTTAGGCAAAGGTCGCCGTAAAAAACAGCCTAGTTCTAGGCTACTTTAAAAAATTAAACAGAAAACAATAAAAAGAAATAACAATAACAATAACAAAGCAATAACAAAAACAATTACAAGAACAACAACAACAATTAAATCGGGTTAAATAAAAGGGAGAAGGCCGGCCTCCCCCCAAAAGTCAATAAGTCCACCAGTCAAAGTACACGCACTCGTCCCGAGCACAAGGGACAGGCGGTAGCGACCCCGCCCATCCCGGTACCGGGACAGGTGTCGTGCGCGAAGATCACCCAGACTGGGACATTCGACAAGAATGTGCCGAACAGTCTGGGGGACGACGCAGTCGTTGCAATAGGGCGCAGGCGAGCGCTCCATCAGATAGCGATGCGTCACACGAGTGTGTCCGATTCGGAGACGACAGAAAGCAGCCTGAAGCCGCCGCGGCATTGGGGGATAGGTCCATGGGAACAGTCGCGGCGCAATGGCACGCAACTTTAAGTTCCCTTCGACCGTCTCCCATCTTCTTTGCCAAGCAGTCCGAAGAGCTGCCCGTATTCCTGCCATGTAGTCGGTGTGAGGAAGAGCGAACCGCTGGTCCGGGCGCAGAGTCCTCGCGGACTCTTTGGCGCCCTCATCGGCGCGCTCATTCCCCGCAATTCCTACATGTCCAGGAACCCAGCAGAAGATAATCTCGACATCTGCCCGGCTCGCCAAAACCGTGGCGTCACGGATATCGCGAACCAGGGGATGCGGAGATTCCAATGCCCCGAGAGCACTCAGGGCGCTTTGTGAGTCGCTATAGATCACAATCCGGTCTCCGAACCGGGCACGTCGCGTAATCTCCCGTACCGAGTGGTGTATTGCCACCAGCTCGGCCGTGAAGACAGACGCAGCGCCTGGTAGAGCCCCGCTGACTTCAACCAGAGGGGATACGGCGTGGAAGCCGACCCCCTCTTGGGACTTGGAGCCATCCGTATACACTGGCACGGTACCAGCGTGACACGATGTGTGCTCCAAAAAGGTCGAACGCAATACTCCCGGCGCAGTACAAGCTTTGGGAGCAGAGGCGTGGCGACAAATAGCCAAATGTGGTACCCTCCAGGGTGGCGTCCTGGGCAGAACCAGGGGCGCCACCGGCCCGAGAGCTATATCTACCTCTCGAAGGAGTTTCCTGGCCCTAAACCCAAAGGGCTTAGGGTATGACTGGCGTCTCTCGGCGGCATAGGCACCATCGAGATCAGCTGCGGATGCAGTGAGAGCTGTTGGCGACTGAGGGAGGCGCCGGGCTCGCGCGTACAGGCGAGTGATGCACTGCACGCGGCGCAGAGCGAGTGGCATCTCCCCAGCATCGACCAACAGGCTCTCAATGGGGGAAGTGCGGAAGGCACCGGTCGCAAGGCGAAGGCCGGTGTGGTGGATTGAATCCACCTTCCGCAATAAACGCTCGGCTGCGGATGCATAAAACTCGCATCCATAGTCGAGCTTCGAGCGAACAAAGGATCGATAAAAAAGTAAGGCGGTAGCCCTATCAGCGCCCCAAGCGCTGAACGTCACGGAACGGAGAATGTCCATGGCGCGGGTACAAGAGACCCAAAGGCTGCGAATATGAGCCTCCCAGGTGAGGCGTCGGTCGAATACAAGACCAAGGAAACGGTTCGACTGGTGAAGCCGTGGATGGCGGCAGAAGTGCACCACCTTAGTCTTGGCCAAAGAAAACCGAAACCTGTGCGCTTCGGCATAGCGAGAGACGCGGTTCAATGCCTGTTGGAGTCGACGCTCCAGAGTTGGCATCTGGGCCGCGCCAAAAGAGATCGAAAGGTTGTCCACGTAGAGCGTAGCGAGAACATCTTCCGGCAGCACCGAGGTGATGCCGTTGATGCTCAGGGCAAAGAGTGTGACACTGAGGACACTTCCCTGCGGGACACCCTCTTCCTGCTCCTTTGGGGCAGAGAGGTCTCCCCCCACCCGTACGCGGAATCGACGATCTCGCAAAAATTCAGATATAAACATTGGGAGGCGTCCCCTCGTCCCCATCGTGTGGAGAGTCTCCATGATACCGTATCGCCATGCGGTATCATAGGCCTTCTCCAGATCAAAAAACACCGTGGCGTAGTGCTGTCTACGAAGGAAAGCCTCGCAGACGGCATTTTCCAGTCGGAGCAGAGCATCCGACGTGGAGTGAAACTTACGGAAGCCGCACTGTGCAGAAGACAGATGGCCTCCGCTGTCCAGGAAATAGGCTAATCTAACATTTACCAATTTCTCCATCAACTTGCACACGCAAGAGGTTAGAGAGATTGGGCGGAAACCGGTCGGAGTAGAGTGATCTCTCCCCGGCTTGCGAAAGGCGAGCACAGTAGCGATTCGCCAGGAGTCTGGGAGAAGACCTTCCACCCAGATCCTGTTGAACATATCTAACAGAAAGGCCATGCCTCGCTCACCCAGGTGTCGAAGCATGGCGTACGGGACATCGTCCGGACCATGGGCGGTGTCCGCGCACGAAGCGAGAGCGGAACGCAACTCACTCACAGTAAACTTGTCGTTGAAGGGTTCTCCGCCTCTGGAGGTAAAGTCCAGCCGGCGGCCTTCCGCGACATCACGACGTGCATTGAATGCTGGCGGAGCAGCATCACGGCTAGAGAATGCGGAGAAAGCGGTCGCTAAGGATTCCGCCACGGACGCGGGGTCCGAGATTGCGGTCCCATTCTCCTGGAGAACGGGAGGGGGGTCCTGCGAGAACTTGCCCCGAATCCTTTTGACTCGCTTCCACACCTCAGCTAAAGGGGTCTTCCCGTTAAGTGAAGACACGTATGCCCGCCAAGAAGAGCGGCGGGCGTGCTTCGAAATATACCGGAACCTAGCCCTAGCCCGACGAAATTCAGCGACAGTGAAATCGTTCGGGCGGCGCTTATAGCGCATGTAGGCATAACGCTTCTGTTTGAGGGCCGTCTCACACTCGGCAGACCACCATGGGAGTGGTCGGCGTGCAAAACGGCCAGACGTCCTAGGAATAGTAGTCAGGCCCACGGCGATGAGGTTGCCGGAGAAGAACTCAACGGCCTCATCTACCGACCTAAACTCCTCGATTGAGATAGAGAATTCAGTCATTTCCTGAAATGCAGGCCACCGCACCCGCGCCAAGCACCATCGAGGTGGTCTCTCAGGCGGCAGTTGCCCTGAAAATGATATTTGAATGGGAAAGTGATCACTACCATGGAGGTCATCGACCACCCCCCAATCAAAATCAGGCTGTGCATCCGAAGAGCACAAAGATAGGTCAAGAAGAGAAAATGAAGCGGTTCTCGGACAGTGATGCGTAAACTCATCCACGTTTAGGACACCCATCTCAAGCTCTTCGATCAGATCGGCAAGGACTTGTCCCCTGGGATTTATGGAGTAATCTCCCCAGAGAGGATGCCTGCCGTTCAGATCTCCAAGCAAGAGATAGGGCCTCGGCAACCGTGCCACGACGCGGCGGAAGTCCCCCGCGTCGAAGTCAGCTGACGGTGGAATGTACGCAGAAATGATAGTATACCTCCTATCCAGGTGTAGCTGCACAGCCACTGCCTGAAAGGAGGTATCTAAAGAGAAAGGAAGAATGGAGACATCATGCCGGGTGTAAACCGCGCATCCCCCAGCCCGGCCATCCCGCGGTGGTGGGGTCGCAAGACCCTTATACCCCGGGAGGGCAGGCAGGGGGCACGCGCCTAGCATGGTCTCCTGCAAAAAAATAGCTAACGGGGAACGGGACGAGGCGAGCCTCCGCAGCTCCTCCCAGTTGGCCCGGAGTCCACGGCAATTCCATTGAAGGAATATACCCTCCAGGCCTAGCTCGGAGGAGACGCGGGGGCCCTCCTCGAATTGAAGGCCCTCACGGGAATGGCGGTACGCTTCCCGGGGGCAGAACCCCGGGCGCTGTTGGCCGGACAAAGCGCTGGAGGCGCTGTCGCCTTCGAGGACTTATTGGGGGAGGTTGGGCTCGCCATGCGAGTCTTTTCCTCCCTCCGCCTCGAAACCTTAGGCGGGCGCTGCGGCTTCGGAGGCGGGGGGGCCTCTTTTCGAGGAACCACCGTCTCCGAGCCACTCGCTCCACCTCGGGGCGTGGGCGAAGGAGCCGAAACTCCTTTGTTGCTGTCCTCCTTTCGGGGGACAGCTTTAGGAACCCCTGAAGATGGCCTAGCGACCATCTTCAGGGGTGTTGCCTCCTGTGAGTCTAACGACTCGGTGGAGGCGCGTGGCCGTTTCGCCTTGCGGGAAACGGTCACGCTGGGGGAAGAGGGGGGAGCCCTGGTTTTAGCCGGGGCTGGGTATGAACCCTTTTTGCCGCCAGCTTTACCAGGGGAGCGCCCGGGTTGGGTAGAGCCCGCAGAAGGGCTCCAAATGGGCGCGGAAACAACCGTGCTCGTTGGCCTGGATGGGCCAGGAGCAGAGGGTGCCTTTCGAACTACTGAGGCATATGACGTCCCAGGCAGAGCTGGGCGCGCCAGGACCAAGTCCTTAGCCTCGCGGAATGAGAGTCTATCCTGGGCCTGAACGGCCAGGATTTCTTTCTCCAGGAGATATGCACCACATTGCTTCGAAGAAGCAGGGTGCGGCTCTCCGCAATTCACACACTTGGCCACACACGATTTGGACTTATCGTGTGCGACCTTGGAGCAATTTACACAGACTTCGGGTGGCCCCGACTTTGCACGTCTACATGAGCGATTCGTATGGCCGAAGCGGTGACAGTAATAGCACCGCCGCGGCAGTGGCACGAATGCCTTCACGCGGTAGCGGTACCAACCGGCACGCACCGACTCAGGGAGCTTGTCACAGTCGAACGTGACGAAGAGTGTAGGGGTGGGTCTCGAAGCCCCTCCCTGTTTTCTCATCACACGTTCGACCTTGACCGCCCCATGGTCGGCCAGCTCTAGGGTGATGTCCTCAATGGAGTAGTCAACGAGTTCCCTCGCATAAACTACTCCTTTCGCAAAGTTCATGGTAGAGTGCGGCGTCACACTCACCGGGGTGCCATGAAGTGTCCGAAGAGCACTTATCTTGGCCGCCTCGGCGGGATTCGCCGCATTCGCCAGAAGGCTCCCGTCCGAGAAACGGGTCACCTTCGGCTCTCTACCAATTGCACTAGCTAATCCTCTCCTCTGATTGATCATGTTGCCCTTGGACAACATGGTGCCATCAGTGGAGCGAATAACGAGGAAGCGTTTGAAGCCAGCGGGCTCGAAAACGCCAGGTAACCTCTGAATGAGGGGCCCCGATGTCATCGAGGCTCCGCCCTGTGCACTTTTGGTGTTAGTCTTGGTCAGGGGCTCTGCACACGAGGGGGTAGAGGGGCCGGATGTGCCGATCTTGGCTTGGTCGCCTACCAAAGTGGTAGCAGACCCATCCGTCCCCGCAGCCCCCGCGGATGGAGAGGAGCCCCGAGTCTTTTTCGTCTTTTTAGTCTTTTTTGTCTTTTTCTTTTTTGGAGAGGAGGGCGGGGAATGAACCCGCTTTTCACCTCCGCCGGCAGAAGCCCCCAGGCCAGATGGACCGGCCTCAGCCAGGTCCCTCTCCGAAATGGACAAGGTCCTGGTTGTCGTGGGGGCACCTGTCGGAGGATATCCCTCCCCTCCTTTTATTGCCTCGGAGCCCTCAGCCATTTGAGGAGGACCTTGCATAGGGGCGGATTCGGGTTTGGTGCTTGGCGTCGAGCCCGAATTCCCCCCCATGGAAGGCCCTACCGTCTGAGGCTGGGTCTCCTCAAGGACCATGTTTATCACAGGAGGGGCCTCCAGTTGGCCATCCCCTCCCAGGACATCGCAGGTCCCCTTGGCAGTGTCGCCAGTCTTGTGTGGGGAGGCACAGGCCTTGACCCCAGCAAGGTTTAAAATTCTTGCCAGCAGGTCTTTTGAGGGAAGCGACCGAAGGGGCCTGGCTTCCCTCTCCCCCCTAAGGGGGTTTGCCCTACCGAGCCGCTTTGATGGGGAGCGGCTGGCTAAGGGCTGCCTGCTGGCTTTCTTGGCAGTCCCCTTGGAAAGAAAAGAGGGGACTGCCGCTGGGAAAAGGGAGGTGCCCGAAAGCACCTCCAGAGAAGGGGGTGAGGGGGAGTCCCCTGCACCCGTAGGCGAAGGAGAGGAGTAAGCCTCCTCTCCGGTTAGAGAAATATGGAGGGTCCCCTGTGCAAGCACAGGGGGGGGAACCTCCATTTTTTTGCTGGAGCTGCCCGAGGGCGGCTCCGTCGATGGAACAGGGGAAGTTGAGGGTTGGGTTTGTTTTTTTTTATCATCATTGGGCATGGTGACCCTTTTTTAAACACGGGATGCAATCGCGCACACCTCTCGCAGTAGCCCGCACTGCGAGAGGTGCTTACAAGCCCGGCAGAGCCAGGCGCCGCCATTTGGGACCACCCCTCCCGCCTGGTGGCCTGGCAGTCCATCGGCATGGCGGCTCCACCTTGGACACGGTGTAAAAATTAATAGATTGTGAAGAGGAGAGGAAAAGGGATGTGAGGAAGGTATGGGTGGGGATGAAGCAGGTAGTTAAAAACCAGCCACCCCAGACCGGAGCTCAGGGGTTAGGGAACATTGTCCCCCACCCCCTCAGCCCCGATGCGGGACGGTTGGCTGAAAGGAAGGTCAGCATCTACCCTGTGAAATTAGAGGCTGACCAGAGAAAGTTGTGGGAGAGGTTGTGTGAAAAGAGAGGAAACAAGTGTTTTGAAGGAAGGAAGAGAGGCTAAGCTGGGGCCGGACGGAGCGCTGGATCCCGTCAGCACGGGGGCCAGAGTGGCAAATCGCCGCGCCCCTTACGGGGCATTAAATGAGAATGGGCCATTCTTGGGGCGTAAGTAGTCGTCAAATTAAAGTTCAGGAGAGTGCTCCATCAAATGGGACTGGGTCCTGCGAGGGTGTCCGATTCAGAGTCGACATAAAATGACCTAAAACCGTCGAGGCATTAGGGAGTGGGTCCACGGAAAAGTCGTAGCACAAGGGCACGCAACTTTAGATTCCCGCTAGCCATCTCCCATTTTTTTTGCCATGAAGTCCGAAGGGCTCACCTGAATGTGGAAGAGCAAAGTGCTTGTACAGTCTACCAGTCCTTGCAAAGTGTTTGGCGTCCTCATCAGCGGACTCATTTACCACGATCCCTACATGTCCAGGAACCGAGCAGAAGACAATCTCGACATCCTACTGAATCGTGGCAGCTGGGGCGTCACAGATAACGCGAACTAATGGGTGGGGAAGGGGTGTTCCATACCTCTCTGAACTGGGCATGACACGTTATCTCTCATACACAATGGTGTATTTCAACCAGCTGGTCGTAAAGATAATCACAGTGACAAGAAGATCCCCACCAGTTTTCAACAAGAGGGAAAAGGCATGGAAGCTGCATTCCCCATGTTCAGTTTTTGCAACTGTAGAAGGGTTTGGGTATGGTTGGTGTCTCACAGTTGCATAGGTAGCGTTGAAGATAGGGCAGGGGTTAAATGAGAGCCGTTAGGGAGACGAAAGGCCTGGACAAATAATGATGCACTGTGAACTCTGAAATTAGCGGAATTCAACACGAATATGCCAAAGAGTCTGGGGAACAACGCAGTCGTAGCATTAAGGTACTGGCGAGCGATCCATCAAATGTGAGTGCGCCCCGCGAGTGTGCCCAATTCGGAGACGACAGAAAGCAATATGAAGCCGTCGCGGCATGTCGCGACGCGGAGCTTTGTAGATTCCAATGCCCCGAGAACACTCAGGGCGCTTTGTGAGTCCCTATAGATCACAATCCGGTCTCCGAACCGGGCACGGCACGTTATCTCGAGTATCGAGCGGTGTATTACAACCAACTCGGCAGTGAAGACAGACGCAGCGCCTGGCAGAGTCCTGCTCAGTTTAAACAAGTCCCTCCAAGTCCCTCTTGGGACTTGGAGCCATCCATATCCACTGGCAGGGTTCCAGTGTGACAGAAAATATGCTCCAAAAAGGCGGAACGCAGAGTGAGAGACGCGGTTTAATGCCTGTTGGAGTAGAAACTCCAGAATTGGCATCTGGGGCGCATCAAAAGAGATCGAAAGGTCGTCCACATAGAGCGTAACGAGGGCAGAGTGTGACACTGAGGACAATTCCCTGCGGGACACAGTCGAGCGTGACGAGTGGCGAAGAGTGTAGGGATGGGTCTCGAGGCCCCTCCCTGTTTTCTCATCACACGTTCGACCTTGACTGCTCCATGATCGGCCAGCTCTAAGGTGATGTCATCTATGGAGTAGTCTACGAGTTCCCTTGCAAAAACCACTCCTTTCACCAAGTTGATGGTAGAGTACAGCGTGACACTCACCAGCGTGCCATCAAGTGTCCGAAGGACACTAATCATGGCCGCCTCTGAGGAATTCAACACATTCGCCAGAAGGCCCCCATCCGAGAAACGGGTCACCTTCGGCTCTCTACCAATCACACTAGCTGGAGCTCTCCTCTGATGGGTCATGTTGCCCTTAGCCAACATGCTGCCATCAGTGGAACGAATAACTAGAAGGCGTTTGAAGCCAGCGGGCTTGAAAACGCCAGGTAACCTCTGAATGAGGGGCCTCGACGTAATAGAGGCTCTGTTCTGCGCACTCGCATTTTTGGTCTTAGTCTGGGACTCCCCGCCTCGGAAAGCACCATAGGCGGACGTGCAGATCTTCGCTTGGTCGCTTACCGAAATGGCAGCGGACCCGTTGGTTCCCGTGGCTCCCGCGGAGGGAGTCTTTTTTGTCTTTAATTTTTTCTTGTTAGGAGAGGAGGGTGGGGAATGAACCCACTTCGCTGCCCCGCCGGAAGGAGCCCTTAGGCGGGATGGACCGGCCTCAGCAAGATCCTTCTCCGAGATGGAAAAGGTCTTTACTGCCAAAGGGGCACCAGCCGGGAAAGGAGGTAACTCTTCTCCTTGTGGATCCTCGGGGGCCCGAGCCGTCTGAGGGAAAGCTTGCACAGGGGCGGACTCAGGCTCTGTGCTTGGCACCGAGCCTGGTTCGACCCCATGGAAGATTCTATCATCTGAGGCTTGGTCACCTCAGGGACCATGTCCATCTTAGGAGGGCCCTCTATGTGCCCCCCCCCCAAGACATCATGGATCCCATTCGAGGAACCTTTTTCTCATCTTGGGCCAGCGAACCGGCATCCATCAGGAAAGAGAGGGGATACACTGACCCTTTCAAACAAGTCATGCATGCAAGCAGGACATTAGAGGGCACGGGACGACGGGCCCTGGCATCCATTGCTTCCCTAAGGGGGTTAGCCCTATCGATCTGCTCCCACTGGGAGCGGTCAATTATGTGCCACCTGCCTGCTTTCTTGGCAGTCCCCTCGGAAAGTAAAGGGGAGACTGACCCTGATGAGTGAGTCGTCCAAGGCCATCTCCTAAGAAGGGGGTGAGGGGGAAGCCCATGCACCCATAGGCTCAGGAGAGGAGTAAGCCTCCTCTCGGTCAGAGATGTTTGGAGGGTTTCCTGAGAAAGAACAGGGGATGGGGGGCTCCTTTTTCTGCTGTGGAGCTGCACGAAGGCGGCTCCGACGATGTTATAGGGAAATTAAAGAGGGTGTTTTTTAATTTAGCATCATCGGGCATGGTGATCCTATAGTTTGCACGGCACGCAAATGCTAATCACTCCATGTATTAGCCTGCTCTGATAGGGGTGAACATGGCGCAAGCAGGAACACCTACCATTTAAGACCACTCTTCCCACCCAGTCGCCAGGCAGCCCTTCAGCATGGTGGTTTAGCGTTGGGCTGGATGCAAGATTGATTGACCGTGAAAGGAGAGAGAAAGGGTATGTGAGGAAGGTGAGTATGGGGGTGAAGCAAGTTGTTAAAAACCCATCACCCCAAACTGGAGCTCAGGGTCAGCCCCAATCCGGGATGGTTGGGTGAGAGGAAGCGGTCGGTCGGCATCTACCCTGTGACATTAGAGGCTGACCAGAGAAAGTTGTGGGAGAAGTTCTATGGAAAGTAAGCAAGCAGGTAAGATGACAGGATGTAAGAAAGGAGAACAAGCGAAGCTGGGGGCGGACAGGGTGCTGAGTCCCTTCAGCACAGCGTCCAAGAAAGCAAATTGCCGTGGCTCTTATGTGGGTGCCTTAACGCCATAGGGATACCTACCAGCACGTAGCGAATCAGGGAACCTGTAAAGTTCAAACATGATGAAGAGTGCAATGGTGGGTCTCAAAGCCTCTGCCTGTTTTCTTATCCTTGGTCACCAGCTCTTCGGTGATTTCTTCTGAGTAGTAGTCGACGAGTTCCCTCGCATAAACCACACTTCTCACAAGATTCACGATAGAGTGCGGCGTCACATTCCCAAGCGAGCAATTCGGATGGGTCCGACGCATTTGCCAGAAGTTCCCCTTCAATAAACAGGTCAGCTTCGGCTCTCTCTAGTCAAACTAGCTAATGCTCTCCTCTGATGCAGCATGTGACCGTTGGTCAATATGATGTCATCAAGAAAAAGAGCTTGAAGCAAGTGGGCTCAAAAAGGCAAGGTAATCTCTGAATGATGGACATCAACATAATCGAGGCTCCACTCAACACATTTGCAACTTTGGTCTTGGCCTCCTCACTTGACTGAATCTCGTGGCCAGACATGCCAGGCTTACCGTGTTCTTGGTGGGCCCATGAGCAAACAAAGTGGGACCCACCTCAAGTGGAGAGTTGCCTGGAGGCAATTCTACAAGAAGGTTTAAGGGGAAAATCCCTGAAACTGTAAGAAAAAGGAGAGGGAGAAGTGCCCTCTCCACTGGAAGTTTTGGAGGGGCCCCTGAGAAAGCACTAAGCGGGGGGAGGTGGAGCTGCCGCAGCAGCTCGATATGGGGGACAGGTAATGTGACCACTGAAAAGAAAAAAAAGGGGGAGGTGGGCTATATCCCACTTCCACCCCCTCCCGCCTATCTTATCTCAGATTTCCGAACTTTTGGCGGTCTGCCATGGGTGCATTAAAAAATGGTGTTTGCAACCTAGTACAGCAATACACATCAACCAGATGTTACCCAGTGGCTGGTACTTTCCCCCAAGGTCTGAGCTTCAACTCGGAAGCTAGAGAGGCAGAGATAAAGAGACAGGGCCCCAAGACTCTTAGTTGGCCCAGGAACCAACAAGGAAGTAAAGTCCACCCGTCACAAGCAGTACAGCCTTATGCACCTGAGAACAGCCACAGGGACATGATCAGCCCATTACACACAGGGAAGTGGTTATTGGAGCAAACTGATATTCCCATCATTTGTACCCCCAACACTCAGGTCCCCTCAAGGCCTGCCTCTTCTGACATGGCATAAGGTAGCACACCAACAACTTACCCAGGCACTGTCAAAGAGTTTGATTAAAACCAGTGATGGGGCTTCCCTAATTTATACAAAGTCTGTGCGAGAACAGTTCCCCCTGGTACCAAGTGCAGGTAGACAAAAGGTTGAGGAGATAGTTGTAGAGTAAAAAAAAAAAATAGCACTGAGAGCGAGTGACTGGCAAGCAAACCAACAACTTTCCCAGCCCCCGTCAGAGTTTGAGTCAATCTAATGACTGAGCTTTCCTAATTTGCACTCAGGCCGGGAGGATGTGCAGTGCCTCCAAGTAACAAGTGTAACTAGGATATACATGGTAGCCACCCTGTGAGGTGACAGAGAAGAGAATGTCATACACCACAAACAGGTAACTGGCAAATCTCTTTATGTAGTCTCCAGCCCAAAATGACAAACACAATACTACATACAGAGAAAATAATTTTGCTTCCCATAAAAACATGCAACGCTCAAATTTTATATAATTATTGGATAAACTTTTTTTTTAATCTGTTGTAAGTTTACTCTGGATTTGCTCATCACTAACTCTATAATTTAAGAAGGGGATTTTTTTGAGTATTTGAATAATAATTTCATCTTAGTTTGGTTATGACTTACTTTTTTATCCAAGTTATTTCGAATATTTTTTTTATAATATAAAAAAAACAAAATGGTGAAGTTCAGAAATAAATATAAGTATCGAGATTTGTGAATCTTTTAAAACCCAAAGAATTACAAATGTCAAAAGACACCTGCCAGCCGACGAAGGCCCGAGTTTCTTCCACCGTCATAAACCTGCGACTTGAGATGAGGAAAGCTCAGATGGCGCCGAGGTATGAATATTTAGCATGTCCTGGCAGCAGATGAAAGGTCTTTTCATGCAACGATAAGAATTTTATGAGAATCCGGTGCTCTCTCTCGATTTTAGCTCTTGAGGGAAATAAAAGGGAAAATTCTCCCTGGAGTCAGGCAGAAGATCTTGGACCTACATTGTGTGTGGAGCTAGTCCCACAAAGGAAACACTTTGCCCGTTGCAAGGAATAAACTTTGGGGAATTTGTTGTTACTGTCACGGTACTTGTAGGTGCTAAACTTCTCGCAGCCCCCCCCCCCCCATCAGAGTGAGAGGTTACACAGGACCTCCCTCTGCCGATTACCCTAGACACAGCTAGGTAATAATTTTTGGCTAACCACTCCAGGTGTCAATAATCGGAATGGACACTTAGAGAAGAATTCTGATTTGAGTCACAGTTTGACTCGCCTTCACGATCCAGCCTAGGATCATTATATCAGGACACCGGTCTAGGATTACCCCCACATTCACTGTCATTCTCCAAATACTTACAAATTCAAAGGTATCGTTAAAGTTAATTATTCCCCCCCCCCCAACTTCGCCAGTTTAATCGTTAACTGGAATTTCCATCCCGAGCTCATAACCTCGAGTATTACAAGTGATTAATTCAGTGCTTAATTCTGTGATATTATTCATTTCATTCTGTTGGGTGCAATTAAGACGCAAGCATCCTAGTAAGTAGATTTCAAGTGTAATCCCCACGACATTATATAGACTTACCAATTCAGTGCAAAGATTAATCCTATTTATACCTATATATGCTACTTCATAATTCCAATTTATGTCTATTAAAGTTTATTTTTGTATCTGTGTGTTTTAACTATTTTGGACGATCCTTTGGCAATTGATAAGCAATCCACTCTGCTCAATTCTCAATATTATATAAGTCCATTCATGACTGGCTTTTACTGAATGAGAACACACTCAGGGGATCATTATCATAATTTTGATCAAAATGGAAGCACTGGGGTTATTCTTATTCACCGGAAGTGGCTACAGTAGGTGTATTGGCTATACTTCACACCACTTTACCTTGGTGCGGAATTAAAATAGATGCCAAGGAAGTGGGACTGGGATTACCCACTCACTAACCCTTGACACTCATGATAGTTTTGGAATTGATTTTGGGGGAAAACAAAGAGTTATACAAGTTTAAGTGGCAAAATGTTGAATTTTATGCAATTACATGTGTGAGGAAGTAGTGGCATTGGTTGTATCATGTTGAAATTTATTTTTGTACTTTTATGAATATTTCCTAGGTTCATAGTAAAATGTCGATCACCTGCTTTCAAATGTTGACATGAACTTACCTTGGAAATTCTTTTAATAAGAGAAGAGGGTATGGATGGGTCACAAGGAAATAGGTCTTGAGAAACTCCTGTATCAACATTGAAAACACAGTATTGGGTGACTCCAGCTACACACACATATTTTCCATCCATGGCCAGGTTCATGGGTGGATCTTGAGTGCTAATTTCTTTAAGTAGTGAAATACGATCATCCTGAAGGGTGCAGATTTGCAGACATTTTCTTTTTCCAACACAAAACTGAAATTTCAAGACAAATTTTTTGCTTCAATTTTACAGCTAAGAAATGACTATAAAAGTGTTAATTTTAGAATTAGCCCTGGTATTGTACTTGATAAGCTATAAGGAGAGAGGGGTAATCTTTTTAGTACATTGATGCACAATGACTCTGATAAAGTGGTTGTAGTTGAAAGTATGGTATGATTAATCAACAAAATTGAAGTTGTAAGCTATTCTATAGCAACTTGTTCTTCAGAATCCACATTAACCTGCTAGTCCGATACAAAATTGAACCTTAATTAAATGGGCAGAGAAGTTGGAGTGGTAACCCACTCCCTTATATACTACCAAGGATGGATTAAGCGATCTTTAGAGTCATGGTGTGAAGGAATTCTATCTCCCACTAATTTCCAACCAAAATCAGGTTGGTGGACCTGAAGATGAGTATCATTGCAACTGAAAGCAGAGATGACCACAACCTTCCCTTTAAGGTCTATTCATAGCAAATTACAAAAATGTTCAATTAAAAAATATATATATTGACACAAATTTATATCTACAAAATTAGCTTATTCACTGTGTATAAGATAAAGAAACAGATCACTTACAAATAATGGCAATTTATAAAAATTATGTAATCAGGCAATTTTGAAATCAACCAATCAATACTATATCCTTTTCATTAAATTTCACACCACTCAAATGCTGACACAAAATATTAATTAAACTGGGTAGGTCGGTAGGCTTCTTCATCAGTGGGGGGTTTAAGCACTGAAAAAGGGGTAGATAGGTAGGCTTCTTCATTTATGAGGTTTTAGGGAATGAAAAAGGGTGGGTGGGAAGGTAGGCCTCTTCATCAGTGTGGTTTATGTTTTGTTTTGTTTTTAAATTTTAGGAGCCCATCTGGCGACTTCCTACTTGGGCATAAGTCGGTGTACTCACAACAGCCAAGTACTAGGCTACATTAAAATAATATGTAAAACAAAAAAGCAACAAAAAAAAAAGAAAAAAGGCAACAAGCAGGAAGCATGCAACCAGCGTCGGGGGAGGCCTGCCTCACCCTGATGCAGGAACGTGCGACCTACAAAGAAACAACAAGAAGTAAACAGTTAAATAAAGTGAGAAGCCAGACTCCTCCAAAAATTTATAAAGTCCACAAGTCAGAGTGCACAAACCCGACCTGAGTACAAGAGACTGGAACAGATAGCGTGCACGCAAATCAGAGACTGGGAAATTCAACAAGAATGTGCCAAAAAGTCTGGGGGACAACGCAGTCGTCGCAGGCGAGCATTCCATCAAATGGAGATGCGTCCCGCGAGTGTGTCCAATTCGGAGACGACAGAAAGCAACCTGAAGCTGTGGCGGCATTGTTGCGTAGGTCCATGGGAACAGTTGCGGCGCAATGGAATGCCACGTTAGGTTCACCTCGACCATCTCCCATCTTATTTGTCAAGCAGCCCGTATTCCTGCTATGCAATCGTTTGAGGAAGAGCGAAACGCTGGTTTGGTCGTCCAGGAACCCAGCAGAAGATAATCTAGACATCAGCGCGGCTCGCCTAAACCGTGGCGTCACGGATATCGAAAACCAGGGGATGCGGAGATTCCAATGCCCAGAGAGCACTCAGGGCAACACGATGTGTGCTCCAAAAAGGTCGAACGCAATACTCCCGGCGCAGTACAAGCTTTGGGAGCAGAGGCATGGCGACAAATAGCCAAATGTGGTACCCTCCAGGGTGGCGTCCTGGGCAGAACCAGGGGCGCCACCGGCCCGAGAGCTATATCTACCTCTCAAAGGAGTTTCCTAGCCCAAAACCCAAAGGGCTTAGGGTATGACTGGCGTCTCTCGGCGGCATAGGCACCATCGAGATCAGCTGCGGATGCAGTGAGAGCTGTTGGCGACTGAGGGAGGCGCCGGGCTCGCGCGTACAGGCGAGTGATGCACTGCACGCGGCGCAGAGCGAGTGGCATCTCCCCAGCATCGACCAACAGGCTCTCAATGGGGAAAGTGCGGAAGGCACCAGTCGCAAGGCGAAGGCCGGGGTGGTGGATCGAATCCACCATCCGCAATAAACGCTCGGCTGCGGATGCATAAAACTCGCATCCGTAGTCGAGCTTCGAGCGAACAAAGGATCGATAAAAAAGCAAGGCAGTAGCCCTATCAGCGCCCCAAGCGCTGAACGTCACGGAACGGAGAATGTCCATGGCGCGGGTACAAGAGACCCTAAGGCTGCGAATATGAGCCTCCCAGGTGAGGCGTCGGTCGAATACAAGACCAAGGAAACGGTGCGACTCAACCACATCCAGGCGCACCCCATTAAGAAACAAATCTGGGTCGGGGTGAAGCCGTGGATGGCGGCAGAAGTCACCACCTTAGTCTTGGCCAAAGAAAGCCGAAACCTGTGCGCTTCGGCATAGCGAGAGACGCGGTTGAGTGCCTGTTGGAGTCGACGCTCCAGAGTTGGCATCTGGGACGCGCTAAAAGAGATCGAAAGGTCGTCCACATAAAGCGTAGCGAGAACATCTTCCGGCAGCACCGAGGTGATGCCGTTGATGCTCAGGGCAAAGGGTGTGACACTGAGGACACTTCCCTGCGGGATATCCTCTTCCTGCTCCTTTGGGCTGGAGAGGGCTTCCCCCACCCGTACGGGGAATCGACGATCTCGCAAAAATTCAGATATAAACATTGGGAGGCGTCCCCTCGCCCCCCATCGTGTGGAGAGTCTCCATGATACCGTATCGCCATGCGGTATCATAGGCCTTCTCCAGATCGAAAAAGACCGTGGCGTAGTGCTGTCTACGAAGGAAAGCCTCGCAGACGGCATTTTCCAGTCGGAGCAGAGCATCCGACGTGGAGTGGAACTTGCGGAAGCCGCACTGTGCGGAAGACAGATGGCCTCCGCTGTCCAGGAAAAAGGCTAATCTAACATTTACCAATTTCTCCATCAACTTGCACACGCAAGAGGTTAGAGAAATTGGGCGGAAACCGGTCGGAGTAGAGTGATCTCTCCCCGGTTTGCGAAAGGCGAGCACAGTAGCGATTCGCCAGGAGTAGGGGAGAAGACCTTCCACCCAGATCCTGTTGAACAAATCTAACAGAAAGGCCATGCCTCGCTCACCCAGGCATCGAAGCATATCGTACGGGA
The DNA here is from genome assembly GCA_963969495.1 of Ceratothoa steindachneri. Lineage (NCBI taxonomy): Eukaryota > Metazoa > Arthropoda > Malacostraca > Isopoda > Cymothoidae > Ceratothoa > Ceratothoa steindachneri. The sequence goes on from OZ018324.1 coordinate 168,914,470, forward strand.
CATCGTCCGGACCATGGGCGGTGTCCGCGCACGAAGCGAGAGCGGAACGCAACTCACTCACAGTAAACTTGGCGTTGAAGGGTTCTCCGCCTCTGGAGGTAAAGTCCAGCCGCCGGACTTCCGCGACATCACGACGTGCATTGAATGCTGGCGGAGCAGAATCTCGGCTAGAGAATGCGGAAAAAGCGGTCGCTAAGGATTCCGCCACGGACGCGGGGTCCGAGATTGCGGTCCCATTCTCCTGGAGAACGGGAGGGGGGTCCTGCGAGAACTTGCCCCGAATCCTTTTGACTCGCTTCCACACCTCAGCTAAAGGGGTCTTCCCGTTAAGTGAAGACACGTATGCCCGCCAAGAAGAGCGGCGGGCGTGCTTCGAAATATACCGGAACCTAGCCCTAGCCCGACGAAATTCAGCGACAGTGAAATCGTTTGGGCGGCGCTTATAGCGCATGTAGGCATAACGCTTCTGTTTGAGGGCCGTCTCACACTCGGCCGACCACCATGGGAGTGGTGGGCGTGCAAAACGGCCAGACGTCCTAGGAATAGTAGTCAGGCCTACGGCGATGAGGTTTCCAGAGAAGAACTCAACGGCCTCATCTACCGACCTAAATTCCTTGACTGAGATAGAGAATTCAGTCATTTCCTGAAATGCAGGCCACCGCGCCCGCGCCAAGAACCACCGAGGTGGTCTCTCAGGCGGCAGTTGCCCTGAAAATGATATTTGAATGGGAAAGTCATCACTACCATGGAGGTCATCGACCACCCCCCAATCAAAATCAGGCTGTGCATCCGAAGAGAACAAAGATAGGTCAAGACAAGAAAATGAAGCAGTTCTCGGACAGTGATGCGTAAACTCATCCACGTTTAGGACACCCATCTCAAGCTCTTCGATCAAATCGGCAAGGACTTGTCCCCTGGGATTTATGGAGTAATCTCCATGCCGGGTGTAAACCGCGCATCCCCCCATCCCGCAGTCGTGGGGTCGCAAGACCCTTATACCCCGGGAGGGCAGGCAGGGGGCACGCGCCTAGCATGGTCTCCTGCAAAAAGATAGCTAACGGGGAACAGGACGAGACGAGCCTCCGCAGCTCCTCCCAGTTGGCCCGGAGTCCACGGCAATTCCATTGAAGGAATATGCCCTCCAGGCCTAGCTCGGAGGAGACGCGGGGGCCCTCCTCGAACAGAAGACCCTCACGGGAATGGCCGTGGGCTTGCCGGGGGCAGAACCCCGGGCGCTGTTCGGCGGACAAAGCGCTGAAAGCACTGTCGCCTTCGAGGACTTATTGGGGGAGGTTGGGCTCACCATGCGAGTCTTTTCCTTCTCCGCCTCGAAACCTTAGGCCGGCGTTGCGGCTTCGGAGGCGAAGGGCCCTCTTTTCGAGGAACCACCGTCTCCGAGCCACTCGCTCCACCTTTGGGCGTGGGCGAAGGAGCCGAAACTCCTTTGTTGCTGTCTTCCTTTCGGGGGACAGCTTTAGGAACTCCCGAAGATGGCCTAGCGACCATCTTCAGGGGTGTTGCCTCCTGTGAGTCTAACGACTCGGTGGAGGCGCGTGGCTGTTTCGCCTTACGGGAAACGGTCACGCTGGGGGAAGAGGGGGGAGCCCTGGTTTTAGCCGGGGCAGGGTATGAACCCTTTTTGCCGCCAGCTTTACCAGGGAAGTGCCCGGGTTGGGTAGAGCCCGCAGAAGGGCTCCGAATGGGCGCGGAAACAACCGTGCTCGTTGGCCTGGATGGGTCAGGAGCAGGGGGTGCCTTTCTAACTATTGAGGCATATGACGTCCCAGGCAGAGTCGGACGCGCCAGGACCAAGTCCTTAGCCTCGCGGAATGAGAGTCGATCCTGGGCCTGAACGGCCAGGATTTCTTTCTCCAGGAGATATGCACCACATTGCTTCGAAGAAGCGGGGTGCGGCTCTCCGCAATTCACACACTTGGCCACACACGATTTGGACTTATCGTGTGCGACCTTGGAGCAATTTACACAGACTTCGGGTGACCCCGACTTTGCACGTCTACATGAGCGATTCGTATGGCCGAAACGGTGACAGTAATAGCACCACCGCGGCAGTGGCACGAATGCCTTCACGCGGTAGCGGTACCAACTGGCACGCACCGACGCAAGGAGCTTGTCACAGTCGAACGTGACGAAGAGTGTAGGGGTGGGTCTCGAGGCCCCTCCCTGTTTTCTCATCACACGTTCGACCTTGACCGCCCCATGGTCGGCCAGCTCTAGGGTGATGTCCTCAATGGAGTAGTCAACGAGTTCCCTCGCATAAACTACTCCTTTCACAAAGTTCATGGTAGAGTGCGGCGTCACACTCACCGGGATGCCCTGAAGTGTCCGAAGAGCACTTATCTTGGCCGCCTCGGCGGGATTCGCCACATTTGCCAGAAGGCTCCCGTCCGAGAAACGGGTCACCTTCGGCTCTCTACCAATTGCACTAGCTAATCCTCTCCTCTGATGGATCATGTTGCCCTTGGACAACATGGTGCCATAAGTGGAGCGAATATGAGGAAGCATTTGCAGCCAGCGGGCTCGAAAACGCCAGGTAACCTCTGAATGAGGGGCCCCGATGTTATCAAGGCTCCGCCCTGTGCACTTTTGGTCTTTGTCATGGTCAGGAGCTCTGTACCCGGGGGGGCAGAGGGGCCGGATGTGCCGATCTTGGCTTGGTCGCTTCCCAGAGTGGCAGCAGACCCATCCGTCCCTGTAGCTCCCGCGAATGGAGAGGAGCCCTGAGTCTTTTTAGTCTCTCTTGTCTTCTTTTTCTTTTTAGGAGAGGAGGGCGGGGAATGAACCCGCTTCTCACTTCCGCCGGTAGAAGCCCCTAGGCCAGATGGACCGGCCTCAGCCAGGTCCTTCTCCGAAATGGAGAAGGTCCTGGTCATTGCAGGAGCACCATCCGGAGGAGATCCCTCCCCTCCTTCTACTGCCTCAGAATGCCCAGCTGTTTGAGGAGGACCTTGCATAGGGGCGGATTCGGGTTCGGTATTTGGCGCCGAGCTCGGATTTTCCCCCATGCCAGCAGGTCTTTTGAGGGAAGCGACTGAAGGGGCCTGGCTTCCCTCTCCCCACCTAAAGGGGTTTGCCCTACCGAGCCGCTTCGATGTGGAGCACCTGGCTAAGGGCTGCCTGCTGGCTTTCTTGGCAGTCCCAAAGGAAAAAGAGGGGACTGCCGCTGGAAAAGGGGAGGTGCCTGAAAGCACCTCCAGAGAAGGGGGTGAGGGGGATTCCCCTGCACCCGTAAGCGAAGGAGAGGAGTAAGCTTCCTCTCCGGTTAGAGAAATATGGAGGGTCCCCTGCGCAAGCACAGGGTGGGGGGACCTCCATTTTTTTGCTGGAGCTGCCCGAGGGCGGCTCCGTCGCTGTTTCAGGGGAAGTTGAGGGTTGGGTTTTTTTTTGTTTTTTTTTCATACATGGGCATGGTGACCCTCTTTTTTATACGGGACGCAATAGCTCATCACCTCTTGCAGTTGCCCGCACTGACAGAGGTGCTTACAGGCCTGGCAGAGCCAGGCGCCGCCATTTGGGACCACCCCTCTCGCCTGGTGGCCTGGCAGTCCATCGGCATGGCGGCTCCACCTTAGACACGGCGTAAAAATGGATAGAATGTGAAGAGGAGAGGAAAAGGGATGTGAGGAAGGTATGGGTGGGGATGAAGCAGGTAGTAAAAAACCCCATCCCGAACTGGAGCTCAGGGGTTAGGGAACATTGTCCCCTCTCCCCTCAGCCCCGATCCGGGACGGTTGACTTGAGAAGAAGGTCAGCATCTACCCTGTTAAATTAGAGGCTGACCATTGAAAGTTGTGGGAGAGGTTGTATGAAAAGCGATGAAGTAGGGGAGAAATACAGGCTATCTGAAGGAAGGAAGAGTGGCTAAGCTAGGGCCGGACAGAGCGCTGGATCCCGTCAGCACGGCAAATCGCCGCGCCCCTTACGGGGTCTTGGGATATAAGCAATCCGTATACACTGGTACGGTTCCAGAGTGACACGAAGAATGTTCCAGAGGCCAAACGTAATACTCCCGGCGCTGTAGAAGATTTGGGAGAAGAGGCGTGGTGACAAATGGTTAAAGGTGGTACCCTCCAGGGTAGGGTCTTGGGCAGAACCAGGGGTGCCATTGGCTAGAGATACCTGGTTCTCGTAGGAGTTTCCTGGCCCTAAACCCGAAGGGCTTAGGGTATGCTTGGCATCTCTCGGGGGCATAGGCACTGTCGAGATGAGCACCAAAAAAGACCCAAAGGTCGTCCATGTAGAGCGAAGCAAGAACATCTTCCGGCAGCACCGAGGTGATGCCGTTGATGCTCGGGACAAAGAGGATGATACTGAAGACACCCTCTTCCTGCTCCATTAGGCCGGAGGGGGCTAATGGAAGCAACGATTTCGCTAAAATTCAGATATAAAGATTGGGAGGGTCCCCTCGAACCCATCATGTGGAGAATCTCCATGATACTGTATGGCCATGCAGTATCATAGACCTTCTCCAGATCGAAAAACACCGTAAAAGTAGTGCTGTCTGTGAAGGAAGGCCTAGCAGATGGCATTTGTCAGTCGGAGCAGAGCATCGTACGTGGAGTGGAACTTGCGGAAGCCGCACTGTATAGAAGTGATGGCCTCAGCTATCCAGAAAGAAGGCTAATCTAACATTTATGAATTTCTCAATGAACTTGCACATGCAGGAAGTTAGAGAGATTGGGCGAAAACTGGCCGGGATAGAGTGATCTCTGCCCGGTTTGCGAAAAGCGAGCACAGTAGCGATTCGCCAGGAGTCTGGGAGGATACCCTCTACCCAGATCCTGTTGAGCAAATCTAACAAAAAGGCCATGCCTCTCTCACCCAGGTATCGAGGTATAGCGTATGGGACATGGTCCGGACCATGGGCGGTGTCAGCAAACGAAGCGAGAGCGGAACGCAACTCACTCAGAGTAAACCTGTCGTTGAAGGGTTCTCCGCCTCTGGAGGTAAAGTCCAGTTGGCGGCCTTACGCGATATCACGACGCCTATTGAATGCTAGCTCGAGAATGCGAAGAACTCCGCCACGGACGCGGGATCCGAGATTGCAGTCTCATTCTCCTGGAGAACGGGAGCAGAGTCCTGCGAGAACTTGACCCGAAACCTTTTGACTTGCTTCCACACCTCTGCTAGAGGGGTCTTCCCGTTAAGTGAAGATACGTAAGCCCGCCAAGAAGAGGGCTGTCTCACATTCGGCTGACCACCACGGGAGTGGTCGGCGTGCAAAACAGCCAGACGTTCTAGGATTTTCTCATCTGGCGACTGCCTTCTAGGGCATAAGTCACCGTACTCAAGCTAGCGTAAATCTAGGCTATATTAGAAACCAAATTTAAAAAACAAAAATAAAAAATACAAACAAAAAGCAAAAGAAAAACAAATTGAAAAAATATAGAGCGAGCTCCGTCGACGGGGAAGGCCCGCCCTCCCCAACCGAAGAAGACCGCGATCCAGAGTTGAATATTAAATAACGGGGAGAAGACCCGCCTCTTCCAAAAAGTCTAAAAGTCCACATGTCAGTTTGTACGAACGCGTCCCGAGTAAAAGGGACAGGCGGTAGCGACCTCACCCATCCCGGTACCGGGACAGGTAACGTGTGCGAAGATCACCCAGACTGGGACATTCGACAAGAATATGCCGAACAGTCTGGGGGACGACGCAGTCGTCACAATACGGTGCTGACGAGTACTCCATCAAATGGCGATGCGTCACACGAGTGTGCCCGATTCGGAGACGACAGAAAGCGACCTGAAGCCGTCGCGGCATTGGGGCATAGGTCCATGGGAACAGTCGCGGCGCAATGGCACGCAACTTTAAGTTCCCTTCGACCGTCTCCCATCTTCTTTGCCAAGCAGTCCAAAGAGCTGACGGTATTCCTGCCATGTAGTCGGTGTAAGGAAGAGCGAAACGCTGGTCCGGTCGCAGAGTCCTCGCGGACTTTTTGGCGCGCTCATTCCACGCAAATCCTACATGTCCAGGAATCCAGCACAAGATAATCTCGACATCCGCCCGGCTCGCCAAAACCGTGGCGTCATGGATATCGCGAACCAGGGGATGTGGAGATTCTAACAGACGTTCTAGAATAGTAGTTAGGCCCACGGCGATGAGGTTGCCGGAGAACTCAACGGCCTCATTAACCGACCTAAACTCCTGCACTGAGATAGAGAAACCAGTCATTTCCTAAAATGCGGACTTCCGCGCCCGCGCTAAGCACCACTGATGTGGGCTCTCGGGAGGCAGAAAATGATATTTGAATGGGAAAGTGATCACTACCATGGAGGTCATCGGCCACCCTCCACCCCAAATCAGGCTGAGCATAGGAGAGCACAAAGATAGATTGAGACAGGAAAATGAAGCGGTTCTCGGGCAGTTATGCGTAAACTCATCAACATTTAGGACATCTATTCCCAGCTCATCGATCAGGTCGGCAAGGACTTGACCCCGGGATTAATCGAGTAGTCTCCCTAGAGGGAAGTATCTACTCTTCAGATCTCCGAGCAAGAGAAAGGGCCTCGGTAACCTTGCCACGACGTGGCAATTTTTTTTTTTTTTTTTTTTTAAGAGCTCATCTGGCGACTGCCTACTTGGGCATTAGTCGCCGTATTAAAACTGGCCTAGTTCTAGGCTACTTTAAAATGAAATTAAAGAGAAAAAAAAAACAACACCCCAAAAGGGGGAAAGGAAGCAAGCTGGTGCGTCGGGGAGAGGTCCCCCCGGCGCAGGAGCGTGCAACTAAAGAAAAAAAACGAACAAACAAACAAAACAAATGCAAAAAACAACAAAAACAAACAAACAAACCTTGCTTAAATAATAGGGAGAAGGCCGGCCTCCCCCAAGAAGTCAACAAGTCCACAAGTCAGTGTGCACGAATCTGTCCCAAGCACAAGGGACAGGCGGTAGCGACCCCGCCCATCCCGGTACTGGGACAGGTATCGTGCACGAAGATCACCCAGACTGGGACATTCGACAAGAATGTGCCGAACAGTCTGGGGGACGACGCAGTCGTGGCAATAGGGCGCAGGCGAGCGCTCCATCAGATAGCGATGCGTCACACGAGTGTGACCGATTCGGAGAGGACAGAAAGCAACCTGAAGCCGCCGCGGCATTGGGGGATAGGTCCATGGGAACAGTCGCGGCGCAATGGCAAGCAACTTTAAGTTCCCTTCGACCGTCTCCCATCTTCTTTGCCAAGCAGTCCGAAGAGCTGCCCGTATTCCTGCCATGTAGTCGGTGTGAGGAAGAGCGAAACGCTGGTCCGGTCGCAGAGTCCTCGCGGACTCTTTGGCGCCCTCATCGGCGCGCTCATTCCCCGCAATTCCTACATGTCCAGGAACCCAGGAGAAGATAATCTCGACATCTGCCCGGCTCGCCAAAACCGTGGCGTCACGGATATCGCGAACAAGGGGATGCGAAGATTCCAATGCCCCGAGAGCACTCAGGGCGCTTTGTGAGTCGCTATAGATCACAATCCGGTCTCCGAACCGGGCACGTCGCGTAATCTCCCGTACCGAGTGGTGTATTGCCACCAGCTCGGCCGTGGAGACAGACGCAGCGCCTGGTAGAGCCCCGCTGACTTCAAACAGAGGGATACGGCGTGGAAGCCGACCCCCTCTTGGGACTTGGAGCCATCCGTATACACTGGCACGGTACCAGCGTGACACGATGTGTGCTCCAAAAAGGTCGAACGCAATACTCCCGGCGCAGTACAAGCTTTGGGAGCAGAGGCGTGGCGACAAATAGCCAAATGTGGTACCCTCCAGGGTGGCGTCCTGGTCAGAACCAGGGGCGCCACCGGCCCGAGAGCTATATCTACCTCTCGAAGGAGTTTCCTGGCCCTAAACCCAAAGGGCTTAGGGTATGACTGGCGTCTCTCGGCGGCATAGGCACCATCGAGATCAGCTGCGGATGCAGTGAGAGCTGTTGGCGACCGAGGGAGGCGCCGGGCTCGCGCGTACAGGCGAGTGATGCACTGCACGCGGCGCAGAGCGAGTGGCATCTCCCCAGCATCGACCAACAGGCTCTCAATGGGGGAAGTGCGGAAGGCACCGGTCGCAAGGCGAAGGCCGGTGTGGTGGATCGAATCCACCTTCCGCAATAAACGCTCGGCTGCGGATGCATAAAACTCGCATCCGTAGTCGAGCTTCGAGCGAACAAAGGATCGATAAAAAAGTAAGGCGGTAGCCCTATCAGCGCCCCAAGCGCTGAACGTCACGGAACGGAGAATGTCCATGGCGCGGGTACAAGAGACCCTAAGGCTGCGAATATGAGCCTCCCAGGTGAGGCGTCGGTCGAATACAAGACCAAGGAAACGGTGCGACTCAACCACATCCAGGCGCACCCCATTAAGAAACAAATCTGGGTCGGGGTGAAGCCGTGGATGGCGGCAGAAGTGCACCACCTTAGTCTTGGCCAAAGAAAACCGAAACCTGTGCGCTTCGGCATAGCGAGAGACGCGGTTCAATGCCTGTTGGAGTCGACGCTCCAGAGTTGGCATCTGGGCCGCGCCAAAAGAGATCGAAAGGTCGTCCACGTAGAGTGTAGCGAGAACATCTTCCGGCAGCACCGAGGTGATGCCGTTGATGCTCAGGGCAAAGAGTGTGACACTAAGGACACTTCCCTGCGGGACACCCTCTTCCTGCTCCTTTGGGCCGGAGAGAGCTCCCCCCACCCGTACGCGGAATCGACGATCTCGCAAAAATTCAGATATAAACATTGGGAGGCGTCCCCTCGCCCCCATCGTGTAGAGAGTCTCCATGATACCGTATCGCCATGCGGTATCATAGGCCTTCTCCAGATCGAAAAACACCGTGGCGTAGTGCTGTCTACGAAGGAAAGCCTCGCAGACGGCATTTTCCAGTCGGAGCAGAGCATCCGACGTGGAGTGGAACTTGCGGAAGCCGCACTGTGCGGAAGACAGATGGCCTCCGCTGTCCAGGAAAAAAGCTAATCTAACGTTTACCAATTTCTCCATCAACTTGCACACGCAAGAGGTTAGAGAGATTGGGCGGAAACCGGTCGGAGTAGAGTGATCTCTCCCCGGTTTGCGAAAGGCGAGCACAGTAGCGATTCGCCAGGAGTCTGGGAGAAGACCTTCCACCCAGATCCTGTTGAACAGATCTAACAGAAAGGCCATGCCTCGCTCACCCAGGTGTCGAAGCATGGCGTACGGGACATCGTCCGGACCATGGGCGGTGTCCGCGCACGAAGCGAGAGCGGAACGCAACTCACTCACAGTAAACTTGTCGTTGAAGGGTTCTCCGCCACTGGAGGTAAAGTCCAGCCGGCGGCCTTCCGCGACATCACGACGTGCATTGAATGCTGGCGGAGCAGCATCACGGCTAGAGAATGCGGAAAAAGCGGTCGCTAAGGATTCCGCCACGGACGCGGGGTCTGAGATTGCGGTCCCATTCTCCTGGAGAACAAGAGGGGGGTCCTGCGAGAACTTGCCCCGAATCCTTTTGACTCGCTTCCACACCTCAGCTAAAGGGGTCTTCCCGTTAAGTGAAGACACGTATGCCCGCCAAGAAGAGCGGCGGGCGTGCTTCGAAATATACCGGAACCTAGCCCTAGCCCGACGAAATTCAGCGACAGTGAAATCGTTCGGGCGGCGCTTATAGCGCATGTAGGCATAACGCTTCTGTTTGAGGGCCGTCTCACACTCGGCCGACCACCATGGGAGTGGTCGGCGTGCAAAACGGCCAGACGTCCTAGGAATAGTAGTCAGGCCCACGGCGATGAGGTTGCCGGAGAAGAACTCAACGGCCTCATCTACCGACCTAAACTCCTCGACTGAGATAGAGAATTCAGTCATTTCCTGAAATGCAGGCCACCGCGCCAAGCACCACCGAGGTGGTCTCTCAGGCGGCAGTTGCCCTGAAAATGATATTTGAATGGGAAAGTCATCACTACCATGGAGGTCATCGACCACCCCCCAATCAAAATCAGGCTGTGCATCCGAAGAGCACAAAGATAGGTCAAGGCAAGAAAATGAAGCGGTTCTCGGACAGTGATGCGTAAACTCATCCACGTTTAGGACACCCATCTCAAGCTCTTCGATCAGATCGGCAAGGACTTGTCCCCTGGGATTTATGGAGTAATCTCCCCAGAGAGGATGCCTGCCGTTCAGATCTCCAAGCAAGAGATAGGGCCTCGGCAACCGTGCAACGACGCGGCGGAAGTCCCCCGCGTCGAAGTCAGCTGACGGTGGAATGTACGCAGAAATGATAGTATACCTCCTATCCAGGTGCAGCTGCACAGCCACTGCCTGAAAGGAGGTATCTAAAGAGAAAGGAAGAACGGAGACATCATGCCGGGTGTAAACTGCGCATCCCCCAGACCGGCCATCCCGCGGTGGTGGGGTCGCAAGACCCTTATACCCCGGGAGGGCAGGGAGGGGGCACGCACCTAGCATGGTCTCCTGCAAAAAAATAGCTAACGGGGAACGGGACGAGACGAGCCTCCGCAGCTCCTCCCAGTTGGCCCGGAGTCCACGGCAATTCCATTGAAGGAATATGCCCTCCAGGCCTAGCTCGGAGGAGACGCGAGGGCCCTCCTCGAATTGAAGACCCTCACGGGAATGGCCGTACGCTTGCCGGGGGCAGAACCCCGGACGCTGTTGGCCGGACAAAGCGCTGAAGGCGCTGTCGCCTTCGAGGACTTATTGGGGGAGGTTGGGTTCGCCATGCGATTCTTTTCCTCCCTCCGCCTCGAAACCTTAGGCGGGCGTTGCGGCTTCGGAGGCGGGGGGCCCTCTTTTCGAGGAACCACCGTCTCCGAGCCACTCGCTCCACCTCGGGGCGTGGGCGAAGGAGCCGAAGCTCCTTTGTTGCTGTCCTCCTTTCGGGGGGCAGCTTTAGGAACCCCGGAAGATGGCCTAGCGACCATCTTCAGGGGTGTTGCCTCCTGTGAGTCTAACGACTCGGTGGAGGCGCGTGGCCGTTTCGCCTTACGGGAAACGGTCACGCTGGGGGAAGAGGGGGGAGCCCTGGTTTTAGCCGGGGCAGGGTATGAACCCTTTTTGCCGCCAGCTTTACCAGGGGAGCGCCCGGGTTGGGTAGAGCCCGCAGAAGGGCTCCGAATGGGCGCGGAAACAACCGTGCTCGTTGGCCTGGATGGGCCGGGAGCAGAGGGTGCCTTCCTAACTATTGAGGCATATGACGTCCCAGGCAGAGCCGGGCGCGCCAGGACCAAGTCCTTTGCCTCGCGGAATGAGAGTCGATCCTGGGCCTGAACGGCCAGGATTTCTTTCTCAAGGAGATATGCACCACATTGCTTCGAAGAAGCAGGGTGCGGCTCTCCGCAATTCACACACTTGGCCACACACGATTTGGACTTATCGTGTGCGACCTTGGAGCAATTTACACAGACTTCGGGTGACCCCGACTTTGCACGTCTACATGAGCGATTCGTATGGCCGAAGCGGTGACAGTAATAGCACCGCCGCGGAAGTGGCACGAATGCCTTCACGCGGTAGCGGTACCAACCGGCACGCACCGACTCAGGGAGCTTGTCACAGTCGAACGTGACGAAGAGTGTAGGGGTGGGTCTCGAGGCCCCTCCCTGTTTTCTCATCACACGTTCGACCTTGACCGCCCCATGGTCGGCCAGCTCTAAGGTGATGTCCTCAATGGAGTAGTCAACGAGTTCCCTCGCATAAACTACTCCTTTCACAAAGTTCATGGTAGAGTGCGGCGTCACACTCACCGGGGTGCCATGAAGTGTCCGAAGAGCACTAATCTTAGCCGCCTCGGCGGGATTCGCCGCATTCGCCAGAAGGCTCCCGTCCGAGAAACGGGTTACCTTCGGCTCTCTACCAATTGCACTAGCTAATCCTCTCCTCTGATGGATCATGTTGCCCTTGGACAACATGGTGCCATCAGTGGAGCGAATAACGAGGAAGCGTTTGAAGCCAGCGGGCTCGAAAACGCCAGGTAACCTCTGAATCAGGGGCCCCGATGTCATCGAGGCTCCGCCCTGTGCACTCTTGGTATTAGTCTTCTTTGTCAGGGGCTCCGCAACCGGGGGGGCAGAGGGGGCGGATGTGCCGATCTTGGCTTGGTCGCTTGCCAGAGTGGCAGCAGACCCATCCGTCCCCGCAGCCCCCGCGGATGGAGAGGAGCCCCGAGTCTTTTTTGTCTTTTTCTTTTTCTTTTTCGGAGAGGAGGGTGGGGAATGAACCCGCTTTTCACCTCCGCCGGCAGAAGTCCCCAGGCCAGATGGACCAGCCTCAGCCAGGTCCCTCTCCGAAATGGAGAAGGTCCTGGTTGTCGTAGGGGCACCTGTCGGAGGAGATCCCTCCCCTCCTTCTACTGCCTCGGAGCCCTCAGCCATTTGAGGAGGACCTTGCATAGGGGCGGATTCGGGTTCGGTGCTTGACGCCGAGCCCGAATTCCCCCCCATGGAAGGCCCTACCGTCTGGGGCTGGGTCTCCTCAAGGACCATGTCTATCACAGGAGGGGCCTCCAGTTGGCCATCCCCTCCCAGGACATCGCAGGTCCCCTTGGCAGTGTCGCCAGTCTTGTATGGGGAGGCACAGGCCTTGACCCCGGCAAGGTTTAATATTCTTGCCAGCAGGTCTTTTGAGGGAAGCGACCGAAGGGGCCTGGCTTCCCTCTCCCCCCTAAGGGGGTTTGCCCTACCGAGCCGCTTTGATGGGGAGCGGCTGGCTAAGGGCTGCCTGCTGGCTTTCTTGGCAGTCCCCTTGAAAAGAAAAGATGGGACTGCCGCTGGGAAAAGGGAGGTGCCCGAAAGCACCTCCAGTGAAGGGGGTGAGGGGGAGTCCCCTGCACCCGTAGGCGAAGGAGAGGAGTAAGCCTCCTCTCCGGTTAGAGAAATATGGAGGGTCCCCTGTGCAAGCACAGGGGGGGGGACCTCCATTTTTTCGGTGGAGCTGCCCAAGGGCGGCTCCGTCGATGAGCAAGGGGGAGTTAAAGGGGTTTGGGTTTTTTTTGGTTGTTCATCTATGGGCATGGTGACCCTATTTTTGCCACGGGACGCAATAGCTCATCACCCCTCGCAGTAGCCCGCACTGCGAGAGGTGCTTACAAGCCCGGCAGAGCCAGGCGCCGCCATTCGGGACCACCCCTCCCGCCTGGTGGCCTGGCAGTCCATCGGCATGGCGGCTCCACCTTGGACACGGCGTAAAAAAGATAGATTTTGAAGAGGAGAGGAAAAGGGATGTGAGGAAGGTATGGGTGGGGATGAAGCAGGTTGTTAAAAAACCCCCATCCCGAACCGGAGCTCAGGGGTTAGGGAACAATGTCCCCTCCCCCCCCCCAGCCCCGATCCGGGGTGGTTGGCTTGAGAAGAAGGTCAGCATCTACCCTGTGAAATTAGAGGCTGACCAGAGAAAGTTGTGGGAGAGGTTGTATGAAAAGCGACGAGGTAGGGAAGAAATCGGGCTATCTGAAGGAAGGAAGAGAGGCTAAGCTAGGGCCGGACGGAGCGCTGGATCCCGTCAGCACGGCGGCCAGGATGGCAAATCGCCGCGCCCCTTACAGAGGCTGACCAGAGAAAGTTGTGGGAGAGGTTGTATGAAAAGCGACGAGGTAGGGGAGAAATCGGGCTATCTGAAGGAAGGAAGAGAGGCTAAGCTGGGGCCGGACGAAGCGCTGGATCCCGTCAGCACGGCGGCCAGGATGGCAAATCGCCACGCCCCTTACGGGGACGACGTGGCAAGGTGTAGCTACACACCTACTGCCTGAGAGGTATCTAAGGCGAGGAGAAGAACGCAGACATCATGCAGGGTGTAAATCGTGCATCTTCCTGCCCGGCCCCCATCCCATGATGGTGGGGTTGTAAAATCCTTATAATCCCCTGGCACACGCCCAGCATGGTCTCCTGCAAAAAGATGGCTAACAAGGAACGGGAGGAGACGAGCCTCCGCAACTCCTCCCAGTTGGCCCGGATTTTTTTTTTTTTTAATTAAGGGGCTATCTGGCGACTGCCGACTAAGGCATAAGTTCCCGTAAACAAACAGCCTAATTTAGGCTACTTTAAAAAATTAAACAGAAAACAATAAAAAGAAATAACAATAACAATAAAAAGCAATAACAAAACAATTACAAAAACAACAACAATTAAATCGGGTTAAATAAAAGGGAGAAGGCCGGCCTCCCCCAAAAAGTCAATAAGTCCACCAGTCAAAGTACACGCACTCGTCCCGAGAACAAGGGACAGGCGGTAGCGACCCCGCCCATCCCGGTACCGGGACAGGTGTCGTGCGCGAAGATCACCCAGACTGGGACATTCGACAAGAATGTGCCAAACAGTCTGGGGGACGACGCAGTCGTTGCAATAGGGCGCAGGCGAGCGCTCCATCAGATAGCGATGCATCACACGAGTGTGTCCGATTCGGAGACGACAGAAAGCAACCTGAAGCCGCCGCGGCATTGGGGGATAGGTCCATGGGAACAGTCGCGGCGCAATGGCACGCAACTTTAAGTTCCCTTCGACCGTCTCCCATCTTCTTTGCCAAGCAGTCTGAAGAGCTGCCCGTATTCCTGCCATGTAGTCGGTGTGAGGAAGAGCGAAACGCTGGTCCGGTCGCAGAGTCCTCGCGGACTCTTTGGCGCCCTCATCGGCGCGCTCATTCCCCGCAATTCCTACATGTCCAGGAACCCAGCAGAAGATAATCTCGACATCTGCCCGGCTCGCCAAAACCGTGGCGTCACGGATATCGCGAACCAGGGGATGCGGAGATTCCAATGCCCCGAGAGCACTCAGGGCGCTTTGTGAGTCGCTATAGATCACAATCCGGTCTCCGAACCGGGCACGTCGCGTAATCTCCCGTACCGAGTGGTGTATTGCCACCAGCTCAGCCGTGAAGACAGACGCAGCGCCTGGTAGAGCCCCGCTGACTTCAAACAGAGGGGATACGGCGTGGAAGCCGACCCCCTCTTGGGACTTGGAGCCATCCGTATACACTGGCACGGTACCAGCGTGACACGATGTGTGCTCCAAAAAGGTCGAACGCAATACTCCCGGCGCAGTACAAGCTTTGGGAGCAGAGGCGTGGCGACAAATAGCCAAATGTGGTACCCTCCAGGGTGGCGTCCTGGGCAGAACCAGGGGCGCCACCGGCCCGAGAGCTATATCTACCTCTCGAAGGAGTTTCCTGGCCCTAAACCCAAAGGGCTTAGGGTATGACTGGCGTCTCTCGGCGGCATAGGCATCATCGAGATCAGCTGCGGATGCAGTGAGAGCTGTTGGCGACTGAGGGAGGCGCCGGGCTCGCGCATACAGGCGAGTGATGCACTGTACGCGGCGCAGAGCGAGTGGCATCTCCCCAGCATCGACCAACAGGCTCTCAATGGGGGAAGTGCGGAAGGCACCGGTCGCAAGGCGAAGGCCGGTGTGGTGGATTGAATCCACCTTCCACAATAAACGCTCGGCTGCGGATGCATAAAACTCGCATCCGTAGTCGAGCTTCGAGCGAACAAAGGATCGATAAAAAAGTAAGGCGGTAGCCCTATCAGCGCCCCAAGCGCTGAACGTCACGGAACGGAGAATGTCCATGGCGCGGGTACAAGAGACCCTAAGGCTGCGAATATGAGCCTCCCAGGTGAGGCGTTGGTCGAATACAAGACCAAGGAAACGGTGCGACTCAACCACATCCAGGCGTTCCCCATTAAGAAACAAATCTGGGTCAGGGTGAAGCCGTGGATGGCGGCAGAAGTGCACCACCTTAGTCTTGGCCAAAGAAAACCGAAACCTGTGCGCTTCGGCATAGCGAGAGACGCGGTTCAATGCCTGTTGGAGTCGACGCTCCAGAGTTGGCATCTGGGCCGCGCCAAAAGAGATCGAAAGGTCGTCCACGTAGAGCGTAGCGAGAACATCTTCTGGCAGCATCGAGGTGATGCCGTTGATGCTCAGGGCAAAGAGTGTGACACTGAGGACACTTCCCTGCGGGACACCCTCTTCCTGCTCCTTTGGGGCAGAGAGGGCTCCCCCCACCTGTACACGGAATCGACGATCTCGCAAAAATTCAGATATAAACATTGGGAGGCGTCCCCTCGCCCCCATCGTGTGGAGAGTCTCCATTATACCGTATCGCCATGCGGTATCATAGGCCTTCTCCAGATCAAAAAACACCGTGGCGTAGTGCTGTCTACGAAGGAAAGCCTCGCAGACGGCATTTTCCAGTCGGAGCAGAGCATCCGACGTGGAGTGAAACTTACGGAAGCCACACTGTGCAGAAGACTGATGGCCTCCGCTGTCCAGGAAATGGGCTAATCTAACATTTACCAATTTCTCCATCAACTTGCACACGCAAGAGGTTAGAGAGATTAGGCGGAAACCGGTCGGAGTAGAGTGATCTCTCCCCGGCTTGCGAAAGGCGAGCACAGTAGCGATTCGCCAGGAGTCTGGGAGAAGACCTTCCACCCAGATCCTGTTGAACAGATCTAACAGAAAGGCCAGGCCTCGCTCACCCAGGTGTCGAAGCATGGCGTACGGGACATCGTCCGAACCATGGGCGGTGTCCGCGCACGAAGCGAGAGCGGAACGCAACTCACTCACAGTAAACTTGTCGTTGAAGGGTTCTCCGCCTTTGGAGGTAAAGTCCAGCTGGCGGCCTTCCGCGACATCACGACGTGCATTGAATGCTGGCGGAGCAGCATCACGGCTAGAGAATGCAGAGAAAGCGGTCGCTAAGGATTCCGCCACGGACGCGGGGTCCGAGATTGCGGTCCCATTCTCCTGGAGAACGGGAGGGGGGTCCTGCGAGAACTTGCCCCGAATCCTTTTGACTCGCTTCCACACCTCAGCTAAAGGGGTCTTCCCGTTAAGTGAAGACACGTATGCCCGCCAAGAAGAGCGGCGGGCGTGCTTCGAAATATACCGGAACCTAGCCCTAGCCCGACGAAATTCAGCGACAGTGAAATCGTTAGGGCGGCGCTTATAGCGCATGTAGGCATAACGCTTCTGTTTGAGGGCCGTCTCACACTCGGCCGACCACCATGGGAGTGGTCGGCGTGCAAAACAGCCAGACGTCCTAGGAATAGTAGTCAGGCCCACGGCGATAAGGTTGCCGGAGAAGAACTCAACGGCCTCATCTACCGACCTAAACTCCTCGACTGAGATAGAGAATTCAGTCATTTCCTGAAATGCAGGCCACCGCGCCCGTGCCAAGCACCACCGAGGTGGTCTCTCAGGCGGCAGTTGCCCTGAAAATGATATTTGAATGGGAAAGTGATCACTACCATGGAGGTCATCGACCACCCCCCAATCAAAATCAAGCTGTGCATCCGAAGAGCACAAAGATAGGTCAAGGCAAGAAAATGAAGCGGTTCTCGGACAGTGATGCGTAAACTCATCCACGTTTAGGACACCCATCTCAAGCTCTTCGATCAGATCGGCAAGGACTTGTCCCCTGGGATTTATGGTGTAATCTCCCCAGAGAGGATGCCGGCCGTTCAGATCTCCAAGCAAGAGATAGGGCCTCGGCAACCGTGCCACGACGCGGCGGAAGTCCCCCGCGTCGAAGTCAGCTGACGGTGGAATGTACGCAGAAATGATAGTATACCTCCTATCCAGGTGCAGCTGCACAGCCACTGCCTGTAAGGAGGTATCTAAAGAGAAAGGAAGAACGGAGACATCATGCCGGGTGTAAACCGCGCATCCCCCAGCCCGGCCGTCCCGCGGTGGTGGGGTTGCAAGACCGTTATACCCCGGGAGGGCAGGCAGTGGGCACGCGCCTAGCATGGTCTCCTGCAAAAAAATAGCTAACGGGGAACGGGACGAGGCGAGCCTCCGCAGCTCCTCCCAGTTGGCCCGGAGTCCACGACAATTCCATTGAAGGAATATGCCCTCCAGGCCTAGCTCGGAGGAGACGAGGGGGCCCTCCTCGAATTGAAGACCCTCACGGGAATGGCCGTACGCTTCCCGGGGCAGAACCCCGGGCGCTGTTGGCCGGACAAAGCGCTGGAGGCGCTGTCGCCTTCGAGGACTTATTGGGGGAGGTTGACCTCGCCATGCGAGTCTTTTCCTCCCTCCGCCTCGAAACCTTAGGCGGGCGCTGCGGCTTCGGAGGCGGGGGGCCCTCTTTTCGAGGAACCACCGTCTCCGAGCCACTCGCTCCACCTCGTGGCGTGGGCGAAGGAGCCGAAGCTCCTTTGTTGCTGTCCTCCTTTCGGGCGACAGCTTTAGGAACCCCCGAAGATGGCCTAGCGACCATCTTCAGGGGTGTTGCCTCCTGTGAGTCTAACGACTCTGTGGAGGCGCGTGGCCGTTTCGCCTTACGGGAAACGGTCACGCTGGGGGAAGAGGGGGGAGCCCTGGTTTTAGCCGGGGCTGGGTGTGAACCCTTTTTGCCGCCAGCTCTACCAGGGGAGCGCCCGGGTGTAGTAGAGCCCGAAGAAGGGCTCCGAATGGGTGCGGAAACAACCGTGCTCGTTGGCCTGGATGGGCCAGGAGCAGAGGGTGCCTTTCGAACTACTGAGGCATATGACGTCCCAGGCAGAGCTGGGCGCGCCAGGACCAAGTCCTTAGCCTCGCGGAATGAGAGTCTATCCTGGGCCTGAACGGCCAGGATTTCTTTCTCCAGGAGATATGCACCACATTGCTTCGAAGAAGCAGGGTGCGGCTCTCCGCAATTCACACACTTGGCCACACACGATTTGGACTTATCGTGTGCGACCTTGGAGCAATTTACACAGACTTCGGGTGACCCCGACTTTGCACATCTACATGAGCGATTCGTATGGCCGAAGCGGTGACAGTAATAGCACCGCCGCGGCAGTGGCACGAATGCCTTCACGCGGTAGCGGTACCAACCGGCACGCACCGACTCAGGGAGCTTGTCACAGTCGAACGTGACGAAGAGTGTAGGGGTGGGTCTCGAAGCCCCTCCCTGTTTTCTCATCACACGTTCGACCTTGACCGCCCCATGGTCGGCCAGCTCTAGGGTGATGTCCTCAATGGAGTAGTCAACGAGTTCCCTCGCATAAACTACTCCTTTCACAAAGTTCATGGTAGAGTGCGGCGTCACACTCACCGGGGTGCCATGAAGTGTCCGAAGAGCACTTATCTTGGCCGCCTCGGCGGGATTCGCCGCATTCGCCAGAAGGCTCTCGTCCGAGAAACGGGTCACCTTCGGCTCTCTACCAATTGCACTAGCTAATCCTCTCCTCTGATGGATCATGTTGCCCTTAGACAACATGGTGCCATCAGTGGAGCGAATAACGAGGAAGCGTTTGAAGCCAGCGGGCTCGAAAACGCCAGGTAACCTCTGAATGAGGGGCCCCGATGTCATCGAGGCTCCGCCCTGTGCATTCTTCGTCTTAGTCTTGGTCAGGAGCTCCGCACACGAGGGGGTAGAGGGGCCGGATTTGCCGATCTTGGCTTGGTCGCCTACCAAAGTGGCAGCAGACCCATCCGTCCCCGCAGCCCCCGCGGATGGAGAGGAGCCCCGAGTCTTTTTCGACTTTCTTGTCTTTTTCTTCTTTTTAGGAGAGGAGGGCGGGGAATGAACCCGCTTCTCACCCCCGCCGGTAGAAGCCCCCAGGCCAGATGGACCGGCCTCAGCCAGGTCCTTCTCTGAAATGGAGAAGGTCCCGGTGGGCGCAGGGGATTCATCCGGAGGAGATCCCTTCCCTCCTTGTCCTGCCTGAGAATCCACAGCCGTTTGATGAGGACCTTGCATAGGGGCGGATTCGGGTTCGGTGCTTGGCGCCAAGCCCGGATTCCCCCCCATGGAAGGCCCTACCGTCTGAGGCTGGTTTTCCTCAAGGACCATGTCTATCACAGGAGGGGCCTCCAGTTGGCCATCCCCTCCCAGGACATCGCAGGTCCCCTTGGCAGCGTCATAAGTCTTTAGTGGGGAGGCACAGGCCTTGACCCCGGCAAGGTTTAATATTTTTGCCAGCAGGTCTTTTGAGGGAAGCGACCGAAGGGGCCTGGCTTCCCTCTCCCCCCTAAGGGGGTTTGCCCTACCGAGCCGCTTGTACGAGGGGCGGTCGGCAATGGGCTGCCTGCTGGCTTTCTTGGCAGTCCCCTTAGAAAGCATAGGAGGGACTGCCGCTGGAGATAGGGAGGTGCCCGAAAGCACCTCCAGAGAAGGGGGTGAGGGGGAGTCCACTACACCCGTAGGCGTAGGAGAGGAGTAAGCCTCCTCTCCGGTTAAAGAGGTATGGAGGGTCCCCTGCGCAAGCACAGGGGGGGGGGGACCTCCATCTTTTCTGTGGAGCTGCACGAGGGCGGCTCCGTTGTTGTTATAGGGGGAATTAAGGGGAGATGTTTTTTTGTTTCATCATTGGGCATGGTGACCCTCTTTGTTTTACGGGACGCAATCGCTCACCACCTCTTGCAGTAGCCCGCACTGCAAGAGGTGCTTACAGGCCCGGCAGAGCCAGGCGCCGCCATTTGGGACCACCCCTCCCGCCTGGTGGCCTGGCAGTCCTTCGGCATGGCGGCTCCACCTTGAACACGGCGTAAAACGGATAGATTTTGAAGACGAGAGGAAAAGGGATGTGAGGAAGGTATGGGTGGGGATGAAGCAGGTTGTTAAAAGCCAACCACCCCAGACCGGAGCTCAGGGGTTAGGGGACATTGTCCCCTCCCCCCTCAGCCCCGATCCGGGACGATTGGCTGAGAAGGTCAGCTTCTACCCTGTGAAATTAGAGGCTGACCAGAGAAAGTTGTGGGAGAGGTTGTATGAAAAGCGACGAGGTAGGATAGGAATACAGGCTATCTGAAGGAAGGAAGAGAGGCTAAGCTGGGGCCGGACGGGGCGCTGGATCCCGTCAGCACGGCGGCCAGGATGGCAAATCGCCGTGCCCCTTACGGGGCCCAGTTGGCCCGGAGTCCACTGCAATTCCATTCAAGTAATATGCCCTCCAGGCATAGCTCGGAGGAGATGCGGGGACGTCTTCGAAGAGAAGACCCTCACAGGAATGGCCGTACGCTTCCCAGAGGCAAAACTCCGGGAGCTGTTGGCCCGAAAACGCGCTGTCACCTTCGAGGACTTATCGGGAGTGGTTGGGTTCGCCATGCAAGTCTTTTCCTCCCTCAGCCTCAAAACCTTAGGCGAGCATGGGGGCTTCGGAGGCGGGGGTCCCTCTTTTGGAGGATCCACCGTCTTTGGCCACTCAGCCTACCACTGGATGTGGGCGAAGGATCCGAAGCTACTTTAGTGCTGTCCTCCTTTCAAGAGGCAGCTTTTGAAACCCTGTAAGATGGCCTCAAGACAAACTTCAGGGATGTTGCCGCCTGTGAGTCTAACGACTCGGTGGAGGCACGCGGCCGTTTCGCCTTACGGGAAACGGTCATGCTGGGCGGAGAGAGGAGAGCCCTGGTTTTAGTCAGGGCTGTGTGTGAACCCTTTGTGGCACCAGCTCTACCAGGGGAGCACCCCAGATGGCTAGAACCCGCAGAAAGGTTCCGAATGGGCATGGAAACGACTGTGCTTGCAGGCCTGGACAGAGGGTATCTTTCTTAGTATTGAGGCATAAGACATCCCAGGCAGAGCTGGGTGTGCCAAGACCAAGTCCTTAGTCGCGAAATGAGAGACGATCCTGAGCCTGAATGGCCAGGATTTCCTTCTCAAGGAGATACACACCACATTCTTCGAAGAAGCAGCAGGCGGCTCTCTGCAATTTATCCACTTGGCCACACATGATTTGGACATGCCTTGGAACAACTTACACAGACTTCGGTTAACTCTGACTTTGCACATCAACAGGAGCAACTAGTATGGCCAAAGCGGTGACAGTAGTAGCACTTCCGTGGCAGTGGAACGAATGCCTTCATGCGGTATTGACACCAACCGGCACGCACTGATTCCAGGAACGTGATAAAGAGTGTAGGGGTGGGTCTGAGGCCCCTCCCTGTTTTCTCATCACACACTCAACCTTGACCACCGCATGGTCATCCAGCTATAAGGTAATGTCATTTATGGACTAGTCCACGAGTTCCCTCACATAAACCACTCCTTTCACAAAGTTCATGGTAGAGAGTGGCGTCACACTCACCGGCATGCCATCAAGTGTCGGAAGGACACTAATCATAGCCGCCTTGGGGAGATTCAACACATTCATCAGAAGGCTACCATCCAAGAAATGGCTCACCTTCAGCTCTCTACCAATCACGCTAGCTAAGGCCCTCCTCTGATGGATCATGTTGCCCTTAGCCAACATGCTGCAATCTGTGGAGTGAATAATGAGGAAGCATTTGAAGCCAGCAGGCTCAAAAAATGCTAGGTAGCCTCTGAATGAGGGGCCCCGATGTAATTGAGGCTCCGCTCTACGCACTTGCACTATTGGTCTTGGTCAAGGACTCCACACCAGGGGGAGCACTGGAGTCGGACGTGCTGATCTTGGCTTGGTCGCCTGCCAAAATGGCAGCAGCCACATCGGTCCCCATGGCTCCCATAGAGGGAGAGGAGTTTGTCTTTTCCCTATTCTTCTTTTTCTTAGGACAGGAGGGCGGAGAATGAACCCACTTCTCTCTCCCACCGGGAGGAGCTACTAGGCCAGATGGTCCGGCCTCAGCAAAATTCTTCTCCAAAATGAAGAAGGTTCTGCCTGTTAAATGAGCACCAGATGGGGGAGTAGATCCCTCCTCTCCTTGTGAGCCCTCAAGAACCCATGCCCTCTGAGAAGGAGCCTGCATAGGGGCGGACACAGGTTTTGTGCTTGGCACCAAGCCGGGGTTCAACTCCATGGAGGATCCTACTGTCTGGGGCTGGGTCACCTCAGGGACCATACTAATCTGAAGGGGGGGCCTCCATGTGACCATTCCCTCTCCCATCTCTGAGACATCACAGGTCCCATTTGAGGTACGTTTTGTCATCTTATCTTTGACCAGTGAACCGGCATCCTTTGGTGAAGAGAGTGGGACACATACGCTGACCCCCCTGTAAGCTCTTTATGCAGGCCTGCAGGTCTTTGGAAGGCATGGACCAAAGAGTCCTACCTTCCCTCACCCCCCTAGAGGGGTTGGCCCTATCGTGCCACTCTCACCGGCAGCGGTCAATAATGGATCACCTGCCTGCCTTCTTGGCAGTTCCCTTGGAAAGCAAAGGAGGTACTGCCGTGCTGTGGAGAGGAAGTCGCCCAAAGGTGACTCCAGAGAAGGGGGTTAAGGGAAGTCCCCTGCACCCGTAGGCATAGGAGAGGAGTAAACCTCCTCTCTGGTAGAAGCAGTTTGGAGGGTCCCCTGTGAAAGCACAGGGAAAGGGGACCTCCATTTTATCTTTGGAGCTGCCTGAAGGTGGCTCCGTTGCTGTTGAAGGGGGAGTAAAGAGGGAAAGTTACTTTTTTTCATTCATGGACATGGTGACCCTGGTCTTTTCGCGGGACACAAACACTAATCACACCACACAGTAGCCTGCTCTGCGAGGGGTGAGTGTAGGGCCAGCAAAGCCAGCTGCCTCTATTTGAGGGCACTCCTCCTGCCTAGTGGCCTGGCAGCTCCACCTTGGGCTTGGCATAAAATCAATAGAGATTGAAAGGAGAAAGAAGGGGGATGTGAGGGAGGTGTGGGTGGGGATGAAGCAAGTTGGGTGATAGGAAGCTGGTCAGCAACTACCCTAGGAAATTAGAGGCTGACCAGAGAAAGTTGTGGGAGGTTGTAGGGAGATTAAGGAAGAGTAAAAATGCAGGCTGTCAGAAAGAAGAGGAGGAGGCTGAGCTGGGGCGGATGGGGCGCTGAGTCCTGTCAGCAAGGCAGCCAGGAAGGCAAACCACCGCGCCCCTTACAGGCCAGTATGGTTTTAGGTACTGAAAAAGTGGGTAAATAGACATCTTCATTTGTGGGGTTTTAGGGAATGAAAAAGGGTTGATAGGTAGGATTCTTAATCAGTGAGGTTTTATGGAATGAAAAAGGGTAGATAGGTAGGGTTCTTCATTGTGGGGTTTTAGGTACTAAAAGGGTGGGTAGGTAGGTTTCTTCATTTGGGGAGTTTTGGAGAATGAAAAAGGGTGGGTGAGAGGGTAGGTAGGCCTCTTCATCATTGTGGTTTTAGCTATGGAAAAATGGTAGATAGGTAGGCTTCTTCATTTGTGGTGTTTTAACCCTTAAAGCACCAAGCTAACTAGGATGAAATTGCCTTGGGCAAAATTACAAATAGTATACATTATCAAAAATAATTAAAATAAAATATTTAAATCCTTTTTTATAATTCAAATAATATATTTTATTTAAAAAGAATATTCTATTGATATAATTCACAAATTATTAATAACCTTCTACCTATTTACAATTATGATTGATAATTCTCAGTTTTTCCACAAATTTTCATAGAAACTTTCCTATGAAAATCTCGGTTTACAAACAAAGAAGGACTGACCTAAGTGATTTATTTATTTTAATTAGATGATTACTCACTAACATAAGAGTTTGACAAATAAAAAATGATGAATTATCATAATAATCAAGGGCAAATAGGAGTCTAAAAGTGAAAGGCCACAAAAGGCCCTCAGGAAATTACATAGCACTACATTATGTCGTTTAAAGGCCATCAGCGTCTAATGAGTTAAGGAATGAAAAAGGGGGATAGGTAGGTTTCTTCATCAGTGAGGTTTTAGGTACTGAAAAAGGGTAGGTAGGTAGGCTTCTTCACTCTGGGGTTTTAGGAAATTAAAAAGGGAAGGTGGGTGGGTAGGTAGGCCTCTTCATCAATGTAGTCTTAGGGAATGAAAAAGGGGGGTAGGTAGGCCTCATCAGTGTAGTTTTAGGGAATTAAAAGGGTGGGTAGGTAGGCCTCTTCATCAGTGTAGTTTTAGGGAATGAAAAATGGTGGGTGGGTAGGTAGACTTCTTCATTTGTGTTGGGTTTTAGGTACTGAAAAATGGTTGGTGGGTAGGTAAGCTTTTTCCTTTGTGGAGTTTTAGGGGATGAAAAAGGGTGGGTGGGTAGGTAGACCTTTTCATCAGTGTGGTTTTAGGTACTGAAAAGGGGTGGGTAGGTAGGCTTCTTCATTTGTGGAATTTTAGGGAATGAAAAAGGGTAGGTAGGTAGGTAGGCCTCTTCATCAGTGCAGTTTTAGGGAATGAAAAAGGGGTGGGTAAGTAGGCCTCTTCATCAGTGGTTTTAGTGAATGAAAAATGGTGGGTGGGTAGGTAGGCTTCTTCATTTGCGTTGGGTTTGGTTTTAGGTACTGAAAAGGGGTGGGTAGGTAGGCTTCTTCATTTGTGTAGTTTTAGTGAATGAAAAAGGGTGGGTAGGTAGGCTTCTTCATTTGTGGAGTTTTAGTGAATGAAAAATGGTGGGTGGGTAGGTAGGCCTCTTCATCAGTGTGGTTTTAGGTACTGAAAAGGGGTGGATAGGTAGGCTTCTTCATTTTTGGAGTTTTAGGGAATGAAAGAGGGTGGGTTGGTAGGTAGGCCTCTTTGTCATTGGGGTTTTAGGTACTGAAAAAGGGTGGATAGGTAGGCTTCTTCATCAGTGGGGTTTTAAGTAATGAAAAAAAGGGGGAATGGTTGAATGCTGCAGTCTAGGGTGTTTAAAAAAATTGAAATTTAGAATTTTGTCTCAGCTGTATGTTACCTTCTTTGGTATTATATAATGCAATGCTCATACCAAATTTTAAGGTGATAGCTCAATATTTAGGGCTCACTCAAAAAGTTTGATTTATTTTTACTTCTCTATAAAAATGAAAAAAGTGTAAAAAAACAGAAATTTAATAAAAATTTATTTTTAATTCTCTATTCAAAAAATTAAATAAAATGAAACAAGTGAAATAAAACTGTTTAAACAAAAGCAATAAATCATGACATTTGAAAGCTGAATTTTGGGGCACTGGAATCAATTTTTGGTGCTGTTGCACAACTCTCAAAAGAAACTGACACTGAGCTTCATCTTTGGCAATAACAGTGTTAAAGTGTTGAATAAGAGAAATGGCTCGCTCAGCACAGTCATTCACAACCTTCAGCTCATGTACTTCTTTTTCGGAGCGACGATACAAATTATCCTTTTCCCAGGAAGAGGGATCCTTCATCAAATATTTGGATTCTTTTGAAAGACTCACTGGATATATCCTTTTTGTTTTAATCATAAAAAATTCACAGAGGAAGTCTGTGGTGAGAAAGTTTTCCCAATGACCCTCTCTTCGATCATTTTGGTTTCTCAGGTCAAATCATATTATTCACCATTTTTCACTTTTCATCAGCTGAGATACAGTCATCGAACAGGGAAAGTCCCACAACCTCCTCTGAAATATACCAAAGATGGTATTTGAAAGCTGTGAAGGCAACATTGGCATGTCGTTCATTTGGAACTCCTTCTTGCATGAGATGCATCATATCCATATCATTTTTGGCAGCATAGGGCCCGAAGGGTGACTCATTCCTAAATGGCACATAGCAACAAAGAGGAAAAAATCTTGGACTGCTTTTAGCTCACCCTCTGTCAGAGAAAACTATTCATGGAAGAGGAATATTTTGATAATATATATACCTTTTCCTATCCATCTTGCATGATGGAAAGAACCTGGGGCACAAAAGAAAACTCAATTTGGTGGAGCACCTCCAAGGAAGATGTAAGCAAGAGTAGTAAGTTCCCAATAATCATCTCTTATTGCAGGTAACTTCAAGATGTCTCATCACTTCCTCACAAGGTACGGACCAATCACCCTCAAAGTTTGCCAAGATATTGTCATCATCCTCTGCTGTCTTGAAATATCTTTTGGTGAGGTATTGCCAATGGTCTTGAAAACGTACAAATAATGGGATGTTGGTCCAAAGAAAATTTATAAAAATTTAATCAGGGCTGCTTATTTTAGATTTTAAATTTTAATATTAGTAGTGAAGTGCAAGCTACCCCCCATAGGGAGAGTGGCGAAGCCATTGCCTGGTCTACTAATAATTTACTATTAGTCTGTTTTTCAGATCCATCCTTATTTTCTAGGCCTAAAGATAAAATGAAAATGGAATTCTTTTGAAATATGACAAAAGGAATCCTCAGACCACATATTTAACCATCTAAATTTTTATTTAAAATTTTGATTTTGCTTTATTTTCTTGTATGGTAACTATTTCTTCTTGATAAAGATTAAAATGAAAAACCTATTTTAGGAAGAAGTTTGCTAAAAGTTTTGAATATACAGTGGTACCTTGATTTCAAATGAACCAACTTACGAGTTTTCCAAGATATGAGCTGTTGCTTGGTTAATTTTCTGCTATGAGGTACGAGCCAAGATCTGAGGTACGAGTTACAAGTGAGCGACTGAGCTTCACATACACAACCATTAGGTAGGGTAGCGAGCGCACCACCACATTCGCCAAGCCTCATTCAGTTCATGTGGTTACCTTTGCCATGCAAGCAGCTCTGTTGTATCACTGTTGCTTTTTCCAGCATGCTTTGTGCCTTTTATGTAGTAATTTTGTTGTACTGTACAGTATTAACCATAGGTCCTAAGAAAGTAAGTGTCAAGGCCAGTGGTGGGAAGAAGAAAAGGATGATGTCTTTGGAATTAAAGCACAAAATCATTGATAAATATGGAGGTGTGTGTATTGTCAACTTGGAGAGGCAATATGAACGTAGTACATCTACGATATGCATGATTTTGAAACAGAAAGTTGATTAAGGCTATAATGCCAGCCAAAGGCATTAAGATAATTTCAAAACTCTGGACCTCTATCCATGATGAGATGGAGAGGTTGATGTTGGTGTGGTTGATGGAGAAGCAGCTCGCAGGAGATACCGTGACCGAGAGCAGCAACTGTGAGAAGGTATGAGCCATTTACGGGGATTTGGTGTAGCAGATAGCAGGAATGTCAATGGATGAGGCATCAGAAGAATCATTCACAGCCAGTCGGGGATGGTTCAATAATTTTAAAAAAGAGGACTGGCATTTACTCCGTCGTCAGGCAAGCTCAGATTTAAGGCACCTGAGGATTTTATTAAAACTTTCCGCAAACTGATAGAAGCCAAAGGATACATCCTCCAGCAAGTGTTTAATTGTGATGAGACAGAGCTGTTCTGGAAAAAGATGCCAAGGACATATATAATGGCAGAGGAGAAGATCATGCCAGGCCACAAACCTATGAAGGACAGGTTAACCCTTGCACTATATGAGCGAATGCAAGTTGCGACTGTAAGACTAAGCCGCTACTCGTATATCACTGAGAAACCTCCAGAGCCTTTAAGTCTCATAAGATACTTAAAGAAAAATTGCGGGTTATGTGGAGGACAAACCCAAAGGCCTTGGTCACCAGGTAGTTTTTCGTGCAATGGATAAGCCTAATCTTTGGTCCTGCCATCAAAAAGTATCTCTCAGAGAATAACCTACAACTGTAAGCCCTTCTCATCATTGGCAATGCTCCCATGCACCCACCGAAACTCAAAGATGATATCCTTGAAGAATTCAAGTTTATTAAGGGCTTTTACCCTTCATCCAACACCACCCTTATCCTGCAGCCCATGGACCAGTAGGTGATTTCAATTGGGGTTAGGGGGGGGGGGCTGGAACTGATTAATGGCTTTTCTATTAATTTCAATGGGGAAAACTGCTTTGATTTCCAAGCAAATTGAGTTATGAGCTCGGTCAAAGAACGAATTAAACTTGTAAGTCAGGGTATCACTGTACAAAAAATATATAAACAGCCATATCTTAATCTTAATAAATTTTCTGAACTTCACAATTTGTAATTCGTTTTGTTTTAAAAAATCTTAAAAATTCAATAAAAAAATTCTTTTTTTTTGAACAACCATTTTCCCTTGGTCAATTTGTACATAAAAACTAAGAGAAAAACATTATTCAACCTATCCAAAAACCTATTCTTAAAATATATTGTTAGGGAGAAAAGGAGCAGCTTCTCCACTTCTCATTTTGCTCTACTCATTTTTAGGTGCCAGTAGCTATTTCCTCCTGATAAAGATTAAAATTGAAAACCTATTTTAGAAATAACTTTGCTAAAAGTTTGGAATATAACAAAAAATAAAATAAAAAAGCAGCCATGGTTAAATTTTTATAAATTTTATAAACTTGACCAATTGTAATTCTCTTTGTTTTAAAAAAATTCAAAACATTTTGTGGTGATCTAAGCTTCATGTAACCTTATATGTATAATTGCCTAATGGGTTACACTACATTACTTTGTTTACTTAACCTGATTCGAATGGGTATGTTTAAGAATATTGTTTCTCTTTTATTTTCAGACTGTAATGATGTTTTGTTAGTTGAATAAAGCCTAGAGAAAGGTATTGACGCTTTATGATTACCACACATTTGAAAATCATATTTATTTATTTTGTACTTCTGCATTTTGTTTTTTCAAACTGTAACAGAACTCTTTAAAATAAGTTGAATAAAAACTTAAAATATACCAAGGTCATAACCTAACTAAGAGAAAAAAATTATCTATTATAATTCAAACCTTCTAAAATCCCATTCTTAAAATATAGTATTATGGATTACTAATAATAATCAATAACAGTAAAATAAATAGATTTAATAATATAAGAAACACACAGAATAAGAATTGGAATTTGTTTTAGCATCATTCCACCAAGAGTAGGCAACCTCAATGCACCCTATTAGTAATAGTAGTTCTGACTCTCATCTCCCACTGCCTTATATTTCCTCTCATAAAAAGCAGATGATATTATTAATGAGAAAATTTTGACACAAATTCTGGAAGAATTAACAATATCACACTAGATATCACATCACACATGTCATATCTTAAAAGGGCTTTACATGAATCTGATATCACGTGATGAATTTAACCTCAAACTACAACTCTGGGTGAGCCAATATGCTACTTAACAATATTAGCTTAACTTAATGATAAATCCAAAAGGCATACCTGGAGTGTGAAGGGGTCAACTGAATTTGGATTTTCATTGATACACAATGTAAGAACATTGCGAATCTTGGGTCCAGAACCAACAAAACTTAACACATCTCCATCTAAGAGGTACAGATTCAAATCAGACAGGACTAAAAGACGCTGTAGAACAGAAGCAGATTTCAAGCTGGAAATTGGCTTTTTCTGAAAAGACAAATGGAAATCAAACTATATAATCCAAAAGTGTGTCATTAAAATTCTTGTTGCTGAAAGAGAATTTTTATATGTAAAAATTAGCAAAGGGGTAATCCTTTACTTTTTCACTTTTAAACCTTATTCAGCATTGATATAAAACAGAATTTAAAATATTTCTGAATAACTCTATAGATTAGAAGTCAGGAATGTCTCTTTTAGTCCCTCAGTTGCTAAGTCTTTCCATCACATTCAGGGATTGGACTAGATTTAATAATAGATAATGGTTCAATCTTTATTTTCACCACTTTTTATTTACAGACTAAATTATATACAGACAAGCAGGAAATAAATGGACAGCCACAGTTTTATGATAATGGAACATGTCTGAGGAATAGTATATTTTTCAATTCTTTCAGAGTTTAATATTGTGATTATTAAACATGTATAAAAAGCAAAATTCCAAGGAAATTTCAGATTCTGAAACAAGAGAAAATGTCGGTCAATCCTAGGGTAGACTGTCACAGAGACAAATTTCAAGGAATCTTAGAATACCTTTCTTCTATTAACAGAATTAAAATTCAATTTAAAAAAAAAAGTCAAAACATAGCTGGAGTTACACTCTAGTCATCCTCGGCCTTCGGAAAGATGTCTATGTTGTTAGAAAATCCATCAAGAACAAGCCTTGGTTAAAAGCTTCTAAAGTGGCAGAAATGGGAGGGGGGGCTTATTTAGGATGTTTGGTGGTATTGTATTCAAGTATCTTTGGGTGAGGGTAGTGATGGGAGGTTATTGTAAAAGCTTTGGAAGTAGTGTGCCTGGGTGGTGGGGGCTTTGCTGTCAGATGGTGGTTGGAGTGAAGACAGGTCAATTTCTGTTGAAGTGTTGGGTTCCAATCATATCTAGGTATGGGAGGACCAAAGTAGCATCAAATGACTTCCTTCACTGAGTCTTGCCCCTGACATGAAACCCAATGGATCGTGTGAGGAATATTAGAGAAGGCTCAGAACTTATTAATTCTATGCATAGGTGAATTGCAGCTATAAAAGACAGCAAAGAGAAGTGCACAAAGCATTAATAATGTACTTTCATTGTTCAAAATGTATTTAATTCTTTAAATGTGAAAAAAAAGGTATTGCAGTAATTAACTGTAGGCATGCTTATTTACTTGTTGCATGTCTTTATAGATGACAGGAATTTCCATACTATGTGAAGTATCAATACAATTAACAATGAGCCTAATTTAATCTTTCAATTGGTTATTCACCCAAAACATACAATTAATCATACAAAGGCAATCACTTAACATTTCACAAATCTATTTCATAAAACACCTTTGCTACTAACCATTCATGATGCATAAAAAGGAATAAACCACACATACTTCCTCTCAATGTATTTTTCAAACAATCAGACGAGGGTTTGTGTGCAAGGTTTTTAAGATCTCTTCTGGTAGCTGCCAGCAAGGGCAAAGCAGATTTTAAAGATATCTTAAAATTAAGCAAAACAAAACTGACCAGCAAATCAAAAACATTTTTTTTTTGTAAGAGAGAGCCCATCTGGCAATTGCCTACTAGGGTAAAAGTCAGCATACACACAAAAAGCCTACTATAAGACTTGATTAAAAAAAAACAAATAAATGATAAAAAAGGACAAAAGCCAAGATAATGGCTAAAAAAAAGAAAAGAAAGCTAAAAGGCAACAAGAAAGAAGCATACTGCAGCATTAGGGTAAGGCCAGCCTCCCCTCAGTGCAGGAATATGCAACCTGGTACAAACAATCAAATAAAGTGGTATAGTCCTTGCCATATGTCTATGTGTACGAACCAGTCTTGAATACAAGGGACAAGCAGTAGCGACCCCGCTTGTCAAGGTATCGGGAAAGGTAACGTGCGTGAAGATCCTGCCATGTAATCAGTGTGAGGAAGAGCGAAATGTAGGTCTGGTCGCCCAGTCACCGCGGTCTCTTTGGCACCCTCATTCCCTGCAATTCCAACATGTCCAGGAACCCAGCAGAAGATAATCTCGACGTCCGCCCGGCTCGCCAAAACTGTGGCGTCATGTATATCACGAACCAGGGCATGAGGAGATTCCAATGCCCCGAGAGAACTCAGGGCGCTTTGTGAGTCACTATAAATCACAATCTGGTCTCCGAACCGGGCACATCGCGTTAAAACCTGTACCGAGCGGTGTATTGCAACCAGTTGAGTTGTGAAGATTGACGCAGTGCATGGCTGAGCCCCGTTGCATTGAAAAAGAGGGAGCACGGCGTGGAAGCCGACCCGCTCTTGTGACTTTGAGTCCCAGTTCCAGCGTGACACGAAGTATGCTCCTAAAGGGTGGAACACAATACTCCCGGCGCTGTAGAAGCTTTGGGAGCAGACGCGTGGCGACAAATAATCAAAGGTAGTACTCTCTAGGGTGACGTCGTGGGCAGAACCAGGGCGACACCGGACCAAGAGCGAAACGACGGAGTAGTATCCTAGCCCTAAGCTCAAAGGTATACGCACCGTAGAGATAAGCTGCAGATGCAGTGAGAGCTATTGGCGACTGAGGTAGGCGCCGCGATCACAGGGACAAGCGAATAATGCACCACTGTGCAAGAGGCAGAGCGAATGGCATTTCCCCAGCCTCGACAAGTAGGCTCTCAGTGGGGGATGTGCGGAAGGCACCAGTAACCAGGCGAAGGCCATTGTGGTCGACCGAGTCCACCTTCCGCAATACACGCTCAACTGCGGATGCATAAAACTCGCATCCTAGGTCAAGCTTCGAACCAACAAAGGATCAATAACTGTAGCCCTATCAGTGCCCCAGGCGCTGAACATCACGGAATGAAGAATATACATGGTGCGGGTACAAGAGACACTAAGGCTGTGAATATGTGCCTCCCAGGTGAGGCGTCAGTCAAATACAAAACCAAGGAAACTATGCGAGTTCTCCACTTCCAAGCGAACCCCATTAAGAAAAAGTCTCGGTCAGGGTGGAGTCGTGGATGGCGGCACAAGTGCACCACCTTAGTCTTGGCCAAGGAAAACAGAAGCCTGTGCGCTTAGGCATAGTGAGAGACACGGTTAAATGCCTATTGGAGTCAATACGCCAGAGTTGGCATCTGGACAATGCCAAAAGAGATCGAAAGGTCGCCCACGTAAAGCACAGTGAAAACATCTTGCGGCAGCGCCGAGGTGATTTTTTTTTTTTTTTTAATTAAGGGGCTATCTGGCGACTGCCGACTTAGGCATAAGTCGCCGTAAACAAACAGCCTAGTTCTAGGCTACTTTAAAAAATTGAACAGGAAACAACAATAAAAAGAAATAACAATAACAATAACAAAGCAATAACAAAAACAACAACAACAACAATTGAACCTGGTTAAATGAAAGGGAGAAGGCCAGCCTCCCCCAAAAAGTCAACAAGTCCACCAGTCAAAGTGCACGCACTCGTCCCGAGTACAAGGGGCAGGCGGTAGCGACCCCGCCCATCCCGGTACCGGGACAGGTGTCGTGCGCGAAGATCACCCAGACTGGGACATTCGACAAGAATGTGCCGAACAGTCTGGGGAACGACGCAGTCGTTGCAATAGGGCGCAGGCGAGCGCTCCATCAAATAGCGATGCGTCACACGAGTGTGCCCGATTCGGAGACGACAGAAAGCGACCTGAAGCCGCCGCAGCATTGGGGGATAGGTCCATGGAAACAGTCGCGGCGCAATGGCACGCAACTTTAAGTTCCCTTCGACCCTCTCCCATCTTCTTTGCCAAGCAGTCCGAAGAACTGCCCGTATTCCTGCCATGTAGTCAGTGTGAGGAAGAGCGAAACGCTGGTCCGGTCGCAGAGCCCTCGCGGACTCTTTGGCGCCCTCATCGGCGCGCTCATTCCCCGCAATTCCTACATGTCCAGGAACCCAGCAGAAGATAATCTCGACATCTGCCCGGCTCGCCAAAACTGTGGCGTCACGGATTTCGCGAACCAGGGGATGCGGAGATTCCAATGCCCCGACAGCACTCAGGGCGCTTTGTGAGTCGCTATAGATCACAATCCGGTTTCCGAACCGGGCACGTCGCGTAATCTCCCGTACTGAGTGGTGTATTGCCACCAGCTCGGCCGTGAAGACAGACGCAGCGCCTGGTAGAGCCCCGCTGACTTCAAACAGAGGAGATACGGCGTAGAAGCCGACCTCCTCTTGGGACTTGGAGCCATCCGTATACACTGGCACGGTACCAGCGTGACACGATGTGTGCTCCAAAAAGGTCGAACGCAATACTCCCGGCGCAGTACAAGCTTTGGGAGCAGAGGCGTGGCGACAAATAGCCAAATGTGGTACCCTCCAGGGTGGCGTCCTGGGCAGAACCAGGGGCGCCACCGGCCCGAGAGCTATATCTACCTCTCGAAGGAGTTTCCTAGCCCTAAACCGAAAGGGCTTAGGGTATGACTGGCGTCTCTCAGCGGCATAGGCACAATCGAGATCAGCTGCGGATGCAGTGAGAGCTGTTGGCGACTGAGGGAGGCGCCGGGCTCGCGCGAACAGGATAGTGATGCACTGCACGCGGCGCAGAGCGAGTGGCATCTCCCCAGCATCGACCAACAGGCTCTCAATGGGGGAAGTGCGGAAGGCACTGGTCGAAAGGCGAAGGCCGGTGTGGTGGATCGAATACACCTTCCGCAATAAACAATCGGCTGCGGATGCATAAAACTCGCATCCATAGTCGAGCTTCGAGCGAACAAAGGATCGATAAAAAAGTAAGGCAGTAGCCCTACAGCACCCCAAGCGCTGAACGTCACGGAACGGAGAATATCCATGGCGCGGGTACAAGAGACCCTAAGGCTGCGAATATGAGCCTCCCAGGTGAGGCGTCGGTCGAATACAAGACCAAGGAAACGGTGCGACTCAACTACATCCAGGCGCACCCCATTAAGAAACAAATCTGGGTCGGGGTGAAGCAGTGGATGGCGGCAGAAGTGCATCACCTTAGTCTTGGCCAAAGAAAACCGAAACCTGTGCGCTTTGGCAGAGCGAGAGACGCGGTTCAATGCCTGTTGGAGTCGACGCTCCAGAGTTGGCATCTGGGCCGCGCCAAAAGAGATCGAAAGGTCATCCACGTAGAGCGTAGCGAGAACATCTTCCGGCAGCACCGAGGTGATGCCGTTGATGCTCAGGGCAAAGAGTGTGACACTGAGGACACTTCCTTGCGGGACACCCTCTTCCTGCTCCTTTGGGCCGGAGAGGGCTCCCCCCCCCCCCGTACGCGGAATCGACGATCTCGCAAGAATTCAGATATAAACATTGGGAGGCGTCCCCTCGCTCCCATCGTGTGGAGAGTCTCCATGATACCGTATCGCCATGCGGTATCATAGGCCTTCTCCAGATCAAAAAACACCGTGGCGTAGTGCTGTCTACGAAGGAAAGCCTCGCAGACGGCATTTTCCAGTCGGAGCAGAGCATCCGACATAGAGTGGAACTTACGGAAGCCGCACTGTGCAGAAGACAGATGGCCTCCGCTGTCCAGGAAATAGGCTAATCTAACATTTACCAATTTCTCCATCAACTTGCACACGCAAGAGGTTAGAGAGATTGGGCGGAAACCGGTCGGAGTAGAGTGATCTCTCCCCGGGTAGCGAAAGGCGAGCACAGTAGCGATTCGCCATGAGTAGGGGAGAAGACCTTCCACCCAGATCCTGTTGAACAAATCTAACAGAAAGGCCATGCCTCGCTCGCCCAGGTGTCGAAGCATGGCGTACGGGACATCGTCCGGACCATGGGCGGTGTCCGCGCACGAAGCGAGAGCGGAACGCAACTCACTCACAGTAAACTTGTCGTTGAAGGGTTCTCCGCCTCTGGAGGTAAAGTCCAGCCGGCGGCCTTCCGCGACATCACCACGTGCATCGAATGCTGGCGGAGCAGCATCACGGCTAGAGAATGCGGAAAAAGCGGTCGCTAAGGATTCCGCCACGGACGCGGGGTCCGAGATTGCTCTCCCATTCTCCTGGAGAACGGGAGGGGGGTCCTGCGAGAACTTGCCCCGAATCCTTTTGACTCGCTTCCACACCTCAGCTAAAGGGGTCTTCCCGTTAAGGGAAGACACGTATGCCCGCCAAGAAGAGCGGCGGGCGTGCTTCGAAATATACCGGAACCTAGCCCTAGCCCGACGAAATTCAGCGACAGTGAAATCGTTCGGGCGGCGCTTATAGCGCATGTAGGCATAACGCTTGTTTCAGGGCCGTCTCACACTCGGCCGACCACCATGGGAGTGGTCGGCGTGCAAAACGGCCAGACGTCCTAGGAATAGTAGTCAGGCCCACGGCGATGAGGTTGCCGGAGAACTCAACGGCCTCATCTACCGACCTAAACTCCTCGACTGAGATATAGAATTCAGTCATTTCCTGAAATGCAGGCCACCGCGCCAAGCACCACCGAGGTGGGCTCTCAGGCGGCAGTTGCCCTGAAAATGATATTTGAATGGGAAAGTGATCACTACCATGGAGGTCATCGACCACCTCCCAATCAAAATCAGGCTGTGCATCCGAAGAGCACAAAGATAGTTCGAGGCAAGAAAATGAAGCGGTT
The DNA here is from genome assembly GCA_963969495.1 of Ceratothoa steindachneri. Classification (NCBI taxonomy): domain Eukaryota; kingdom Metazoa; phylum Arthropoda; class Malacostraca; order Isopoda; family Cymothoidae; genus Ceratothoa; species Ceratothoa steindachneri. The sequence goes on from OZ018324.1 coordinate 168,950,963, forward strand.
CTCGAACAGGGATGCATAAACTCATCCACGTTTAGGACACCCATCTCAAGCTCTTCGATCAGATCGGCAAGGACTTGTCCCCTGGGATTTATGGAGTAATTTCCCCAGAGAGGATGCCTGCCATTCAGATCTCCAAGCAAGAGATAGGGCCTCGGCAACCGTGCCACGACGCGGAGGAAGTCCCCCGCGTCGAAGTCAGCTGACGGTGGAATGTACGCAGAAATCAGAGTATACCTCCTATCCAGGTGCAGCTGCACAGCCACTGCCTGAAAGGAGGTATCTAAAGAGAAAGGAAGAACGGAGACATCATGCCGGGTGTAAACCGCGCATCCCCCAGCCCGGCCATCCCGCGGTGGTGGGGTCGCAAGGGGCACGCGCTTAGCATGGTATCCTGCAAAACGATAGCTAATGGGGAACGGGATGAGACGAGCCTCCGCAGCTCCTCCTAGTTGGCGCGGGGTCCACGGCAATTCCATTGAAGGAATATGCCCTCCAGGCCTAGCTCGGAGGAGACGCGGGGGCCCTCCTCGAACTTAAGACCCTCACGGGAATGGCCGTACGCTTCCCGGGGGCAGAACCCCGGGGGCAGAACCCCGGGCACTGTTGACCGGACAAAGCGCTGAAGGCGCTGTGGCATTCGAGGACTTATTGGATGAGGTTGGGCTCGCCATTCGAGTCTTTTCCTCCCTCCGCCTCGAAACCTTAGGCGGGCGTTGCGGCTTCGGAGGCGGGGGGGCCCTCTTTTCGAGGAACCACCGTCTCCGAGCCACTCGCTCCACCTCGGGGCGTGGGCGAAGGGGCCGAAGCTCCTTTGTTGCTGTCCTCCTTTCACGGAAGAGCTTTAGGAACCCCAGAAGATGGCCTAGCGACCATCTTCAGGGGTGTTGCCTCCTGTGAGTCTAACGACTCGGTGGAGGTGCGTGGCCGTTTAGCCTTACGGGAAACGGTCACGCTGGGGGAAGAGGGGGGAGCCCTGGTTTTAGCCGGGGCTGGGTATGAACCCTTTTTGCCGCCAGCTTTACCAGGGAAGCGCCCGGGTTGGGTAGAGCCCGCAGAAGGGCTCCGAATGGGTGCGGAAACAACCGTGCTCGTTGGCCTGGATGGGACAGGAGCAGAGGGTGCCTTTCTAACTATTGAGGCATATGACGTCCCAGGCAGAGCCGGGCGCGCCAGGACCAAGTCCTTTGCCTCGCGGAATGAGAGTCAATCCTGGGCCTGAACGGCCAGGATTTCTTTCTCAAGGAGATATGCACCACATTGCTTCGAAGAAACAGGGTGCGGCTCTCCGCAATTGACACACTTGGCCACACACGATTTGGACTTATCGTGTGCGACCTTGGAGCAATTTACACAGACTTGGGGTGACCCCGACTTTGCACGTCTACATGAGCGATTCGTATGGCCGAAGCGGTGACAGTAATAGCACCGCCGCGGCAGTGGCACGAATGCCTTCACGCGGTAGCGGTACCAACCGGCACGCACCGACTCAGGGAGCTTGTCACAGTCGAACGTGACGAAGAGTGTAGGGGTGGGTCTCGAGGCCCTTCTCTGTTTTCTCATCACACGTTCGACCTTGACCGCCCCATGGTCGGCCAGCTCTCGGGTGATGTCCTCAATGGAGTAGTCAACGAGTTCCCTCGCATAAACTACTCCTTTCACAAAGTTCATGGTAGAGTGCGGCGTCACACTCACCGGGGTGCCATGAAGTGTCTGAAGAGCACTTATCTTGGCCGCCTCGGCGGGATTCGCCGCATTCTCCAGAAGGCTCCCGTCCAAGAAACGGGTTACCTTCGGCTCTCTACCAATTGCACTAGCTAATCCTCTCCTCTGATGGATCATGTTGCCCTTGGACAACATGGTGCCATCAGTGGAGCGAATAACGAGGAAGCGTTTGAAGCCAGCGGGCTCGAAAACGCCAGGTAACCTCTGAATGAGGGGCCCCGATGTCATCGAGGCTCCGCCCTGTGCACTTTTGGTCTTTGTCATGGTCAGGAGCTTCGTACCCGGGGTTGCAAAGGGGTCGGATGTGCCAATCTTGGCTTGGTCGCTTGCCAAAGTGGCAGCACACCCATCCGTCCCCGTAGCCCCCGCGGATGGAGAGGAGCCCCGAGTCTTCTTCGTCTTTTTGGTCTTTTTCATCCTTTTCTTTTTTGGAGAGGAGGGCGGGGAATGAACCCGCTTCTCACCCCCACCGGTAGAAGCCCCCAGGCCAGATGGACCGGCCTCAGCCAGGTCCTTCTCCGAAATAGAGGAGGTCCTGGTGGTCGCAGGGGCATCATCCGGAGGAGATCCCTCCCCTCCTTGTACTGCCTGAGAATCCCCAGCCGTTTAAGGAGGACCTTGCATTGGGGTGGATTCGGGTTTGGTGCTTGGCGCCGAGCCAGGATTCTCCCCCATGGAAGGCCCTACCGTCTGAGGCTGGGTTTCCTCAAGGACTATGTTTATCTCAGGGGGGGCCTCCAGTTGGCCATCCCCCCCCCAAGACATCGCAGGTCCCGTTGGCAGTATCGTCACTAGTCTTCTTTGGGGAGGCATGGGCCTTGACCCCGGCAAGGTTAAGTATTCTTGCCAGCAGGTCTTTTGAGGGAAGCGACCGAAGGGACCTGGCTTCCCTCTCCCCCCTAAGGGGGTTTGCCCTACCGAGCCACTTCGATGTGGAGTGGCTGGCTAAGGGCTACCTGCTGGCTTTTTTGGCAGTCCCCTAGGAAAGAACAGAGGGGACTGCCACTGGTAAAAGGGAGGCGCCCGAAAGCACCTCGAAAGAAGGGGGTGAGGGGGAGTCACCTACACCCGTAAGCGAAGGAGAGGAGTAAGCCTCCTCTCCGGTTAGAGATATATGGAGGGTCCCCTGAGCAAGCACAGGGAGGGGGACCTCCATTTTTTTTGCTGGAGCTGCCCAAGGGCGACTCCATCGATGTTATAGGGAAAGCTGGGGGTTGAGTTTTTTTTTTAAACTCATCATTGGGCATGGTGACCCTATTTTTGACATGGGATGCAATCGCGCATCACCTCTCGCAGTAGCCTGGCAGAGTCAGGCGCCACCATTTAAGACCAACCCTCCCGCCTGGTGGCCTGGCAGTCCATCAGCATGGCGGCTCCACCTTGAACACGGCGTAAAAAATATATAGATTGTGAAGAGGAGAGGAAAAGGGATGTGAGGAAGGTATGGGTGGGGATAAAGCAGGTTGTTAAAAACCAACCACCCCAGACCGGAGCTCAGGGGTTAGGGAACATTGTCCCCTCCCCCCTCAGCCCCTATCCGGAACGGTTGACTTAAGAAGAAGGTCAGCATCTACCCTGTGAAATTAAGGCTGACCATTGAAAGTTGTGAGAGAGGTTGTTTGAAAAGCGAGGAAACATGTTTTGAAGGAAGGAGAAGAGGCTAAGCTGGGGTCGGACGGGGTGAGCGCCGAGGTGATGTCGTTGATGCTCAGGGCAAAGAGTGTGATACTGAGGACACTTCGATGCGGGACACCCTCTTTCTGCTCCATTCGGCAGGAGAGTGCTCCCCCCACCCTTACACGGAATTGAAGATCTCGCAAAAATTCAGATATAAAGATGGGAGGCATCCCCTCGCCCCCATCATATGGAGAGTAATCATGATACCGTATCTTACGACTTATTCAGATCGATAAACAGCGTGGCATAATAGTTTCTATGAAGGAGGGCCTTGCAAACAGCATTTTCCCGTCAGTGCAGAGCATCCAACGTGGAGTGAAACTTGTGGAAGCTGCACTGAGCAGAAGACAGGTGGTCTCCGCTGTCCAGAAAAAAAAGGATAATTTAACATTTACCAATTTCTCAAACAACTTGCACATGCAGAAGGTTAGAGAGGTTGGGTAGAAACCAGCCAGGGTAGAGTGATCTCTCGCCGGTTTGCGAAAAGCAACCACGGTGGCAATTCACCAGGAATCTGGAAGGATAACCTGTACCCAGATCCTGTTGAACAAATCTAACAGAGAGGCCATGCCTAGCTCACCCAAGTGTCGAAGCGTGGCATACGGGACATCGTCCAGACCAATTGCAGTGTCCACACACGAAGCGAGAGCGGAACGCAACTCACTCAATGTAAAGCTGTTTTTGAAGGGTTCTCCACCTTTGGAAGCAAAGTCCAGTTGGCGGCCTGGCGCAACATCCCTAGGCGCAGTGAATGTTGGTGGAGCAGGATCCCGGCCAGAGGATGGGAAGAAAGCGGTCGCGAAGGATTCGGCAACGGACACGGGGTTAGAGATTGCAGTCCCATTCTCGTGCGAGAACTCTAGCTTCCATGCCGCTGCTAGAGGGGTAGAGGGGTCTTCCCGTTAAGTGAGGACACGTATGCACGCCAAGAAGAGCGGCGGGTGAGCTTCGAAATATACCGGAACCTAGCCGAAGCTCGACGAAATTCACCGACAGTACAATCGCTCAGGCTGCGCTTATGGCGCATGTAGGGATAACGCTTCTGTTTGAGAGCCGTCTCACACTGGGTTGACCACCACGGAAAAAGTCAAGAGTGCAAAATGAGCAGGTGTTCTAGAAATAGTAGTTAGGCCCACGGCGTGAGGTTGCGGGAGAAGAACTCAACGGTCTCATCCACCGACCTAAACTCCTGAAGCGAAACAGAGAAATCAATCATTTAATGAAATGTGGAGCACCGCACCAAGCACCACCGGGATGGGATCTCAGGTGGCAGTCCCAGAAAAAGATATTTGAATGGGGAAGTGATCACTATTAAGGCGGTCATCGAATACCCACACCCAAAATCAGGCTATGTATCTGTAGAGCACAGAGATAGATCAAGATTTTTTAAATAATTTTAGGAGCCCATCTGGTGACTGCCTACTAGGGCAGAAGTCGCTATACTCAATCATAGCCTACCACTAGGCTATATTAAAAAACAAATAACGATAAAAAAGCAAGGCTAAAAAAACAAAACAACAAAAGAAAAGATAAAAAGGTAACAAGGAAGCACGCTCTAGCATCAGGGTTAGGCCCGCCTCCAACAGCCGCAGGAACATGCAATATATAAAAAAACAAAAGACCAAACAAAACAGTCAAATAAAATGGAGGAGATCAGCCTCGAGTACAACGGACAAGCGGTAGTGACCTTGTTCCTCCAGGAAACGGGATAGGTAACATGTGCGAAGATCACCCAGATTGGGACATTCAACAATAATGTGCCGAACAGTCTGGTGAAGAATGCAGTCGTCAAAATAGAGCACAGGCGAATGCTCCATCAAGTGGTGATGTGTCTCGCGAGTGTTTCCAATTTGGGGACACAGAAAGCAACATGACACTGTCGCGGCATTGGGGGATAGGTCCATGGGAACAGTTGCGACGCAATGGCCTGGAACTATAAATTCTCCTCATCTTCGCCAAGCTGCCCAGAGGGCAGCCCGTATTCCTGCCATGTAATTGGTATGATGAAGAGCAAAAGGCTGGTCTGGTCGCCCAACCCTTGCGGACTCTTAGGCGCCCTTATCGGCATGCTCATTCTCCATAATTCCTACATGTCCAGGAACCCAACAGAAGAAAATCTCGACATACGACTGGCTCGCCAAAAGTGTGGCATTACGGATATTGTGAACCAGGGAAAGAGGAGTTTCCAATGCCTCAAGAGCACTCAGGGCGATTTGTGAGTTGCTATAAATCACAATCCGGTCTCTGAACCAGGCACGTCGTACTATCTCTCGTACCAAGCGGTGTAATGAAACCAGCTCAGCCATGAAGACAGATGCAACACCTGGCAGAGGCCCACTGACTTCAAGCAGAGGGGACATGGCATGGAAACCGACCCCCTCTTGGGACTTGGAGCCATCCTTATGCACTGGCACGGTTCTAGCATGACACGAAGTGAGCTCCAAAAAGACTGAAAGCAATATCCCAGCAAGCGCTGTAGAAGCTTTGGGAGGTGAGACATGGCGACAAATATTCAAAGGTGGTACCCTCCAGGCTGGCGTCGTGAGCAGAATGAGGTGCGCCACCGGCCCGAGAGCTATGCCAAGCTCTCCAAGGAGTTGCCTAGCCATAAACTCATAGGGCTTAGGGTATGAATGTTGTCTCTCAACGGCATATGCATCGTCGAGATCAGCTATGGATGCACTGAGAGCTATTGGCAACTAAGGGAGGTGCTGGGCAAGCGTGTACAGGTGAACAATACACTGTGGCAGAGAGAGTGGCGAATCCCCAGCATCCACAAGTAGGCTCTCAGTGGGGGACATGCAGAAGGCACGGGTTGCCAGGCTAAGGTCGGTGTGATGGATCGAGTCCACTTTTGCGATACACGCTCGGCTGCAGATGCAACCGTAGTAGATCTCGAACGAACATATAAAAAAAAATTACACAAAAATTTATTGATACCAATATATTTTTTTAAAGGTCAAAAGTTGACCTTTAAGGTCAAAAAAACTTTTTTATCAAAAATTAATTTTGCTGTTAAAAATGTTTAGAGCAACCCTTAAGCTTTTTAAAAAAATACATAATTCATTGTTTTATGTGCTATAATAAGGAAGAAATAATTTTTTTCCAAATGCTGGTATCAAGAAATTTGACAATTTTTCTCAACTTTGACAGGTTATAACTTTTGAGCTATTCAAAATTGAGGGCTGGGAAGTGTCTCATTGTTTTTCTCTCATCGAATTCAACCTGTATACCAATTTTCATCAAAATCGGTGATGGTGACTTAAAATTTCCCCCAAAATTGGTTGATTTCATATGGAATGACCCCATTGTCTCTGAATTGGTTAAGGGGAAGACAACCTGGAAATATAAAATTTGGGGGAAAAGATATCATGGCAGATTGAAGAGATTTGTTGAGACACCTGAGTCTACTCAAGAGCTGACATAAGTGACAAGGGCAGTTTCTCAACATACCTTGTCGTACATCAAGTGTGAAACTGTAAAAAAAAAAATGGCTTCCCAATGGTGAAATCTTCAAACATTGTGGCATGGAAAATGTGTGAAAGCTACCAGAATTTGCATTCTAAGAAAGGTAGCAAAGCATGTCAAGCCTGTTACAAGGCGTGCTCTGAATGCAGTTATGAGTAGAATCAAGTGAAATAAGCAGAGGAATGTGAAAATTGATATTTCAAAAGTTCTTTTCATTGACAAAGGCTGTCTTATCCTTAATGGACCAGACATCTGGATGGACTAAAGGTTGGGTAGCAAATAGAGGGAACTGTCCTCATCGGGTGAGGTATCATTGTTTGGATCTGGGATTGTTGGTGGACCATGAAGAGTTCCATATGGTTTTAAGATGACTGCCAATGCCTATATTGCCTTCTTCAAGGAAAATGAGCCATAGTTCAGAAACAGAGGGTAATATTCCAGGGAATGGTGGTGTTCATGCATGGCAATGCACCCTGACACTAAGAAAACTACAGAATATCTGAAGCAATTAGACTTAACTGGCTCTCAAATAATGAAGTGGCCAGCATGTTCCCTCATTCTTAACCCCATAGAAAAGTTGTGGAATTTCCTGAGAGAGTATTTATCAAATTAGATGGCGGTATTTGAATAAAGATAAAGTCTTTGAAGTTGTTGTAGATGGTACTCAGGCCATTTCTTCTGATTAGATCCTCACATTGAACAATTTAATGGATGAATGCCTGGGTAATATTATTTCAAGTGGAGAATAATACATAGCTTTTAAGCACTTAAGAGATTATTTTCATTATGTTTTATATTTACAGTAACTGCAATGGAAGTCTGGACCTTTGGTCATATTATATGCATTGATATAGGTCCAATAGATGTTGCAGGGAAAATGCTATAATTGATTAATGTTTTGTTGCGTTTTCTGGCAATGTCTGTTAGGTATATATGCGCATTGTGTCAGCTGTATTATCCAGTATGAGCTCAGACTTCATCATGAGGGGACGCTCATATTTTGCGCTGTGACTTTCATTTTGGTGGTTTCTTGAAGATATTTGGGTGATCATATATTTTTTGGACCAGCACTCCAACTATGGGTCACAAGCCTCTCACAAATGAGGAAAAGGTCTGTCTTCTCACTTTGAGGGAAGAAAATGTTAAGATAAGTGAAATATGCCTGCAAACAGGGTGGGCAAAATCTACTGTAATGGCAATCCTCTCTGCTGCTCGTGAGCTTCCCCCAAACACCATACCCCAACATAAAAAGCGCCAGGGTCCAGAGAGAAAGACTACACCAGGGACAGATAGCTTGCTAAAGAAGGCTGTTATGAAGAACCCTAGAATAACAGCCAGACAACTCAAGGAAATGTACCCTAACCTCCTCCAAAATGTCTCAGAATGGACCATACAGCATCGTCTTCTGAAAGATTTGAAACTACCCAGCCATGCTGCCGCACTCAAACCGCTGTTAAATGACCGCATGAGGAAGAAGAGGCTTCATTTTGCAAAGCAGCACAATGTTTTGTGGAACAGTGGTCAGAGGTCATGTGGTCAGATGAAAGCACATTTCAGGTCATAAAGTCACAGAGTAAAGGTGAGGAGGCCAGTTGGGTCAAACAGGTACAGCCTCCAGTACACAGTGAAGACTGTAAATCACAGTCTCTCAGTTATGGTTTGGGGTTGTTTCAGTGCCAAGTTGGGGAGAGATGGTTTATATTTCCTGCCCAAGAATGTGACCATGAATGCTCAGTGCTACAAGGAGGTTTTGGAAGGTCATCTATTTAATCATATGGAACTTCATGGAACATCCATCTTTAGCACGATTCAGCTCCTTGTTACAAGGCTAATTTGATCAAGCAATTGCTACAGAGAAAGCGCATTAATGTGTTGGACTGGCCTGGGAACAGTCCCAATCTTAATCTCATTGAAAATGCATGGAAAATCATCAAAGACAAAGTTAATTGGGCCAATGTGTCATCAGTGCAGGACCTTCAGGAGGTCACCAAGAAAGTGTGGTGCATCAACATGGACTTGAATTACTTCAAAAATCTTGTTGCAAGTATGCCCAAAAGGATGCAGGATGTCATCAAGGCCAGGGGAGAGATCATAAAATATTAAAATGATCAACAAAAGTGTTTTTAATTATATTAACCTAAGTTAATGGAGGTAAATAATATAAAAATAACATAAAATAGCGAGGGTCCAGAGTTCTGTTGTGCCGATGGTATAATGATTTCCTTCTTTGCATGCTCAGCAGGCAAGGCTGTGTTTTTTTAAAACTCTAGCCACCCTGTAGAGCAAAATAAAGAGTTATAGAGTGGTTAGTCATTTCCAACTGGATGCAATCTTGTATTGAGACCACCCAACTTCAATGTATCCAGCATGAAGTTAACTTGCAATTGAGCTTCCACTTCTAGCTGTTGCATGGACCACAAACAAGGTGGGAAGGGTGCTATAAAATTCCTACAGCATGCAATAGCCTCCATCCACTATCTGGTTCTTCAGGACAGTCTCACGGAAGGCACAGCCCCACTAAATTGTGGTAACATTGATGGAGGCCTACATCACATGCTGTAAGAACAAAGGCTTTCTCCCTTAGTCTCCACCTGTTCATAGGGAGCAGAAGTCACCTCTCTTGAGGCACAATCAACAATAATAACATTTCCTTCTTTGTTCATCAATGAATATCAAAATAAAACACTTTTCAATTCTCATCTATGTTTTTATTATATCTGGTTAATAATGTGAGAATAATTAAGCATAAATCAGTAAAATTATAACCATATCAGTACTCAGGAACATAACCATGAAATTTATGCAAATAGTGTAGATATTTATGAGCATTTTTGAGAAATTTCAAAATTTACACAGTGGCTAATAATTTGATACACAGTTTGAACTCACAGACCTTAGGACGAATGCTGATAAAACACTATCCCTGATCTCCATTGAATGGGATATTATACTTCTTACTTTTATCCTAAAGTCTATAATTCCAATTCTAGCCTTTATTCTTTTTGTCTGAGTATTTTCTACTTAATATTTGGGCCATTTAACTAGTAGCTCATTAAATTCAATATATATTTTGTGGAAATACTTACTGTTCCAATATTTCTTTGACAGATAAATGTAGACGAATACACAACATTTTCTGTTGAACTATCTGTTCTTTCTTCAACTGCCAGATGAACAATGGTGCTGCATGATTCAAAAAATTATTATATTAATGTCATATATTTATATATATATATATATATATATATATATATATATATATATATGAATGCAATGTCCCACATGAAAAATGAAAAAGGTGCTTCCAAGTACATACTTTCAAACTTTATTCAAGGAAGCACCCTTTTCATTTTTCCTGCAGGACATTGCATTCATTGTAAACATCACGTGATACTTTGTGAGTTATTCATTTTGTATATATATATATATATATACAGTTATAAAGCACATGATGAATAGATATAAATATAAGTAAACAAAGGGAATTGAGGGAAATACTGCAAAAAAAAATTATTGCCAATATCATCAAGGCTTAATTCAACATACAACGTTGGGTGATGCCAAGCTTCAATGACATACAATGATAAAAAAATATATAAAAAAATTAGGAAAGCTCATCCACAAAGGCATAGGGCGCTAAGCATACCTTAACTTGTTTATATTCTTTCTTAACTGACCCATATTTCTTGTTATTACAAATACTACCATACAAGGTTTTCACTAATCCTTTCTGGATTTATTCATCTAATATGCCACATACTACTCATACTATAACAATCACTTCACCAGTATCTTTTTTCCTCTATCAGTGCTTCTCACACTGAGCAGAGAGCTTAGTATCAATTTTAATGTCTCTGACACTTGATCTTTCTTCTTCTGCCCTAATCTTACTCACATACATTAAGGTTAATATTAAAATAGTCATATTTAATTATATAAAAATGGTATAATTAAATTCAGAAATTTCACACAAGGCTATTAGGTGAAGGTTGCTTGCAGGGAAAAAAAAATAGGATTCCAAGAGCTTAAACTTTTATTTAACAAAGCCTCATTCTGGGAATGGACAACAATTAAAAACATAATGGAGAAAATGGAGGAGGAGCCAGACTTAAAAATAGAAATGTTATTATTCTATGATTTTATATACTTAATAATAAATGGAATGATGGCAAATAATCCAGGGTTCATTTTAAAGTTTGGGTGGATTTTTTATTTTTTATTTTTATTTTTTTTTAAAGAGCTCATCTGGCGAATGACTAATTGGGCATTAGTCACCGTATTAAAAACTGCCTAGTACTAGGCTACTTTAAAATCTAATGCAATAACACACACAAAAATAAACCCAAACAACAAGAGAAATTTTAAAAAAGGGAAATGAGTAGTAAGCAAGCTCCAATTAAAAACATATTGGAGAAAATGGAGGAGGAGCCAGACTTAAAAATAGAAATGTTATTATTCTATGATTTTATATACTTAATAATAAATGGAATGATGGCAAATAATCCAGGGTTCATTTTAAAGTTTGGGTGGATTTTTTATTTTTTATTTTTATTTTTTTTAAAAGAGCTCATCTGGCGAATGCCTAATTGGGCATTAGTCGCTGTATTAAAAACTGCCTAGTACTAGGTTACTTTAAAATCTAATGCAATAACACACACAAAAAAAAACCCAAACAACAAGAGAAATTTTAAAAAAGGGAAATGAGTAGTAAGCAACTCCTGCATCGGGGGAGGTCCCCCCTGTGCAGGAGCGTGCAACCTATAAGGGAAAAAATAACAAAACAAAACAAAAAAAAACTGGTTAAATAATGGGGAGAAGGCCGGCCTCCCCCCAAAAGTCAACAAGTCCACCAGTCAATGTGCACACATCGTCCTGAGTACAAGGGACAGGTGGGAGCGACCCCACCCATCCCGGTACCGGGACAGATAACGTGCGCGAAGATCATCCAGACTGGAACATTCGGCAAGAATGTGCCGAACAGTCTGGGGGACTACGCAGTCATCACAATAGGGCGCAGGCGAGCGCTCCATCAGATAGCGATGCATCACATGCGGGTGTCCGATTCCGAGACGACAGAAAGCGACCTGAAGCCATCACGGCATTGGGGGATAGGTCCATGGGAACAGTCGCGGCGCAATGGCATGCAACTTTAAGTTCTCTTCAACCGTCTCCCATCTTCTTTGCCAAGCAGTCTGAAGAGCTGCCCGTATTCCTGCCATGTAGTCAGTGTGAGGAAGAGCGAAACGCTGGTCTGGTCGCTGAGTCCTCGCAAACTCTTTGGCGCCCTCATTCCCCGTAATTCCTAAATGTCCAGGAACCCAGCAGAAGATAATCTCGACATCTGCCCGGCTTGCCAAAACCGTGGCGTTACGGATATTGCGAACCAGGGGATGCGGAGATTCCAATGCCCCGAGAGCACTCAGGGCACTTTGTGGGTCGTTATAGATCACAATCCGGTCTCCGAACCGGGCACGTCGCGTAATTTCCCGTACCGAGTAGTGTATTGCCACCAGCTCGGCCGTAAGACAGACGCAGCGCCTGGCAGAGCCCCGCTGACTTCAAACAGAGGGAACACGGCGTGGAAGCTGACCCCATCTTGGGACTTGGAGCCATCCATCATATACAATGTCACGGTTCCAGCGTGAGAGGAGGTGCGCTTCAAAAAGGTCGAACGCAATACTCCCGGCGCTGTACAAGCTTTGGAAGCAGAGGCGTGGCGACAAATAGCCAAAGGTGATACCCTCCAGGGTGGTGTCCTGGGCAGAACCAGGGCGCCACCGTGCGGCGAGCTATACCTAGTTCTCGAAGGAGTTTCCTGGCCCTAAACCCAAAGGGCTTAGGGTATGACTGGCGTCTCTCGGCGGCATAGGCACCGTCGAGATCAGCTGCGGATGCAGTGAGAGCTGTTGGCGACTGAGGGAGGCGCCGAGCTTGCGCGTACAAGCGAGTGATGCACTGCACGTGGCGTAGAGCGAGTGGCATCTCCCCAGCATCGACTAACAGGCTCTCAATGAGGGAAGTGCGGAATGCACCGGTCGCAAGGCGAAGGCGGGTGTGGTGGATCGAGTCCATCTTCCGCAATAAATGCTTGGCTGTGGATGCATAAAACTTGCATCCGTAGTCGAGCTTCGAACGAACAAAGGATCAATAAAAAAGTAGGGCAGTAGCCTTGAAAGTTTGGGTGGAATGAAATACAAATACCTTCAAGATTGTTACTGGAAACAATTACTAGAGTGCGTAAGTGCTGTGATGCTGTCCTACGTAATTGCATAATTAGAGAGGGGCATATGAAAGGCCTTTGTTCACTATAAAGGTACACATTAATTGGCATTGCTTTATTCAGACCATCTGTCCTAGGTATTTTAGGGAAGGGTCTTTACATTTGCTCTTATAACTAAAGCAGGCTACAGCCTAGCCCAGTAAAAACACCCATCGTTCCTTTATTGTTGCATTGCTCTCCGGAAGCAGATGATTTCTGATTACATGGAAGATTAGGGGGAAAGCCATTGATCCTACAGCCAGCGCTGTAGGTACCATCAATGTTACCACAAATTAGTGAAGGCACATTTTCTGCAAGACTGTCCTGAGGAACCAGATAGAGTCGTCATCTTATCCCCTAAGAAATGACTGACCTCTCTACAACTCTTTTTTTTTTTTGCTCTACTGGAGTTTAGTCACTGCTGGGCAACTAAACTCTTTGAATAGATGTGAAGTTAATCCACATCAGAGTGGTAAGACACCAGAGAAAGTCCTCATTTGGGTCATCTCCGAAGTAGCTGATTCAGATCCCACATTAAGATCCAAACAGTGAAAAAAGTTCTCAAAGAGAACAGATTAATCTCAAAACCCATACCAATATTTTTAGGTGTAATGCCTGCATTTGAGGTAGAACTTTTGGGCAAATAAAAGTAAAGGTTATCATATTGAAAAATAGCCAATAAGATGGGCTTAGAAGAATATTTTGGTCTCAAAAATTTGATAAGTCCTATTACAGTCAAAGATTTTTCTCCAACTTTTTTTTACTATTTTCGAAACAAATATAAGGGGCATTTTTTACAGCACCCATCTGGCAGCTGCCTCCAAGAGCATAAGTGGCTGCCTAAAAATTTCAGCCTAGAACTAGACAAAGACAAAATCAAAAAATAAAACAAAAAAAACACAACAAAGAACAGAAGACAGCATGCTCTGGTATCAGCGTGACACACACCTCCCCCTGGGACATGATCATACCACCAACACTTTTCTCTTAACATCCCAAGTCATGGGAGGTCATAGCATCTACTTTCCAAGAGTTCTTTTTTCTCTTCTGATACTTTTGCCACAATTTAAAATAATAGTGCAACTGTGTATGTGAATTTGCCTCCAAGCCCAACTTCACCCTCTCTAGGTATTGAGGAGGATGAGGTAACACAAGAAACCCCTTGGACCAGTGGAGTGGTTTCCCTTTCACCATCCGCATGAGGCAAAAAGGCTTCCCTTTTACCATCTTTTGGTACCTCTCTCAGGCAGCTTCACCTCTGAAAAAGAGGTGCCCCCTTCCCCCATCCCCAGCTCACTTTCTCATGAGCCCCTCCAACCCTATTCTATGGAAGATGAGGCTTACTCCTCTCATAGGTTTGTGGGTGAGGTGGTTTCCCCCTCACCCCTTTCTGTGAAGTCGCTCATGGATGAGTCCATCTTTCAACCATTGGCAGCCCCCCCCCCCTTCTATCACAGGGCAGGCAGCCCCAAATTGACCATTCTTAGTGAGAGAGATTCAATAGGGCAACCCATTTAGGAGGGCAAGGGAAAGCATGGCTGTCGGGCCATGCCCCCTACAGTCCTATAGTCATGTACTTTGACATTACAGAGGTTCAGCGTGGCAGCCCTCTTCTCTTCCCCAATGGATGTTGGTTTGCCAACCAGAGACTTGACTGAAGGTAACTCAAATGGGATCTGTCATAGAATGCCCCCATTTTTGGTTCTAAGAGTGCTAATATTGTTATTTTAAAGAAGAGCCGTAGGAAACACGTAAGGATATAGCGAAACGCACAATAATTCCCAAAATAAACTTATATTTTAACTTTAACAATTTAATACACAAAAATTAACCATTAACCACAGAAATACTCTGATTATTATAATACACAATAATTAATTCAATTATTTTGACCCTCTAAACTTGGTTAATTTTGATACACACTTCAATATATAAGATTTAGGCTTATGGACTCTACTGGAGTTTAAATACTTCAGGAGTGTTATTGTCTCCACGGTGCGTGCCGACCGACCAGATGTAGGTGGGCGGGATCACAAGGTAGTTTGGCGAGGGTTGCAGATGGGGGGTCCACACGGTATTCAGGGGGAATTCTTCAAGGATAAGAACAATCATGGTGCTTTATGCAGCACCAAGGTAGGCGTGGTCTCACTGGCGAGAGTGAGTCGAACTTGGTTCTTAAACCAAGTTAACTTAGAGTTCGGTGTGACCACAGAGTAACGAACTCAAGAGGGATCTTTTCTCCTTCATTACTTAATTCCTCATGGGCGAGGACTGAACTCGGAGAGGGTCTTCTTCAAGGGCGAAGATCAAGGAGGGGGTGTTTCTCTGACAAGAATAAGTTAACTTAAAGGTCGGTTTGGTAACCAGAAACTAGCTCGAGGATGAGCTTCTTCTTAGTTCCAGCCTTCCTCAAGGGCGAGGATAGAGGAGGGGGATATCTCTGACGAGAATAAGTTGAACTTGGTTCCTCAACCAAGTTAACTTATGAGTTTGGTGTGGCCACTGAGTAACGGGTTCGAGAGGAGCCTTTTCCTTCTTCTTTTCTTAATTCTTCAAGGCCGAGGAATACCCCTGGTGTTTAAGATGCACCGGGATATGAGGAGTCTCTCTGACGAGAGTAAGTTGAACTTAATAAATTTAACTTAACATTTGGTTTGATAACCAGGGACTAGCTCGAGGATGAGCTGCTTCTTAGCCCGTTAAGGTAGGTAGCCCTGCCTCTATTGCAGAGTACTTCTTGGTCTGGCGAGCCAAGTAATCTACCTGTCCAGTCTCAGTAGCCCGGGGTCTTAACCCGGGGACTTCATCACCTGGAGACTGATGTATTCTACCAATCCAGTCTAGGTAGCCCGGGGTCTTAATCGGAGGACTTTGTCACCTGGAGACTGACGTATTCTACCAATCCAGTCTGGGTAGCCGGGGTCTTAATCCGAGGACTTTGTAACCTGGAGACTGACGTATTCTACCAATCCAGTCTAGGTAGCCCGGGGTCTTAATCGGAGGACTTTGTCACCTGGAGACCTACGTATTCTACCAATCCAGTCTGGGTAGCCGGGGTCTTAATCCGAGGACTTCGTCACCTGGAGACTGATGTATTCTACCAATCCAGTCTAGGTAGCCCGGGGTCTTATTCCAAGGACTTCGTCACCTGGAGACTGACGTATTCTACCTAGATTTTCCTCAGTGTTTCTTATTTATACCTCATCACCCCACTGGGGGAGTGGTAAGAGGGGGGGAGTGGTAAGAGGGGGGGAGTGGTAAGAGGGGGGGAGTGGTAAGAGGGGGGCGGAGGCTTGAGGATGGGCCAAGGAGGGTTCTTATGCCAAACGGTTTTTCTCATCAAGTCTTACACCGACTACTCGTTAGCCTTTGAGCTTGGGAGAAACACGTCTCCAATTTCTTACTTGACATGAAATTGAATCTCACTCTCTTGGGGGAGATCTTGCGTTTTACAACCTTTTGATTTTTCATAGCGACGAGTCAGCGCTGCGGTTACGCGCTTGACCCGATGGTGCCGGGGCCGGATGTCTTTGCGGTAATCGCCCTGTGACTCTACTGCGAGAGAATGGGGGCACTGAGTGACAATTCTTCTACAGGATCCATGATGACTTGGGGATGGCCACATGGAGGACCCACCTCTGCTAGACATGATCCTGGAAGTGACCCAGCCACATATAGCAGGATCTTCCTTGGGGTCAAACCTGGTCTCAGTTCCAAACACCTCCATCCAAAGCTCCACCTCAACCAAGACTTGTTCCTAAACATGGCTTGCTTGGAAGTGGTGGATTTGCACTCTTTCCTTGGTCTTTTTTTAGACTGATGCCTTACATGGGAGGCTCATATTCACAGCCTGAGGGTCTCTTGTACCAAGAAAATCACCTAGAACCAGGGTAAATAATAATAATAGGTGATCACCCACCCTACTCGTTAGTGGAGCCACCTATCTCTACTTCCCTTTGTTCATACCCTCTTACCCCCCAAGTAACATGCGTGAAGATCACCCAGACTGGGACATTCAACAAGAATATGATGAACAGTCTGGGGAACAATGCAGTCATCATAATAAGGCACAGGTGAGTGCTCCATCAAATGGCGGTGTATCCCAAGAGTATGTCCAATTCAGAGACGACAGAAAGCAACCTGAAGCATTCAGGGCATTGCGGGATAGGTCCATGGGAACAGTTGCAGTGCAATGGCATGCAACTTTAGGTTCCCTTTGACCTTGGGCTCTGTGTAGAATCAATAGAGATTGAAAGGAGAAAGAAAAGGGAGGTGTGGGTGGGGATGAATCAGGTTGTTAAAAACCACCCCCTAAAACTGGAGCTCATGGGTGAGGGGGCATTGTCCCCTTCCCACTCATCCCCAATCCGGGATAGTTGGGTAAGAGGAAGCTGGTCAGCATCTACCCTGTCAAATTAGAGGCCGACCAGAGAGAGTTGTGGGAGAGGTTATAGGGAAAGTGAGGAAGTAGGGTAAAAATGCAGGCTATCAGAAAGAAGAGGCTAAGCTGGAGCCGGATGGGGTGCTGAGTCACATCAACCCGGAAGGCAAATTCCCGGCCCTTTACGGGAAAATTAAACACAATACTCCTGGTGCTGTAAAAGCTTTAAAGAGTATAGCTATGCTGACATTCAAAGGTGCTATCTTCCAGGGTGGCGTCTTATGAAAAACCATCAACACCACAGGCTCAAGTTAGACCAAAATCTAGGAGTATTCTAGTCCTGAACCTAGAAGGCTTGAGGCATGATTGGCATCTCTTATCAGAATAGGTGTCAAGATAAACCATTGGCAACTGGGGAAGCTGCTGAACCTGAGCATATTGGTATATCAAGTCTACCTACCGCAATAGAGCCTCAGATACGAGGAATAAATAACAAAAGTGTAGCCCTGCATGCTGAAAACAGCAAAGAATCTCCATAGAGTAGGTACAAAAGATCTTATAGCTACAGATATAGGCCTCCCATGTGAGTATGGTCAAATGCAAGACCAGGAAATCAGTGCAAGACCTCTCTGTTCATGTGAGCACCATTCAGGTCCATATTAGGGTGATGCCCAAGAATGTAGCATAAGTACCCAACCTTGGTCTTTGGAAAAGAAGGATGAACCAGTGCATTTTGGCATAAAGAGAGATGCTGTTTAGAGCCTGTTGGAGACGGCACCGAATGAGATTGAAAAGTTGCATTTATAAAGCACAGCAATAAACTCCACCTGGAGAAGAGAGGTGATAGTTCACACCAAAGACAGTGCCAATGAAGACACCTCCCTGCACGACACCCTAATCTTGCAGTACAGGTTCATAGAAGTCTCTCCACACAAATATGCAAAATCGACAATCTCATAAGAACTCAAAGAAAAATGCAAGGGTATCCCCTATCTCAGAGAATGGAATTTCATAGGGTTCCATGATTCTGTATCCCCATGTCTTATCATAACCTTTCTCTAAGTTGAAAAAAAAACTGTGGTAAAATGTCATTTGCAAAAGAAAGCCTCACAACTAGCACTCTATATTGAGTGGAAATACATACATATGCCTACCAAGATATGTGGCTTTGGCTGTCCAGTAAATAAGCTAATCTAACATTTGCAAAAAGTGAGCACAGTAGCCATTGGCCAGGAATCTCGGAAGATACCTTCTGACCAGACCCTGTTAAACAAAGCTAGATAAAAGGCCATCAGGACTAGCTCACCTAGCTGTTGAAGCTTGGCATATGGGATATCATCTAGAACAGGGGCAGTGTCTGTGTAAGAAGTGAGAGTGCAGTAGAACTCAGATAAAGAAAACAGGTCATTGGGAGTGTTCCCTACCTCTGGAGGTAAAGTCCACTAGGCCTCATTCTGTGAGCAAGAGATGTGGTTGGAAAGCTAGCTGAGCAGTATCAAAGCTAGTGTTAATATCTAGAAGAGTAATAATGGCATGCAATTATACGCTGCGTGCTCTTCATTTGTTTATAGCGTGATGTTACGTCATAGCCGTGTGGCAAGCGAGTGTGATATCACAGCCAGTGGTGTAATGTAGGCCGGGTGCTCACTCCGCAGCAGTCATTGTTCAGAGGTAAGCGTGCGCAGAAGTTCTTAACAGCGGTAGCAGAGGTCTTACATCATGGCCTCTGTTATGGAAAGTGGTAATACCAGTGCCTGTTCATCGAAATGGATGCCTAAACTTAACAATGATGGGTGCTATGACAGTAGCAAAAAAGACATTGGTATTTGATGTGAACTTACTGAATTGCAGAAAACTAAACGTGCATTAGCGATTTATCTTTCCTTGACTGGAAGGGCTAGGGTAGCCTCTTCAGAAATCAGTGATGATGATTTAAAAAAGGAGGACGGTGTTGAAATCATGTTGCTGAAACAAGATGGACTGTTCTTACCTGAAAAGTGTCATCAGCAATTTACAGCTTTTTGTAATTTGTACGATTTTCTTAGGTCAGAAAGCGTATAGATTAAAGAGTTTGTGAGCAATTTTGAGCACATGTATTTCAAATTTTTGCAGGAAGATATGAATCTTCCTGATGCTGTGATGGCATTTATTCTGTTGGAGTCTTGTGAACTCCCTGAAAATTAAGTGCAGTTAGTCATGTCAGCCATCAGTGAGGTTTCCTAGGCTAATATGAAATCTACTCTAAACAGGTTTTGGGTCATGAGATCGGTGCTTTGACCACAATGACTATGATACCCATTGTTAGTATCAAGAGTGAGCCAGCATTTTGTGCTGACAAGACCACTAGTGGTGAGGTATTGTTTCCTCATGGTGGAAAGTGTGGTCATGCATCATGGGGTCAGGGTACTATGAGTGGTGTGGACCATGCAGTACCTGGACAAGAATCCTACCCTTTACTTGTAAGCTTAATCCTATAGGACATGTTAGTCAAGATGTCATATCAGTGAGGTGGGTGATAACTGAGAAAGTGCAAGATAATAAGACAGTTACTAAAGCAAGATTAGTAGCACGTGGCTTTGAAGAGGACACTATCTCATTGCACAAGGATTCGCCTATGTGTTCCAGGAAAGCAGTACATCTGGCTTTGTCTCTGGCATCTTCCATGCTCTGGGTGTGTCACACTGTTGATGTCAAGGCTGCTTATCTGCAGGACAATGTCATTGGACATGGATTTACTTGAAACCTCCTCCTGAATATTTTAATGGTAACTTGTGGAAATTATAGAAGACTGTATACTGTTTGTGTGATTTAGCCAGAGATTGGTATTTAAGAGTGAAGGATGAATTATTGATGCTTGATGTTCATATGTGTTCATTATATAATTCTTTGTTTTCTTGGTACAATGGCAACAATTTTGAAGGCATAATTTGTGTCTATGTTGATGATTTTCTCTGGGCAGGAACTGCTGCATTTGAGGATGCTGTTGTTAAGAAATTACACCACATGTTCTTGATTGACAGCTTAGCATCAGCATCATTCAAGTATGTTGGTTTGAACATCAACATGACTGCTGATGGCTTGACTGTTGATCAGTTCCAGTATGCTTCAACTTTGACACCTGCTGGCATCAGTCATCAGCATGCTCTTCTTAAAACAAGCGACTTAACACTGGCAGAAAAGAAGTGAGTCAGAGCTTTAATTGGAAAACTGAACTGAATCACAACACATACCAGACCAGACATTGCTTTTGAAACTTGTCATTTGAGCGTTGAAGGTAACAAGGCAACTGTTGGTGATTTTCTAAGATTGAATAAGTTAATAGTTCAAGTGACAAGAGACAACATGAGATTAGACTTTCCCAAGCTTTAGCCACTCGAAGCCTGTTCTCTAAAGTGTTATTTGGATGCAGCTTTTGCTAATTTGGCTGATGGTGGTTCTCAAGGAGCATTTATTGTATTCCTGGAGGATGATAGTGGTGCTCGTTGTCCAATCTACTGACAGACTAGGAAAACTGAACTGGATCACAACACATACCAGACCAGACATTGCTTTTGAAACTTGTCATTTGAGCGTTGACTGTAACAAGGCAACTATTGGTGATTAGCTAAGAT
This sequence comes from Ceratothoa steindachneri, assembly GCA_963969495.1. Taxonomy (NCBI): domain Eukaryota; kingdom Metazoa; phylum Arthropoda; class Malacostraca; order Isopoda; family Cymothoidae; genus Ceratothoa; species Ceratothoa steindachneri. The sequence continues at coordinate 168,972,081 of OZ018324.1, forward strand.
TGAATAAGTTAATAGTTTAAGTGACAAGAGACAACATGAGATTAGACTTTCCTAAGCTTCAGCCACTCGAAGCCTGTTCTCTAAAGTGTTATTTGGATGCAGCTTTTGCTAATTTGGCTGATGGTGGTTCTCAAGGAGCGTTTATTGTATTCCTGGAGGATGATAGTGGTGCTCATTGTCCAATCTACTGACAAACTAGGAAAATCTGGCATGTTGTCAAGTCAACATTGTCTGCTGAGACACAGGCTCTTCTTGAGTGCGCTGAAGCTGCAGTGTACTATGCTTGCTAGAAAGGATATAACATCGGTGACTTGGGTTGACACATCACAACGACTCGCAGACAGTCTCACCAATAATGGAGCATCCACCTATTGGCTACGGGTCACTATCAGCAGAGACTAATGGTTGTTTATCAAGCGGCTTTCACTGTGAACAAGATGTCAGTGAAAAGAAGAGAAAACGAGTTGTGTGCAATTATACACTGCATGCTGTTCATTTGTTTATGATGTGGCATGACATCATAGCCGTACACCCGGCGCAAGTGACGTCACAGCCGGTGGTATAATGGCAGCTGGGCACTCGCTCTGCAGCACTCTTTTGTTCAGAGGTAAGCATGCACAGACGCTTATAACATAAAGAATGTGGAGAAAGTGGTTACAAAAGATTTGGCCACAAACACAGGGTCTGAGATGGTGGTCCTGTATTCCTATGCAAGAGGGTTCTTCCATTCAGTGGAGATACATATGCCTACCAAGATGAGCAGCAACGTGGCTATCAGACAACACAATCTTCCCATCCACCAACCAAACTCCTTGACAGATAGAGAAGCCAGAAGTTTCCTTGAATGAAGACCAACATGCCCAATCTAAGCACCACTGAGGTGGCTTCTCTAATGACATTGACCCAGCAAAAGATATTTGAATGGGAAAGTCATAGCTACCTTGAAAGTTGTCATCCCCGCACACAGACAAAGTGAAGCAGTTGAGTGATCGGAGAATTCTTCCACATTAAGGTTACAACTCTACCAGCTCTGCAAGAGTCCAGCCACTGGGATTTATCGTATAGCCCCCTCTAGGAAAGGGTGTCTACCATTCAGGTCTCTGAGAAGGTGAAAGGGCCTTGACAACTGCATTACAATGTGGCAGAACTCTGCCTCATCAAAGCTAGCCCTAAACCCAAAGGGCTATGCCTGAGGTCTCTCAGTAGCATAGGCACCTTCAAGATTGGCTGCAGATGCAGTGAGAGCCTTTGGTGACTGAGGAAAACACTAGACATGAGTGTAGAAACACATAATGCACAGTATACGGTGCAGAGTAAGTGGCATTTCCCTGGCTTTGACAAGTACAGGTTGAGATAGAGCTGTGGATGGTGGCAGAAGTGCACCATCTTAGTCTTAGGTGAGGAAAACTGAAACCTGTTAACTTTGGAATAGCGAGAGACATGGTTCAATGCCTGTTGTAGTTAACACTCCAGAGTTGGCATCAAAGTTACACCAAAAGAAATCAAAAGGCCATCCATGTAGGACTTAGCGAGAAAATCTTTGGGCAGCACCGAAGTGATAGCTTTGATGGTCACGGTGTAGTAGTTTGGTTGTCCGCCTCCCCTCCCCTATGTCTAATCTCTTTCTTCTTTTGCAGAATGTGTGTGTGTGTGGATCGTGTGATCACCGTCTTTACTTTGTGTGGGGGGACTCAATGGATCTCTATTGTGCTCCCCCATTCATCTCCTGTTTTCTTTTTAGGCGGATTCTTTCAGCATATATTTTTCTTTAGAAAGTGTAGGTAAAAGTTTGGAAGTAAAGTTTGTGACTGAGGAAGGAAGAGCCGCCTAGACGGAAGATAGGTGAGTGAAGATTGTGTGAGAGTGGATATGGTTGAATGAGTTAGGAGTAAAGATGTTTGAGTGTGGCAGTGAATAGGTGACTGAATGTGCCATCTCTTTTCCAGTTCCGTGGTACCGATTGTCGCCGACATCTGGCTTTCGAAGACGGCTGAAGCCAATCTTAACTATCGTGTGGCAGTAAAGGGACGCATCGATTGGGGCCTGAGCCCTCGCACATTCCGCTCTGACTGGAACCACCATTTCCCCATCCTTGAGTGCGGATCATTCGCCTTGGCTGGTGTTGGACTCCCAGTCCCTTAAGAAAAAGGAACCTCTCTTCCCTCAAGAAAGCGGGCCCGCCTCCCTTTCCCCCCCCCTCCCATACCGGTAATAGCGCTCCCAGAGCTGAAGAAAGTTGGACAGACTCACATGGTGGCACTGGGCAATCTGGTTGTGAAGCCCTAAACATTTCCTTATTTGCGTGTGTGTGGTCAGGGTAAAGTTGTAAGGCCCACTATATATATATATATAAATATCTTTTGGTTGTTGTTAAAGATAGTTAATATTTTGGAAATTGGGTAAATTTACATTTTTGTCTTCTGGGGTTGTGGTTGATTTCTATTTCTTTGTGTGTAAATTAAATTTAGAAAATACTCTCTCTCCTCAATACCCTCTTCTTGAACCACCGAGCGGACCTTGTCAGGGCGGCGGGAATCTTTGGCCAGGAAATCGCGATCCCGCCGCTACAACGGCAAAGATTGTGACACTGAAGACACTTCCTTGCAGGACACCATCTTCCTGCTCCATTGGGTCGGGGAGCTCCCCCCACCCTTCCATTGAATAAAGATTGAGATGCATCCTCTCACTCTAATCATGTAGAAATTCTACATGAAACCATATCACTATGTAGTATCATAGGATTTCTCCAAATCAGAAAAATGCTGTGATGTAGTGCTGCCTAAGAAGGAAGGCCTCACAGATAGCACTTTGCAGTCAAAGCAGAGCATCCAATGTGGAGTGAAATTTGTGGAAGATGTACTGTGGCTTCCACTGTTCAGGAAAAATGCTAGTGTAACATTTAGCAATTTCTCCATCAACTTGCAAATACAGGTTAGAGATTGGGCAGAAACTGGTCAGGGTAAAGTGATCTCTCCCCAGTTTGTGAATTGAGCACAGTAGCCATTCTCCATGAGTCTGGGAGGATACCCTCTGTCCAGATCCTGTTGAACAAATCTAGCATAAATGCCATGCCTTACGCACCTAGGTGTTGAAGTTTGGCATACAGGACATCACCCAGACCAGGGTCGGTGTCTGTGCATAAAGCAAGAGAGGAACATAACTTGCCCAAATTAAACCTGTCAGTGAAAGGGTTCTCTGGCTCTGGAGGGAAAGTCAGTCGGCAAACTAAGTGACATCACACTGCGCATTGAATACTAGCAGAGTAGCATCCCTGCTAGAATGTGGAAAAAGCAGTTGTGAAATATTCCAGCACACATTTGGAGTCTGAGATTGCAATTACATTCTCCTGGACCTCTGGGGTCATTTCCACCTCAGTGAATCACCTCCATGGTGTCAGGGATCCAGACTGGGGACTTTCTAGGTCTATGGACTGCAATCATCTTCATTGGAGCTGGCAAGCCAACCTTCATTGGGAAAGGGAAGCAGGTATGCCAGCCCCTAACAAGGTCAGGACACATGGATCAATGACAGAGGCATGCAACAACTCAGTGGGCCCCACTAACTGTAGTCTCTCTAAGGGGCTCGCTCTATTGAGACACTGGGAGTGGTCAATTTTGGGCCGCCTACTCACTGACTTCTTGCCAATCTCCTGAGAAAGGAAAAAAAGGAGCCACCACTGTAGCTTAAGTGGAGTCATCTAAATAACTACTCCAATGAAGGGTTGAGAAGAAAGCCACCTCACCTTTAAGCATACCAGAGGGAGATTCCCCTCTCCATTTGAAGGATGGAAGGGCCCCTAAGCACAGGGGGACCACCTACTCTTCAGAGGTAGAGCTGCTCGAGGAAGGCTCCAAAGATGGCAGAGGGGAAGACTCTTTGCTGCACAAAATAGGAGTAGAGCCCCTTCACCAGTCAGTGGTGCTGTCATGGTTTAGCTGGGCAACCTAAATACCAAAATTGAGTGAGGTCTTGCTGTTTGGTATGTCTGAAATAAATTTGCCAACTGATGAAAATACCAAAGCTTGTAACCAATAAAAGAAGAGGGCAGTGGGCTATATCCCTCGTCCAGATGCACCCACCTATACCATCTTGGGTTGAGGACTTCTCAGGGCTCCCCCATAGGTGTGTTAATGAGTGTGTTTGCACCTGCACAGTGACACACACACACCAGAAGTTGTCCGTGGGACTGATATCTTCTCAAAGACCGCAGTTCTGAAATGAGCAGCCAGAGAGGTAGTGAGAAAGGGTGGATTTCCTTAATAGATTGTACTAATCTAAGTAAGGAAATCCACCCTGTCACACTGCCTCTCTGGCTGGTTTTGTTGACCTTATTTAAAAATTTATACTTCTAAATTTAAACCAATAAATGTAAATAATTTAATTGGCTAAACCTAAGGTATTGGTATAAAAATAGATACCAACCAACAAACTTCTAAGCTGGGGTGGCCTTCAAATATTGTATCATAACAAAGAGAGTCTCTTGTTCAACCATAACCTACTTGCAACTTACCTCTATATTTAAAGATTTTTCTAAAAAGAAAGCTTACTTTAAAATTAATATAATCAAGGGATTATTGGGGGTAAAACCCATTTCCCATTAATCATGCCCCAAAGCTCAGGACCACCCAATTCCTGATCTCTTGCAACCTGCAGGCATTAAAAAATGTTGTAAATAAAGATTCCAAAGCCTCTCTTTAGACAGCATGAGGAAGCTGGTCAAGTCCTTAAACCCTGCTAAACAAAGGGTTTAGGGAATAATCATAGAAAAAAAGGAATGAAGAGAGGGAATGAGAGGGAAGCAAAATAACTTCCCACTGCCCCATTTGGGAGTTCAAGTGAACCCAGTGGCAGGGCTTACCTAATTTGCAATCAAGCCAGGAGGATGTGCAGTGCCTCCAGGTACCAAGTGTAACAGACTACAGGGTACCACCCTGTGGTGAACGAGATGAGGAAAGTTGGTACAGAAATTTAAATGTTAGTTGAAGGAGGAGCTTTTTTGGGGAGCTTTCTATAGACCACCAGGAGCAACTGATTGTATCGATGAGTTAATGATTAGGGAAATAAGTAAAGGATGCAAAGAAGATACAGTTATTCTTGGTGACTTTAATTTAACTTCTGTAGATTGGGAAAATAGGATAGGAAGAGATAGAGCAAGTTGTAAGTTTATGGAGTGTTTTGAGGATAACTTTTTTACCCAATTTGTCAATAAGCCAACAAGGGGTGCCAATATATTAGATCTAATTCTTTCAAATGATGATCACTTGGTTCAAGGATTGAGTGTAGGGAAATCATTGAGAAATAGTGATCATCAGATGGTTCAGTTTAATTTGCAAATAGTTAAGGGTATAACAACGACAAACTCCACAAAAATTCCAAATTTTTATAGGGGAGATTATGATAAATTACGCAACATGCTAAATCAGATTAGGTCGGATATAGAATTTCATGGTAAGAATACTTATGAGATGTGGGATATTTTTAAGACTATATTAAACATGATTCAGGAAAGGTGTATTCCAATGAAGTCTATTAGGAAGAAATGTAGGAAACCATTATGGTGGAATCAAGAAATAGCTAATAAAGTTTTAGAGAAAAAAAGGGCATACCAGAGATTACAAAGTGAGAGTAGTTTAGATAATTTAAACCATTATAGGTCAACCAGAAATGAACTAAATAAGATTATTAAAAAGACCAAAAGGACAGCAGAAATTAATTTAGCCAAAAATAATAATAAAGATCCAGGAAAATTCTTTAGCTATTATAGAATCAATAATAAATCTAACTGATAAAATAGGGCCTATTAAATATGAAGGGTTTTGAAAGAATCTGATGAGGAAATAGTAGAGGTTCTTAATGATCATTTTGCTTCAGTATTCACAGAAGAGAAACCAGTTAGATTAATTGATGAAAATTCTAGGTCAAGGGAAGTAGTGATAAATTCTATTAATGTAGACAGAGAAGAAATTAAAAGGCTTATAATGCAGTTAAATACTAATAAGGCATCTGGCCCTGGCAACATTCATTCTAGGATACTCAAGGTGTATAACCAGGAGCAACTGATTGTATCGATGAGTTAATGATTAGGGAAATAAGTAAAGGATGCAAAGAAGATACAGTTATTCTTGGTGACTTTAATTTAACTTCTGTAGATTGGGAAAATAGGATAGGAAGAGATAGAGCAAGTTGTAAGTTTATGGAGTGTTTTGAGGATAACTTTTTTACCCAATTTGTCAATAAGCCAACAAGGGGTGCCAATATATTAGATCTAATTCTTTCAAATGATGATCACTTGGTTCAAGGATTGAGTGTAGGGAAATCATTGAGAAATAGTGATCATCAGATGGTTCAGTTTAATTTGCAAATAGTTAAGGGTATAACAACGACAAACTCCACAAAAATTCCAAATTTTTATAGGGGAGATTATGATAAATTACGCAACATGCTAAATCAGATTAGGTCGGATATAGAATTTCATGGTAAGAATACTTATGAGATGTGGGATATTTTTAAGACTATATTAAACATGATTCAGGAAAGGTGTATTCCAATGAAGTCTATTAGGAAGAAATGTAGGAAACCATTATGGTGGAATCAAGAAATAGCTAATAAAGTTTTAGAGAAAAAAAGGGCATACCAGAGATTACAAAGTGAGAGTAGTTTAGATAATTTAAACCATTATAGGTCAACCAGAAATGAACTAAATAAGATTATTAAAAAGACCAAAAGGACAGCAGAAATTAATTTAGCCAAAAATAATAATAAAGATCCAGGAAAATTCTTTAGCTATTATAGAATCAATAATAAATCTAACTGATAAAATAGGGCCTATTAAATATGAAGGGTTTTGAAAGAATCTGATGAGGAAATAGTAGAGGTTCTTAATGATCATTTTGCTTCAGTATTCACAGAAGAGAAACCAGTTAGATTAATTGATGAAAATTCTAGGTCAAGGGAAGTAGTGATAAATTCTATTAATGTAGACAGAGAAGAAATTAAAAGGCTTATAATGCAGTTAAATACTAATAAGGCATCTGGCCCTGGCAACATTCATTCTAGGATACTCAAGGTGTATAAAGTATTGCGGTAGCTCTTGAGAAGATATTTATTCGATCACTAGAGTCTGGAGAAATACCAAATGATTGGAAATTGGCAAATGTAGTGCCAATTTTTAAGAATGGAAGCAAAGAGGACCCAAATAACTTTAGACCGGTAAGCTTAACTTCTATAGTCTGTAATATTCTTGAGAAGATAGTTAAGAAGGGAATTTCTGATCATCTAGGGAGTAGCAGGTTAATTAATGATGCTCAGCATGGTTTTAGAAAAGGTAGATCATGTTTAACTAATTTACTGGATTTTATGAATTATGTAACTAAAGAATTAGATAGGGGTGAGAAAGTTGATGTGATCTACTTTGATTTCAGCAAAGCTTTTGATAAGGTTCCACATAGAAGACTAGTTCATAAATTAAGGCTGCATGGGATATGTGGGAAAGTTTTAAATTGGATAACTGAATGGCTGAAAGATAGGAAACAGAGAGTTGTACTGAATAGAGTGAGGTCACAGTGGAGGAATGTTATTAGTGGCGTACCTCAGGGATCAGTTTTAGGCCCTTTATTATTTATAATCTATATAAATGATCTTGGGCAAGGTGTAAATAGTAAAGTGTCAATTTTTGCTGATGACACTAAATTGGGAGCTGTAGTCAAAGAGGTTAAGGGTAGCTTTAAAGTGCAGGCTGACTTAAATAAGTTGTTAGCTTGGGCTCAGAAGTGGCAGATGACTTTTAACCTTAATAAATGCAAAGTTATTAACATGGGGAGAGATAATAGGGAATTTAGCTATGAGATGGATGGGTATTGGCTTAATTCAGTTGAAGATGAGAAGGACTTAGGAGTAGTAGTAGATAGGTCACTGAAGTTTTCAAAGCAGTGTATTCAGGCAAAAAATAAAGCAAATAGGGTGCTAGGTTACATTAAAAGGAATGTTAGCTACAAGAGTAAGGAGGTTATCCTTAAACTATATAACTCTTATGTCAGGCCACATTTAGAGTACTGTATACAAGCATGGTCACCACATTTTAGACATGATATGAACTTGTTAGAGTCAGTACAAAGGAGGGCAACAAAAATAATACCATCCCTGAAGCACCTTCAATATGAAGATAGACTGAGGGTATTAAATATGTTCTCATTTGAAAGAAGGTGTGTGAGGGGAGATATGATTGAGCTTTTTAAGATCTTTTCTGGGATCAATAAATTGGATTTCAGCAAGTTATTTGAGTTAGAAGGTAGAAATAGAACTAGAGGTCACCACTTAAAGATTAAAAAACAGAGGTGCAGACTGGATGTTAGAAAATATTTTTCACTAAAAGAGTGGTGGATTATTGGAATAGTTTTCCACCTGAGACTGTAGACAGCCCAAACTTGAATGTTTTCAAGCGCAGATTGGATCATTATATGGAGATGGAGGGGACTGCACCAGCTTCCCCAGAACCTGTCAAAGAGTTCAAGCCAACTCAGTGATCCAGGCCTTCCCTATCTGTACTTGAGCTGGGAAAACAGGCCACTCCTCAGGATCTCAAGTGTAAGAGTCTACACCTGTTAATGAAAAATGTTTAACTATATGAGAAGTCAATGAAACTGGTTTGAAATGGTGTAATTTCTGTGTACCAACGATAGTCCAGCATTTGAGTGTCTTTCTTCAAGACTCTTCTGCAATAACAATCTGGTCATCATAAGGTCATTGTAGATTAACTTTTGCAGCTAATCTCTTAACTGTGCATCCAAAACCATCAGAGTCTCATTTCATGACTTGTAAAAGACAAATTCCATTCTGCTTTAATCCAGAAATCATTTATGTAATGACATTTTTCAAAATGTTTTAGTAGGCTGATGGGATGTTATCTGAGATTAATTCTATCAAATGCTTTTGAAACAAATGTACAGCAACTGTATAATGGATGTGAGAGGACAACCTTGAAGGTCTACCTTGACCAAACCCATCAGGTAGAGGCCACATGGCCTTAAAGCAGGATTTCAAAAAGCAAGGCAGCAAAGAAATTCCTGCATGGGAACAGCTAGTCACTGTCCACAGCTGTGTTTGCTCACACCGACCGATCCCCCACTGAGAACCCCATGTCCAGTGGATATAGTAATCCCCCGGAGACACGAGGCTCCAGCTAACCCCCCATGCCTTGAGGCAAGGGTCGCCGCCTGAACGAACATCTTCCCAAGGCCTTATCTCATCTGGTAGACGAGGAATGGCACTACCAGATTCTCTTGGGATTGCCATACCCCGAATGCCTTCTAGCGATCAGGCCAACAGAGTATTTATTCGGAGGTCTCCCATTACTTGAGAGAGAGTACCACCCACCATCTATGAAGATACATCCCATTGTCTCAAGTCAAACCTCAGAGTTAGAAGGTTTCGTCGGCTAGACTAATTGCCATGAATTTTTGCCATATTCAATAGGCAAATTCGTGAGCGTCATTTCCTCAGAGAATTATGCGACCCACTCATCTCATCCTGTTTTCAAGATTACTTTGCCCCTCGTTCAAGATTACTTATTCCCGCATCCAAGAGCATCTCGCTCCGAGTTCAAGAATATCTCAATTCATCTTTCAAGAGTAATTCACCCAGCATTCCACTCGTGCCCAAGGTAATCCAATCGCACCATTGAGATTACTTCACCTGTGCAGTAAGATTATCTCACCCTGAAAAATCCGAGCTTTGGCTTCACTCCCCCCTTCATCAAGAGTCAAGTCTACAAGGTAAAAGCAATTCCACCTTTTATAACTCTGTCACAAAGATTATCCCCTATTGTCAATGTTTTCCTTTCTGACTGAGTTAAGCATTTAGCCCCTGATTGTCGCTTTAGTCATTATTTCCTTTTGAGCCCAAAATTAATTCTCAATTTATCCCTATGTACATGTTTCCATATTTCTCTTTTTTATAATTAAACCTTTATTTAGGGTTTTAATCTTTTAATAACCTTGAATGAAACTTGGCATTTAAAGAACTCTCCCCAGCCAATGAATATTCACTCGCATAGATTTAATCGCTTTAAACTTCCTGAAACCCAAGGAGGGACTCACTGTCCCACCTCATTAGCTTGGTACAGCCAGTCATCTCTCAGTTGCCTGCCATGTAAGTGTAATTGCCTTCACAGCTGCTAAGGTATACACTTACGATACCACGACAATGGATGTTACACAAATAATAATATAGTTTTCAGACACTTGGAATTTTTCTTATTCCTTGGGTATGTCTATGAATATGTAGCTTTAGGTTTGCATGCATGTGTTCAATACATCTTGAAAGCAAAATAAAAGTATAAGATTCCTTAGAAATTGGCGATGCTATTGAAATGTACAACTTATTTTTAAGAGCCCATCTGGCAACTTCCTACTAGGGCAAAAGTCACCATAATCACATTACATCCTAAAACTAGGCTAGATTTTTTAAAAAGCCAAATAACAAAAATACAAAACAAAAAAAAGCAAGAAGGAAGTATGCTCCAGCGTTTGAAATGTATGAAATCCTAGTTTCAGTATATTGTATGTTAGAGTCACTGTCTTCATATAACACATCATATTTGTTGATTAGTATGATATTCCATATTGACAGGATCTGGTGATGATATGATAATGGCAAAAACATGCAACTATACCATGGAAGAAAAAACTCTGAAATGCAACAAGCTGCATGAGGATGGTCTCAGCTGTCAACAAATTGCCAGGAAGGTTGATGGATCACATTCCCAGTGTGGCAGAAGTGTTGAAGAGGGGACAGATCTTATGATCTGATGAGTTATACATTTCAGTTGTTCTTTACTCCAGGAAGCCACAGGAGGCCAGGGGAGCAGTAGAATTAAGAGTTCATAGTACTAACAGTAAACCATGGTGGCCAACTCTATAATGGTATAAGGCTGCATGTCAAGTTCACAGGTGGGTCATCTCACCATTTGTGATGACACTGTGAATTCAGAGAAGTATCAAGCTGTCCTGAGAAATTACATGCTGCCCTCAGCCGAGACTTCTCTAGAAATGCCTGGAATGCAATTTTCCAGCAGGACAATGTCACAAGTCAGCATCTACCATACAGTGGTTCCTGGACAAGAATATCACAATGATGGACTAGCCACCTCACTCCCTGGACATGAATCTACTGGAAAACTTCTGGCAGGACTCTTTCAGGTCCTGCCAGGGCTTTCAATTTGCAACTGAAGGCAGTCATCACTGAGAAGTGGGCCAGCATCACACCGCCCAGGTGTCACCATCATGGACAGCATGCCTCGAAGAATAAATGCCCTCATCACTGTCAAGGGACTCTCAACATGCTACTGAGCTTCCTGTATCAGTTTGGTGTGGTGTTATATATTTTGGCAAATTTTGTATTGTGTTAATTCTTGCTGATTGTTTGGGACATATATAACTTATTGCTATTTATTCCTCCTTATTCCACTGCTATATTCATATTGATATGCAAATATAAACCTTACGACTCTGCATTTATCTAATTTCCTAAAATTTCCAGTGTCCAAAAACTTTTGGCTGTGGCTGTATTTAGGTAATTAATGTCAGCTTTTTTAATAGTAGCCAACAAATGGTTGCAGTTACTATCACATTGTTGCACAGACCTCACCACCTTTCAAAGGAATTTTAGTTTCATGGTAAATAAGTTGCTTGCATCGTCATGAAACCATGTATCCGATATTCTTTCAGTTGATTACAGAAATGTTCAATACATTCATTTCTATGAATTCAAGATTGGATCAATTTGTATTTCTCCACTTTTTAAATCTTATGATATCAATGAAGTTGTTGTCTGAGGCAGCATTTCTGTGAGGCAGCATTGCATCTCCATGAAATCAATACACTGCCATACATACTTAATAGGTGTGTCATTTATATTTAGTCTGTCCAGCTCTACTTCTACATACAAGGACTCACTGAATGAGTTCCTATTGCTCAGCAATAACACTATTTTGGTGCACTTCAGCCAGTCACAACACTGCTATCGTACCTTTCCCATCTTCACAATACAACATGCTATCTCCTGTGTCCCAGAACACTGCTGATAGGGTAATATTACCCCTTATGGAGGCACTCATACCTACAATCTACACATCCAGACAGTGAGTACTGTCCTATATTGGGCAATTCATATCCACATACTCCTGACACAGAACCACAAAGGGTTCTATAAATATTGATTGGTGTCATTACAACCTGAAACCTTCCTCCTAATGAGCAGCAACTGGTGCCTTAAGGCTTAACACTCATTCTGATCTTTATGTACATTTCATTATCTGGTTTGAGGATTTTATTCAGGATGCAAGAGAGGGATGATACAACTTAATAACTACTACAGGAAAAATTAAAATTGGCATATAAAATATGGACAAAGGAACTTGGCTTAGCAATGGGGAACCAAAATTACTAAAAAAAATTTATTTTATTGTGTTATTTAGCATTTCTTTATACTTATCTTTAATTAGCTTAACATTAGTTATTTTTAATGCTACTTCTCAGCCCCACCCAGCTAAAAGCAAGCATTATTTTTAAAAAATAAGGAGAGAATACCCCGAAAGCTAACTAGGACAGTGTGTAGTAAACACAAAGTGCTTTATTTGTGCAATTAAGTTGAACGATGCTAAGGTACTTGTACATTTTATAATGTCTAGCTCCTTCCCCTTTTCTCCAGTAGATGTCTCCTACTTGTTAAACAAAGGTAAAGCAGTCCTTTAGAACCATAGTTTTTCCTCCTGCAGGTAATCTTCATAATTATACCAGACTCAATATTAAGACCTTACAATTTTAACATTTTATGTCAACACTTTCCAGCCCATACAAATCAAACCCTAAAAAATAATCACAGATTACACAGCTAATATAACCACAGACCACATACACTGGTACTAGAGTCTTCAATGCTAAGGATCACCTTGACATGAGAGGCACACAAATACTAGCCACAGACTCCCAAAACCCAGGGATAAACTGTCAAGTCTCCCACCTCACTCAACCCAAACTAGTTTCCAGAAACATATCCACACCCACTTACTCCACTCGCTGCTCTATCCAATCACAAGCACTCAACACCGTGCTATGTGCACAGCCCCCTGACATCCACCCTTCTGAATCCTCTCTTCCTCATGAGGACACCTAATCACAGATGCCTGTCCAAGATGCGACACTCCACAAAACACAATTCAGCACATAATGGAGGGCTGCACTGCACACAATCACACACCATAACACAATATACATACATTAAGGACTCTATGAAGGAAACCCAGTAAAGCCATTCTCTTCCTTAGAGTCTCATGAATGCTCAACCAGACAGCTTGAGGATCAGCAACAATAAGCATCCATTTTCAAACAATTTACCCAATCTTCAAACTACTAAATTTCATTCAAATTCAATATTTCTCCTTTGTGGAATCAATTTACCATTATCAATATTATTATAATAATACATATACCTAAGCCAATAAAAATAGCAAAAGATATATAAATCTTTACCTTTCATCTGATCCAAGATATAGGTCATTGCCTGATGCTTCAATACATTCTAGCTGTGAAATACAAAATTGTTTTTACATATGAGGCAATGAATACGATAAGTCACAAAACATAAATTATAAAACAAAAAATTAAATTACAGTTATCTAATTTGTAAAAATTATGTAGCGACATAGTTGTATCAGGAAAACAAATTTGGGGAAAGAAGTATCATCTATCAGATAGGAAAAAAATTTAATGAAATTTAAACAATTATACTTGAAATTCTTTGACTCTCCAAATTTATTTTCCCCAGTTTCCTTTCATTTTAATATACTTAGCTAGCAGCAGATTCATACATACACTAATGATCTAGATTGCTCCAAATAGGTCAATTAGGAAATTAAGAAGCAGTCCCTTTTAAATCATGGATAAAATTCCTTGATTAATGAAAATTATATAAAAAGCAGAAACCTGAAGGTAACATTGGGCATAAGGTGCAGGAAAAGCATTATAGTATTATGTTTTCACCAAAGGTAGGCATCACAAATCGGAACCTGCAAGCTATTTGTCTACCTTTCAGTATTATAGCAATCAGGTTTCATTTTATTCCTGCTATAATTTGAATATTTTAAGCATTAAGTTTATATTTTAATATTAACTGGGTTATAAGAATATTCTTTGTTACTCAACAATTAATCAAACCAGAAACCATCTTGCCTACCACTTAGTCTTAATGTCCAGCATATTGCCTCGTAACATACTTGGCTTCTCTGTGACTCCTATATCTCTGTATTATACATAAATTTCATCAATTTGAACTTAATTCAAATGTTTCAATTTGTTCTGATCTGAATGGTCAAAACTGGTGTGCTTATATTTACCCAAATTTGTACAAATTCTGTTTACTGTAATCATCATCCACAAAGAAAAGTTTACCAAGCTGATAAAGGAGGCAAAACAAGCAAATGAATACTCAGAAAGAAGAGATAAGAAATATATGTATCCACTTATCTGATTGGAGATTCCTCCAGTTTTTAGTGAAAGGGGTATCCTATCCTTATTTCATCTCTTCCTTTTCCCCTATATTTTTTATGTACTTATTTTTGACACTAAGCAATATAACACAACCATAGCTCTACTATGAACCACTTAAATATGTGTATAGTGAACCCTAGAAGGAAGCCCAATTGGGGAGTATGAAGGAGGATCTAAAAGACCACAGACACAAAGTTTTGTGGATGCCCCTATTAGAAATAGGTCTATTTATGTAGGGTGGACATAGAGTGCTTCTACCATAGAAAGGTATGCAAGAACATATATAGATGGTATAACAGAATAGGACTTCTTTCTTTAACAGATTATTTTAAGAGAAGTGAGCCAGACAGAAGCCTGAGGAGGAAAAGAAGAAAGCAGAGCACCATGGTCACTTGCTAAGGTAGGAAAGGGGAGGAATGACTCACTTGAGGAAAAGGACACAGGATCAGATATCTCTGAGAATTATTCAGAACAATCAAATAAGGAATTAAACCAGATAGAGGAAAACTGCAAAGCACTATAGAAAACTCAAAGTGTCACTAATACATATTTTAGATATTCCTAATACATACATGGTTATCTGCAACAGTGAAAGTGATGTAGAAAGATTGGTGACCATTAAGGAAATGGAAATGCTCAAGAAAATTGGATAAGTATCCAAAAAATAACAAAAACAAATAAAAACAACATCAGCAATAAGCGTACTCAGGCATCAAGGGTAGACCCATCTTCCCCTGGTGCAGGAACATGTGACCTACAACAAAGACTCAAATTAATAAGGAGGCCAACCTCCTCCAAAAAGTCATATAATCCACAAGTCTGTGTGCCCAAACCAGTCCTGAGTACAAGGGACAAGCCGTAGCAATGTAGCTCATTCCGGTACCAGGACACGTAACATGCGTGAAGATCACCAGACTAGAACACTCAACAAGAATGTGCCAAACAATTTGGGCGACAATGCAGTCATCACAATAAGATGCAGGCAAGTGATCCATCAAATGGCAGTGCATCCTGCGAGTGTGTCCAATTTGGAGACAACAGAAAACAACCTAAAGCTGTTGCAGCATTGGAGGGTAGGTCCATGGGAATAGTCACCATGCAGTGGAATGCAACTTTAAGTTCCCCTTGGATATCTCCCATCTTTTTTGCCAAGCAGCCCACCCATATTCCTGCCATATAATCATTTGAGAAAAGCGAAACGCTGGTCTGGACAACCAAAAACCAACTCACTGTATTCAACAATGCTCTAAATATATGACCATTGTCTCAATTGTAAAAATCTAAAAAAACTTAGTAACTGAATCAAATATAACTGGACCATTATTATAAAACCCCTCCTACTATGTTTAATATTTTATGTAACCACTCATTTGAAATAAGTATATAAAAAATTATAAAACTTTTTGTGAAAGAGAAGACAGCCATAGACATAAATCCCCCATGTTGAAGTCTCATTACGTCCTTCTGACATGTGTAATCCAACAAAAATGATTCATACATTCAAGTGACTGGTCATCTCCTCCTCTGTCGAGCATTGTGCCTTCTCCAGTCATAACAGATGACGTTATCAGTCACTAACTGGTATAAACTTCCTCACCAGTCATATCAGATGACATTCCAAGCATCATGCCTTTTCCAGTCATAACTGATGACATTACTAGTCATTAACTGATGTAAACTTCCTCACCAGTCATATCAGACGATGTTCCAAGAATTGTGCCTTCTCCAGTCATAACTGACGACGTTACCAGTCATTAACTGGTGTAAACTTCCTCACCAGTCATATCAGACGATGTTCCAAGCATTGTGCCTTCTCCAGTCATAACTGATGACATTGCCAGTTGTCGTAGAATGACTCCCGACGATACTATATATAACACTATTCGTTGAGGGAACTTCCTTAATTATCTCTAGAGTGCGTTTTACTGTCTTGGCGGCCGATATTATGTATCTTCAAAAATGCTTAAGAAGTGGAACTGAGCTCAAGGATAATAATATTGCTATCATTAATAAAATAGAGTTTTATTAATAATAACTATAAACAATACACAAAAACGGAAAATATTGACAAACAGAATGGAAAGGGTTGTGGAGACTCGGGCTAATCCAAGGATTTAAGGGATCAAAAAAGGTAAAACAAATATGGAGTTAAAGAGATGGGATGGTTCGATAAACCATTTAAAGCACAGGATAGAATTGACAAATAAGGGATCAATACTCAAAAGGTGACGCTTGGCTTACGTAACTTCATTAGGGTGCAGTGGAAGGTACTTGAAGGAATATTCGGTCCGCTGGCGAGTTCCAGCCAAAGGGGGGGGGGGATAAGATGATCCTGACGTGGCGTCTTGGGAAGGAGAACCGTTTCTCGACGAACGGCTGGAAGAACAATGGCTGTTCTAGGTTGTTCTCTTCTGAACAAAGGGGGGGGATGAGAACCGTCTCTTGTCTACGGGCTCAAGAACAATGGCTGTTCTAATGTTGTTCTCCTTGAACAACAGGGGGGGTGATGAGAACCGTTTCTTGGCGAAGGGCTCAAAACGAACAATGGCTGTTCTAATGTTGTTCTCCCTTGAACAACAGGGGGGGGGGAGAGAACCGTTTCTTGGCGAAGGGCTCAAAACGAACAATGGCTGTTCTAATGTTGTTCTCCCTTGAACAACAGGGGGGGGGGAGAGAACCGTTTCTTGGCGAAGGGCTCAAAATGAACAATGGCTGTTCTAATGTTGTTCTCCTTGAACAACAGGGGGGGGGATGAGAACCGTTTCTTGGCGAAGGGCTCAAAACGAACAATGGCTGTTCTAATGTTGTTCTCCTTGAACAACAGGGGGGGGATGAGAACCGTTTCTTGGCGAAGGGCTCAAAACGAACAATGGCTGTTCTAATGCTGTTCTCCTTGAACAGCAGGGGGGAATGCCTTGGGGACTTGACGTCACTAAAGGCTCGAACCTTTGGCACTCAAGGAATATTGTCCTCCTGGACAAGTGATGGTGAATCTCGAGGCCGAGGTCCCTTGGCGCACAAAGGGAGAGAGGGTCGTGGTGATGTTTCGCGACGAAAATCTGGATCTCCAATCTGATCTTAGTGGTAAAGTTTCCATATAAATAGCCAGGACATCTCCTTGGCGTGGGGGAAAATGGAGTGAAAGCTTGGAGGGAACACACAGCTGGGCCGGAGAAAAATGCCTTATCTGTTCATAAGCCTAACTCGATCTGGCGAGGTCGGCGTATGGGGGCGAACGGGGGGACGATAACCTCCTTGTTTAAACATTGACGTCCGGCAGCTGTTGATAAGACTCCAAGCCTCGAATCGAAGATGCACGTGGGCCTCCTCGAGGTTTTAACTAATATGGGATAGGAGTTGAATTTAACACAGATTCAACTCGTTCTATCACACCCCTCCATTCCAGGGGAAGTTGTCACTTCGAAAAAAAAGAGAGAAGGGACAACGATAGAGCTCCGTTGTAGGGAACTCGTTTTCTTGTACCAACCGTATCTTCCTGCACCTAACTAGTATTACCTCAGTACATGATTATTTTGATCTTTAGATTACAGGGGAAAATAACCTTTAATACAACTTAATAAATAAAAAAGGGCATGGAACAATGAAATGTTATAAACTTAGTACATACGGGACAAAATAATTTATACGTAAATTAATAAGAACAAATATATATACATAAAAAAAAATTAGACATTGAGCGTTACAAAATTCAGACATACATTAAATAACTATATTACAAAAGAATCTTAAATTAAGTCGTACAAGACGGTATATACCTACATGGAGATACTAATCCTATGAATACAATTGTTCTACACTATTCGGTAACGCATTCCTACTGAGTGCGTCAGCGACCTGGTTATCGGAACCTTTGATATAATTTATTTTAAATCGATACTCTTGCAAGAGTAAACTCCAGCGCATGATGCGGCCGTTTGAGTGTCTCACATTCCTAATATAGGCTAACGGACGGCGGTCAGTTCCTATTTGACATTCTTTACATATCAAGTACAGCTTAAATTTGTCTATGACCCAGATAATTGATAGAGCTATCTTTTCTCTAGTGGCATATCTCTTTTCGCGTGGTAATAATAGATGGCTAGCATATGCAACTGGATGACTCGTTCTGTCATCCACGTATTGAAGGAGTACACCTCCAATGCCCTCGTTGATCACGTCGGTCTTAACCCCAAAGGATTTTTCCGGGTTGGGCAACTTAAAAATGGGGGCAGAAATGAACTTACTTTTGAGCTGATTAAAATGGGAAACAGCGACATCATTCCAACGTAAACGATCGGAGAAATTCTTTTCCTGAAGGGGGCATAGGGGGGCCAAAGTTGCAGCGAAATTCGGAACAAATCGCTGATAGGGAGAAGCTGATCCTAGGATCGATCTTAATGGCTTCTTTGTAATCGGGATGGGCATGTGGGCGATTGCCTTAATCTTGTTCTCGTGGGGACCTGACTTGCTTTGTCCTATTTTGAAACCCAAATATTTAATGGGTTCGTGGGCAAAATGGCATTTGCGGGGGCCAATGGTGAGGCCATTTTCGCGCAGTTGTTCGAAAAGAGCTAATAGGGTGGGTAAATGGTGATTCCATTTAATTAGTTCTTGTAGCTGGCTCTTCGGACGTGGTGTCAGCTGCACGTCACTATCCAGGTCAGAGGGTTCCAAAGACTCGCCTGGTAGGGAATGAGGAGGGTAATCGGCATCAGGTTGGATGCACACTGTCTGGATTACCTTAAGGGACTCCGCGGGGCAATCCTCTTCAAGCGCCGATGCTTCGTCCAGTTCTACGAAGGTATCTCCATGGGCGCGTTGGGGTTTCTTTTTTTCTTGGGGTCCAGGGACAGTCTCTGTGTCCTTGTCTGGGGCCTTATCACCTAAGGGTTTTAGTGAATCACATTCCTCTTTTTCCGTCCTAAAGTCCTGGTTAGGGGTCTCCGAGAAATCGGACGGTATCGGGGTTCTGATGGGGACGGGCTCCTGGGCTTCTTTCTTATCTCGGCCTTGAGGAAGGGCGGCCTGAAACACAGGGTCGAAACTTACTTGGGGGCTCTTTCCTATAAGTACGGAACAGAATTTTATTGGTGCTACAATGACTTCAGCCCAGCCATTATAATATTGACACTGCAGGTAACATCTAGCGACGGGGAATTGGTTCGCCCGCCCAAGTTGGTCATGTACCACCGCAAATTTTTCGTGGTTAGAGGCCACTGGGAGGAGTTCGTCGGACACGATGAAGCATGTACATCCTGTGTCCCTGACGAGAGTCAAAACTCGGCAGCTGTCCACGCTGCCCTCCTCATATTTCAAAGTTCCCGATGAACTTTTACCAAAAACAAAATTTACCTGGTGGCCTGACGGAGGGGGAGAAGTTTCTGCTTGGGTCTGCACCACCGGGGGAGCCGGGGTAATCTGGTGAACTTGGTGGGCTGGTCCGCTTTTAAGCCTAGAATTTTGGGGGCAATTCCAGCTCATGTGGTTTTCTACACCACAGGTGAAGCATATGGTTGGTCGCTTCGGGAAGAGAGATGGAGGAGAAGTCTTAACGGGAGGTTTGGAGTCCCGTTGTTGGTATTGGGGAAAGAAGTTTTGGGGTTTTACGGGGCTCGGAAACTTTGTCAGCTTTCCTGGGAAGGGGCGCGAATCCGTCCTTCTTTCTTCTCGTTGGATTTCTTTTTCTCGTTCTTCTCGTTGTATTTTTCCTTCTCGTTCTTCTCGTTGGATTACTCTTCCCCGTTCCTCTCTTTCTCTTTCTTTTTCTACCTTTTTTCTTTGAACTTCTGCTTTAATCCGAGCTAATTCAATCTGAAGGTCAGCTAGTCTTATCCGTTCCTCTCTTTCTCTTTCTTCTCGTTGTATTTCTCTTCTTTGCTCCTCTTGAATGTACTTAATTAGTTCTTTTCCGGAAAGTCCACAGGACTCTCCTTGCGCTTTAAAGATTTCGAATGGAGTCATCTTTGCACTTGGGGGGCACTAGTCAACCAACTAAAATTCCTTGCAACAAGAATTATGCCTCTATAGAATTAGCCTACCTAAATATGGGCACTGACCTATTCGTACTTGGTTTCTCAATCTAAATAACCACTGACTAAAATCACAAAAAAAACAAACAAATTATTATAACCGTTCCTTGAGCTACTCCAGCTTCTTAAGTTTAAAAAAAAGGGGATAGCAATCGTTAAAACAAAAGGGAACTACTATATTCTATTATTATAACGAATAACACTATGCTTTACTCGACTGAGACCAGTGTTTGCAAAGATATAGCGTTAAACCTTACACACCTGACACCAAATTAAATAGTATATATATATATATGTCGTAGAATGACTCCCGACGATACTATATATAACACTATTCGTTGAGGGAACTTCCTTAATTATCTCTAGAGTGCGTTTTACTGTCTTGGCGGCCGATATTATGTATCTTCAAAAATGCTTAAGAAGTGGAACTGAGCTCAAGGATAATAATATTGCTATCATTAATAAAATAGAGTTTTATTAATAATAACTATAAACAATACACAAAAACGGAAAATATTGACAAACAGAATGGAAAGGGTCGTGGAGACTCGGGCTAATCCAAGGATTTAAGGGATCAAAAAAGGTAAAACAAATATGGAGTTAAAGAGATGGGATGGTTCGATAAACCATTTAAAGCACAGGATAGAATTGACAAATAAGGGATCAATACTCAAAAGGTGACGCTTGGCTTACGTAACTTCATTAGGGTGCAGTGGAAGGTACTTGAAGGAATATTCGGTCCGCTGGCGAGTTCCAGCCAAAGGGGGGGGGGGATAAGATGATCCTGATGTGGCGTCTTGGGAAGGAGAACCGTTTCTCGATGAACGGCTGGAAGAACAATGGCTGTTCTAGGTTGTTCTCTTCTGAACAAAGGGGGGGATGAGAACCGTCTCTTGTCTACGGGCTCAAGAACAATGGCTGTTCTAATGTTGTTCTCCTTGAACAACAGGGGGGGTGATGAGAACCGTTTCTTGGCGAAGGGCTCAAAACGAACAATGGCTGTTCTAATGTTGTTCTCCCTTGAACAACAGGGGGGGGGGGAGAGAACCGTTTCTTGGCGAAGGGCTCAAAACGAACAATGGCTGTTCTAATGTTGTTCTCCTTGAACAACAGGGGGGGGGGGGGATGAGAACCGTTTCTTGGCGAAGGGCTCAAAACGAACAATGGCTGTTCTAATGTTGTTCTCCTTGAACAACAGGGGGGGGATGAGAACCGTTTCTTGGCGAAGGGCTCAAAACGAACAATGGCTGTTCTAATGCTGTTCTCCTTGAACAGCAGGGGGGAATGCCTTGGGGACTTGACGTCACTAAAGGCTCGAACCTTTGGCACTCAAGGAATATTGTCCTCCTGGACAAGTGATGGTGAATCTCGAGGCCGAGGTCCCTTGGCGCACAAAGGGAGAGAGGGTCGTGGTGATGTTTCGCGACGAAAATCTGGATCTCCAATCTGATCTTAGTGGTAAAGTTTCCATATAAATAGACAGGACATCTCCTTGGCGTGGGGGAAAATGGAGTGAAAGCTTGGAGGGAACGCACAGCTGGGCCGGAGAAAAATGCCTTATCTGTTCATAAGCCTAACTCGATCTGGCGAGGTCGGCGTATGGGGGCGAACGGGGGGACGATAACCTCCTTGTTTAAACATTGACGTCCGGCAGCTGTTGATAAGACTCCAAGCCTCGAATCGAAGATGCACGTGGGCCTCCTCGAGGTTTTAACTAATATGGGATAGGAGTTGAATTTAACACAGATTCAACTCGTTCTATCACACCAGTCATTAACTGGTGTAAACTTCCTCACTAGTCATATCAGACGATGTTCCAAGCATTGTGCCTTCTCCAGTCATATCAGATGACATTCCAAGCATCGTGCCAGCACCAGTCATAACAGGTGACATTACCAGCCATAAACTGGTGTAACCTTCTATACCAGGTATAACAGAAGTTTAGAAAGGCTCCTGAGAAAGCACAGAGAGGGAACCTCCTTTTCGTTAGTGGAGCTGCCCGAGAGTGGCTCCACCAATGGTAAAGGGGGAGTAAAAGGACGGGTGTAGAAAATTTTCATTAATGGGCATGGGGACCCTATTTGTACGAGAGGATGCAAATGCTAATCCCCCCACGCAGTAGCTCCCTTTGTGAGGGATAAATATGAGGGCAGCAAAGCCAGCTGCTGCCATTAGAGGCCACTCCTCCTACCCAGTGGTTTAGGTAGCCCATCAGCATGGCGGCTCCACCTTAGGCTGGGCATAAAATTAATAGTCCATGAAGAGAGAGAGAAAGGGTATGTAAGGAAGGTGAAGGTGGGGGGTGAGCCAGGTTGTTAAAAACCCACAACCCCAAACTGGAGCTCAAGGAGTGAGGGGGCATTGCCCACCCCGATTCAGGATAGTTGGGTGAGAGGAAGCTGGTCAGCATCTACCCCAAGGTGTCAGAAAGAAGGAGAAGAGGCTAAGCTAGGGCTGGATGGGGTGTGGAGTCCTGTCAGCATGGCGGCCAGGAAACCAAATCGCCACACTCTCTATGAGGTACATGTCCAAAAATACAGCCAAAGACTATCTCAATATCCTCCTGGCTCACAGCAGGTGTGTCATCACAGGGGCTGTGGAGATTCCAAAGCCTCAAGGGCACTTAGTGAGTCGCTATAGATCAGAATCTCATCTCTAAACTAGGATGTGTAATCTCCAGAGTATCAAGCAGTGTATTGCAACCAGCGTGACAGATACAATATAGCCTTGCTGGCTTCAAATGGAGCAAAAATGGCAATAAAGCTGAGTCCATCTTTGGATTTGGAGACATCTGTGTACACTAACATTGCAACAGTGTAACACATGTGCTCCAAGAAATTTGAATGCAATAGTGCTTTATAGCTTTGAAAGCAGAAGGGTGGTGACTAATGTTAAAATGTGGTACCCTCTAGGATGGCATCCTAGACAAAACCAGGCCCACCACCAGCCCAAGCTATATCGAGTTCTCAAAGGAGTAGTGGTGCCCTAAATCTGAAAAGCTTAGGGTATGATTGGCTTCTTGTAATGACAAACACTGTTGAGATTGGTTGCGGATGCAATGACGCAGCATTTTGAAATATGAAATCACACACAGTCAGATTTTTATGAAAAGTGTATGGGTAGATTTTAGACTGAAAATCAAGTCTGAAATCTGTTTTTCAAATGAAAATATTGCTTACTTTGCGTTTATTAAAGAAATCTCAGATGAACATCAAGACTGTAAAATTAACTTCATGCACCGGATTGCTCAAAACAATTCTCTTTTTTGTCTACTGAAGATATATGTTGGTATTAATGAACATTTTTGAGTGTGTTGAGTGCTCCCAAAATGAATGCAGGAGTCGCAATCATATTCATTTGACTCAAAAGAAGCACCAAAATTCTCTTTTAATATAAAGTGATTCTACAAGTATAGTATAGCCTAGACTATCTATAGTCTAGGCTGTTGTCTATAGTTGTTATTGTTGTCTATGCCATTACATAATCTATGCTATTGTATTGTTTATGCTAAAAAGTTCAATATATTTATCCTTGTATATTGAACAGACCAAGTAAAATATGAAAAAGAAATGCGTTTTAAGAAGCAAAAGGGATAGTTGTTTTTTGGAGAAAAAATAAAAAAATTATTTCCATGTACTTTGGGGGTGCCCCTCCCTATTTGAAAATTTAGTTGGTCATAACTTTTTTTTAATATTGTTTTATATAAAATATTAACTTAATCAATTTTAAAGAGCTACAAATTCTCTTTTGAATAACTTTTTTGTTTAAGCTTCTATGTGAAATAGGGGCTGAGATACTTATCTTTATAATTTGGGGGGCTGCCATAACTTTGCTTCTAATTAAGATATTGGAAAACATATTTCAGACTCAGTGGTTTCAGCCAAAAATTTTCCTATACACCAATTTTCATCAAAATCCAAGAGGATGTGGTTCCACCTCTTGCCTGATTTGTCAGAATTAATTGGCCATTGGTAACTGAGGGAGATGCTTTGCTCATATGTACCAGAGCATCAATTACTGTCTATGTCAAAGAGCAAGTAGCATCAACAAGGAGGCACTGTAAAGAAATTGAGACCAGTGCCTTAGATTGCATCCATATTCCACAATTCATATTCAGCTGCAGATGCGCAAAAATAACATCTATAATCAAGCTTCAGCCAAACAGAAATGTAGTTAAAAAAGAACAGTAGCTCTCTCAGCACCTTAAATGCTGAGTATGACAGAAACACAATGTAATGCTGTAATGTGCCTCTCAGGTGAGGCATCAGTAAAAAATAAAACTAAGGAAACTGTGCGAGTCTACAACATCCAGATGAGCCCCATTTTGGAACAAGCCTGGGTCTGGGTGAAGCCATGAGTAGTCACAGAAATGAACCATGTTAATCTTGGACAGAGCAAACTGAAACATATGCACTTTGGCATAGCAAGAGATGTAGTTCAGAGTCTGTTGTAGTCAATGCTCCAGAGTATGAATCTGAGCTGCACCAAATGAGAATGAAAGGTCATCAACATAGAGCATAGTAAGAACATATTTTGACAGCACAGGTGATACTGGTAATGCTTAAGGTGAAGTGTGTAACACTGAGAACACTTCCCTGCAGGACAACCTCTCCTGGTCCATTAGTCAGAGAGGGATCCCCCACCTGTATGCAGAATCAACAATCTTGCAGAAATTCAGAAATAAATATTGGTAGGCATCCTCTCGACCCCATTGTGTGGACAGTCACCATGATATTAAATCACCATGCAGTATCATTCGCCTTTTCCACATCACAAAACACAGTGGTGGAGTTCTGTCTATGAAGGAAAGTCTTGTAAATAGCATTTTCCAATCAGAGCAGAGCAGCCAATATGGTGTGAAACTGGTGGAAGCTGCAATGTGCAGGGCACAGGTGGACTCCACTATCCAGGAAATAAGCCAATCTAATGTTAAACATTTTCTGCATCAACTTGCACATGCATGGAGTCAGAGAAATTGGGTGGAAACCCAGCTTGCAAATACAAAAAACAAACACTAGCTATTTGCCAGGAATCTGGGAAGATACTCTTATCAAGATCCTGTTGAAAAGAGCTAGCAGAAAGGCAATACTTAGCTCACCCTAGTGTTGAATCATGGCATACAGGATATTCTATGGGCTATAGGCAGTATCCGTGCATGAACAGAGAGCAAAGCACAACTCAGCATTAGCAGGTCATTGAAGGGTCCTAACCTGTTGAGGTAAAGTGCAGTCAGAGGCCTTCAGACCTCATAACATGCTTTAAATGATGGGTGAGCAGCATCTGAGCTAGAGAATGTGCAGAAAGTGGTCACAAAGGACCCCCATCATGGATGTAGGGTCTGAGATTAAAGTCCCATTCTGCTGTAGAACTATAGGCACAACCTGTTAGAACTTGCCACAAATCATTTTGATGTGCTTTCAAGAAGAGCATGAGGGATGCTTGGGAGTGGACTCTGGTTTAGGGGTTGTTCTCACTCAGTGTGTTCATACTTAAGTAAGACCCTGCCATCCTGGGTGAGAGCATACATCCAGAGGGGACTCCTTTCAACTAATCGCCCCCATGGCATCAGGGGTCCCAACCAGGGTTTCACAGACCCATAGAGAGAAATATTATTAATTTGCTAACACACACAAGATTAAAAGTTTGCAATCAATAAAAGAAAAGGCTGGTGGGCTAGATCCTGCATCCAGCAACTCTTGCCTATTCCATTCTATGTTTTCCAACTTTTCTGGGTTGCAACCCTGGGTACATTATTGCATGCGGTTCCCACCTGAACAGTAAGAGACCTGACCAGAAGTTTCCCAAGGGCCACAGCTCACAAGTGAGCAGCCAGAGAGACAGGGCAACAGAGTGGATCCCATATTAGGTTGTACTACAAGAAAATGACCAGGATCTGAAGATATCATGTGACAAACTCACCTAAAGATGGAACCTGGGACTTTAACTGGCCTTGCAGCCAGCGAGGCAGTAAAGCCTGCCCATCAAAAGTAGTACAGCCTCACAACCTGAGAATGGGTGCAGGAAGGTGATTACCTTATTATATGCAAGGAAAGGGTTATTGGGGCAAAAACCTTCCCATTAATCACTCCCCCACACCCCCAGATCACTCTAGTCCTGGTCTCTTGCAACCTACAGGTATTAAAAGGCATTTATAAATGTTCCAAAGCCTCTCTTCTGACACACCATGAGGTAGCTGGCCAGGATTTTAAGCATAAACAAAGGGTTTAGGAGATAGTCATAGAAAATAATGAATACCTGAGAGGAAAACAGAGGAAGCACAACAACTTCGCATGGTCGCATCAGAGAGTTCAATTCAACCTAGTGATGGGGCTTTCCTATTTTGCACTGAGGTTGGGAAGATGTGTGGCTTTTCTAGCTACCAAGTATAACAGGCTACTTTCACAGTAGCCTGATGATTCACATAAGCAATGATGAAATGTAGGTTGTGGGCTATTAGTCTGATCAAAAGTAGAAGACACAGTGGAATCACAATTTGAGGAGACAGAGTTGGATGTTTGGGAGACTCCACAGCCCTGCATATTTTGAAGGAAAATAACCCAGGCTGATTTTCAAGCACTAAAAATTAAAGAACTTTGATCATTTCATGCAAATCTCATGCCATTATCAGTTATCCAGCAATGTATATGATAAGAATAGCAATAAATAACCACCTTCACCCTGTAATGGGAAGGGTAGAGTTGTTGAATGATCACTTGCTTAATAAGAGAAAGGAGCATCACCCATATATAGCTGTCATATGAAGCTGAATCTTCATTAAAATATCAGCTGTATACATTCATCTTCATTAACTGCTTTCCCCACAAAGCAGGGTTGATACACTTCAATGCTATAAACTATCCACCACTCCCACCCTGTTTATGCCCTATTAAGCACAAAGCCACACATCATTTTCATACTGAAGGCCATTGATAGTGATGGGTGCTATGTACTGTAGCATCTCATCCAGTCATAAGACCCAAAGGATGCCCCTTCACAAACCCATCAAATATACCCTTCCTCCTTAACCAGTGCTTTCTCTCTCACATAATCAACCCACCTTTTACACATTCTTCCAACTCATCTCACACCATGGCACTTACTCTCATACTCTCTTCCCAAGTCTATTTCATCCATTCTTCTTACATGACCAGACAAACTCAAGCTCTTTTCTTCCATAACATAGCCTCAATCTTATCCACCAACATTGGCACCAGCATAGTCTCATGCAGCTTCCTGCCATATTCCACATTCAAACCCTTACCATTCACAAATGTTCTGAATGCCCCAAAGGCTTTTCTACAATTTAAAACCTTGTAGTGGCAATCTACTTCATCTCTACCACTAAATTTGCATTACATGGTAAAATAATGTTCTCATTAGTGAGAGAAAACCATTGTGGATGTTAATGGCATATAACCATTTAATTAATCCAACTGGGATAAGTTCTTAAAATGATTTAATTGGCAAGATAAGAATCATACTACATTAGAAGTGTTTTATTCAAACACTAGTCTTGGATGTACATAGATTTCCATCTTGAATCTGACAATGATATTTGGACTAACTATTTAAACCTCTCATTAAAAGTACAAATATCATTGTCAGACTGAAGATGGAAGTCTACACACTACTGAAACTAGTTTCTGAATAAAGTGCTCTTCCAACTTACTAAGTTCATACTGGCACTATGTTGACACTTGGTACTGTAACTAAATTCTAAATAGTGTTTCTCTAACATACTAGATTCAGATTGAAGTCAAATCAATGTATTTCCAAAACTAATTTCTGAGTAAAGTGTTTCCAACGCATTATGGTTATCCTATTGAACCCTCCTGTTAATAGGAGTCCTCTAAAGTTTCAATTGGTACAATGGATATAATTACATATTTCAATGAGGAATACCTTTTATTCTTGCCCATTATCAATGGTTGTCAGAGCTTTCACAGACCTATTTGATAGGGGACTGGATTTCCATGCCAGAGTACCAGGCTCAATTTTCAGTGAGATGGACACAAAATATTTCAGTGTTTGCAAGGAGCTGTTGCCAACCATGAATCAGAGGCATACAGGTTCAGCCACAATCATCATACACATAAATAATACAACACCCGTTTCTCTTCCTCATCTTTTTACATACTCATACCATGACAAATATAGGTACATTACTAAGCAAAACAAGAGAACAAGTTTCCTATATTAAAATATATTAAAAAATATAATGAGTAGGTTAATGAAATTTCCATGGTACATAAAGGCATGGATTTAGTATATTTGATGAAGATTTCATGTGATACAATCCTATATTCACGAAATTATCCTAAATAAACTAACAAAATAAAATAGTGCATGTGAAAAATAAGAGAACAATCATCCATATAGTTGCTTAGCAAGCAAATACACTAAAACAAAGCAAGTTTTGACAATGATGAAACTTTATGGTATTGAAGACTTTGTTTTCTATTCCTTCAGGGCAATAATGACCACAGGACCTCACCAGCTTCTTGGAAAATTCTGGTGTTATTTTGTTCCATTTTTTATCAATTTTCATGCATAAATCTATCACAGTTGAAGGCTGCTGGTCTCGAACTTTGTCTCCAATGATGTTCCAGAGGTCTTCAATTGGGTGCAGGTCTGGGCTCTGAGCAGCACACTTCATTACTTCAATATCTTTTGTTCATAATATTCTGCATAAAAATGCTGGCTGGTTTAGAAATGCTTGACATGAAGATATAACATGTTGCTATACATGGTTTAGGTACATATTCATATTTACCATTCCAATTATTCACACTAGTGGACAAACTCCTTCAGACAAAATCATCCCCCATACCATGCCACTACCACCTCCATGTTTGGATGCTTTTGAACAGATTTAAGGTTAAGCCTGTCACCTGCTTTGCATTTAACAAAGCGTATGCCATCAGATCCAACTAACTTAAAAACCTTTATACTATTAGTCTTAATATTTTGAGAAGTTCATGCTGTAGTCTCAAAGGGATCCTTCATAGAGAAGCTCCTAGTAGCTCTGTCTTCTAAAAAGGTTGTTATGCAGGCTCAACCAACTCTTACATGAGATTTATAGGTTTTGTTTTTATTGTATAACTTCATAATACTAGAAATCACACTCTTGGACCTTCCTACCTTTCTTAAAGTCGAAAAGAGTCCTCACTGAAGTCTTCAAGTGAAAATTCTCTGACAGAGCTCACAAGTCACTTTTACATGTGTTGTCATCTCTATAGAGTGAGTACAGCAACAATGGCGGTTGTACAGTTCTTACCTAATGTGCAAAATGTTGCCAGATGATTTCAAGAAACTTTTAGAATGTTCCTGAAAAAATCATTATCTTATTTTGTACGTCAATATTCTATTTTGTTAGTTAATTTGTATTTTATGAATATACAATTGTATCATATGAAATCTTCATAAAATATATTAAATAAATACCTTTATATACCATGGAAATTTCATTTATCAATTCAGCATATTTTTAAAAATATTATTTTAATAGAGGAAAATCTTTCTCTTATTTTGCTTGGTAGTGTATATATATAATAGGGTTCAATAAATGATAAAGATAAAGACCAAATTATTGTAAAAAGGTGCTGGATACTTACTTTGGTGAAATTAAGATGTCTTGTCACTACAAGTAAATCAAATGCATTTACAGACATTTCAATACAACTATTAATTATTGAGGGAAGTTGTTTCAAAATATGAACTATATTGTCTGCCAAAACAAAAATCATTTCAAAAGAGCAAAAACAGAAATTAGGAATAATTTTACAATTTTCACTCATTTATGGATGCCTTTTATTTATGTAATAACCAGACCAATGTTGGATCTGAACTATAGGTATCCAAACCATATGGTAGCCAATGAAAAGTTGACCTGATTCAGGCTTCCATCTGTGGTTTAACTTTGCTGTAACTGGAAGCTGTGTTTCCACTCAGCTAAGATTGTAGCCCAATGGAAAGAGTAGTCTAGTACAATACATATATATGGGTTGGACAAAATAATGAAGAGGCAATATTTTAAACCCTATATTTTTTGCAAATGTTTGGACAATTGTGATGGTACATAAATCTTATGTATATTCACAGCATACATCTTGTACTTGATGTAATAACCAAGAGGACAAATTATCGGAGAGCCACTGGCTGGGGCCTCACTATCGAAAAATAGTGAGTTGTTTAAAATTCATGCTGGGATACCAAAAACAAGGAAAAAAGAATCAGGGCTGTGGAGTCGGGAGTTTGTGAAACTGTCCTAACTCCGACTGATTTTAGATTGTTTTATAACAGCAATCCTAACTCTCTCCACTGCAACAACTGTGAGCCTTGCCAAGAGGGCCTGAGAGCGTGCACCCAAATTAATTTTAGTTTGTCAATTTCCCCCCACGAATGTTTCTTTTCTTGGTATAATTATACGTCACTGGGTTTGTAAGATATTGATCTACAAGATTAAAAAAAAAGAAGAAAAATGAAAATATATAGCGACCTTTCATCATTCCAAATAAACACTATAGAAAAATTTAAAATGTGGTAGGTTCATCACCTCATAAATTTTTGTTTATTATATATCACAAATTTTATGAGCTTTCCAATACCACCATCAGAATTTTAAGAGCACCAATAGTTCTCAATAAAATAGAAAAAAACTGATGCTTATGATTTGCCTCCTGGGAAGGGGGACTGAAAAATGTGCGTTAGTCATTCATTACCCATACAACTGACAGGGTTTGCAATTAGTTTATTTGATAGGTCTTACTTGAATTTTTGGCTCACCCGATTTGGACATGATTCTATTAGAAATTTATTTTTGGCAAATCTTTAAAAGTTGTTTGACCAGATTGAGTCAAAACCTCTGTTGTAGATGATTACATTTTGATGACAATAGCATCAAAATGAGTAAAGGAGCTAATATACTTGGGAAACAAAATGATAACTGGTGTCAGTGACTCAATGGTGAATGTGTCCAGTACGGAAAGCCAAGGCTTGCACACATCAGGTTGATTCGATCAAAATGGTGCATTGCACAGATAAGCTCGTGCCTCTGAGCGATAATATCGAGGTTTTAACCTTTGAGACATTTTGTACCCTGACACCACTCGCTTTACATCATCAACAGAATAAGGCAAGTTTCATACTTAAATAAAATGGTGAAATCACATAATCCCTGGATGACAGAGAGCTTTATGAAGCTTGACAAGATTATTGTGTGTCATGCTCGAGCTGAAAGTTTGCGATAGGGCATCAGCGCTCTGTTGAGTGAACCAGGATGATGTGAATCAAACATGTAAGACACTCATGCCTCACAAGCTCTTCACCAACTCTTACCTTCGAAGGGCAGTTCTACATATTTCCTCTAAATTGGTGAAAGATGCGATGGAGGATGCAAGACGATCGATGGTCTCAGGAGGAAGTGAGGCCAATACATGGAAAAATTTAGTATCCAACTTCTTTATTCCGGAGATGTGAAATTGGGCCTCCACAACTTGGAACCAACCTGCAACTGCCATTTCATTAAAGATAGGTGGCTTGATGGTGATAGTGTTTACGAACTCCGTCTCACCTTGTCCTGCTTTAAAGATGGCTTGATGTGTCCATTTCCTCTACACCTTCACTGTCTGGCCGAAATGAAAGGGTCACCAGTTTATAAGGAAAAAAGGAACCTATTTATATGGGTGTGTCACCAAGCTTTATAGGTGGCCTGTTTGTACTTGAGGCAATGGAACCTTCAACATCCGTGAATTCTGCCTGCAGGAAGTCTATGATCATTCCCTTGAGCGTCAACTTAAATAGGGCCCCCATAACTCCTCCGAGCTATGCCTGGAGGTCATATACCTTATATGGAATGCTATAGACTCATGGCCAACAGAAGAGCAGCGGAGGCTTATCCCCCCCCCTCCCATTCCCATTAGTTATCCTTTTACAGACCATGCTGGGTGCATGCCCTCTGCCCACCTTCCTGTGTTATAATGCTTTGGTTACCCAGCCACCTTGGGATCAGGGCTGGGCAGGTGGTTGCACAATTTATACTCAGCATCATGATGTCTCTGTTCTTCTACTTGCTTTGAATAACTTTGTCAGTGCAACAACTACACCTGAATAGGCGGTATACTTTTATTTCTGTGTCCCTGCACGGTCGTAGCCTGTTACACTTGGTACTCAGAGGAGCTGCTCACCCTCCCAGCCTGAATACAAATTAGGGAAGCCCTGCACTTGGTTAAGTTGAACTCTGATGGAGCCTGTGAAAGTTTTTGTGTGCTTTCCTCTCACCCCCACTCAGCACTACTTTACATTTTTATTATTATTATTATCATTCTTATTTATTTTTATTATAGAGTATTATTATGTATTATAATTATTGTATATTACTAGGTATGATTATTATTATTGTCTATTATTATTATATATTATAATTATTTATTATTTGTATTTATTTTATTATTATTAGTATGTTATTATTATTACTTAATATTATTTATTATTATCATTACAGCGATTCTCTCAACCTTTTCTACCCATCACTTTGAACCAGGAGGAGTGTTCCTATGTGTTCGGAGTTTAGTCTTGGTGGCTATATGAGCCTGTTGCTGCACAGTGTGGCTTCTAAAAGTTCCACTCCACATCAGATGCTCTGCTCTGACTGGAAAATGCTGCCTGTGAGCCCTTCCTTCGTAGACAGCACTACACCAGTCTTTTTCAAACTGGAGAAGGCCAATTATACCGCTTGTGATACAGTATCATGGAGAGACTCTGTATGGGTGGGGCACCCTGTGCAGCCTAATGGAGCAGTAAGAGGGTGTCCCACAGGAAGGTGACTTCAGTGTCGCACTCTTTGCCCTGAACATCACCAGTATCACCTCTGTGCTCCCGGAAGATGCTCTTACTACATTTTTTTGTGGATGACCTTTCAATCTCTTTTGGTGTAATCCAGATGCCAAATCTAGAGTGTTGACTCCAATAGACATTGAACTGCATTTCTCACTATGCCGAAGCACACAGGTTGTGATTTTCCTTGGCCAAGACTAAAGTAGTACACTTCTGTCACCATCCATAGCTCCACCCTGACCCAGACTTGTTACTAAACGTGGTTCCTTGGAAGTGGTTGATTTGCACAGTTTCTTTCGTCTTGTTTTCAACCAATGCCTCACCAGGGAGGCTTATATTCGTAGCCTTAGGGTCTCTTGTACCCGCAGGGCTACTGCCTTGCTTTTCTACCATCTTCTCCCAATAAGTATTTATTATTTCTGGTAGATAAATACTAGTGTTTTCCCTTTGCTTTTCCTTGTAAGGATACTTCTTCATCAACTGTTATAGTATCTTACTACATTGTTTTCTCTTTTCAGGTTACCAGGATACGTGCATTTGGATCAAGAAAGAGGTTACAATGAGTTGTTCAACACCTTACCATCCTTGCAGGAATGGACAATGCAACCGCTGAGCATTAATCATTGGGAACACTCCTCCCGGATGCTCTTCATTCCTTGCGTTCTGACCATCTAGAGTGTGGTAGGTTAATAAATGATGCTCAGCATGGGTTTAGAAGAGGTAGATCGTGTTTAACAAATTTACTAGATTTTATGGATTATGTTACTAAACAATTAGAGAATGTTGATGTAATTTACTTAGATTTAGCAAAGCTTTTGATAAGGTTCCACATAGAAGACTAGTTCACAAATTAAAAATCCATGGGATATGTGGGTAGAGTTTTGAATTGGATAACTGAATGGCTGAAAGACAGGAAACAGAGAGTTGTGCTGAATGGGGTGAGGTCAGTGGAGGGATGTTATCAGTGGCATACCTCAGGGATTCGTTCTAGGTCCTTTATTATTCATAGTTTATATAAATGATCTTGGGGAAGCTGTAAATAGCACGGTGTTAATTTTTGCTGATGACACTAAACTGGCAGCTGTAGTCAAAGAAGTTGAGGGTAGCTTTAAAGTGTAGAGTGACTTAAATAAGTTATTAGCTTGGGCTCTGATGACTTTTAACCTTAAAAAATGCAAAGTTATTAACATGGAAAGGGATAATAGGGAATTTAGCTATGAAATGGATGGGCATTGGCTGAATTCAGTTGAGGATGAGAAGGACTTAGGTGAGGTAGTAGATAGGTCACTAAGGTTTTTAAAGCAATGTATTGAGGCAAAAAATAGAGCAAATAGGGTGCTAGGATACATTAAGAGGAATGTTAACTACAAGACTAAAGAAGTTATCCTTAAACTCTACAACTCAACTCATATGTTAGGCCACATTTAGAGTACTGTATACAAGCATGGTCACCACATTTTAGATGATATAAACTTGTTAGAGTCAGTACAAAGGAGGGCAACAAAAATAATACCATCCCTGAAGCACCTTGAATATGAAGATAGACTGAGGGTACTAAATATGTTCTCATTTGAGAAAAGATGTGTGAGGAGAGATATGATTGAGCTTTCTAAAATCTGTTCTGGGATGGATAAGTTGGATTTTAGCAAGTTATTTGAGTTGGAAGGTAGTAATAGGACTAGGGGTCACCACTTAGATGATTATATGGGGAGGGAGGGTTAACTTTTGGGGGTATTCTAGACTCATTACTGCGGATGCAGTTTTTTATTATTGTATATTACAATTGATTTGGATTTTGATGAGTCTTGATGATGATGCATTTTGTTTTTGACACATTCCTGTATATGGTTTGAATTGTATATTGTAGATGAATGATCTGACACAATCCTATGGATGCATTTTGTAGGTGGGTTTTAACAGATGCAGATGACCTTTGATAGGCCTTGTGGCTTTTGTCATCTGTGAAATTATATTATGTTAAATAAGCACACGTCAGATTTCCAGACGGTCAAGAAGATTCAGTGGCTATCCACGATTTAGCCTCAGCCAGAGAGAGACAGTTAAACAAGATCAAAAATATTCCTAATCTTAATTCTGATACAAAATCCCCCTTTCCGTTTTTTGATGCTCCTGTAAATGATGAAACAGGGTGTCTACTTATTGATGATTTTGAATTCAAGGACTTTTATAAAAATAATCAAGGCTGGGTTTTAGCCAGTTTTTTTTCTTTAAATTCAAAAAGTGCAATAAACATTATGGGACATTGATGAAGATGAGGTATTTAAGGAAAAAATGGGTTATAAGCAAAGCATAACCAAAATCAACTCACCAATGCAAAAAAAACAAGAACAAGGTATCGTGAGCATCAATCATAAAATAAAATGCATCCACAGGAGGATACTCTAAATATACCTGAGGTGTCACTCAGTATTTACACAGGAGGATACTCTAAATATACCTGAGGTGTCAATGATCTTTCGGGGTAATGATGAAGAGAAATTAAAGGATATCTTGATCACAAAGGAGATAGTGACAAAGGAAATTGAT
Organism: Ceratothoa steindachneri; assembly: GCA_963969495.1. Lineage (NCBI taxonomy): Eukaryota > Metazoa > Arthropoda > Malacostraca > Isopoda > Cymothoidae > Ceratothoa > Ceratothoa steindachneri. Next base: position 169,008,034 of record OZ018324.1, read on the forward strand.
AAAATCAAAAGTAGTAAAGCACCCGGTCCTGATGAGCTCTTTCCTAGAATTTTGAAAGAATGTAAGGATGTGTTAAGTGAGCCCCTAGCATGCATCTTTAGAAAATCATTGGAGAGTGGCATTGTGCCAGTGGCATGGAAGAAAGCCAATGTGATACCTATATTTAAGAAAGGGGATAAAACAAATATGTCTAATTACAGACCAGTAAGTTTGACATCAGTGGTAGGGAAAATGATGGAATCTATTATAGCAAGGAATATTAGAGATCACTTGGATAAGCATAAGTTGATAAAAGAATCACAGCATGGCTTTAGTAAGGGTAAATCCTGTCTGACTAATTTGCTGTCTTTTTATAGTAAGGTGTATGAAGCAGCAGATAATGATGAAAACTATGATATTTTATACTTGGACTTTAGTAAGGCTTTTGATCGAGTGCCACACTTACGACTTCTGAGCAAAGTTAAAGCACACGGGATCGATGGCAGTATATTTAGGTGGATTCAGTCATGGCTTGGTGACAGACAGCAAAGAGTTAGTATAGATGGAGTTAAATCTGAGTGGGGTTGTGTTAGCAGTGGAGTTCCTCAAGGATCTGTTTTGGGTCCCTTGCTATTCTTAATTTATATTAATGATCTTGACATAGGTATAAGTAGTGACCTGAGTAAATTTGCTGATGATACTAAGCTAGGTAGGGCCATTAGGGCTGATTCTGATGCTGTTGTAATGCAGGAGGAATTGACCATTCTGTCCAATTGGGCCGAGAAATGGCAAATGAAGTTTAACATAGACAAATGTAGTGTACTTAGTATAGGTAGAAATAATCCATTGAATAGTTATAAATTAAATGGCAGAATTTTAGGGAGGACTGATTGTGAGAGAGACTTGGGTATTTTGGTAAGTTCAGACCTTCGTCCTAGAAAGCAATGTCTAAATGCTAAGAATAAAGCTAATAGGATATTGGGATTCATTAGGAGGAGTGTAAGCAATAAGAGTGCTGAAGTCATTCTAAAACTGTATCTGGCGCTAGTTAGGCCTCATCTAGACTATGCAGTACAATTTTGGTCACCATATTATAGGAAGGATATTGATTTGCTTGAGTCTGTGCAGAGAAGGATGACAAAGATGATTGGTGGGCTAAGGAACTTACCTTATGGTGAAAGGCTCAGAAAACTAAATCTACATACATTGGAAAGGAGAAGAGTCAGAGGGGAATTGATTGAAGTCTTCAAATGGGTAAAAGGATATAATAAAGGGGATCTGGGTAAGGTTCTTATACTTAGTGAACATGACAGAACACGTAGCAATGGGTTTAAGCTTGATAAGTATAGGTTTAGGAAGGAGATTGGGAGGAATTGGTTTACAAATCGTGTGGTAGATGAATGGAATAGGCTCACTAGGCATGTGATAGAAGCCTCCTCTCTGGGTAGTTTTAAGAATAGATTAGATAAATTTATGGATGAAGCTGCTAGATGGGACTGACTTTTTTTTATGTATATATGTATATATTTTTCTAAGGAGTGGGAAGATTATATTTTGCGGTTGCATGAATGGACATAATCCTCTGGATGCATTTTATGTATATTGTAGATTAGATCTGACGAACTCCTGTAAAGGGTGACAATGTTGATGACTTTTCTCTGGTAAGAAATCTTTTGTGTGTTGAATGGAACAGGAGCTGCCAAGTGTAGGCCATGAATGGTCTTTTGCAGTCTCCTTCTTTTCTTATGTTCTTATGTTCTTAAAGCATACATATGTTCACTCACATTAGTGAGTAGATTAACTTAAATCATTTGAACAATCAATGATTTCATTTTTTAATTCCAGGACCATCTACCTTTTCTATCAAATTCAAGGACTTTTCAAGGATTCCAAGAGCAGTAGACACCCTGTGAAACTGAACAAGATCCTAATTCATCATGTCATGATATTCCTCATCCAGTTGCTCTGCCTGAAGCCTCCTGTGAAAATATTCCTCATCGATCCCCTTGATATAGAAAACTTGTTGAATGTTCTATCGAAAACAATACATCTCATGATGTCCCTCCTCTAACTGCTTCCCCTGAAACTATTCTTCGTCGCTCTTCTCGACCTAGAAAGCCTATTGAACGTTACATTGAAAACTGCAAAAATCCTGTAAATACTTGCAATAGATGCTTGATCCAGTATTTCATTGTATTTTAGCCTTTTTCTTTTTGTTGAGAGGAAGATTGTTATAATTTAGTTTTGGTTTGAATTCATAACTAACCTGTTTCTTTGTTTATTAGAATTAAATTTTAAATAAAAGTATGAAATAGATTTATTACTATATACAATAATGTATGAAAATGAAGATCTTGCAGTTCTTCTACTAACTGGAGTCATAGGTTTGTCAAACCAACATTGACATTAATAATTCTTTGTTTGTGAAATGTACATGTGCCTATATGTGTGTGTGTGCTTATGTGAGAGTATATTCATTGTCTGTATTATGTGTACCTCTTTGTGTGCACATAATGCGAGAATGTGTTTATTATATGTATTATTTTCTTTGTATATTTAGGTTCTGTAATTGTTTATTTCAATGAAATAAAGCCAACATTTGAAACCTTCTTTCCCCTTTGGGCTACTTTATCCAGAAAATAAACAGGCATTTATTTCTGAATATAACCCTGATCTGAATGAGATTATTCTCGGAGTGGAAATTCATTCTCTAAAGGGTTTTCTCTGTGAATAAAGTTCTGACTTCTGTATTCAGTGGAAACTTTGTCTTGGGTTATTTCTTCCTTGCCTGGTTTGTCTGAATCTGATCATTCTCTAGACTAATAGATATTTGAATCTCTACATTCTGTATAAGCGAGTCTAATTTGAGCAATCCAGAAAAATTCCAGTTATTTGATCTTTTGTTGTATTATCCTGGGTTAATAAGTAAGGGTAATCATGATGTGGGTATTACCACCACTATCAGACACCAGATTCAGGTCACTGATTCTACTCTTGTTGTTCTGCCTGTTCGGCAGTTAGCTCAACCGCTTGCAATTGAAGTTAAGCAACAAAGTAAGGAGTTTGAGAGTGGTGGTTGTGGTAATCATAATAAAGCATCAATACCTTTCTCTAAGCTTTATTCAACCAACAAAACATCAATATAGTCTGAAAATAAAAGAGAAACAATATAAGTAAACAATTATACATATAAGATTACATGAAGCTTAGATCACCACAGTGGTAATATCAGTCCCAGTATATCTCCTTACTCTGCTTCCATCGTTCCTGTCCGAAAACCTGACAGAAGACTCAGACTATATAAGTTCCCGAGTACGAATCTTAATGATTTGATATACAGGATGCATGGAGTGAAGTATTTCTCATTAATCAATCTGGTACGACGCTATTATCAGGTACTGATGGATAATTATAGCATAGGAAAACTGCATTTTATACTCTAAGGACACACTATCAATTTCTGAGACTACCCTTTGAGGTGAAAAATGGCCCGGCAACTTTAGCAAGAGGAGTGGCTATTGCTTTGTATGGCATTCCAACTTCCCCTGTAATAATGCATCTGGATGATATTCTGATTAGGAGATCCAGTTTTTTTAAGACTATCTGATTAGTTTGAAATTGGTGTTTTCTGCTCTGCAACAATATGGTTTTAAATTAAAACTTAAGAAAACTGATCAATGTAAACCCCAAGTTCCGTTACGAGACACATTATTTCTACTTCTGGAACTCTCCCTCAGGATCGCAACCTGTCTGGATTCAAGAATTTTCTGTACCAACTACTCTCCTGCAGGTTAGACAATTCGAGGGCATGGTAAATTACTACCGTCGGCATCTGCCCAACTGAGGCGAAACCCCCAAACCTCTGTCTGCAATCCTGGTCAAATAAGTCTTGCCTGGATATCAGAGTGCCAATAGTCTATTGAAAAATGCTCCTCCGTTAGAATTGTGAGTAGAGAGTTCTAAGATTGGTGGTGGTGCTGTTCTGCCTCAGGTTAAAGATGGAGTTAATCGATGCATTGCTTTTGTTCCCTGCACCTTTCCGGAGGCACAAAGGAAATATTCAACAACAGCGCGTGAATTGGCAATTCTGATGTGGCTTGTTAATTCCCTTAGAGTATTTATATATGATATCCGTTTTATTCTGTATATGATCAGCCGCCCTCTAATTTATATGCATAATATGAAAATATTGTCACTTGGAAGATATGCGGTACACCCAGGCCCTTCTAATGTGATTGCTGACTTTTTGTCCTGATATCCAGTTAGCTAGAATAAGGAACTTTCCAATTCAATATATGAACAGACAATCCCGGGTGGATTTATGGTGATTTCCACTCATGGCGGTGGAAATTCTTTGTTATGAGCATCTCACATTATCAATCTAAGGTTGTTTCTAATCATCAGACTGTACGTGAATCTGTTTATGAAGAAATATTAAAAGACCATACTAAATATAGTTAGGGGGGGCGGTCAATAAGTTTTGAGAATCGGTAGGGCAAAACAGAGAAAGGGGGATGGCTGTTTGTGGCGGTGTTAGGACAAGTTATGACAAGTCAGGACCTGCAGCCGCACGCTCCTACCTCGTCTATTTAAGAAGCAGTAGCTGATTGCAGATCGTCAGTCACAAATTTTTCAACAATGGAGAAGGTCGAGCACCGCGCAGTGATCAAATTTTTAACCAAGGAAGGCAAGAATGCAAAAGAGATTCATGAAGGCATGGTTGCAGTGTACACTGACACCGCCCCTTCCTATGCAACCATTGCTCTCTGGAATAGGGATTTCCACCATGGTCATGAGTCTCTTGAAGATGAACCCCATCCAGGACGCCCGTCATACGTGACCAATAATGAAAATGTGGCCCGTGTGGAGAGGATGATCCTCGAAAATCGACGAGTGAAGGTCGAAGAAATCGAGCGAGAACTTGGAATATCACATGGAAGTGTCATCAACATCATCCACGACAATTTGGCCATGACCAAGGTCTCTGCCTGTTGGGTCCCTATAAACCTCACGCCTCATGATCGACTTCAACGTCGTCAAAGTCCACAAGGCCATAGTTGCACAAGCTGCCCTGCGCGAGTGCGGATTCGAGGAGCTCAACCATCCCCACTACAGTCCAGATCTGGCCCCTAGCGACTACTTTTTATTCCGCCAGCTTAAGGCTGCACTGCGTGGACGCCGGTTTGGGGACGATGAAGATGTCCAGCTCACCATTCAGGTGTGGATTGAACAGCAGTCGAGAGATTTCTGGTTGTCGGGAATTCAAAGCCTCAGGGACAAGTGGCGAAAGTGCATTAAAGTCGAGGGTAGTTATATTGAAAAATAATAAAACACTTTTCCTCATATCTCGTTTCCTTATATCCGAATTGCACAACTTATTGACCGCCCCTCGTATGACAAGAAAGCTTCCACTTCGAAACATTTGAGTTTAATGAGAAGTTCTGATCAGTTACATTCCGAATCGGTGTTTTATTACTTGTTAATTATATGACTTAAGAATTTGTGTTTACCATAGGAGATTAAGCGTATTATTTATTGGAACTCGGAAGCATTACAGCAGTGTTATCTTCATTGTCTTGCCAATATTCATTATAATTTGTAAATTCTTTTACGATCACAGCCTGATCTACATTCTTCGGAATCACTCCCTGCTCCCCCTATGTTCTGCGTATTCGGTTTAATGACAAATTTGAGGATGAGAATTCTGAAACCGTCAGTATTCTGATCCTTCCGCCTTATGCAGAGGTTGGTTAATTCAGTTATTTTTCATCTGTTTTTTCACCTTTTATTGATTTGAATTCCTTAATCACTTTTCATAAACGCCATTCTGTCATACGTTAGTTAAGATCTATTATCACCACAAAAATAATTGTTTCAAATTGGTTTCTTGTTCTGACCCCCTTCCGATCCCCTATCCAAAGACTTTCATCTAATGAAGGTTTACTTGTCTGAAATCTCTGGTTATTCGTCTGGACAAAGCTTATCATTACGGACGTCAATTCAACACTGAAGTGGTATCTGATATCCAGAGTTGTGAAGTAACGAACTACAATTACTTAAGCACTGTACTTATGGAACTTTGTTATACTTTTTACTTACGAAAGAGTATTCAAATAATTCAACACTTTCACTTTTACTTGCGTTTTTTATATTACTTTTACCTCATTATATTTGAGAAACATAGAAATATTCATTAATTCACAGTTAATTTTGTCCAATCACAGTTGGATTTTAGCAAGTTATTTGAGTTGGAAGGTAGTAATAGGACTAGGGGTCACCACTTAGATGATTATATGGGGAGGGAGGGTTAACTTTTGGGGGTATTCTAGACTCATTACTGCGGATGCAGTTTTTTATTATTGTATATTACAATTGATTTGGATTTTGATGAGTCTTGATGATGATGCATTTTGTTTTTGACACATTCCTGTATATGGTTTGAATTGTATATTGTAGATGAATGATCTGACACAATCCTATGGATGCATTTTGTAGGTGGGTTTTAACAGATGCAGATGACCTTTGATAGGCCTTGTGGCTTTTGTCATCTGTGAAATTATATTATGTTAAATAAGCACACGTCAGATTTCCAGACGGTCAAGAAGATTCAGTGGCTATCCACGATTTAGCCTCAGCCAGAGAGAGACAGTTAAACAAGATCAAAAATATTCCTAATCTTAATTCTGATACAAAATCCCCCTTTCCGTTTTTTGATGCTCCTGTAAATGATGAAACAGGGTGTCTACTTATTGATGATTTTGAATTCAAGGACTTTTATAAAAATAATCAAGGCTGGGTTTTAGCCAGTTTTTTTTCTTTAAATTCAAAAAGTGCAATAAACATTATGGGACATTGATGAAGATGAGGTATTTAAGGAAAAAATGGGTTATAAGCAAAGCATAACCAAAATCAACTCACCAATGCAAAAAAAACAAGAACAAGGTATCGTGAGCATCAATCATAAAATAAAATGCATCCACAGGAGGATACTCTAAATATACCTGAGGTGTCACTCAGTATTTACACAGGAGGATACTCTAAATATACCTGAGGTGTCAATGATCTTTCGGGGTAATGATGAAGAGAAATTAAAGGATATCTTGATCACAAAGGAGATAGTGACAAAGGAAATTGATAAAATCAAAAGTAGTAAAGCACCCGGTCCTGATGAGCTCTTTCCTAGAATTTTGAAAGAATGTAAGGATGTGTTAAGTGAGCCCCTAGCATGCATCTTTAGAAAATCATTGGAGAGTGGCATTGTGCCAGTGGCATGGAAGAAAGCCAATGTGATACCTATATTTAAGAAAGGGGATAAAACAAATATGTCTAATTACAGACCAGTAAGTTTGACATCAGTGGTAGGGAAAATGATGGAATCTATTATAGCAAGGAATATTAGAGATCACTTGGATAAGCATAAGTTGATAAAAGAATCACAGCATGGCTTTAGTAAGGGTAAATCCTGTCTGACTAATTTGCTGTCTTTTTATAGTAAGGTGTATGAAGCAGCAGATAATGATGAAAACTATGATATTTTATACTTGGACTTTAGTAAGGCTTTTGATCGAGTGCCACACTTACGACTTCTGAGCAAAGTTAAAGCACACGGGATCGATGGCAGTATATTTAGGTGGATTCAGTCATGGCTTGGTGACAGACAGCAAAGAGTTAGTATAGATGGAGTTAAATCTGAGTGGGGTTGTGTTAGCAGTGGAGTTCCTCAAGGATCTGTTTTGGGTCCCTTGCTATTCTTAATTTATATTAATGATCTTGACATAGGTATAAGTAGTGACCTGAGTAAATTTGCTGATGATACTAAGCTAGGTAGGGCCATTAGGGCTGATTCTGATGCTGTTGTAATGCAGGAGGAATTGACCATTCTGTCCAATTGGGCCGAGAAATGGCAAATGAAGTTTAACATAGACAAATGTAGTGTACTTAGTATAGGTAGAAATAATCCATTGAATAGTTATAAATTAAATGGCAGAATTTTAGGGAGGACTGATTGTGAGAGAGACTTGGGTATTTTGGTAAGTTCAGACCTTCGTCCTAGAAAGCAATGTCTAAATGCTAAGAATAAAGCTAATAGGATATTGGGATTCATTAGGAGGAGTGTAAGCAATAAGAGTGCTGAAGTCATTCTAAAACTGTATCTGGCGCTAGTTAGGCCTCATCTAGACTATGCAGTACAATTTTGGTCACCATATTATAGGAAGGATATTGATTTGCTTGAGTCTGTGCAGAGAAGGATGACAAAGATGATTGGTGGGCTAAGGAACTTACCTTATGGTGAAAGGCTCAGAAAACTAAATCTACATACATTGGAAAGGAGAAGAGTCAGAGGGGAATTGATTGAAGTCTTCAAATGGGTAAAAGGATATAATAAAGGGGATCTGGGTAAGGTTCTTATACTTAGTGAACATGACAGAACACGTAGCAATGGGTTTAAGCTTGATAAGTATAGGTTTAGGAAGGAGATTGGGAGGAATTGGTTTACAAATCGTGTGGTAGATGAATGGAATAGGCTCACTAGGCATGTGATAGAAGCCTCCTCTCTGGGTAGTTTTAAGAATAGATTAGATAAATTTATGGATGAAGCTGCTAGATGGGACTGACTTTTTTTTATGTATATATGTATATATTTTTCTAAGGAGTGGGAAGATTATATTTTGCGGTTGCATGAATGGACATAATCCTCTGGATGCATTTTATGTATATTGTAGATTAGATCTGACGAACTCCTGTAAAGGGTGACAATGTTGATGACTTTTCTCTGGTAAGAAATCTTTTGTGTGTTGAATGGAACAGGAGCTGCCAAGTGTAGGCCATGAATGGTCTTTTGCAGTCTCCTTCTTTTCTTATGTTCTTATGTTCTTAAAGCATACATATGTTCACTCACATTAGTGAGTAGATTAACTTAAATCATTTGAACAATCAATGATTTCATTTTTTAATTCCAGGACCATCTACCTTTTCTATCAAATTCAAGGACTTTTCAAGGATTCCAAGAGCAGTAGACACCCTGTGAAACTGAACAAGATCCTAATTCATCATGTCATGATATTCCTCATCCAGTTGCTCTGCCTGAAGCCTCCTGTGAAAATATTCCTCATCGATCCCCTTGATATAGAAAACTTGTTGAATGTTCTATCGAAAACAATACATCTCATGATGTCCCTCCTCTAACTGCTTCCCCTGAAACTATTCTTCGTCGCTCTTCTCGACCTAGAAAGCCTATTGAACGTTACATTGAAAACTGCAAAAATCCTGTAAATACTTGCAATAGATGCTTGATCCAGTATTTCATTGTATTTTAGCCTTTTTCTTTTTGTTGAGAGGAAGATTGTTATAATTTAGTTTTGGTTTGAATTCATAACTAACCTGTTTCTTTGTTTATTAGAATTAAATTTTAAATAAAAGTATGAAATAGATTTATTACTATATACAATAATGTATGAAAATGAAGATCTTGCAGTTCTTCTACTAACTGGAGTCATAGGTTTGTCAAACCAACATTGACATTAATAATTCTTTGTTTGTGAAATGTACATGTGCCTATATGTGTGTGTGTGCTTATGTGAGAGTATATTCATTGTCTGTATTATGTGTACCTCTTTGTGTGCACATAATGCGAGAATGTGTTTATTATATGTATTATTTTCTTTGTATATTTAGGTTCTGTAATTGTTTATTTCAATGAAATAAAGCCAACATTTGAAACCTTCTTTCCCCTTTGGGCTACTTTATCCAGAAAATAAACAGGCATTTATTTCTGAATATAACCCTGATCTGAATGAGATTATTCTCGGAGTGGAAATTCATTCTCTAAAGGGTTTTCTCTGTGAATAAAGTTCTGACTTCTGTATTCAGTGGAAACTTTGTCTTGGGTTATTTCTTCCTTGCCTGGTTTGTCTGAATCTGATCATTCTCTAGACTAATAGATATTTGAATCTCTACATTCTGTATAAGCGAGTCTAATTTGAGCAATCCAGAAAAATTCCAGTTATTTGATCTTTTGTTGTATTATCCTGGGTTAATAAGTAAGGGTAATCATGATGTGGGTATTACCACCACTATCAGACACCAGATTCAGGTCACTGATTCTACTCTTGTTGTTCTGCCTGTTCGGCAGTTAGCTCAACCGCTTGCAATTGAAGTTAAGCAACAAAGTAAGGAGTTTGAGAGTGGTGGTTGTGGTAATCATAATAAAGCATCAATACCTTTCTCTAAGCTTTATTCAACCAACAAAACATCAATATAGTCTGAAAATAAAAGAGAAACAATATAAGTAAACAATTATACATATAAGATTACATGAAGCTTAGATCACCACAGTGGTAATATCAGTCCCAGTATATCTCCTTACTCTGCTTCCATCGTTCCTGTCCGAAAACCTGACAGAAGACTCAGACTATATAAGTTCCCGAGTACGAATCTTAATGATTTGATATACAGGATGCATGGAGTGAAGTATTTCTCATTAATCAATCTGGTACGACGCTATTATCAGGTACTGATGGATAATTATAGCATAGGAAAACTGCATTTTATACTCTAAGGACACACTATCAATTTCTGAGACTACCCTTTGAGGTGAAAAATGGCCCGGCAACTTTAGCAAGAGGAGTGGCTATTGCTTTGTATGGCATTCCAACTTCCCCTGTAATAATGCATCTGGATGATATTCTGATTAGGAGATCCAGTTTTTTTAAGACTATCTGATTAGTTTGAAATTGGTGTTTTCTGCTCTGCAACAATATGGTTTTAAATTAAAACTTAAGAAAACTGATCAATGTAAACCCCAAGTTCCGTTACGAGACACATTATTTCTACTTCTGGAACTCTCCCTCAGGATCGCAACCTGTCTGGATTCAAGAATTTTCTGTACCAACTACTCTCCTGCAGGTTAGACAATTCGAGGGCATGGTAAATTACTACCGTCGGCATCTGCCCAACTGAGGCGAAACCCCCAAACCTCTGTCTGCAATCCTGGTCAAATAAGTCTTGCCTGGATATCAGAGTGCCAATAGTCTATTGAAAAATGCTCCTCCGTTAGAATTGTGAGTAGAGAGTTCTAAGATTGGTGGTGGTGCTGTTCTGCCTCAGGTTAAAGATGGAGTTAATCGATGCATTGCTTTTGTTCCCTGCACCTTTCCGGAGGCACAAAGGAAATATTCAACAACAGCGCGTGAATTGGCAATTCTGATGTGGCTTGTTAATTCCCTTAGAGTATTTATATATGATATCCGTTTTATTCTGTATATGATCAGCCGCCCTCTAATTTATATGCATAATATGAAAATATTGTCACTTGGAAGATATGCGGTACACCCAGGCCCTTCTAATGTGATTGCTGACTTTTTGTCCTGATATCCAGTTAGCTAGAATAAGGAACTTTCCAATTCAATATATGAACAGACAATCCCGGGTGGATTTATGGTGATTTCCACTCATGGCGGTGGAAATTCTTTGTTATGAGCATCTCACATTATCAATCTAAGGTTGTTTCTAATCATCAGACTGTACGTGAATCTGTTTATGAAGAAATATTAAAAGACCATACTAAATATAGTTAGGGGGGGCGGTCAATAAGTTTTGAGAATCGGTAGGGCAAAACAGAGAAAGGGGGATGGCTGTTTGTGGCGGTGTTAGGACAAGTTATGACAAGTCAGGACCTGCAGCCGCACGCTCCTACCTCGTCTATTTAAGAAGCAGTAGCTGATTGCAGATCGTCAGTCACAAATTTTTCAACAATGGAGAAGGTCGAGCACCGCGCAGTGATCAAATTTTTAACCAAGGAAGGCAAGAATGCAAAAGAGATTCATGAAGGCATGGTTGCAGTGTACACTGACACCGCCCCTTCCTATGCAACCATTGCTCTCTGGAATAGGGATTTCCACCATGGTCATGAGTCTCTTGAAGATGAACCCCATCCAGGACGCCCGTCATACGTGACCAATAATGAAAATGTGGCCCGTGTGGAGAGGATGATCCTCGAAAATCGACGAGTGAAGGTCGAAGAAATCGAGCGAGAACTTGGAATATCACATGGAAGTGTCATCAACATCATCCACGACAATTTGGCCATGACCAAGGTCTCTGCCTGTTGGGTCCCTATAAACCTCACGCCTCATGATCGACTTCAACGTCGTCAAAGTCCACAAGGCCATAGTTGCACAAGCTGCCCTGCGCGAGTGCGGATTCGAGGAGCTCAACCATCCCCACTACAGTCCAGATCTGGCCCCTAGCGACTACTTTTTATTCCGCCAGCTTAAGGCTGCACTGCGTGGACGCCGGTTTGGGGACGATGAAGATGTCCAGCTCACCATTCAGGTGTGGATTGAACAGCAGTCGAGAGATTTCTGGTTGTCGGGAATTCAAAGCCTCAGGGACAAGTGGCGAAAGTGCATTAAAGTCGAGGGTAGTTATATTGAAAAATAATAAAACACTTTTCCTCATATCTCGTTTCCTTATATCCGAATTGCACAACTTATTGACCGCCCCTCGTATGACAAGAAAGCTTCCACTTCGAAACATTTGAGTTTAATGAGAAGTTCTGATCAGTTACATTCCGAATCGGTGTTTTATTACTTGTTAATTATATGACTTAAGAATTTGTGTTTACCATAGGAGATTAAGCGTATTATTTATTGGAACTCGGAAGCATTACAGCAGTGTTATCTTCATTGTCTTGCCAATATTCATTATAATTTGTAAATTCTTTTACGATCACAGCCTGATCTACATTCTTCGGAATCACTCCCTGCTCCCCCTATGTTCTGCGTATTCGGTTTAATGACAAATTTGAGGATGAGAATTCTGAAACCGTCAGTATTCTGATCCTTCCGCCTTATGCAGAGGTTGGTTAATTCAGTTATTTTTCATCTGTTTTTTCACCTTTTATTGATTTGAATTCCTTAATCACTTTTCATAAACGCCATTCTGTCATACGTTAGTTAAGATCTATTATCACCACAAAAATAATTGTTTCAAATTGGTTTCTTGTTCTGACCCCCTTCCGATCCCCTATCCAAAGACTTTCATCTAATGAAGGTTTACTTGTCTGAAATCTCTGGTTATTCGTCTGGACAAAGCTTATCATTACGGACGTCAATTCAACACTGAAGTGGTATCTGATATCCAGAGTTGTGAAGTAACGAACTACAATTACTTAAGCACTGTACTTATGGAACTTTGTTATACTTTTTACTTACGAAAGAGTATTCAAATAATTCAACACTTTCACTTTTACTTGCGTTTTTTATATTACTTTTACCTCATTATATTTGAGAAACATAGAAATATTCATTAATTCACAGTTAATTTTGTCCAATCACAGTTGGATTTTAGCAAGTTATTTGAGTTGGAAGGTAGTAATAGGACTAGGGGTCACCACTTAGATGATTATATGGGGAGGGAGGGTTAACTTTTGGGGGTATTCTAGACTCATTACTGCGGATGCAGTTTTTTATTATTGTATATTACAATTGATTTGGATTTTGATGAGTCTTGATGATGATGCATTTTGTTTTTGACACATTCCTGTATATGGTTTGAATTGTATATTGTAGATGAATGATCTGACACAATCCTATGGATGCATTTTGTAGGTGGGTTTTAACAGATGCAGATGACCTTTGATAGGCCTTGTGGCTTTTGTCATCTGTGAAATTATATTATGTTAAATAAGCACACGTCAGATTTCCAGACGGTCAAGAAGATTCAGTGGCTATCCACGATTTAGCCTCAGCCAGAGAGAGACAGTTAAACAAGATCAAAAATATTCCTAATCTTAATTCTGATACAAAATCCCCCTTTCCGTTTTTTGATGCTCCTGTAAATGATGAAACAGGGTGTCTACTTATTGATGATTTTGAATTCAAGGACTTTTATAAAAATAATCAAGGCTGGGTTTTAGCCAGTTTTTTTTCTTTAAATTCAAAAAGTGCAATAAACATTATGGGACATTGATGAAGATGAGGTATTTAAGGAAAAAATGGGTTATAAGCAAAGCATAACCAAAATCAACTCACCAATGCAAAAAAAACAAGAACAAGGTATCGTGAGCATCAATCATAAAATAAAATGCATCCACAGGAGGATACTCTAAATATACCTGAGGTGTCACTCAGTATTTACACAGGAGGATACTCTAAATATACCTGAGGTGTCAATGATCTTTCGGGGTAATGATGAAGAGAAATTAAAGGATATCTTGATCACAAAGGAGATAGTGACAAAGGAAATTGATAAAATCAAAAGTAGTAAAGCACCCGGTCCTGATGAGCTCTTTCCTAGAATTTTGAAAGAATGTAAGGATGTGTTAAGTGAGCCCCTAGCATGCATCTTTAGAAAATCATTGGAGAGTGGCATTGTGCCAGTGGCATGGAAGAAAGCCAATGTGATACCTATATTTAAGAAAGGGGATAAAACAAATATGTCTAATTACAGACCAGTAAGTTTGACATCAGTGGTAGGGAAAATGATGGAATCTATTATAGCAAGGAATATTAGAGATCACTTGGATAAGCATAAGTTGATAAAAGAATCACAGCATGGCTTTAGTAAGGGTAAATCCTGTCTGACTAATTTGCTGTCTTTTTATAGTAAGGTGTATGAAGCAGCAGATAATGATGAAAACTATGATATTTTATACTTGGACTTTAGTAAGGCTTTTGATCGAGTGCCACACTTACGACTTCTGAGCAAAGTTAAAGCACACGGGATCGATGGCAGTATATTTAGGTGGATTCAGTCATGGCTTGGTGACAGACAGCAAAGAGTTAGTATAGATGGAGTTAAATCTGAGTGGGGTTGTGTTAGCAGTGGAGTTCCTCAAGGATCTGTTTTGGGTCCCTTGCTATTCTTAATTTATATTAATGATCTTGACATAGGTATAAGTAGTGACCTGAGTAAATTTGCTGATGATACTAAGCTAGGTAGGGCCATTAGGGCTGATTCTGATGCTGTTGTAATGCAGGAGGAATTGACCATTCTGTCCAATTGGGCCGAGAAATGGCAAATGAAGTTTAACATAGACAAATGTAGTGTACTTAGTATAGGTAGAAATAATCCATTGAATAGTTATAAATTAAATGGCAGAATTTTAGGGAGGACTGATTGTGAGAGAGACTTGGGTATTTTGGTAAGTTCAGACCTTCGTCCTAGAAAGCAATGTCTAAATGCTAAGAATAAAGCTAATAGGATATTGGGATTCATTAGGAGGAGTGTAAGCAATAAGAGTGCTGAAGTCATTCTAAAACTGTATCTGGCGCTAGTTAGGCCTCATCTAGACTATGCAGTACAATTTTGGTCACCATATTATAGGAAGGATATTGATTTGCTTGAGTCTGTGCAGAGAAGGATGACAAAGATGATTGGTGGGCTAAGGAACTTACCTTATGGTGAAAGGCTCAGAAAACTAAATCTACATACATTGGAAAGGAGAAGAGTCAGAGGGGAATTGATTGAAGTCTTCAAATGGGTAAAAGGATATAATAAAGGGGATCTGGGTAAGGTTCTTATACTTAGTGAACATGACAGAACACGTAGCAATGGGTTTAAGCTTGATAAGTATAGGTTTAGGAAGGAGATTGGGAGGAATTGGTTTACAAATCGTGTGGTAGATGAATGGAATAGGCTCACTAGGCATGTGATAGAAGCCTCCTCTCTGGGTAGTTTTAAGAATAGATTAGATAAATTTATGGATGAAGCTGCTAGATGGGACTGACTTTTTTTTATGTATATATGTATATATTTTTCTAAGGAGTGGGAAGATTATATTTTGCGGTTGCATGAATGGACATAATCCTCTGGATGCATTTTATGTATATTGTAGATTAGATCTGACGAACTCCTGTAAAGGGTGACAATGTTGATGACTTTTCTCTGGTAAGAAATCTTTTGTGTGTTGAATGGAACAGGAGCTGCCAAGTGTAGGCCATGAATGGTCTTTTGCAGTCTCCTTCTTTTCTTATGTTCTTATGTTCTTAAAGCATACATATGTTCACTCACATTAGTGAGTAGATTAACTTAAATCATTTGAACAATCAATGATTTCATTTTTTAATTCCAGGACCATCTACCTTTTCTATCAAATTCAAGGACTTTTCAAGGATTCCAAGAGCAGTAGACACCCTGTGAAACTGAACAAGATCCTAATTCATCATGTCATGATATTCCTCATCCAGTTGCTCTGCCTGAAGCCTCCTGTGAAAATATTCCTCATCGATCCCCTTGATATAGAAAACTTGTTGAATGTTCTATCGAAAACAATACATCTCATGATGTCCCTCCTCTAACTGCTTCCCCTGAAACTATTCTTCGTCGCTCTTCTCGACCTAGAAAGCCTATTGAACGTTACATTGAAAACTGCAAAAATCCTGTAAATACTTGCAATAGATGCTTGATCCAGTATTTCATTGTATTTTAGCCTTTTTCTTTTTGTTGAGAGGAAGATTGTTATAATTTAGTTTTGGTTTGAATTCATAACTAACCTGTTTCTTTGTTTATTAGAATTAAATTTTAAATAAAAGTATGAAATAGATTTATTACTATATACAATAATGTATGAAAATGAAGATCTTGCAGTTCTTCTACTAACTGGAGTCATAGGTTTGTCAAACCAACATTGACATTAATAATTCTTTGTTTGTGAAATGTACATGTGCCTATATGTGTGTGTGTGCTTATGTGAGAGTATATTCATTGTCTGTATTATGTGTACCTCTTTGTGTGCACATAATGCGAGAATGTGTTTATTATATGTATTATTTTCTTTGTATATTTAGGTTCTGTAATTGTTTATTTCAATGAAATAAAGCCAACATTTGAAACCTTCTTTCCCCTTTGGGCTACTTTATCCAGAAAATAAACAGGCATTTATTTCTGAATATAACCCTGATCTGAATGAGATTATTCTCGGAGTGGAAATTCATTCTCTAAAGGGTTTTCTCTGTGAATAAAGTTCTGACTTCTGTATTCAGTGGAAACTTTGTCTTGGGTTATTTCTTCCTTGCCTGGTTTGTCTGAATCTGATCATTCTCTAGACTAATAGATATTTGAATCTCTACATTCTGTATAAGCGAGTCTAATTTGAGCAATCCAGAAAAATTCCAGTTATTTGATCTTTTGTTGTATTATCCTGGGTTAATAAGTAAGGGTAATCATGATGTGGGTATTACCACCACTATCAGACACCAGATTCAGGTCACTGATTCTACTCTTGTTGTTCTGCCTGTTCGGCAGTTAGCTCAACCGCTTGCAATTGAAGTTAAGCAACAAAGTAAGGAGTTTGAGAGTGGTGGTTGTGGTAATCATAATAAAGCATCAATACCTTTCTCTAAGCTTTATTCAACCAACAAAACATCAATATAGTCTGAAAATAAAAGAGAAACAATATAAGTAAACAATTATACATATAAGATTACATGAAGCTTAGATCACCACAGTGGTAATATCAGTCCCAGTATATCTCCTTACTCTGCTTCCATCGTTCCTGTCCGAAAACCTGACAGAAGACTCAGACTATATAAGTTCCCGAGTACGAATCTTAATGATTTGATATACAGGATGCATGGAGTGAAGTATTTCTCATTAATCAATCTGGTACGACGCTATTATCAGGTACTGATGGATAATTATAGCATAGGAAAACTGCATTTTATACTCTAAGGACACACTATCAATTTCTGAGACTACCCTTTGAGGTGAAAAATGGCCCGGCAACTTTAGCAAGAGGAGTGGCTATTGCTTTGTATGGCATTCCAACTTCCCCTGTAATAATGCATCTGGATGATATTCTGATTAGGAGATCCAGTTTTTTTAAGACTATCTGATTAGTTTGAAATTGGTGTTTTCTGCTCTGCAACAATATGGTTTTAAATTAAAACTTAAGAAAACTGATCAATGTAAACCCCAAGTTCCGTTACGAGACACATTATTTCTACTTCTGGAACTCTCCCTCAGGATCGCAACCTGTCTGGATTCAAGAATTTTCTGTACCAACTACTCTCCTGCAGGTTAGACAATTCGAGGGCATGGTAAATTACTACCGTCGGCATCTGCCCAACTGAGGCGAAACCCCCAAACCTCTGTCTGCAATCCTGGTCAAATAAGTCTTGCCTGGATATCAGAGTGCCAATAGTCTATTGAAAAATGCTCCTCCGTTAGAATTGTGAGTAGAGAGTTCTAAGATTGGTGGTGGTGCTGTTCTGCCTCAGGTTAAAGATGGAGTTAATCGATGCATTGCTTTTGTTCCCTGCACCTTTCCGGAGGCACAAAGGAAATATTCAACAACAGCGCGTGAATTGGCAATTCTGATGTGGCTTGTTAATTCCCTTAGAGTATTTATATATGATATCCGTTTTATTCTGTATATGATCAGCCGCCCTCTAATTTATATGCATAATATGAAAATATTGTCACTTGGAAGATATGCGGTACACCCAGGCCCTTCTAATGTGATTGCTGACTTTTTGTCCTGATATCCAGTTAGCTAGAATAAGGAACTTTCCAATTCAATATATGAACAGACAATCCCGGGTGGATTTATGGTGATTTCCACTCATGGCGGTGGAAATTCTTTGTTATGAGCATCTCACATTATCAATCTAAGGTTGTTTCTAATCATCAGACTGTACGTGAATCTGTTTATGAAGAAATATTAAAAGACCATACTAAATATAGTTAGGGGGGGCGGTCAATAAGTTTTGAGAATCGGTAGGGCAAAACAGAGAAAGGGGGATGGCTGTTTGTGGCGGTGTTAGGACAAGTTATGACAAGTCAGGACCTGCAGCCGCACGCTCCTACCTCGTCTATTTAAGAAGCAGTAGCTGATTGCAGATCGTCAGTCACAAATTTTTCAACAATGGAGAAGGTCGAGCACCGCGCAGTGATCAAATTTTTAACCAAGGAAGGCAAGAATGCAAAAGAGATTCATGAAGGCATGGTTGCAGTGTACACTGACACCGCCCCTTCCTATGCAACCATTGCTCTCTGGAATAGGGATTTCCACCATGGTCATGAGTCTCTTGAAGATGAACCCCATCCAGGACGCCCGTCATACGTGACCAATAATGAAAATGTGGCCCGTGTGGAGAGGATGATCCTCGAAAATCGACGAGTGAAGGTCGAAGAAATCGAGCGAGAACTTGGAATATCACATGGAAGTGTCATCAACATCATCCACGACAATTTGGCCATGACCAAGGTCTCTGCCTGTTGGGTCCCTATAAACCTCACGCCTCATGATCGACTTCAACGTCGTCAAAGTCCACAAGGCCATAGTTGCACAAGCTGCCCTGCGCGAGTGCGGATTCGAGGAGCTCAACCATCCCCACTACAGTCCAGATCTGGCCCCTAGCGACTACTTTTTATTCCGCCAGCTTAAGGCTGCACTGCGTGGACGCCGGTTTGGGGACGATGAAGATGTCCAGCTCACCATTCAGGTGTGGATTGAACAGCAGTCGAGAGATTTCTGGTTGTCGGGAATTCAAAGCCTCAGGGACAAGTGGCGAAAGTGCATTAAAGTCGAGGGTAGTTATATTGAAAAATAATAAAACACTTTTCCTCATATCTCGTTTCCTTATATCCGAATTGCACAACTTATTGACCGCCCCTCGTATGACAAGAAAGCTTCCACTTCGAAACATTTGAGTTTAATGAGAAGTTCTGATCAGTTACATTCCGAATCGGTGTTTTATTACTTGTTAATTATATGACTTAAGAATTTGTGTTTACCATAGGAGATTAAGCGTATTATTTATTGGAACTCGGAAGCATTACAGCAGTGTTATCTTCATTGTCTTGCCAATATTCATTATAATTTGTAAATTCTTTTACGATCACAGCCTGATCTACATTCTTCGGAATCACTCCCTGCTCCCCCTATGTTCTGCGTATTCGGTTTAATGACAAATTTGAGGATGAGAATTCTGAAACCGTCAGTATTCTGATCCTTCCGCCTTATGCAGAGGTTGGTTAATTCAGTTATTTTTCATCTGTTTTTTCACCTTTTATTGATTTGAATTCCTTAATCACTTTTCATAAACGCCATTCTGTCATACGTTAGTTAAGATCTATTATCACCACAAAAATAATTGTTTCAAATTGGTTTCTTGTTCTGACCCCCTTCCGATCCCCTATCCAAAGACTTTCATCTAATGAAGGTTTACTTGTCTGAAATCTCTGGTTATTCGTCTGGACAAAGCTTATCATTACGGACGTCAATTCAACACTGAAGTGGTATCTGATATCCAGAGTTGTGAAGTAACGAACTACAATTACTTAAGCACTGTACTTATGGAACTTTGTTATACTTTTTACTTACGAAAGAGTATTCAAATAATTCAACACTTTCACTTTTACTTGCGTTTTTTATATTACTTTTACCTCATTATATTTGAGAAACATAGAAATATTCATTAATTCACAGTTAATTTTGTCCAATCACAGTTGGATTTTAGCAAGTTATTTGAGTTGGAAGGTAGTAATAGGACTAGGGGTCACCACTTAGATGATTATATGGGGAGGGAGGGTTAACTTTTGGGGGTATTCTAGACTCATTACTGCGGATGCAGTTTTTTATTATTGTATATTACAATTGATTTGGATTTTGATGAGTCTTGATGATGATGCATTTTGTTTTTGACACATTCCTGTATATGGTTTGAATTGTATATTGTAGATGAATGATCTGACACAATCCTATGGATGCATTTTGTAGGTGGGTTTTAACAGATGCAGATGACCTTTGATAGGCCTTGTGGCTTTTGTCATCTGTGAAATTATATTATGTTAAATAAGCACACGTCAGATTTCCAGACGGTCAAGAAGATTCAGTGGCTATCCACGATTTAGCCTCAGCCAGAGAGAGACAGTTAAACAAGATCAAAAATATTCCTAATCTTAATTCTGATACAAAATCCCCCTTTCCGTTTTTTGATGCTCCTGTAAATGATGAAACAGGGTGTCTACTTATTGATGATTTTGAATTCAAGGACTTTTATAAAAATAATCAAGGCTGGGTTTTAGCCAGTTTTTTTTCTTTAAATTCAAAAAGTGCAATAAACATTATGGGACATTGATGAAGATGAGGTATTTAAGGAAAAAATGGGTTATAAGCAAAGCATAACCAAAATCAACTCACCAATGCAAAAAAAACAAGAACAAGGTATCGTGAGCATCAATCATAAAATAAAATGCATCCACAGGAGGATACTCTAAATATACCTGAGGTGTCACTCAGTATTTACACAGGAGGATACTCTAAATATACCTGAGGTGTCAATGATCTTTCGGGGTAATGATGAAGAGAAATTAAAGGATATCTTGATCACAAAGGAGATAGTGACAAAGGAAATTGATAAAATCAAAAGTAGTAAAGCACCCGGTCCTGATGAGCTCTTTCCTAGAATTTTGAAAGAATGTAAGGATGTGTTAAGTGAGCCCCTAGCATGCATCTTTAGAAAATCATTGGAGAGTGGCATTGTGCCAGTGGCATGGAAGAAAGCCAATGTGATACCTATATTTAAGAAAGGGGATAAAACAAATATGTCTAATTACAGACCAGTAAGTTTGACATCAGTGGTAGGGAAAATGATGGAATCTATTATAGCAAGGAATATTAGAGATCACTTGGATAAGCATAAGTTGATAAAAGAATCACAGCATGGCTTTAGTAAGGGTAAATCCTGTCTGACTAATTTGCTGTCTTTTTATAGTAAGGTGTATGAAGCAGCAGATAATGATGAAAACTATGATATTTTATACTTGGACTTTAGTAAGGCTTTTGATCGAGTGCCACACTTACGACTTCTGAGCAAAGTTAAAGCACACGGGATCGATGGCAGTATATTTAGGTGGATTCAGTCATGGCTTGGTGACAGACAGCAAAGAGTTAGTATAGATGGAGTTAAATCTGAGTGGGGTTGTGTTAGCAGTGGAGTTCCTCAAGGATCTGTTTTGGGTCCCTTGCTATTCTTAATTTATATTAATGATCTTGACATAGGTATAAGTAGTGACCTGAGTAAATTTGCTGATGATACTAAGCTAGGTAGGGCCATTAGGGCTGATTCTGATGCTGTTGTAATGCAGGAGGAATTGACCATTCTGTCCAATTGGGCCGAGAAATGGCAAATGAAGTTTAACATAGACAAATGTAGTGTACTTAGTATAGGTAGAAATAATCCATTGAATAGTTATAAATTAAATGGCAGAATTTTAGGGAGGACTGATTGTGAGAGAGACTTGGGTATTTTGGTAAGTTCAGACCTTCGTCCTAGAAAGCAATGTCTAAATGCTAAGAATAAAGCTAATAGGATATTGGGATTCATTAGGAGGAGTGTAAGCAATAAGAGTGCTGAAGTCATTCTAAAACTGTATCTGGCGCTAGTTAGGCCTCATCTAGACTATGCAGTACAATTTTGGTCACCATATTATAGGAAGGATATTGATTTGCTTGAGTCTGTGCAGAGAAGGATGACAAAGATGATTGGTGGGCTAAGGAACTTACCTTATGGTGAAAGGCTCAGAAAACTAAATCTACATACATTGGAAAGGAGAAGAGTCAGAGGGGAATTGATTGAAGTCTTCAAATGGGTAAAAGGATATAATAAAGGGGATCTGGGTAAGGTTCTTATACTTAGTGAACATGACAGAACACGTAGCAATGGGTTTAAGCTTGATAAGTATAGGTTTAGGAAGGAGATTGGGAGGAATTGGTTTACAAATCGTGTGGTAGATGAATGGAATAGGCTCACTAGGCATGTGATAGAAGCCTCCTCTCTGGGTAGTTTTAAGAATAGATTAGATAAATTTATGGATGAAGCTGCTAGATGGGACTGACTTTTTTTTATGTATATATGTATATATTTTTCTAAGGAGTGGGAAGATTATATTTTGCGGTTGCATGAATGGACATAATCCTCTGGATGCATTTTATGTATATTGTAGATTAGATCTGACGAACTCCTGTAAAGGGTGACAATGTTGATGACTTTTCTCTGGTAAGAAATCTTTTGTGTGTTGAATGGAACAGGAGCTGCCAAGTGTAGGCCATGAATGGTCTTTTGCAGTCTCCTTCTTTTCTTATGTTCTTATGTTCTTAAAGCATACATATGTTCACTCACATTAGTGAGTAGATTAACTTAAATCATTTGAACAATCAATGATTTCATTTTTTAATTCCAGGACCATCTACCTTTTCTATCAAATTCAAGGACTTTTCAAGGATTCCAAGAGCAGTAGACACCCTGTGAAACTGAACAAGATCCTAATTCATCATGTCATGATATTCCTCATCCAGTTGCTCTGCCTGAAGCCTCCTGTGAAAATATTCCTCATCGATCCCCTTGATATAGAAAACTTGTTGAATGTTCTATCGAAAACAATACATCTCATGATGTCCCTCCTCTAACTGCTTCCCCTGAAACTATTCTTCGTCGCTCTTCTCGACCTAGAAAGCCTATTGAACGTTACATTGAAAACTGCAAAAATCCTGTAAATACTTGCAATAGATGCTTGATCCAGTATTTCATTGTATTTTAGCCTTTTTCTTTTTGTTGAGAGGAAGATTGTTATAATTTAGTTTTGGTTTGAATTCATAACTAACCTGTTTCTTTGTTTATTAGAATTAAATTTTAAATAAAAGTATGAAATAGATTTATTACTATATACAATAATGTATGAAAATGAAGATCTTGCAGTTCTTCTACTAACTGGAGTCATAGGTTTGTCAAACCAACATTGACATTAATAATTCTTTGTTTGTGAAATGTACATGTGCCTATATGTGTGTGTGTGCTTATGTGAGAGTATATTCATTGTCTGTATTATGTGTACCTCTTTGTGTGCACATAATGCGAGAATGTGTTTATTATATGTATTATTTTCTTTGTATATTTAGGTTCTGTAATTGTTTATTTCAATGAAATAAAGCCAACATTTGAAACCTTCTTTCCCCTTTGGGCTACTTTATCCAGAAAATAAACAGGCATTTATTTCTGAATATAACCCTGATCTGAATGAGATTATTCTCGGAGTGGAAATTCATTCTCTAAAGGGTTTTCTCTGTGAATAAAGTTCTGACTTCTGTATTCAGTGGAAACTTTGTCTTGGGTTATTTCTTCCTTGCCTGGTTTGTCTGAATCTGATCATTCTCTAGACTAATAGATATTTGAATCTCTACATTCTGTATAAGCGAGTCTAATTTGAGCAATCCAGAAAAATTCCAGTTATTTGATCTTTTGTTGTATTATCCTGGGTTAATAAGTAAGGGTAATCATGATGTGGGTATTACCACCACTATCAGACACCAGATTCAGGTCACTGATTCTACTCTTGTTGTTCTGCCTGTTCGGCAGTTAGCTCAACCGCTTGCAATTGAAGTTAAGCAACAAAGTAAGGAGTTTGAGAGTGGTGGTTGTGGTAATCATAATAAAGCATCAATACCTTTCTCTAAGCTTTATTCAACCAACAAAACATCAATATAGTCTGAAAATAAAAGAGAAACAATATAAGTAAACAATTATACATATAAGATTACATGAAGCTTAGATCACCACAGTGGTAATATCAGTCCCAGTATATCTCCTTACTCTGCTTCCATCGTTCCTGTCCGAAAACCTGACAGAAGACTCAGACTATATAAGTTCCCGAGTACGAATCTTAATGATTTGATATACAGGATGCATGGAGTGAAGTATTTCTCATTAATCAATCTGGTACGACGCTATTATCAGGTACTGATGGATAATTATAGCATAGGAAAACTGCATTTTATACTCTAAGGACACACTATCAATTTCTGAGACTACCCTTTGAGGTGAAAAATGGCCCGGCAACTTTAGCAAGAGGAGTGGCTATTGCTTTGTATGGCATTCCAACTTCCCCTGTAATAATGCATCTGGATGATATTCTGATTAGGAGATCCAGTTTTTTTAAGACTATCTGATTAGTTTGAAATTGGTGTTTTCTGCTCTGCAACAATATGGTTTTAAATTAAAACTTAAGAAAACTGATCAATGTAAACCCCAAGTTCCGTTACGAGACACATTATTTCTACTTCTGGAACTCTCCCTCAGGATCGCAACCTGTCTGGATTCAAGAATTTTCTGTACCAACTACTCTCCTGCAGGTTAGACAATTCGAGGGCATGGTAAATTACTACCGTCGGCATCTGCCCAACTGAGGCGAAACCCCCAAACCTCTGTCTGCAATCCTGGTCAAATAAGTCTTGCCTGGATATCAGAGTGCCAATAGTCTATTGAAAAATGCTCCTCCGTTAGAATTGTGAGTAGAGAGTTCTAAGATTGGTGGTGGTGCTGTTCTGCCTCAGGTTAAAGATGGAGTTAATCGATGCATTGCTTTTGTTCCCTGCACCTTTCCGGAGGCACAAAGGAAATATTCAACAACAGCGCGTGAATTGGCAATTCTGATGTGGCTTGTTAATTCCCTTAGAGTATTTATATATGATATCCGTTTTATTCTGTATATGATCAGCCGCCCTCTAATTTATATGCATAATATGAAAATATTGTCACTTGGAAGATATGCGGTACACCCAGGCCCTTCTAATGTGATTGCTGACTTTTTGTCCTGATATCCAGTTAGCTAGAATAAGGAACTTTCCAATTCAATATATGAACAGACAATCCCGGGTGGATTTATGGTGATTTCCACTCATGGCGGTGGAAATTCTTTGTTATGAGCATCTCACATTATCAATCTAAGGTTGTTTCTAATCATCAGACTGTACGTGAATCTGTTTATGAAGAAATATTAAAAGACCATACTAAATATAGTTAGGGGGGGCGGTCAATAAGTTTTGAGAATCGGTAGGGCAAAACAGAGAAAGGGGGATGGCTGTTTGTGGCGGTGTTAGGACAAGTTATGACAAGTCAGGACCTGCAGCCGCACGCTCCTACCTCGTCTATTTAAGAAGCAGTAGCTGATTGCAGATCGTCAGTCACAAATTTTTCAACAATGGAGAAGGTCGAGCACCGCGCAGTGATCAAATTTTTAACCAAGGAAGGCAAGAATGCAAAAGAGATTCATGAAGGCATGGTTGCAGTGTACACTGACACCGCCCCTTCCTATGCAACCATTGCTCTCTGGAATAGGGATTTCCACCATGGTCATGAGTCTCTTGAAGATGAACCCCATCCAGGACGCCCGTCATACGTGACCAATAATGAAAATGTGGCCCGTGTGGAGAGGATGATCCTCGAAAATCGACGAGTGAAGGTCGAAGAAATCGAGCGAGAACTTGGAATATCACATGGAAGTGTCATCAACATCATCCACGACAATTTGGCCATGACCAAGGTCTCTGCCTGTTGGGTCCCTATAAACCTCACGCCTCATGATCGACTTCAACGTCGTCAAAGTCCACAAGGCCATAGTTGCACAAGCTGCCCTGCGCGAGTGCGGATTCGAGGAGCTCAACCATCCCCACTACAGTCCAGATCTGGCCCCTAGCGACTACTTTTTATTCCGCCAGCTTAAGGCTGCACTGCGTGGACGCCGGTTTGGGGACGATGAAGATGTCCAGCTCACCATTCAGGTGTGGATTGAACAGCAGTCGAGAGATTTCTGGTTGTCGGGAATTCAAAGCCTCAGGGACAAGTGGCGAAAGTGCATTAAAGTCGAGGGTAGTTATATTGAAAAATAATAAAACACTTTTCCTCATATCTCGTTTCCTTATATCCGAATTGCACAACTTATTGACCGCCCCTCGTATGACAAGAAAGCTTCCACTTCGAAACATTTGAGTTTAATGAGAAGTTCTGATCAGTTACATTCCGAATCGGTGTTTTATTACTTGTTAATTATATGACTTAAGAATTTGTGTTTACCATAGGAGATTAAGCGTATTATTTATTGGAACTCGGAAGCATTACAGCAGTGTTATCTTCATTGTCTTGCCAATATTCATTATAATTTGTAAATTCTTTTACGATCACAGCCTGATCTACATTCTTCGGAATCACTCCCTGCTCCCCCTATGTTCTGCGTATTCGGTTTAATGACAAATTTGAGGATGAGAATTCTGAAACCGTCAGTATTCTGATCCTTCCGCCTTATGCAGAGGTTGGTTAATTCAGTTATTTTTCATCTGTTTTTTCACCTTTTATTGATTTGAATTCCTTAATCACTTTTCATAAACGCCATTCTGTCATACGTTAGTTAAGATCTATTATCACCACAAAAATAATTGTTTCAAATTGGTTTCTTGTTCTGACCCCCTTCCGATCCCCTATCCAAAGACTTTCATCTAATGAAGGTTTACTTGTCTGAAATCTCTGGTTATTCGTCTGGACAAAGCTTATCATTACGGACGTCAATTCAACACTGAAGTGGTATCTGATATCCAGAGTTGTGAAGTAACGAACTACAATTACTTAAGCACTGTACTTATGGAACTTTGTTATACTTTTTACTTACGAAAGAGTATTCAAATAATTCAACACTTTCACTTTTACTTGCGTTTTTTATATTACTTTTACCTCATTATATTTGAGAAACATAGAAATATTCATTAATTCACAGTTAATTTTGTCCAATCACAGACGTAGAAGCAAAAGTCAGACGATGACCAACTGGCATCTCTTGTCAAGAGTACAGAACAAGCAACAGTCAGATCGGTTTCTGGCTAATGTTTGTTATGCACGCCGCTGTCGTTATTTGTTGTTGTTGTTCAGTTTGTAAAGATCAGTTGTGTTTTGCAGAGTTGCTTTATTTTTACCCTTAACTTAGAAATAGAGAAAGACATAGTGCTAAATATAAAATAAGCCATTTGGGGCTAGAAATATTGCGGAAAAACGTGAAAC
Organism: Ceratothoa steindachneri; assembly: GCA_963969495.1. Taxonomy (NCBI): domain Eukaryota; kingdom Metazoa; phylum Arthropoda; class Malacostraca; order Isopoda; family Cymothoidae; genus Ceratothoa; species Ceratothoa steindachneri. The sequence continues at coordinate 169,035,843 of OZ018324.1, forward strand.
GCCATCAAACCAAGGCGACTGAAGTTCATGTATAAATGAAGTGAGTAATTTTTATATTAAAACTATATTTCTGTCTTATTTTTAAATTATCAGTGCAGATATAAGTCTGTGATGTGCATCGCGTCTCTTACCTTTTTTTATACATGTGTCTAATGCGAAATCTGTGATGAGCCCGGGTAATGTTTCTGCTATATATATATATATATATATATATATATATATATATATATATATATATATATATATATATATATATATATATAACTGAAACTCAATTTAGAATTCCTATTTATCAAAGCAAACTCTCTGAAATTGCCTGCCAAACATATGGTACCCTCCTTGTTTTTAAAACTCCCAAACGAGCTTGTTCGGCCTTATTTTGCCCTCACTTACATCCAACAAGGTTTGTTATAAAGTGTTGCAAATTCAGGTTTGTAAATCCACTGATAACGTGTGGTACTCTACTTATATATATATTCATTTGTTACAAAGCCCATTTTTACCTGCAGGGACGTGCCAGGTCTAGGCATGACTTTTTTTCAAAAGGAGTAACGTTCAATTGTACGTGTACATTTAGAGCCATGAAATGACCCATATGACCATGGGGCATATGGTTATTCACCTATGAGATTTCAAATCTGCCATCGGATTTGGCACTGGGTGGCGCCATCTAACGGCAGAAGTCAAATTTAGCCATTCAAAGGCACTTGTATGTGATTTGAACCATGTGAAACCATCAATGCAATATCCATTTATCATCCCATCACAAAACCCCGAAGCTCTTTGGAGGGAATTTTTCCCCGCGTCCGTGGCGGTATCCTTAGCGACCGCTCTTTCCGCATTCTCTAGCCGGGATGCTGCTCCGCCAGCATTCAATGCACGTCGTGATGTCGCGGAAGGCCGCCGGCTGGACTTTACCTCCAGAGGCGGAGAACTCTTCAACGACAAGTTTACTGTGAGTGAGTTGCGCTCCGCACTCGCTTCGTGCGCGGACACCGCCCATGGTCCAGACGGTGTCCCGTACGCCATGCTTCGACACCTGGGTGAGCGAGGCATGGCCTTTCTGTTAGATTTGTTCAACAGGATCTGGGTGGAGGGTCTTCTCCCAGACTCTTGGCGAATCGCTAGTGTGCTCGCCCATCGCAAACCGGGGAGAGATAACTCTACTCTGACTGGTTTCCGCCTAATCTCTCTAACATCTTGCGTGTGCAAGTTAAAGGAAAAATTGGTATATGCTAGATTAGCCTTTTTCCTGGAAAGGGAGGCCATCTGTCTTCTGCACAGTGTGGCTTCCGCAAGTTCCACTCCACGTCGGATGCTCTGCTCCGACTGGAAGATGCCGTCTGCGGGGCTTTCCTTCGTAGACAGCACTACGCCACGGTGTTTTTCAATCTGGAGAAAGCCTATGATACCACATGGTGATACGGTATCATGGAGACTCTCCACACGATAGGGGCGAGGAGATGCCTCCCAATGTTTATATCTGAATTTTTGCGAGATTGTCGATTCCGCGTACGGGTGTGGGGAGCCCTCTCCGGCCCAAAGGAGAGGGTGTCCCGCAGGAAAGTGTCCTCAGTGTCACACTCTTTGCCCTAAGCATCAACGGCTTCACCTCGGTGCTACCGAAAGATGTTCTGGCTACGCTCTACGTGGACGACCTTTCGATCTCTTTTGGCGCAGCCCAGATGCCAACTCTGGAGCGTCGACTCCAACAGGCATTGAACCGCATCTCTCGCTATGCCGAAACGCACAGGTTTTGGTTTTCTTTGGCCAAGACTAAGGTGGTGCACTTCTGCCGCCATCCACGGCTTCACCCCGATCCAGATTTGTTTCTTAATGGGGTGCGCCTGGATGTGGTGGAATCGCACCGTTTCCTTGGTCTTGTATTCGACTGACGCCTCACCTGGGACGCTCATATTCGCAGCCTTGAGGTCTCTTGTACCCGCGCCATGGACATTCTCCCTACCGAGACGTTCAGCGCTTGGGGTGCTGATAGGGCTACTGCCCTACTTTTTATCGATCCTTTGTTCGTTCGAAGCTCGACTACAGATGCGCGTTTTATGCATCCGCAGCTGGGCGTTTATTGTGGAAGGTGGATTTTATCCACCACACCGGCCTTCGCCTTGCGACCGGTGCCTTCCGCACTTTCCCCATTGAGAGCCTGTTGGTCGATGCTGGGGAGATGCCACTCGCTCTGCGCCGCGTGCAGTGCATCACTCGACTGTACGCGCGAGCTTGGCGCCTCCCTCAGTCACCAACAGCTCTCACTGCATCCGCAGCTGATCTCGATGGTGCCTATGCCGCCGAGAGACGCCAGGCATATCCTAAGCCCTTTGAGTTTAAGGCAAGGAAACTCCTTCGAGAGATAAATATAGCTCTCGCGCCACTGGCGCCCCTGGTTCTGCCCAGGACACCACCCTGGAGGGTACCACATTTGGCTATTTGTCGCCACGCCTCTACTCCCAAAGCTTGTACAGCGCCGGGAGTATTGCGTTCGACCTTTCTGGAGCACACTTCGGGTCACGCTGGAACCGTGCCAGTGTATAAGGATGGCTCCAAGTCCCAAGAGGGGGTCGGCTTCCACGCCGTATCCCCTCTGTTTGAAGTCAAAGGGGCTCTTCCAGGCGCTGCGTCTGTCTTCACGGCCGAGCTGGTGGCAATACACCACTCGGTACGGGAGATTATGTGACGTGCCCGGTTCGGAGACCGGATTGTGATCTATAGCGACTCACAAAGCGCCCTGAGTGCTCTCCGGGCATTGGAATCTCCGCATCCCCTGGTTCGCGATATCCGTGACGCCACGGTTTTAACGAGCCGGGCAGATGTCGAGATTATCCTCTACTGGGTTCCTGGACATGTAGGAATTGCGGGGAATGAGCGCGCCGATGAGGGCGCCAAAGAGTCAGCGAGGACTCTGCGACCAGACCAGCGTTTCGCTTTTCCTTACACTGACTACATAGTAGGAATACGGGCAGCTCTTCGGACTGCTTGGCAAAGAAGATGGGAGACGGTCGAATGGAACATAAAGTGTCGTGCCATTGCGCCACGACTGTTCCCATGGACCTATCCCCTAATGCTGCGACGGCTTCAGGTCTCTTTCTGTCGTCTCCGAATCAGACACACTTGTGTGACGCATCGCTATTTGATGGAGCGCTCGCCTGTGCCCTATTGCGACGACTGCGTCGTCCCCCAGACTGTTCGCCACATTCTTGTCAAATGCCCTAGTCTGGGTGATTTCCGCGCACGTTACTTGTCCCGGTACCGGGATGGGTGGGGTCGCTACCGCCTGTCCCTTGTACTCGGGACGAGTGCGTGTACCATGACTGGTGGACTTGTTGACTTTTGGGGGGAGGCCGGCCTTCTCTCTTGTATTTAACTTGTTTTTTTTGTTATTGTTGTTTTTTTAAGGTCGCAGGCTCCTGCGCCGGGGGGAGGTGGACCTCCCCCCGACGCCAGAGCTTGCTCCCTGATTGTTATCCCCTTTTTATTGTTGTTTCTGCTAAAGTATTGATTTTAAATTAGCCTAGAACTAGGCTGTTTGTTTGCGGCGACTTATGCCCTAGTGGGCAGTCGCCAGATAGCCCCTTGAGAAAAAAAAATAATTCCTCTTGTTTGTTTTACCATTTGTGATCGTTTATATATCATTCCTAAATTCATATATATTCCAACATTTGTGACTCCTACATATATCATTCTTAATTATAATACCATTTGTGATATTCTTAACAATCTTGTACCCTCAACAATTCCCTATATCCTAAACTGACGGATAGCGCGACGTGAGCGTCATGATATTGGTTCTCCGAAAATGGGTCGACCAACGATGGTGAAACTTTCTTTCTATTTCCATACCGCTTATGTCAACGTTTCCTGCAAAAAAAAGGACGGGAAGACAGCATTTGGATAGGAAAGCGAGGGTGATATTGGTATGAGGAGGAAGAGAAATAATTGAAATTTTCGGGGAATTTGGAGGAATGTAAGTCGCATAAAGTGAGAGGGACTATGCAAGGCGAATAGCGTCGGTGAATGGTAGTTTTATAAGGACCAAAGAGATAATATGCTCCTTTCTGGCAAGCTTAAGGGCAAAGAATTTCTTCCATCTGCTGATAACGAGACTAGGTCCATCATATGACGATTGCAATGGTGAAGGTACAGAGCCCCGCTGTTAGAGAGAATGACCCTGGCACTAAAATTTCACCAGCAAAGTGCCACGCAGGAATAAGAAGAATTGTAACAAATGTCCTTGCGGATATACATATATATTTATTTGTAAACCGGCCAAGGAACTAAGCGGGAAGTCGAGAATTCAGATCGCAGTAAAATTTGGCGACAGTGTAATAAAAACGAACATTTCTCGTCTGGAAATAGAATTAAGCCGAGACAGCTGTCTGCGTCTCAGGAATGATAAAATTATATTGAGAAAGGGTAAATTTGTAGGTGCCATTAACAGATGACCATCGGACACCAATGGTTTAGGAATATCCCACCCAGTGTGCGGAGCTAAAATCATTATGATCCCAGAGGCCACGCATCCTATACTATTTATAGAAGAAAAATCCTCAAATCGAGAGAAAATAGATTCATTCACACTTGGGTAGACAATTAAGTCAGCTATACGATCGATAGTAAAGAACTAATTACTGTTCGTTCAGCGTAGCGAGGCTCCCGTTATACCCGCCTAAGTTTCTCCTCGTAACACGCTTTCCTAACCGGTAGAGAAATATTCTTTGACCGTAATCGTGTAAACGCGAGCCTCCCTTTTGCTTTGCTTGTTTTGTTTGTTGGAATTAAACATTTTTTTTTACGTGATTCCTCTTAGTCCTTTCTCTATCACAAGCCTTGGGTAAGCCCAGCCAACCGGGAAAATTATTTGAGTATCTTTGGAGTCAGATACGAGATTATTGCCACCTATCACCTCACCCGTGAGACTTGAGGGACCTCTCCAAAATATTCGCGTCATTTTAATCTTCAAGCTGGTGACGTCCTTCCATCCCATAAACTGAGTTTCCTAATTCCCCCATAAACTGGTGATTTGAGCCCCCCCCCCTCCTCATAGCATAGGTGTGCGTTAGCGCATAACGATATCAAGTTAACTTTAATCCAATATTCCCCCCCCCCGCGTTATCGATTCATCGATATCGCGGATACTTTGGGTTCCAAACTAACGATAATCGATAATTTCAGTTTTTGGTTCCAGTTTAACACAGGGGCGAGTTGTGCGTGCCTTGGAGTCAGAAATAGGTAGGTCCGAGCTGGGGAGGAAGATCCTCAAAACTTATGAGGGGATGAAGGAGAGCCTCACCAGGTAAGAAACTAGGAAACAGTATTCAAATATTCTTACTACTATATTATAAAATAACGCTATATATAGTCAATAATCAATATTGTATTATTTGGGGGGATTTATCGATTTATCTGTTATCCCCTTATCAGGCGATAAATTTACCGCAAGTTATCGATTATCGCCGATAAGGTTATCGTTATCGATTTATCGGTTATCGTGATACATTTTTCATCATCGCGCCCACCTATCCCCTATAGTCTCTCTTGTTGTGCTAGACCAAATCTCAGCCATCGGCCGCCATGTATGGATACAGAAGAATTAAGAGAAGGTAAAGGTTGTTCATTAGAAAAAATACCTGGAATACAAATGTGCGTATGGTAAACTAATTCTGCAGTGGCGCAAGACAAATTATCGTTCAAGGATTTAAAAATTCCCAGCAAACTCAGAGGCATCTTGTTCAGTCAAGTAATACTGGGATCTTATATGATTAATATCTACCACATCTGACCATCGTGTAAACGATTGATCACATAAGGTCCCTGTTACCTCGAAATTAAGGTAAAAGAAAATTAGATTGATGTGTATCGCATTAAAAAGCGACGAAGGAAGAGGAAAATGATCCAGGGGGGTCTTGCTCTTGGTTTGTCGAAGTACCTTAACATGGTGATAAGACATTGGTGAGTCAATCTGGCCACATCAGCGTTCCTACCTGGTCTTTCAAAACGATGTGCGCTGAGCTTATGAGTAGCTTGAACGCCAAAATGAGAAAGACCATGAATCTAGGCGAAAATATGTCAATGTTAACAAAGAGGAACGATAAAACAAGGATAATCAGAGAAGGAAAAGTGTACCAATATGAAACCTGACAGGGATGCTTTACAATTACCTTCTCAAACGAGCTGAGAAAAATTACTCAATACCTTCATTTATACGTCCTGTTCTTGGGCAAACGCCCTTCAGATTAACCACGGGATAGGGACGAGAGAGTTGCATGCTCCAGATCGACGAAATGCGAGAGAGCGTGTACAGTACCACGTTTAAAGAACAAAGAATATAGCAAATATCACTTGTAAGCTGCAAGCTGAAGTCCAAATTGGCGTACATCAACTTGAGCGTGCACGTACGAAATGTTACAACGGAGAGTATGCCAACCAAGAGCTTGTTGTCAGTGAAAATCGTAAATCAGACCATTTCAAACGAGAAAAGAATCTTCGATCTGCGAGGTAAATTCAAAGTAGTTCTCGAGATAACATAGCATACCTCTTTTGTGAGTCAGAAAACCCGAGAGATCCAAGAAAGAGGTTTTCAGTGGCCATCAACCTTCGGCGGTAGTCACTCCTACATGATTTGAGGAATAGTTTGAGGCAACGCTGATAGGCCCCAGGTATTAATGAAATTTGGTCAGCAATTTACACAGAGGGGTATATTTATGTCTATAAACTACATCCTTTTATAAAGTTAAAAATAAAGAGAGAATACCAAAATGACGATTACCAAAAATATATTATAGTATTGATTAACCAACGTGTTGATCCACGACATAAACGAAAAGAACGGAAAGAAATGAATGTATTCCAGACAATCAGAAAATAATTAAATTTCCCCCAATGCAATATCCGGATTTTTAAATTAAGAATATAACAAAAGGGATGTTTAAAGCAGCAGTATAAATTGACATGAATTACGATATGGCACTTATCAAAGAAATAAAATGGACGAAGGAACGAATGGATGGAACTCTATGATTATTATGAGCAAAAATATAATTTAAATAATTAATTGCCTGAATAAAATAATTGAACAAACTTTGCTATATCATTTTAATAACGATTCCAACAATGTCGACTTTTTACGAGATTGGGAAATATATAACGTAGCACAAAAGAGACAAAACTTATGAGTTCAAACGGATAGCAACAATGAGGCAACGCCGAACTAGCCTTTGTTCAAGACGAGCAAAATATTGACAGAAAAAATACATTACAGGAGAGTGGCACCATCATTTTTCTATATATTTATATTGTATAGTGAATTTTTTTGGCCATTTCTCTTTAATACAATTATTACAATAATATAAAGTGCGAATCTGCAACAATAGTGACCTCTCATTTTCAGTATCCATGCCAACTGATAGTTTCGGGCAATCATTATTGTTTTTTTTTTAAATAATTATTTCCACGTTTAATCATCATTTCGATCTTTATATGTCTAATATTATCCCTCATTATTCAATTAATATATTGTCAAATTGAATATGTTATCACAGTGAGTATCAACAGCGAAAAATAATCCATCTTAAATTTAGAGATATCACATAATTATTTTTCTCAATAATTACATTCATAAGGCGTTGGTCGTTTATTATAATTCCATTCTTGAATATATATATATATATATATATATATATATATATATATATATATATATATATATATATATATATATATATATATATATATATATATATATATATATTTGTATATTTAGGTAGGAGTTTTTCTTTTATGCATGTTTTATTAAAGACTAGGTCTAGTTGAACCTTGATTGGCTTCTTTCTTTACTTTTCTAATTTCCTTATTATTCTTTTTTCGTCTTGTGAAAGGTTATAGATAAGTATTCTGATATTCATGGTTTATTTTTAGCTAGCTGAGCTTTGGGTCACTTTTGACCATCTTTGGGGCGAATTATTTTATACTGGTTAAATATTTGAAGGCATTACATTTAAATACTAAAGATAATTTAGATAATGAAAAGAAGGGGGAATGTGGTTGACAGGGAGTAGTTAGAAAAGGTACATTTGGGAATGGGATTTCGGTCATTATTGACCGTTAATCCGTAAAGAGTTTTAAGGTTCGCTGGGTGGCGGTCAATTGGGCATTAATCTTCGATATTTCTTCTTGGATTAGGATCGCTTCCAGGATATGAAGGGGTGTACGGTCACTTCTCCTTTTGATAATGGTGTTTTGTACTAAACTTTCTTGTGTTAGTTGAATTCTATGTTGCATGTAGTAGTTCTTGATGGCGCCGTTTTGCAGATGCAGGGCGAGTCTATGAGATAGGGATGTGGTTGTCATTCCAATGTATTTATTTTAATTATGAAGCTTGCAATCTTCATGCGGACAGGTGAATTCATAAATTACATTGGAAGTTTTCAATTCTTTTTTCGTACTTGTGTCATGGATAATGAGGTGATTACTTATTATTTTGATTTTATAATATATTGTGGCTTGTAGCGTTTCTTCTGGATTCATGCTTTTGTATTTTGGTGTATAATATTATTGACTGTTTTTTCATTTGGTTCATATAGAAGAAATTTATTGGGTGTTTCTTATTGTCTTCATTTTTATTATTTTCATGTAAGTTTTTCAGGAATGTATTTGTTTCTTTGTCCACCTTAGTGTTGGAGAAACCATTATTGATGAGGACTTGCTTTATTCTTTGAATTTTGTTATGGAACAATGCCCATGACGAACTGCATTTGTATGCGCGTCTAATGTATGTTCTTATGACAATTTTTTTTATATCTTTCTGGACATTCGCCATCTCCATTGCGACAATTCCCAAAATTCGATGGTTTAGTATAACATAACATAACATAATTTCCCGGATGACAAAAGCCACAAGGGCCTATCGAAGGTCACCCGCATCCGTCAAAACCCACCCACAAAAGCACCATCGCCAGGGGAAGACAAAATCAAAGTCCCCCACAATATAATATAACAGATGATTGAAACTCAGGATTATCGTAGGGCGGTGCCCCCACAGTGATATCTCCTCCACGAGCAGTCCCCTTGAATTTATTAAAAAATGGTGAAACATATTGGAACAGAGACGAAATATTTTGCGTCCCATTGGTCGTGCCGCCGATCTTCAGATTTACCCAAAGCAAAATATGAATTATCCACAATTAGAAGCCAGTCACTTTCCAAAAATTTACAGACATTTCTTCAAACTCCAGTGAACTAGTATACATTATCTCAAGAGCAACTACAATACTTTCTATACCTTTAAGTAACCTAAAATGAATGTCATCCGGGCCAGATGCCTTACTAATATTCAACTTAATTATAAGCCCTTTAATGATTTCCCATCTAAAATAATAGTATTCAACATCTCAGCTATACTAGAGGAGTCAGGGACAGAAAACTGGGTAAGGAAGTTTAGGGTTAGGTGATGAATCAGGGACTGGTATATACTTGGGTTGTGTATTTATTTTCACTCGCGCTCACTTCAATATCAAGGAACGGTAATTTTCCGTTAGAATTGAGTTCATACGTAAATTTTAGTACAGAGTGCTCTTCTATTCTTGTTTTAAGTTTTTCCAGTTGATTTTCATCTTTAATTACAAGATATATATCGTCAACGAAACGGCAGTAGGTTGAAGGTTTGAGATGATTCTCCGTCAATATTTCTTTTTATAGGCGACCCATGTAGAAGTTTGCAAAAGTGGGTCCGAGTGGTGAGCCCATTGTAACTCCGTTAATTTGCTTGTAGAGTTTTCCGTTAGATGCGCGAAATGGTGCTTCCATTGTGCATGACTTTAAAAGATTCTTCAATATGTTGGGGTCTAATTTAGGAGCAGGTTTGTTCGAGTTTTTATATACTTCGTCAATTATTCTGTTCATTGTCTATTCGGTGGGTACGTTTGTGAAGAGGCTTTCTACGTCCAATGAGGCTATGATTCCATCTAATTTTGTAGTGTGAATTATATCAATAAATTCATCTGTTAATTTAATAGAATATTTATTTGGGATCTAGTCACTGATAATTTTGTTGATTACTTTTGAAATTTTGTATGTTGGCATGGAAATTTGCGAGATTATCGGTCTTAAGGGGGTGCTATTTTTATGTGTTTTAACATTACCATACATGTAACTTGGAGTAAACGCCTGTGAGTTTTTGAAAATGTACACCTCCTTTCACTATATTCGCTTCACTTATTAGCAGGTTGATATCTTTTTTGAGAGTTTAAGTAGGGTCCCTTTGGATTGGTTTGAATTTGGACGTGTCTTCCAGTATGTCTTGTATTTTTGAGATATAGTCTTCTTTCTTCAGTATAATGTAAACTTTTGATTCATCCGCAGAGCGGATGACTATATCCTGGTTGTTTTTAAGTTGTTTGATTGCATCGCGGGCTGTTTTTGTGAGGGCCAAAGTTTCGTTTTTTAGTTGATTCTGCACGTAGTTGTTCCTTTATATTTGGATTTATTTCTATTTTATTTTAATTTTGTAATTTGACGAGGCACTGGTATAGTAATTCAATTTCGGTTTTCTTCATGGTTTGGTCAAACTTTGACTGTGTGTGACAGTTAAGTACAAGGTTTAATACTGCCTCTTGATCGGTTGTTAATTGAAAGTTAGATAGATTTATGAAGTTCTTTTTTCTGGTAGGAAAACGTTTCCATTATAAATTTTGTTCAATTTCTTGGTTTTCTTTGTCCTTTCCGAATTCGTTGTTTGCTCTGCCATATCAGTAAGTGCCATCTCGATACGGGGTTTCAGTTGATTGTCGATGTTAAGAAGTAGAGTCCAAATTCAACCATCTTAACATCGACAATCAACTGAAAACCCGTATACTCTTATACTCTACACAATAAGTATCCATATTTTGGGGGGAAATAAAGCATCTTTCGCAGACTCGGCGACTACACCAGCGTTTTGCTCTTCCCAATTCGGACTATAATAGAGACATCAGGTCTGCCCATCTGGGTGAATGGCAAAGAAGATGGGAAACATATCATAGGAACTGAAAGGTTTGTGCTGTCGCAACACGACTTTTTCGGTGGACCTATTTCTTTAAGGCTTGAGGTCATTTTATTTCGCATTTGAATTGGACAGGGTCGTGGGACACAGTGTAATTTGACGGTTCCCTAATACGAAGTTGTGTTTCATAAGCCAATTCTGCAGCAGAGCAACACAAGTCTTCATTTAGGGGTGAAAGAATCCCCAGTATGACCAGATGCAGCTTGTCCACCTACATGATACCAGGATCAGTGGAGCGTAAACTATTCTTGATTTTCCAAAGCATACGTTCACTGGCACCATTACTTTGTGGGTGGTAGCTTATGGTATGCAAAATAAATGCCCCTCATCATCTCATGTGATTCGGAATGGCTTCCGCGATCGGTAATGATTGTTGAAGGAACACCAAAACATAAAGTGCAACCTGCAATGAAGGCTCAAGTAACAGGGGAGCTCGAATTTCTGAAATAAGCAGAGCAACTGACAATAAGTAAAACTATCTATTATGGTCAGGAGATAGTTCGAGCCTTGAGAATAGAGTAAATGAAGAGCGAGAGCAAGGTAAATGGCGTCAAAACGAGACGATGGAAGAGGAAAGGGGACCAGAGGTGTCTGTGCGGCGTTTGACCTTAGCGCGCTGGTAAGACAAAAGCGAGGTGGTCAATTTGGCCCTGTTGGCGTTCATATCAGGCAACATGAAGCGATGTACAATGAGCTTTGATGAAATTGGGTTTAGTGGCGAAATAATTGTTCCATTAGTTTTCTCAAGAATGTAAAAGTGGATCCCCCGCCCCCCCAAAAAAACCCACTTAAAAAGTTGTGTGTGCTGATAAATAACCAGAGAAATAGGGTCAGTTAAAAGATTTAGTTGACAAGTAACGGTGACACAACCTACGAAAGTGAACATTCAAAGCGAATCTCTAGTGGGAAAGATAGCGAGGGTATTTCAACCGAATGCCAAACCAATCAAGAAAAGGCCTACTTGTATGGGCTATATAAACCACTCCGCAAGGGATCTGCCTGCAATTGCAATAATTTTGTAGAACTGTCACTGCACTATTCTCAGTAAAGGAGGTCGTGGTTAGGCAACAATTAAAGTGTCTCTCAAGACCTGCTTTTAGAAAAGTAGGCGTGCATATATATATATATATATATATATATATTGGTAATTGATTTGTTCCTTGGGAATCTGATATGTAGCAGGAATATGAAGACCCAGGTGATTACACTAATCATTTTTTGGCCGGACGTTTCGGACCTTTACTAGGACCATCTTCAGCGACTATGTCGACTAATGAGAAGGGGAAGAAACATTAATTGATAACAGTTAAAAGAATGCATTAAATAATGGCTAAAAAAGCGGAAGAAGGCAAGTTAAAATAATCAAATTGACAATTATTAAAATTAAAGTATAAACACTAATAACAATATATAGAATTAAATAATACTACCCAGTGTGATTTAAAAAAAATAAATAAAAAATAATAGAAAGTGAAATTATAACATAAACTGACTTGAATATCACATATTAAAAGTTACTGAAGTAAACAAAAAAATAACCTATTATATTAAACTGTAAAAAAAAACAAAAAACAAAAAAAACCCGAAAACAAACTAGAATGAACAAAGTGACTAACCTGTACGCGGGAGTTGAGAAATCAACTAACTAAACATTTAAAACTACTAACGAAATTTGTTCGGTTGGCTGGTTGGCTAGTTAATCTATTGAAGTGTTGGTTGGTTATATTGTGAATAGTTTATTTGAGGGGGAGTAATTATTTAAGTTTGGATTTATTTTATTGATATATAGTGTCTCTAAGATTTTCAAATCGAGAGAAGTTAAGGCTAAAGATAATATGGTAAATGAATCAGAATTAAGAGGATGATGGTGATACTCTGAATGTTGCCTGATAGAAGAGGCTTCAGGTTTAGAAATGGGAATACCAGTTCCAGGTGATTAGTGTAATCAACTGGGTCTTCATATTCCTGCTATATATATATATATATATATATATATATATATATATATATATATATATATATATATATATATATATATATATAATGTTCTTATTTTTATTCTTGAATTTTATATGGGGCATTTTGAAACGAATCGAATCACGACCCGTGATTCATAAGTTGTTAGTGAATTAAGGTGCTGTATAACTGCCCATTTCCCCACGAAAGGTTGCGATAGTGGATGTCTGGGATAATCCAATTGGTCAAAGAAGAATGGAATGGAAGAGGGAGGGCATCCAACTTCGAGGTATAGAAAAGTAGTAATATATCTATTGGAGGTAGTTCTCCAATCGAGATAAGAGAAGTTTTCAACAAGTGTCCGATCGTTGTTTGTGAACAAAAATCTCTTTTTGTCTGGTGGAAACTGATTCAATGACTATAGTCCCATCTGTCACACAGAAGAAATCGACAAGGTCGATAATTTCTAGCTTGGAAAAGGTTAGTACAAACTACTTTACCCCCCCCCCCCCCCCGCCCTCTGCTGTAAGTAAATTTTATAATAGGTGCTGAAAGTTTTTCTCATACCCGTTCTAGATCGAATAACCAAGGGTATCGATTTTAACGCGGGGAAGGACTCTCAGGTCAGGTAAGGGGTAAGAACTTCCCTAAAGGGTATGCGGCGCGAATCCACCCATTCGCAGGAAGGAATTTAATTTACACTATGCTTTCGTATACTCACAACGCCGCTGCCCCGTATACTTTTATTCATCATAAATAATTATTTACCTAAACCGAGAGCTAGAGATATCCCTCCCCCTCCCTCCCAAGGGTAAACAAAAGCTTTTGATTATCTCGAACACCAAGATGAGAAAAAACGTGAATTTGGCAAAAAAAACCCAAAACACGCCGATTGTAGGAAAGGGTAACGATAGGCCAATGAAAGTCAGGTAAATAAAAAAAACGATCAGAATGCGAAAAATCTGGGAGTTCACGGAAGGATTCTTGAGCTAGCGCTATATAGCAAATTCAATGGGCAGGGGAGAGTTGCGAGCCCGAGATTGACGAAATGCGAGAAAGTGTGTCCAGTCCAACGTTTGAAGAGCATAAAACATAGCTAATATTACTCGTGAGTTGCTGAATATAATCCAAATGACGATAATCAACTGCGCAATGCACTGTGAATTGCAACAGGCAAAGAGTGCACCAACCAATGTCTTGTGGTAAGTGAGAATAGTAAAATCATGCCATTGCAAATATTGGCGGGAGTGCCAGGTAGCGAGATAAACACCGAGCAGTTCGCCTGATAACGGACTATAACTCTTTTGAGAATCAGAGGGAGAGCGAGAGAAGAAACCATGAGGACGTTAAGGATTATGTAACTTCTGCTGCAGCGTTACGCCGACATGAGTGGATGACGCGTCCGAGGCGACTCTGATAGTAGCACCTGGAAAAAGATGGGCCAAGGCGGAGGCAATAGGCCCTTTGGGGCGAGAATATGATTTGCACCTCCTCTGTCGAACTAATTAGAGTACTTTTTAGTCTTAGACAACTGAATGTTGAGTAGTTACATGATTTGACACCCTCAGGAATGAATCTTTGTTGAAATTAGCCATACCACAGAACCGATGAAGCTGCTTTAGCTAAGAGCTCAAGGAAAATATCGAGGGCGACCTTTAACAAGAGAAATATGGTGCCCGAAAAAGGAAAGTTTATAGCCACTGAAAGTACACTTAGAAGTGTTAAATAGGTTACCATACTTTTCTAAACGAGGGAAGAGGTGACGAAAGTGAGACAAACGTTCATCTAGAGATGACGATGCTGGCAGGAGGAGGTCGTCCATAGAGCAAAAGCAAAATGGAAGACCTTTCAGGACCTGATCCATAAAGTGTTTAAAGGTCTGACCACTATTGAGAAGACCATAAAGCTTTCGAACTACCGAGAGTACTCTTGCACAAGTTTCCAAGCCCTAAACCCAAAGGGCTTAGGGTATGAGTGGCGTTTCTCGGCAACAGGGGCACCGTCGAGATGAGCTGCAGATGCAGTGAGAGTAGTTAGCGACAAAGGGAGGCATTGAGCTCGGGCGTACAGGCGAATAATGCACTGTGCGGGACGCAGAACGAGTGGCATCTCCTCATTATTGACAAGCAAGCTCTCAATGGGGGACGTGTACAAGGAAAGAAATCGCCAGGCGAAGGCCGGTATGGAGGATCGAGTTCACGTTCCGCAATACACGCCCAGCTGCGGATGCATAAACCTCGCATACGCAGTCGAGCTTCGAACGAACAAAGGATCGATAAAAAGATAAAGCAGTAGCACTATCAGCGCCTCAGACGCTGAAGGTCACAGATCGTAAAATATCCATGGCAAGGGGACAAGAGATCCCAAGGCTGTGAATATGAGACTCCCAGGTGAGGCGTCGGTCAAATACAACACCAAGGTAACGGTGAGAGTCCAAACTTTCAAGTGAACCCCATTTAGAAAGAATTCTGAGTCAGATTAGAGCCGTGGATGGCGGCAGAAGTGAACCACCTTAATCTTAGCCAAGAAAAACCGAAGCATGTGCGCTTCGGCATAGCGAGAGACGCGGTTCAATGCCTTTTAGAGTCGACACTCAAGAGTAGGCATCTGGGCCGCGCCAAAAGAGATCAAAAGCTGGTCCACGTAGAGGGTATCGAGTACATCTTCCGGCAGCACGAGGTGATGCTGTAGATGGTCAGGGCAAACATTATAACACTAAGGACACTTACTTGTGGGACATCCTCTTCCTGCTCCATTGGGATGGAGAGTGTTTCCCACGGACCTGTACCGAATATCGATAATATCGTCAAAATTCAGATATAAAGAGTGGGAGGCGTCCATTCGCTCCCATCTTGTGGAGAGTCTCCATAATACCATATAGCCATGCGGTATAATAAGCCTTGTGCCCTAAACCCACCGTGGCCTAGTGCTGTCTACGAAGGGAGGCCTTGCAAATGGCATTTTCCAGTCAGAGCAGAGCATACGACGTGGAGTAGAACTTGTGGAACACGCAGTGTGCAGGAAATAGGTGGCTTCCGCTGTCAAGGAAAAGAGAGTAATCTAACATTTACCAACTTTCCATCATTTTTTTCACGCAGGAGGTTAGAGAGATTTGGAGGAAACTGGCCCGGGTAGAGTGATATCTCCCCCGTTTGCAAAAGTCGAACAGAGTAGCAATTTGCCAGTAGTGTGGGAAAATACCTTCTACCCAGATCCTGTTGAACAAATCTAAGATAAAGTCTATGCCTCGCTGACTCAGGTATCGAAGCATGACGTACGGGAGATCTTCAGGGGCCAGTGGTGGTTTCCGTGCACAAAGCGAGAGCAGATCGAAACTGACTCAATGTAAACCTGTCGTTGGATGGTTCTCCGCCTCTCGAAGTAAATTGCACTTGAGCCTTCCGCGACATCACGACGCGTATTTAAAGATAGCGCGGTAGCATCCCGCTGAAGAATGTTGACCAAGCGGTTGCGAAGGACTCCGCTACGGACGCAGGGTCCGAGATTGCAGTCCCATTCTTCTGGAGAACGGGAGGGGGGTGGGTGGGTTCTACGAGAACTTTTCCCGAATCCTTTTGACTCGCTTCCACCTAACTGCTAGAGGGGTCTTTCCCGGTAATTGAAGACATGTATACTCGCCAGAAAGAGCAACGGGCTAGCTTCGAAACATGGCGGAACCTAGCCGAAGCACGACGAAATTTACCGACAGTGAAATCGTTCAAGCGGCACTTCTAGTGCATGTAGTCATAACTCTTCTGTTTGAGGGCCGTCTCACACTTGGCCCTCCATCACGGAAGAGATCAGTGTTCATAACGACAACGTTTTCCCTTCTTTAGAACGCCCATTTCATTCACGTGTTTCCTTTTTTTATCACGTTGGATCGACATCAACCTTCTCCCAATTGTTCAAACATCGGTTAAAACATCGGTGAATGAACAGACGTCAGAGAGCAAGATTCAGTCAGAGTCCCGCATACATTTCTAACATTAGCGGATTTTGATTCTCCGTCCTCAAGCTATAACAGGAAAAAAAAGATAGCTGCCAAAATACGAAAAAGTTCCCATAAGTATCTTCATTAAGTTTAAGAATGTTTTATTTAATGGGGGAAAGTAAGAGCATATCACGAATTGAGGGAAACCTTCCAAAGGGAATTTGGGAAGTCACAAGTTGAACACTTAAGGGAGCTCCTGAATATCGAGAAATATGATATAGGTGTCCAACTAGCTTCTAAAAGCATTTGAAGGGCCTTATTGGGGCAAAAGGCGCGCACTCTATCCTTTTCGACACTCTCCTCTCCTAAATATTCATGCGGGCAGTACTAGAATATATTAGGCCCCTCATTCTTATGCCATCACCGACCGATGTTGACCAGCTGACAAAAAGAGCACACCAGCTGTATAAAGATTCTTATGTAAAATGGGGCATCGTTCACAATCACGGACACAAGCCTTTTTTTTTCATTTCGCAAGTTCGGATAACGTCGAGTTCTGCTTGTGAACGATCGGAGCGTGGCGAAATCCCCCCCTCCCCCTAACGAGAGATTTAGCTGCCACGTTCTCTAGGATCAAGAGTGACATCAGCCGGTGAAAATTGCAGCAAAGGGCACAGAACGAGCGACGGCAAGGGAATGGTGAGCGGAGAGATAGGACTCGTTCAAGTTCAAGTAAAAGAAACCAACGAGGGAACCTCCTCCCAACGACGAGATGCAGCAATTTCCACAATCTTCTTCCACCTATCCCCTCCATAATCTTTCACAACAAAAGGGTCTCTGCTGGTAACATCAAAGGTATGTAACAACACCGCACGCTGTACACAGCCTTGCAACCACCATTATGCGTTTTCCTAAACTGCGCCTAGTAGTCTTTCAAAGCATAATGTATCTTTCACTTAATCAATTCAATGGTGATGATACAACAACAAGTATGGCGCACAAGCTCAAAAATGCTTACAACCGTGAACATATTTACAACTGGTACTTCCTACGTCACCTAATCTCAACTCTACTCTCCCCGGACATCACTCATCTTAACAAAACTCTTCATAATGTCAAACTTCAATTTCCGCCTCAAATTCCCCTTTAAACTAGAAAGGCATGGGCCAAAATGGTCTACATCCTCTGCCCTCACATCACTTGCTCAGATTGGTCTTCCGTTTCGCAATTTTGTCCCACTTTCTGGTTTCTCATTCCTGGTGGACACTCAGGCAGAATGCAGTGTTATACCAATTTCAAAGGGCGACTCAGCTTGTGCTCCCTCAGATTTAGTTAGGAAGGCAGCTAATTCGACCAATATTAGAACCTATAGAAAGCGTAACCTTCAAGTCTCACTCGGTCTCCGTAGAGTTTCTCGAGGGACATTCGTCATGGACGAGGTAGATTGTCCAATATTGGGCCTCTATTTTCTTTCGGCTCACGGCCCTTTGGTAGATTCTTGTCACCGCAAGCTTGTCGATCGCAAAACTTTACTCACTGTTTTAGATTCGTACTCACCTTCACAGAGTTCCCTTCTTTCTATTCGTTTCCCACCCACCGAGCTCGCATTCTAGCGCCCTCTGCAGGAGTTTCCCGACCTTACTCTGCAACATTCGAAGGAACGCCCCATTAAACATCATGTGGTGCATCGGATCGAGACAATATGAGGACCTGTATTTTCCTGACCTCGTCGTCTAGCCCCAGATAGACTTTCTGCAATGCGAGATGAATTCCAATTCATGATTGATGTTGGCATTTGTAGGCCTTCCTCTTCACATTGAGCCTCCCCACTCCATATCGTTCCCAAATCCACTCTAAGCCAAGACGCCGATCATCATTACGGAGGGCTGGGGCTGGTTGTGAACACTTAGCGGACAGCCTAGACGTCTTGGTCGAAGCTTACCACGCGGTCGATGTGCTTTTTGATGATCGGATCGAACGTAAAGGTTTTTTTCATCAGGAAAAAAGATAATTAGATTGCCATGACTCTTCAAGTCGTTTAGAAGGCAACGACAGCGTTCTCGATATTGTTCTCGCATAGGGTCGGTGAGCAGAGGCCTTTCCATGCATTCCAAACTCGTGATGTCCTCCTCTTTGACGGCCCTGGACACCGTAATGTTCTTCTTCGCGACCGCAGTTATTTTCAGCTTTGAAGTAATTTCGAAGGCCTATCTCAAAATCAAACTGTTTACAACTTGATGTCTGCATAACGTGGCCGATCTTTGATGTGTTCCCTGTTCTTAATGCTCTCCGCGATTTTGTGGACGGTCATCCAGCTGATTTTGAGGCGCCTGGCAATGTCGGACTTGTGGCACGCACGCCGGAAAACAGAGATCTCGATTCTTTTCATTTTAATCTCGATACACCTGCACCAAATGGAAAAGACGTTTAAGATGACATATGCCGGAAATGTATAACTTGAAGTATGTTTGATAGAAACTTTTCTATCACACACATAAACCTCTCGAAATATAAAAAAACACCACAGTTTTAACAAAGCTTTTGGAAAACCAGGTACTGGTTCACTACACTACTTTTCTGTATTAACTTCTTATAAACTGAAAATAGACCATCACCAGATGCAGTCCTTAATTTCTCTTCATTTTTTACTGAATCTGTCTGGTATTTTTCATCCATTTCTAAATACAGTGTTTAAGCACTTCCTTCTTCCAAAAACAGGAGAAGAATACTAGCCACATCTTTCACCTTCTGCAATTTGGCAACCAAACTGACCTTCTTAATCCAAGCTACAACATCTCTTTGACCATTAAATGGCAGTGGTGAACAGTCCTTCAGTACCGAGGGAAGATCAGTCAGTCTGTCACTGACGGACTCCAGTTTCGCTGGCGGACTGACGACTGACGACTGACGAAAACTTGGAAACTCTGACAGAATAAGCGCCGACGGAAGCGATTTTCGGCTGTCCCCCTAACCATCACTAACTCGAAAAGAAAAGGCGACCTTCGGCAAATAATGTTTGGCGACACACATTGGCGCGTTGGCGCATTTTGTTACATCTAAAGTGGAGTTGAATTTGTTTATGTGTAGCTGGTTTGTTTTTGTATATATATATATATATATATATATATATATATATATATATATATATATATATATATATATATATATATATATATATATATATATATATATATTGGGCTCCTTTTATCGAAATCTGCTACTTTTTTGCAATTTTTCTGCTACTTTTGTTGAAAAAATCAGGCAACCCTGCTGCCACATATCCGTAGCTTGCTTGCTTTCGTAATGAAAGGTTGTCTGTTGTGAGCTCTCCACTTCTGCGGTGCAGTTGTAACTTCTTTCAAAAGTTTCAGTTACAAAAGAAATTTCTGTAGTGTTGGACGGAGCTTTATCATTCCAACCTGCGTTTGATCAAGTGAAGTAACATTGTTTAAATTTTTTTTCACCGCATTTCTCGACTTTTATATATCATGAATCGATATCTTAGAAGAGACAGGAGCAGGAGTGTGTCTACTGATAGTGATAGACCTGATAGTATTCTAAGTAACGTGAGCTTTAGAGTCAGCACACCTGTGATTGACAGAGACAGTAAAATGGACCAGAGCCAGCACAGTGATGCCAGCATGTCGCTTGGTGCCGAGTCTCTGCGTGACATCCAGCCCCTGGAGGAGACAGGTGACGCTGGGGACCAGGACAACGCCGAGGCCATCAGGGAACTCAAAGGCTACCTCCAGAACTGCGAAATGTAAGGAAGGAAGCCCTCTCCTGGGCCGTCTTCCCCAGGGAGCACAGGGAGGCGTTGGAAGACTTGTTCATCACGTACAACCCCCCCCCCCCCCGTGGAGAGGATGTTCTCCACAGCCAGCGACATTCTCAGACCGAAGAGGGCCGCCCTGGCCAGCGCAAACTTCCAGAAGCTGGTGTTCCTCAAGGGGAACATGTCCCTATTGGGGTACCCCAGCTACAAGGGGCAGTTTGGGGAGGAGACGCAGGAGGAGAGGCAGTAATAGTATAAGAATTTATATTTGTTGTGTGTAAAGTCGTTCAAACTGTTTCTAAATTAATAAAATTGTGTGCTGTTACGCTTGTAAACAGTTTTTTACCGACGGTCCTAAAATAGCGGTGACGATCTATAATTTAACGATGACGGAAGCGTGGTTAAAATAACGATGATGGAGTGACGGACTGACGACGACGGACTGGGCCGGCCTGAAATAATGACCGCTTGCGAATGACGAATGACAGACCAGCGAAATTTACTGACCGCCCACCACTGTTAAATGGTTCGATCATATCCGTCGTGATCTTGGAAACCATTATGCCAAGATAGCTTGTAATTAAATAGATTAACTTATATGAGCACACTTACCCCTGTTTCCACTCAGTTTCAACTTTAGATGGATCTAGCCTTCAACTAGACCAACACCATCAGCAAACAAAAGTAGCCGGATACCTGAAATAAGGGACAATAACGTATACACAACATTTCGCCTCTAAGGTCAACTATGAAAAAGTGTGATAACATAAATAATAACATCCACTTTGCCTTCTCTGCAGTAGGAGTCTGAATAGGTTGAACGAACCACTCATAATGCAAGACGAGCGGCATAAATCCTAATTTGACACTGTGGGGGAAATCGATACCCACCATAATAACAGATGCCTCGTTCGGGTACCACAACGTCCTTATGCTAGGAGGTGTAACCCGATGACTTACCCTCCCCCCTCCCTTCCCTCGACTCGCTGACCACCAGAACGCTTCCTCCAACCATGAGAAGTACGAATCAACAGATTTATGTGCCAGCGAGCATATGAATACGAAAGGGAGGAGAGCAGGTGCAATAACAATGATTAAACATGCACTATTTTCCCTACGATTTGGGATCTAGTTTCGCGTAATAGACAAAATTATAGGAGCTGCGACCAAAAGCCAGAAGATGCCTTTAGGGCTAAGTGAAAGACGCGGGGAAAGCGTCGTTAGAGGAGCGAAGCTTAATTCATAAGCCCTCACCCCCCCCCTTCCGCTCCCCTCAGTGGGTCAGTGAAGTATATAGGCGGACAACTGGAGAAGAACGAGAAGATCGAGTTAGAGATCGACACGACAAAGTCCAGCGTCAGCACGGCACTCAAAGAACAGAATAGAGAAGAAGTTCATTCTAAGCCAGTTCCTGGAGGTCACACCGAAAATATAGCCCCTTGTATATTGAGGATCACTCTCATACAACTCTCGCCAGAGAAACCCCCTACCTCGGTTTGCAACAAAAACCAAAGATAGTCCTCGCCATTGAGGAATACCCAAAGTGCCCCCCCCCCTCTCCCCCCCCCCCACACATTAGTCAAAGGATTAACTTTTGCTCATCGCCTGTCAGAGTGAAGCATCTCAAGATTAACCCGAAGATTGGTAAAAGCATACTTTCACGGTCCCGTTGCTTAAATCATCTAACTAAGACAACCATCCGTCGCTCTCCCTGAAATTACCTGTTGTCCCAAGTTCGTCTCCTTGCCAGACAAACGGCTGGGCGTCTGCGAACCCAGCCACGCGCCGCTCCGCAAACCACTTCTTCCATCTACCTAAGATCCCCAGTTAGGTCATTCTTCAGCCGGATTCATGTGTGTTTTTGTTTTTTTAGGTAAAGAAATTAAATGATTTTTGTGTGTCAATTAGCGTCCTGTATGAAAGTGAGCTTTGGGGTCAACTATTACTTTATATTAATTTGGTTTAAATTAATAATTTTAACATAGACTCGTTTATTTATAGATGTATAGTTTGTTTTTAATATTTCACTTTTTATGTTGTAATTAAAGATATATTTTGGTTAGAAGTATTTAATTCAATCCTCGAATCGCTGCACATGGCACTAGAAATCCTCAAAGATTAAATAACGTAAAATAATATAGCACTCTTAGAGAAAACGAAATAAAGGAGTTATTGAAGTACGTGACCAACCTACGTGCACCAACTCGGCCCTTACAATACCACGACAGACACCTATTGGTCATATTTTTTATCTGAATGAAATTTATTTTTGTGCGAAAAGAGGGTATCTCCGGACTATTAAATATACCAGTAAATAAAAAAAAGGAGATACATAGTAATTCAGTGTGAATAACGGAATCAGGGCTGGTTTAAAGGCATCGCCCGAAGACAAGAAAAACACAAGAAGGAGGAATAGAAAAAGATACTGAATGATCAAGGTATACAAGGCAATCAAGTATGGCTTTAGGCAGGTCATCAAAACAAGAAGAAAGAAGAAAAACAAAGGTGAAATTCGAGTTCCAAATTTTTTGAGTTAACATCATAACGACTTTGATTTGCACTTTGGCATAATTATAAAGACAATTTCAGCTACACATTCTTTCTCTATATTTATTTCTGGATATAGCAGATAGGTTGATATTGAATCCTTTTCCTCAAGATAAATGAAATAGATCAGAGGTGAAAGAAGATTCCAAACTTTGGCTTTATTTCACTGAAATAAACAATTACAGAACCTAAGTATACAAATAAAATAATACATATAATAAATACATTCTCGCATTAGCGTGCACACCAAGAGGCACACATAATACAGACATTGAATACACTCTCACATAAGCATATACACAAATGTGGCACATGTACATTTCAAAAACAGAGAATTATTAATGTCAATATGTTCTAAGTGGCATAATGTTGGTTTCACAAACCTAGGAGTCCAGTTAGTAGAGGAACTGCAAGATCTTCATTTGCATATATTATCGTATATGGCAATAAATCTATTTCATACTTCTATTTAATATTTGAACCTAATAAACAAAGAAACACAGGTTAGTTATGAACTTAACCCCAAACTAAATTATAACAATCTTCCTCTCTACAAAAAGAAAAAGGCTAAAATACAAGATCAAGCGTCTAATGAGAGTATTTACAGGATCTATTAGTTTTCAATGTAACGTTCAATAGGCTTTCTAGGTTGAGTAGAGCGACGAAGAATAGTTTTAGGGTAGGCGTCAGGAGGAGCAGCTAGAGGAGGAACATCATGAGATGTATCATTTTCGATAGAACAGTCAACAAGTTTTCTATTGGGTTGAAGAATAAGTTCTTGCGGTTTTATCAAATTTATTCATTACCATTAACAATTTTAGAAAAAATTCATTTTTAATTTATAACAATATGCAATTTAATCAATAATGTATTCTCCGTTGTTATTTAAGATTTCTTCCCAACGTTCAACTAGTTTTTCGAAGACTCGGCAATAAAAATCTCTGGATTTTGACTGGAAGAATTCGTCTTACCAGGTTCTTAAT
Organism: Ceratothoa steindachneri; assembly: GCA_963969495.1. Lineage (NCBI taxonomy): Eukaryota > Metazoa > Arthropoda > Malacostraca > Isopoda > Cymothoidae > Ceratothoa > Ceratothoa steindachneri. The sequence goes on from OZ018324.1 coordinate 169,060,082, forward strand.
TCCACATCAGTATTGAACGAAACGCCGTGCAAATTGTTGGAGAGCGATCGGAACAGATGGAAATCCGATGGAGCCAAGTCGTCTGGCGAATATGGAGGATACGGCAGGATTTCCTCAATTAGGCATTTGGATGGCGTCATATTGGCAATGTGAAAACGAGCATTGTCGTGTTGCAGAAGGACTCCATAACGTCAATGAGGTCGCTTTTCACGAATAGCTTCGGCGAGTCGATACATTTTTTGAACGTAGAGTTCTGCATTGACATTCTCGTTGTTCGCAAGGAGCTCATAAAGAATGATTCCTTCACAATCCCACCACACACACACACACACAGCATCGTCTTTCGTGGATGAAGTCCTTGCTTTAATCGCGGAAGTAGTTTTTCATTGGGGCTAAGCCATTGTTTTCGATGGTTCATGTTGACATAAACACACCACTTTTCGTCGCCAGTGATGATGCGGTGAAGAAATCTGTCCTTATATCTATGAATGAATACAACAAGTGTCGAACATGCGCCTTTCTTTCAACTTGACATTCCATTTTGAGGATGCAGAACAAAAATTAAATTAACTTTTAAATAAACCGCAATGACTTATTACTCAACTTCAAGACGTAGCCTAAGCAAAAGCTTAATAGTCTACACTGTTAAGAGACGTAGCCTAACCTTTGCAAATTTTGCTCTCATTAGTTATTATTGTTTCTTAATGTGTGCACAAATCACGTCAACAAAACTTATATCAACACATTAAAAAAAACACAAGTACTTATTCCTCGACCTAATATATCGAGTAGATCGACGAGGGATATTTTCAGGCGAGGCTTCAGAGAAAGCAACATCATGACGTGATGAATTAGGATCTCGTTCAGTTTCAACATTTACAGGCGCATCAAGAAACGGGAAGAGGGATTTTGTATCGGAATTAAAATTAGGAATATCTTCGATCTCGTTTAACAGTCTCTTTCCGGCTAGAGTTAGATCGTGGATAGCCACCGAATCTTCTCGGCCTCTGGAAATCTGACGTGTGTATATTTAGGGTTGGCTTCGATTAGTTCCACTTCGCGTACTAAGTGATCGTCCTTATTCCGTATATGTCGTTTTAACAGTACTTTACAAGGTGAAAGAATCCAGCTAAGTATACCCATTCCCGTCGTGGCCTTTCGAAAAAATAAAAAAAAACTGTTCGTGAGGAAGCATGGGGGAGGACGTGTTCCCAACAGCTAATGCTCAAGTTTCTAGACTACAACGCCAAGGTAACAGTTTTCAAAACAATTCCTACCTAGCACTCGCATTGTCCATTCCCGGTAGGATGGTAAGGTGTTGAACGAATCGTTGGAGCCCCTTTCTCTTGCATTAATGATTTAATTTCGGCAGACATGAAAGAAGTACCTCGATCCGAATGCACGTACCCTGCTAACCCGGAAAGAGAAAACAACGTAGTAAGACACTGCATAAGAGTTAATGAAGAAATATCCTTACAAGGAAAAGCAAAGGGAAAACACGAGTATTCGTCTACTAGGATTATTAAATACTTATTGGGAGATGAAGATGGTAGTAGCCCTTAAAAGTTCAGTCTGATTCGATCAAAAGGTCGCATTGCACGGATAAGCTCTTACCTCTCTGGACGATAATATCGAGGCTTCGACCTTTGACACGCTTGCACACTGACACCACTCGCAAATGTCATATACAGAATAAGGCAAGTTCCGTACTCGAATAAAATGGTGAAATCGTGTAATCCCTGGATGATAGAGAGCTTTATGAAGTTTGACAAGATTATTGTGGGTCATGCTTTAGCAGAAAGTGATCGATAGGGGTCAGTAGCTCTGTTAAGCGAACCAGGGCGATGTATAACTTCGTAGCAAAAAGGCATCAATTTTAAGTGCCATTTAGCAATCTTTTCTTTATAGATTTTACTCTTATGATGTGAATTAAACATGTAAGATACCGATTTTTGATCTGTAATTAAGGTAAACTTACGACCGAGAAGAAAATGACGCCACCTTTTGACCGCCTCAACAATAGAATAGGCCTCTTTATCGACAGATCAGTGATTTCTCTCGAAAGAATTTAAGGAACACGAAAAAAAGGAAATGGGTCGTCCATTTTGGTTCAGAGTGGCCCCAATGGCGGTATTTGAGGCATCAGTTTCCGCTGTAAACGGTAAATTTTCATCTATTTTTGCCGTAACTCCATTATAAGAGCTGATTTTAATTCCTCGATTACATTTGTAGCTTCTTCAGAAAGTGAGAAAATCTTGGAAGCCACGGCGAGTAGTATGCAAGCAATCCGACTAATTGAGATAATGATTTTTGGCTGGTGGGTACGGGCATATCCTTGAGAGCAGCAAGGCATGAAGGATTTGGGCGAAGTTCATTCTGGTAAACCTAGAATAAATATAGTATTAGTTGAAAAAGTTCATTTGTTTTTACTTAAGGTCATTTTATGTTTTTCAGCAGCTTCGAGGAACTTAGTTAGCTTTTTATCACGTTCCGCTTACGTACGGCCGCAAATAGTAACATCGTCTAGGTAAGCATACGTCTCCTGAAGATTCTTTTTACTAATGAAATCGTCCATAATTCGTAGGAAGCAGGCAACAACGTTGGTTATACCGAAACTTTAGCATTTAAATTGAAAAAGCCTCCCATCCGCCTGAAAAGATGGGTAAATTTTATCTTCAGGGTGGAGAGGAACACAATGATAAGCACTACTTAGGTGATGGCGCCAAATATCTTATAGGTAGATATCTTATTAACCAATTATTCAACATTGGGTAATGGATACGCATCCAAGTAAGAAATTTGTTAATCGTCTGGAAATAGTCAATTACTAACCTTTTCTTTGATTGATTCGACACAACATGAACTTGAGCTCGCCAGGGAGAGGTGCTTGGTTCGATGATGTCTTACTTGAGCATGCATGCTATTTCAGAACGAATAAATTCAGAGTCAGACCTTTTAAACTTGCGTGACTTCGTAATGACTAGTCTGCAATCAGATGATATGTTGGTGAAAACTCTTAGAGGATCCATGAGCATAGAAGCCAGAGAGCAAACTTCGAGGTCAAGTTGAGGACCTCAAAAGTTTAGGTTAAAGGATGAATGTTTACTTATGAAGGGGATTCCTAAAATAAGGCCATCGCAACATTCAGATGAAACAAGCAAAAGTACCTTCCGGTACTCACGGAAGGTACAAAATTCCTTGATACGAGATGTTAAATTTGTAGAGGCCATAGATATGGTGCCTCCATATGGTTTAATATGGAAATTATAGCAGTTCGCAACATCTTTTGAGATGAAGTTCTCGGAACTGCCGGTATCTAAAAGATCCTTGAGAACACAGCCATTTACCTCCACTTCTAGAGATGACCCTTTCAAAATTGATGGCAGACTAGCGAGAACTGGATTGAAGGTTAATGCTGAGACTTCATTTTTAGATGAATTGCATATCTTCTAAAAATGTCGGACAGCGAGCATGCCTGTGGTGCGAGGAATTTCCGCAATAATATTTTTTTATGTTCTCCAAGAGAAGGATCTGCAGCACAATTCAAACCCTCATGATTAGGATTAGAACAGTCGACTTCAGCGTCCAGCTCATGTGATTCTACTGAAGCTACAGGACTAGAAGTGATTGATGCATAGGCCCCCGAATCCCTTGTGCCAATCTCTAACGCTCTCGCTTGATCAACAACTGAAGATAATGTAAGAATTTTGTTTTCTAGAAGTCTCGTTTGGATTTTTGATGATTGAAGCCCAGTAATAAAGGGAACTCGAATATACTCGTTTCAGCATTCATAGTCTTTAAATTGCAATCCAACTGAGTGTCTGAGAGCACATATATATTCATGAATCGTTTCACCATCCGAATGTTTACGAGTTGCGAGCTTGTGTCACGCCACGCCCTCATTCGCAGGTTGAATGAAGGCGCTTTTGAGAGTAGCAAGAGCATCGTCGAAAGTAGTACATTCGGAAATTATCTCGAAATTTTCAAGAGCAACTGAATTGGCCAGGAGGCTTAAATATGAATCGCTTGTATGTACCTTCAATTGACGTTGTACCTTGAGAAGACAAACAACCAGTGTTTAAATACACGTGCAGCTTCTGGTGCAGTTGGAAGAACATCCAAATGATCGGGACGACGACCACGTTCCATCCTTCCTAGTGAAATAAATTGAAGTAGCCCAAAGGTGAAGGAAGATTCTAAACGTTGGATTTATTTAATTGAAATACACAAATACAGAACCTAAGTATACACAGAAAATAATACATATAATAAACACATTCTCGCATTAGCGCACACACAAAGAGGCACACATAATACAGACAATGAATACAGTCTCACATAAGCACATACACAAATATAGGCAAATGTACATTTCACAATCAAAGAATTATTAATGTCAATATGTATTATTGTCATAATGTTGGTTTCGCAAACCTAGGAGTCCAGTTAGTAGAGGAGCTGCAAGATCTTCATTTTCATACATTATCGTCAGTCATCATCATCATCATCATCACTAACTCTATAATTTAAGAAGGGGATTTTTTGAGTATTTGAATAATAATTTCATCTTAGTTTGGTTATGACTTATGTCTTTTTATCAAAATTATTGCTAATAATTCTTTTATAATATCAAAACAAAAATATGGTGAAGTTCAGAAATAAATATAAATATCGAAATTTTGTGAATTTTTAAAACCAAAAGAATTACAAATGGTGAAGTTCCGAAAATTTATTTTTATATATCTTCTTCTATAACTATATTTTAGCAACGTGAAATTTTAATAATGTCTGTGATTATTATTTACTAGTTATATTTTCAAAATTTAAGGTAACAGCAAGTATGCCGAAGACATGGAGGACGTCAAGGATTGAATGCTCTCACTCATAAGCTAGGCTTTTTAACTTGTTCAAGCAATTTGCTTTTTGTCCCCTTTGTATAATAAAATTACGCATTTTGTAGATAAGTTAATACTGAAAAAGTAACAGATCAACCCTAAATTCAGTTAAATTTGCACCGGGCAAAGAAATTACTTTTTAGTAACGAAAACACGAGGAACAACCCTACTTTTTCCCGCAATGAATCTCACCTTGGGTTATAGAATTAAACTATGGAGTGTTATATATCCCATAAAATTTTCCACGTTATCTTCAAATTCTTACCAATTTACCATAAAATTAGATACAGAAGAGTGAATGTAGAGTTTTCTCTTCAACGAGAGCTAGGCCTCAATTGACAGAAAGATTATTTAAGCTACCAACATTCAGATGAAGCTACACGCTAGCTTGTTATGAATTGTTTCGTTGTAAAGTTGTTTTGATTGAGTATCTTTAAGAAGAAAATAGTAGGAAACTTCGATGTATACGATAGAGAATCACGAATCATTTATAATTAATATACCGTAATTACTATTTTTGTACATTATATGATTTCTTCTTGTAGCATTTTGAGCGCTTTGTCGAACTCTAGTATTCTTTTTGTGTCTGTTTGAAGGCAAAATGTCGCAAAACTGAGTTTGAACCTGATTCCGTTGTAATCAGATTAAAGTCTTGATTCAGCCGTATTTGTGGTTTCGACTGTCTAAAGAAAAGAAGAGAATTTGACAAATACTTTACATTATTACAAGAACATTCTCTTTACAGATAACCGCCCCCCTCAAAATGAAGAAAAAATACACTTCATGAATAGTCTTTTAAATGACGTGCTCACAAAAAATATCAAACCTTAATTGAATAACATAAAACGACTGAACTAAACGACATAGATACAAATCACATATGCACAACATAAACAACAGAACCAAAGTGAACAACAAGGTACAATAACTAAAACTGAACTACACGATATAATATCTAAACAAACAAACCGATTTGATATCCACTCACCGATCGACGACCTTTCCTCACGAAGCTCTATCAACGACTCAATCCGCAAAAAAGCTGACGGCCCACTCTCCCCATAACAAAACCCTCTCATCATGCGGACTGCATAACAACATAACAACATAATTTCACGGATGACAAAAGCCACAAGGGCCTATCAAAGGTCACCCGCATCTGTCTAAACCCGCCCACAAATGCATCCATATGATTGTATCAGATCATGCATCTACAATATACAATTTCAACCATCCACAGGAATGCGTCAAAAACAAAAGGCATAATCATCAAGGCTCGTCAAAATCCAAATCACCCATAATATACAATAATAAAAACTGCATCCACAGAAATGATTCGAGAACCCCCCCCCCCCCCCCGAAAAGGTAACCCTCCCTTCCCATATAATCATTCAATCTGCGCTTGAAAACATTCAAGTTTGGACTGTCTACTGTCTCAGGAGGCAAACTATTCCAGTAATCTACCACTCTGTTAGTGAAAAAAATATTTTCTAACATCCAACCTGCACTTGTGTTTTTTTTTTATTTCAAGTAGTGACCCCTAGTCCTATTACTACCTTCCAACTCAAATGACTTGCCAAAGTACAACTTATCCACCCAAGAACACACCTTTCAAATGAAAACGTATTTAGTACCATCAAGGTGCTTGAGGAAAGGAATTATTTTTTTTGCCATCCTTTGAACTGACTCTAGCAGGTTGATATCATGTCTAAAATGTGGTGACCATGCCTGTATACATAATCTAAATGTAGCCTGACATATGAGTTGTTGAGTTTAAGGATAACCTCTTAATGTATCCCAGCACCCTATTTGCTCCGTTTTGTGCCTCAATACACTGTTTCGAAAATTTCAGTAACTTATCTATTACTACGCCTAAGTCCTTCTCATCCTAAATGAAATCAGCCAATGCCCATCCATTTCCTAACTAAATTCCCTAATATCCCTTCCCAAGTTAATAGCCTTGCATTTTTTAATGTTAAAATTCACCTACTACTTCTAAGCCCAAGCTAGCAACTTGTTTGAGTCACTCTGCACTTTAAAGGTACGTTCAACTTCTTTGACTACAGCTGACAATTTAGTGTCATCAGCAAAAATGACACTTTGCTATTTACAGCCTCTCCACGATCGTTTATATAGACAATGAATAATAATGAGCCTAGAACTGATCCCTGAGGTGCGCCACTGATAATGTCCCTCCATTGTAACCTCATCCCCATTCAGTACCACTTTCTGTTTCCTGTCTTTCAGCCATTCAGCTATCCAACTCAAAATTCTCCCACATATCCCATCCATTTTTAATTTGTGAACTAATCTCCTATATGGAACCTTATCGAAACTTTGCTAAAATCTATGTAAATTATATCAACATTCTCTCCCTTATCTAATAGTTTAGTTACATAATCCATAAAATCCAGTAAATTTGTTAAACACCAAACCACTTCGATTTATACGATAGAGACGTACGAATTATTTAAATTTCAACGTTTAACTCAATGTCTTGCTAATCGATATATCTATATAAAAAATAAATAACAAAGCGCCTTCGATTAGTGGTGTGGTCGGAACTAGAATAATACCAAACAAAAATTCCAAGGAGGCATCATTAGGGTCATTGTGCATTTCTTTCACGCTATCTAAAAAATACATTTTTCACTCAACACAAGTCACCTGGCAGAGCTGGTAAATCTCCACCAGACAACGAAATGGAAGAAAATATGACGAAATAATCTCGGTTAAAAATATGTCTCCAATGCGACATAACTATAATAATTTATGCCTAAAATACGTCACCAATGTGACCTCATCATCATTATAGGATTCCCATGATATTCATTTGCGAGGCTTCATTGTTAAACCTATTATTTCATCTCTCTCTCTCTCTCTCTCTCTCTCTCTCTCTCTCTCTATATATATATATATATATATATATATATATATATATATATATATATATATATATATATATATATATAAACATATATATATATATATATATATATATATATATATATATATATATATATATATATATATATATATATATATCATTATAATTTTACATCATCATTTTACAATTATTTTATGTATATATATTATTCACACAAGGAGTTATTCTTATTTAGAACACCACTATATGATTTTTTTTGGAAGGGGGTATTATTTGTATTTGTATACCAATTATAGCAATGCCCTCTGGCATTCCTATAAAATACAATGCCTTCTGGTATTCCTATAAAATATTACATGTATCAATATTCCATTAGCATACCTTCCTTTTTAAAATCAATATAAAATTATCAATTTAGTTTCCCATTTAATTTCTACAATTTATATTAAATCTTATGTAAAATCTCAACTTAGTTATGTATAAATAATCAATCCAAAATCTCAAATATTTTGTAATATATAATTGCCATCCCCAAATCATTGGCTAAGATACATTCTTTTCGGCAACACTTACTTTAGTAAAACACACGCTTTCAGCTCAACCACAATGAACATGAATATTCCTCATTCGTCCCTCGCCATTCTCAGCATAAAGGTCAGTAATCATTCCTTCTATATTTAGTCGTTTAACTCCAAACAAAACATACTTAGTTTAATTTATCATCCTCTCACACTTATTCTCTTCAAACTGCCATGCGAGAGTATGTCCTAATTCTGGTTACTTCTCTCATTGCAGATACCAATTCACAGTCCATCATAGTTATCTTAGCAATCATAAATACCATATCTTAGTTACTTTACCGCATCATAGTTACCATATCTTAGTTACTTTATAATACCTTACCTCACTGCACCTTGCATTCACTCTAGTTTTCATTACTTTCATACATTGCATTACGTTGTATTTTTTAGCAATTCTCAATTTAATTATATCATTCATCCATATAATTGTAATAACCGTTCACTAGTTATTTCCTAATTCAATTTTCTCCGCGTGCATTCGTTTAATTTTTAAATAAATTTATTTTTTTTATTGTCGGTTTTTCTTACAAACCTCGCGCAGAAGTTTTCTAAATTCATTTCACGTCAGTCGTTAGGCCTAAATATTAGCAGACGACTATTTCATCCAATTCAACAAATTTGTGGTAATGGTTTTCAAATAGCTATCTAGGCTGATTTATTAACTAAAATCAATCTCACTAATAACCAAATACCATACAATTACTAGCCTTTATAGAATTCACATGACACTCATTTGTGAGACTTCATTCGTGAACCTATTCTGCCATGCAATACCCCTTTGTCGTATTATTAACATGGACGAAAGCTATACATTATTATTTTACAAAAATATTATTCACACATATAGTTAGCGCTATACCTCTTCAAGATTATTTGTATTTGAATAATAATTCACTTGCCTGTCACAAACAAAATAGGATTCACATGCTACTCATTTGGGAGGTTTCATTTCTGAACATATTCTGTCTTGCAATAGGCGCTATAAAACTTGCGTGTGCGTACCACATTACCTCACTTTTAACTGGAGTGATTATAAGCATACTGAGTTAATTTTACAGGTAATATATACACGGAGTATGCACACTTAACAGGAGTTAACTTAACATTACTAATTAACTGACTTTGTATATTTTAAATTCTTCGGACTGATATTCTTTTTACACCACCGGACATATGCTGTTTAGCTCTTTTTTTTAAAAAAGTACTGAATTTGGCCTCCCAACTGTCGCGGTACCTGGTTCGATCCCTAATCACGGTATGAGCGGACACAAACGTCAGCGCACGTAGAGATATGGCTACCGACTGGTGGATGCGCTATGCACACCTCTGCAATCGGGTTGGTAGATCTTGCACTTCTTACCACACACATAGCCAATTTCAACACTGCTTTCTTTCCTCTCCCGTTTTCATAGCACAACACGAACACTCTCTGTTCCAAGGAATCCTGCCGATAGGTATCGATATCCACATACGTCAGACGCGGAACAGGTCTCTCTGCCCCGGGACGACGAAAGTTTCACCTGAACTCTGCTTGGTTTCAAAAACATAATACTTCCAGGCACCTCTCCCCCAAAGAGGATCTGCTCCTGGTGCCTTTGGGCCGACCAGCGATTGTCATACTGACCTTCAATGTATATTTCATTTTCCTGTCAGGGGATGCTCCTGGAGAGGCGTCGACTACTAGTACTACTACACAACACTTTCCACGCTTGTTAGTAATGAATTAAAAAAAAACAACTCTACCTGAACGTATTGCGTGAGTGTGTATTTTCATCTTGCTCCAGTGTTGCCTACAGAGGTCCGGTGCGTCCTCATACCATTCTTACTTCTGCTCCTCCGAAAGGGTAGGCCAACGATGATGATGTTCGCCAGGTTTTTTCTTCTACGCTGACAGTAGTCTTGAGGGTGTTTCCGTCGATGATTTCTGCTTCCATAGGTTCTGCCCGTTGCTCGTACAGTGAGTATATTTTATTTTGATCCTTCTCGTTCGAGCAAAAGGGTCATCAGTTTGAAGGTTCTCGACGTTAATAAATGGGTAACTACTTATGGCTGCTCTTAGATGTCATTGCGTGTCTTGAAGTCATCTGTTATAGCGGGTTCTCGAGGTTATTAAATGTGTACGGGTTATAGGGGTGGAGAGTTAATAGGGGCACCGATCGTTCTTCTGGTAGGCTTCGGTGCTGAGCGGAATTCTTTTGACCGAATCTTGATATCAGGTAGACTGGGTTTAAAGGATCAATGCTGCTTACCTGTAGCAAGGAAATCACAAACGGAGGAATTTCGGACTCTTTATTTCGGCGTAGAACTCGGGTATCCTTGGGCGCAAGAAAGATTCAAGACTGGCGTGTAGTGTGTTTAAGTGGGCTCATTACTACATGGCGTCTCTCTGACTGGTTGACTGACTGACTCTCTTATTGACTCTCTCTGACTCTCTCACCTTCAGTCCCTCTTACTTTCTTCCTGTCTTGACCATATGGGTTTAGTAGTATATAGTTGTGCCGGAGACAATGGGCGTGCGTGGCCTATTATTATCCACTGATGTTGTTTAGATGGAGCCTATTTCACTCCCTGTTAATTCGTATCTAAGGAGATCGAGATTTTGTTTCTGGTCAAAAATACCAAAGACACGAATGGGTTTCGCATTCCTTTGCTAGCAAACAATGTCGAAGGATAGCCCGTAGCCGATGATAATTTCTTGGTCACGCGGAAGCTCATAAGAATAAAGATTGAAAACATTCTTCGTAGGATTTGAAGCCTTCTTCCATCGGATATTTTCGAATTGTTCTCAATCTTTCTTCTTATGAGCTCCCGCCTGACCAAGAAATTATCCTCGGCTACGGTCTATCTTTTGCGTTCAAAAATAGGGACTCATTTTACCTTAATCATCTCCTTTCTATAAATAAATTTTTTGAAAGTAATCAGTCGAACATTCATTGAGTTTTTAAGTGGTTTTGTAGCTGGTGCTTTATCACATAGTGACAGTATGAAATACTTGGAGATCCCCGGCGCCTCATGACTGCCCTCAAATTACTTAATTCTAACAAAAACATCGTCCTAACAAAATCGGACAAAACTAACCAAATCGTGGTGTTAGACATAAATGTTTATACTGAAAAATTACAGGATTTACTCAAGATATGAACATTTACGAGAAATTATCTTCCAACCCATTGAAAAATAAAACCGAGATCTTCAACAAAACTCTCACAAATTGTTCAAACGATCCAACCCAGACCTTCTTCATTGTTTTAAACCTACGAACCCATCACTTCGCCGTATGTATGATTTGCTAAAAAACAACAAAAGAGGAACGCCACTCCCACCTATTATACCGTGTATTGACTCTCATGCATACAAGTGGTTAGCCTCCGTTCTTACTGACGCTGTTGGATTGACCTCTCCTTCACACATAATCCATTCCTGTGATTTCTTTGAAAATTTTATGAAAATCAACATAAAAGGAAGCCGCTTAATAAGCTTTGATGAAGACAGCCTGTTCACTAATGTCCCAGTTAACGAAGCTCTTGATGTTCTATCAAAGGTATTAAATAATCAGAAATTAAACCTCCCTCTAGGCAAAATAAAATTATAAATCTTGTTAAACTTTGTGTTACTGATAATGTATTTATCAGCGATATGTTTTTTCTGTAAAAAATCTGGTCTTAGTATGGTTAATCCTTTATCGCCCATATTATGTAACCTTTTTATGGAGCATTTCGAAGTATCATTACTCCCTTCTGTGATTCTCCATCATAATTTTGTATCGTATAGGTATGTAGAAGATGTCATATAGATTCGGCCTATAAATAGTTTAAACTTATTTGACAATTTCCTTAAAAATCTTAACGACCTCCATCTCACTATAAATTTTAAAGTAGAGTGGGAAAAAGATAATTGTATATTCTTTCTTGATGTAAAAATTGTTAGAGACCTTGACAAAATTAGTTTCACTGTTCACCGAAAACCAACCCATTCTAACTCTTATATCCATTTTTTTTCTCATCATGATATTAACATTAAGCGAGCCGTGGCATCTGGTATGTTTTTGAGAGCACTTACGATATGTGACCCATGCTTTCTAGAAGACGAAATTACATATATAACTTGCAGTTTCATTGAATTAAATTACATCCTCCACGTGATCACTGAAAGTTTACTCATTACCGTCCCAAGGTAAAAAAAAATTAGTAATACGAAGTGTCTATCCTCCCCTCCTCAAAGGAGGGGAGAAAAAGGGAGGGATTAGATCCCCGTTAGAATCTAATCATGCCAACGCGCCTTCATTTTTTGCAGTTTCTTGCTAGGTCTATTGGTGGTGCCAGTAGCCTACTTATTACATAAACCGACCCCTACGATATAATATATATATATATATATATATATATATATATATATATATATATATATATATATATATATATATATATATATATATATATATATATATATATATATCGCTCCGCAAAACACGTGCTTGACATAATAAAAATAATAATTTTTTTTTAATTGATTATTGTTTTAGAAATATTAATCCAATAAATTTTCGAGTATTACTTTCTAGACTGTTTGCATATATTTTTAAAACCAAACATTGACAATAAAACTTTGTCGTCATAGTCTCTTCACCTTATTCACATATGGAAGAAACTACTCCGTTGGTAGTACTGAATAACTTAGTCGGCAAATTTAAATCTCTTTTCGAACATACTCAGTGACCTTTTAAGTTTTTCTTTTTATATTTGTTCTTCGAACTCGTAAGTCATCTGGCCCAGACAACATTCATTCTATGTTCTCAAAGAAGGTGTAGATTGTATTGCAGTACCTCTTGAGAAGTTATATACTAGATTACTAGAGTTTGGAGAAATACCTAATGATTGGAAATTGGCGAATGTAATGATTGGAAATTAGCGAATGTAGTGCCAATTTTGAAAAATGGGAAGTAAAGAGGACCCAAATAACTTTAGGCCAGTAAGCTTAACTTCTATCATTTGTAAAATCCTTGAGAAGATAGTTAAGAAGGGAATTTCTGACCATCTAGACTATGGTAGGTTAATAAATGATGCTCAGCATGGGTTTAGAAGAGGTAGATCGTGTTTAACAAATTTACTGGATTTTATAGATTATATTACTAAACAATTAGATAAGGGAGAGAATGTTGATGTAATTTACTTAGATCTTAGCAAAGCTTTTGATAAGGTTCCATATAGGAGACTAGTTCACAAATTAAAAATGTATGGGATATGTGGTAAAGTTTTGAATTGGATAACTAGATTGCTGAAAGACAGGAAACAGAGTTGTGCTGAATGGGGTGAGGTCACAGTGGAGGGATGTTATCAGTGGTGTACCTCAGGGATCCGTTCTAGGCCCTTAATTATTCTTAGTTTATATAAATGATCTTGGGGAGGCTGTAAATAGCAAAGTTCTTAACATGGGAAGAGATAATGGGGAATTTAGCTATGAAATGGATGGGCATTGGTTGAATTCAATTGAGGGAAATTTAATGGCTCAAAGTGAGGCAGGGAAAGGAAGCAAACACAGATTTGTAGAAGGTAGGCAGGCTAATGGAAGTGCTTTAGGGTTAAACTACTTGAGTAGTGAAAGTGGTCAGGGAAATACAAGAGTACAGGGTCGGGGAAAGAGAGAAAGGAGATGCAGAGGAGATAGGCCCTCAGGTGCTTCAGGGATAGGTGGTCTGAGTTGTCTTTACACAAATGCTCGTAGTCTTAGAAATAAGAAGGATGAATTATTTAGTTATATCATTCATGAAGATATAGATATAATATGTATAGTTGAATCATGGGTTAATGAAAATATATTTAATGATAATGTCAGTGAATTTGAACTAGAGGGTTATACTATGTACATTAGTCAAAGGAGAGATAGGACTGGTGGTGGGTTGATTATTTATATCAGAAATAGCATTTCTTCAAATCTAAATAACTCTATAAAGCAAGGAGAAGGTGAATCATTATGGATAGATATTAAGGTTGGTAAAAATAGGAAAATACACTTGGGAGCTTTTTATAGACCACCAGGACAGACTGATTGTATCGATGAGTTAATGATTAGGGAAATAAGTAAAGGATGCAAAGAAGATACAGTTATTCTTGGTGACTTTAATTTAACTTCTGTAGACTGGGAAAATATGATAGGAAGAGATAGAGCAAGTTGTAAGTTTATGGAGTGTTTTGAGGATAACTTTTTGATCCAATTTGTTAATAAGCCAACAAGGGGTGCCAATATATTAGATCTAATTCTTTCAAATGATGATCACTTGGTTCAAGGATTGAGTGTAGGGGAATCATTGGGAAACAGTGATCATCAGATGGTTCGGTTTAATTTGCAAATAGTTAAGGGTAGAACAACGACAAACTCCACGAAAATTCCAAATTTTTATAGGGGAGATTACGATAAATTACGCAGCATGCTAAATCAGATTAGGTGGGATATAGAATTCCATGGAAAGAATACTTATGAGATGTGGGATATTTTTAAGACTATATTAAACATGGTTCAGGAACAGTGTATTCCGATGAAGTCTATTAGGAAGAAATGTAGGAAACCATTATGGTGGAACCAAGAAATAGCTAATAAAGTTTCAGAGAAAAAAAGGGCATACCAGAGATTACAAAGTGAGAGTAGTTTAGATAATTTAAACTATTATAGGTCAACCAGAAATGAACTAAATAAGATTATTAAGAAGACCAAAAGGACAGCAGAAATTAATTTAGCTAAAAATAATAATAAAGATCCTAAAAAATTCTTTAGCTATTATAGATTCAATAATCAATCTAACAGTGATAAAATAGGGCCTATTAAATATGAAGGGGTTTTGAAAGAATCTGATGAGGAAATAGTAGAGGTCCTTAATGATCATTTTGCTTCAGTATTCACAGAAGAGAAACCAGTTAGATTAATTGATGATAATTCTAGGTCAAGGGAAGTAGTGATAAATTCTATTAATATAGACAGAGAAGAAATTAAAGGGCTTATAATTCAGTTAAATACTAGTAAGGCATCTGGCCCTGACAACATTCATTCTAGGATACTCAAAGAAGGTGTAGAAAGTATTGCAGTAGCTCTCGAGAAGATATTTATTAGATCACTAGAGTCTGGAGAAATACCAAATGATTGGAAATTGGCAAATGTAGTGCCAATTTTTAAAAAGGGAAGCAAAGAGGACCCAAATAACTTTAGACCAGTAAGCTTAACTTCTATAGTCTGTAAAATTCTTGAGAAGATGGTTAAGAAGGGAATTTCTGATCATCTAGAGAGTAGCAGGTTAATTAATGATGCTCAGCATGGTTTTAGAAAAGATAGATCGTGTTTAACTAATTTACTGGATTTTATGGATTATGTAACTAAAGAATTAGATAGGGGTGAGAAAGTTGATGTGATCTACTTAGATTTCAGCAAAGCTTTTGATAAGGTTCCACATAGAAGACTAGTTCATAAATTAAAGCTGCATGGGATATGTGGGAACGTTTTAAATTGGATAACTGAATGGCTGAAAAATAGGAAACAAAGAGTTGTACTGAATGGAGTGAGGTCAGAGTGGAGGAATGTTATTAGTGGCGTACCTCAGGGATCAGTTTTAGGCCCTTTATTATTTATAATCTATGTAAATGATCTTGGGCAAGGTGTAAATAGCAAAGTGTCAATTTTTGCTGATGACACTAAATTGGCAGCTGTAGTCAAAGAGGTTGAGGGTAGCTTTAAAGTGCAGGGTGACTTAGATAAGCTGTTAGCTTGGGCTCAGAAGTGGCAGATGACTTTTAACCTTAATAAATGCAAAGTTATTAACATGGGGAGAGATAATAGGGAATTTAGCTATGAGATGGATGGGTATTGGCTTAATTCAGTTGAAGATGAGAAATACCCGATGATTGGAAGAGAGCGAATGTAGTCCCCATTTTCAAGAAGGGTAGTAAAGAGGATCCAAATAACTTTAGACCGGTTAGCCTAACTTCTGTAGTCTGTAAAATTCTTGAGAAAATAGTTAAAAAAGGGATTTGCCAACATCTAGAGAGGGAGGGGTTGATCAGCGATGCTCAGCATGGGTTTAGATCAGGTAGATCATGTTTGACTAACTTACTAGACTTTCTGGAGTTTGTAACAGATCAAGTAGATAAGGGAGAGAATGTAGATATAATTTACTTAGATTTTAGTAAAGCATTTGATAAGGTACCACACAGGAGACTAGTTCATAAATTAAAAATGATTGGGATATGTGGGGGTGTTTCAAATTGGATAGCTGAGTGGCTGAAAGACAGGAAGCAAAGGGTAGTGCTAAATGGTGTAAAGTCAGAGTGGATGGATGTTATCAGTGGGGTTCCTCAGGGATCAGTTCTCGGTCCATTATTATTTGTCATCTATATAAACGATCTTGGGGAGGCAGTTAATAATAAAGTGTCAATTTTTGCGGATGATACCAAATTAGCAGCTGTAGTTAAAGATATTGATGATAATTTTAAAGTGCAGGGGGACTTAAATAAATTGTTATCCTGGGCACATAAGTGGCAAATGACTTTCAACCTTGATAAGTGCAAAGTTATTAACATGGGAAAAGATAATAGAGAATTTAACTATGAAATGGATGGGCATTGGCTGAGCTCAGTAGAGGATGAGAAAGATCTAGGAGTAGTAATAGATAAGTCATTAAGGTTTTCTAAGCAGTGTATTGAAGCAAGAAATAGGGCAAATAGAGTGCTGGGTTTTATTAAGAGAAATGTCAGTTACAAAAGTAAGGAGGTTATTCTTAAACTCTATAACTCTTATGTTAGGCCACATCTAGAGTACTGTATACAGGCATGGTCCCCACATTTTAGACACGATATTAACCTTCTTGAGTCAGTGCAACGGAGGGCAACAAAGATTATTCCTTCCCTGAGGCACCTTGAATATGAAGATAGACTGAGGGTATTAAATATGTTCTCGTTCGAAAGGAGGTGTGTGAGAGGGGATATGATTGAGCTGTTTAAAATTTTTTCCGGGATAGATAAATTGGATGTTAGCAAGTTTTTTGAGTTAGATGATGGAAATCGGACTAGAGGTCACCACTTGAAAATTAAAAAGCAAGGGTGTAGGTTGGATTTAAGAAAATATTTTTTCACCAATAGAGTGGTAGACTTCTGGAACAAATTGCCGCAGAGGGTAGTAGGTAGTCCAAATCTAAATGTATTTAAGAGTAGGTTGGATGAGTTTATGGGAAGGGAAGGTTGTGATGGTTCCTAAGTTTTGTATATATTAATATTGTTTGTATATATCTATAGCTGCATGATTTAGTTCTTGACAAGCCTTGATTGGTGATACCCTTGTTTCTGGATGCAATCCTCTGGATGTAGTTTTCCTGGGAGTTTGGGTGCCTTGAAAAAGAGGCCGCTTGACTCGGATGACCTATGATGAGCCCTTGTGGCTTTTGTCATCCGTTATATTATATTGTGGGGGACTTTGATTTTGTCTTCCCCTGGTGATGGTGCTTTTTGTGGGTGGGTTTTGACGGAGGCGGATGACCTTTGATAGGCCCTTGTGGCTTTTGTCATCCGTGTAATTATGTTATGTTATGTTATGTTATGACTTAGGAGTAGTAGTAGATAGGTCACTGAAGTTTTCAAAGCAGTGTATTCAGGCAAAAAATAAAGCAAATAGGGTGCTAGGTTACATTAAAAGAAACGTTAGCTACAAGAGTAAGGAGGTCATCCTTAAACTATACAACTCTTATGTCAGGCCACATTTAGAGTACTGTATACAGGCATGGTCACCACATTTTAGACATGATATAAACTTATTAGAGTCAGTACAAAGGAGGGCAACAAAAATAATACCATCCCTGAAGCACCTTCAATATGAAGATAGACTGAGGGTATTAAATATGTTTTCATTTGAAAGAAGGTGTGTGAGGGGAGATATGATTGAGCTTTTTAAAATCTTTTCTGGGATGGATAAATTAGATTTCAGCAAGTTATTTGAGTTAGAAGGTAGTAATAGAACTAGAGGCCACCACTTAAAGATTAAAAAACAGAGGTGCAGACTGGATGTTAGAAAATATTTTTTCACTAACAGAGTGGTGGATTATTGGAATAGTTTGCCACCTGAGACTGTAGACAGCCCAAACTTGAATGTTTTCAAGCGCAGATTGGATGATTATATGGGGATGGAGGGTTAATTTCTTACTTTTTGGTATGTGGATATGTTTCTTGACTCATTCCTGTGGATGCAGTTTCTTTTTATTGTATATTTTGGGGGATTTTGATTTTGTTTTTGACAGACTCCTATGGAGGCTTTAAATTATATATTGTAGATGCATGGTTGGACATTCCTATGGATTGTTAAATTGTATATTGTAGCTGCATGATCTGACAAAATCCTATGGATGCATTATATGGGTGGGATTTGATGGATACGGATGACCTTTGATAGGCCCTTGTGGCTTTTGTCATCCGTTAAATTATGTTATGTTATGTTATGTTATGTTAGGATGAGAAGGACTTAGGCGTAGTAGTAGATAGTTCACCAAGTTTTTCAAAGCAGTGTATTGAGGCAAAAAATAGAGCAAATAGGGTGCTAGGATACATTAACAGGAATGTTAGCTACAAGAGTAAAGAGGTTATCCTTAAAGTCTATAACCTGTATATTAGACCACATTTAGAGTACTGTGCTTACTTATACAGTGGGTGCAAAGGAAATGTTAACCTCTTAAATGCAATGGAAATGTTAACTCAAATTTTGGGGTTAAATTTTTTACTGCATTCCTGCTATATAGATAGTGGGAGGAGCTTGGTATGATGCATGTACCTGCAGCCAGGGCTCCCTCGCAACTTCCTGCTAGGCTCAGTTTAAGTGTGCTCGCAGAGCTCAGACAGTGTACATCTGTGTTACGCTGCCCCACAGACCGCATCCTTTTCATCTTTCTGCTGACTTTGACGCCCTACCAGACACCACCATGCCATCGCAATGTGGCATAGCAAGCTGACAATGGAGGAGAAGACCTGTGCCCTAACCCTAATGGAGCAGGAAGTGCCAGTAAATCGTGTAGCTGCCGATCTGAATGTGAGCCGTGCGTCACTCTTTAAGCTAAAAAAAAGCAGCTACCACACTCCCTCCCGGCACCGCACCGCCTCGCAAACCTAGCTCTGGGGGCAAGAAGAAGACAACTGCTCGGACTGACAAGGTTTTGCATGTGAGGTGAAGCAGGACCCTCTGATAACAGCGGCTGAATTGAAGGGGAAACATCCTGACTTGCTCCACAATGTCGCTATTCATACAATCCAGCACCGGCTACAAAAAGACCTAGGTTTGCCCTGACGCTGTGCTGCCAAGAAACCACTGCTGACAAAGGGTATGAAGAAAAAACGGCTAGCTTTCGCGAAGAAATATCAAGATTGGACACCAGAGCAGTGGAAGAAAGTCATGTGGAGTGATGAGAGCAGTTTTCGGCTTGTCAGGGGTGGCCCGAATGTGGTGCGGCGGCCCAGTGATGTGAGCAGATATGACTACCGCTACACCGTAAAAACTGTGAAGCACCCCGATGGTGTCATGGTTTGGGGATGCTTCAGTGGGAAGAAGGGCAGGGATGGTCTCTATTTCCTCCCCAAGAACGTCACCATGAAGGGAAAGAATTACATTGAGGTTTTGGAGGAACATCTGCTCCATTTCTACGCTCTCCATGGCTGCGACTTTTTTATGTACGATGGCACCCCTGCACACAAGACACGAGCTGTCAAAGACTTCCTTAATGAGCAGAACATCAAAGTTTTGCACTGGTCAGGCAACTCACCCGACTTAAACACCATAGAGAATGCCTAGAACCAAATGAAAAATGAAGTTGCTAAGTGCCGGCCCACCTCAATCCCCGCCCTGAAGGAGACACTCATTAAGCTGTGGGTGGCAATAGATGGCTCCATACCCAAGAGGATCCAGGAGGTGTTGAAGACCCATGGGAACATGACAAAGTACTAAATGTAAAGAAATGTAAGTAAAAGGACCCAATAAAATAGACTTGAAATGTACTTTTGTTGCTTAATTATCCAAAAATTCTTAATGTTAATATTTCCTTTACGCCCACTGTAGGAGTCCATTGTATCCAATGACGACACTCCTCGGGATCATCAGTGACTCCGTTGATGGCTGTAGAGTCCTATTCTTGATCTGCACACTGTTGCAGACAGGACAGGTAAAGTTCACGTTGGGTGGTACAGGGTTATCTTGACGGGTGTGCCTCCTTGTACGTCTGTCATTTCTTGATTGTGTAATGCTATCTTCCAATTCTTCTGCCTCCTCATGGCATATTGTCCTCCAATGATGTCGATCAGCGGCAAAGTCTTCCATATTTGCTGGGGTTTTTTATTTTCTTTAAAGTTCCCTTAATATTGTCTTTGTATCTTTTCTTTTGGCTGCCTGCTGAATATTGACCTTCGTTTAATTGGCTGTAGAGTATTTTTCACGGTAGCTGGTCTTCTGGCATCCTTATTACATGTCCTAGCCATCTGAGCTGGTGTTGTGTAATAAGTATCTATGCTGGTACATGAAGTTCTCTCAAATATTTGGTTGTGGGTCAGCCTATCTCTCCAGGTGATTCCCAGAATAAGTTGAAGGCAATATATGTGGAAGGAATCCAACATTTTCATGTGGCGGCTGTATGTGGTCCAGGCTTCACATCCGTATGTTAGAGTTGAGATACATACTGCTCAGGTCATTGTTCACATACTCTTTTTCTTCAGCTACTGAAGGAGGCTGAAGCTTGCCATAGATGATGTTGGATTTCATTATCTAGGCTGCAGTTGAGGGGAGGGATAGCTTCCAAGGTATTTAAAATCTTTGGTTTTGGTTAAGTCAGTGTTGTTAATAGTGAAAATGGGTGGATCATGTGGGGGACCATTTGCTCATTGACATAGTATTTCTGTTTTGTTAGTGTTGACAGAGAGTCCGATCCTTCTATAAGCATTTGTTACTGCTGTTAGTGTAGCCTGTAATGATTCTGGCAACAAAAGCACAGTCTTCTGCATATTGTATATCTAATATTGTCTCTAATGAAATTTTTGTGACTGCCTGAAATTGTCTGATGTTGAAAAGGTTACCATCTAGCCTGTAAGCTATCTTCACACCGCTGTTATCTTGTATATTCTGCTTGAGTAAGGTGGTAACACAGACAAGAAACATGTTAAATAACACAGGTGCAAGCACACAACATTGCTTTACACCAGTGTGAACTTCGAAGGGTTCTGACTCTAGTCCACCGACAGTGACGTTAGCAAAGATTCCTTTGTGAAACTGTCGTAAAATATTAATAAATTTTGATGGACAGCCAAATTTGTGGAGTACTTCCCATAACAGTTCCCTATTGACTGTATCAAAGGCTTTGGACAGATCTATAAAGCTTATAAAAAGATCCTTATGCTGTTCTCTGCACTTTTCTTGAAGCTGTCTTGTTGTGAATATCATGTCAACTGTTCCGTGATTTGGTCTAAACCCACACTGGGTCTCCGGCAATATTTCCTCAGATATATGGTATATTAAATGATTGAGGAGTATCTTAGCCAAGACTTTTCCCACCATAGATAGTAAGGAGATACCTCTGCTGTTTCCACATTGAGTTTTCCCCTTTGTTTTTATAGATTGTTACAATGTTGGTGTCTTTCCACTGTTGAACAGTTTCTTCAGTCCACACTTTTAACATAATCATGTGAAGATTCCTATGACAGAGATAGCCACCATCTTTTAGGATCTCTGCTGGAATATTATCAGGTCCAGGAGTTTTATTGTTTTTCAAAGATCTAATTGCTTAGAGGACTTGTACAAAAGTTGCGTCATGGTCAAGGACAGGCATCTGTAGCAGCGTTAAGAGCTCGTCTAGTACTGTATTGTCAGTTGGTTTGGGCTGGTTCAGTAGAACTTTGAAATGTTCTGCCCATCTGTTTACTATTTATGATTGTTCCTTTATAAGAGTACTTACTTCCATCATCAGTTAATTAATATCTGCATAGTTTTGAATTTTGTGTGCCTCTTTTGTCCATGTCATTTTTTATAGTCAGCAGATGGGCTTGAGATTGTGCCCTAAGGTTTTTCCAATGATTTCTTAGTCCCTGTGATGATGGATTGCTTAGGGATGCATTATGTGCTTTATGCATATCATCCAAGAGAATGTGGATCGAGTCAGAACTCTCATCAAACCAATTTTGATGTTTCTTGGTTTTGTATCCGATGCTATTTGCAGCAGATTCATACAAACTTGAGTCAAAAGTGTTTAGTAGTGCATCAATTTGATTGGTAACATTAGCAATTGTAGTATCCTCTTCAAGCTTCTCAGCTATCTTCTTTCATAGTTCATTTCTAATTGAAAAGTCCTTAAGAGCACCGCAGTTCAATCGCTTCTTATTCATTTTCCGGCGACGGATTGGTGGACGAATTTGTAGGTTTAATTTGGTAATAATGAGACGATGGTCCGTCTATCCTTCTGCACCTATCATTGCTCGTGTGATTAACACATCTTTAATGTCAGTGCTTCTGACTATAATATAGTCTATTAGGTGCCAATGCTTAGAACGTGGTTGCATCCAGGAGGTTTTGTACATATTCTTTTGTTGAAAAATGGTATTTGTGATTTTAAAGCCATGTTCACTGCATAGGGTCAAAAGTCTAATTCCATTTGAATTGACCTTTCCGATATCATGTTTTCCAATCACTCCCTCCCATATATGTTTGTCTGTTCCAACTCTCGCATTAAAGTCTCCCATTAAAATGATCTTGGTATTTGGTCTAAAGTTTCATCAAGTAGCTGATAGAATTGGTCTTTAATTTCATTGCTGGAAGGTAATGTTGGGGCATATGCACTTAGAACAGTTGCATACCAGTGTTTTGCCAGAGGGATACAAAGTATTATGAGCCTTTCGCTTATGCAAATTTTAGAAAAATATTGTGCATTTTTTGACTGCAAAGTGGAGTTCCCGATAGGCACAGTTTCCTATCCAAGGAAAGGTTAAGTGGACAATTTTAGACCACCTTTTCTAGGCCTCTCCCCAAATTGGGATGAGCAGTGCCGTCCCTAAATAGGACTGCTCACTCACACAGGGGTCTGCCGAGAGCAGTTCCCACTCAGTCCCAAACTGCTAGTGACCAAAAATATCCTTGTGCTGCTGACGTGTGAGAGCTGAGCTAGAGGCCTCCAGCACACTCTTGCCTACCCCTGTCACCAAGTCTCTCCTCACTGTCAGACTTTGACATAATAAGGAGTCACTGAGGTATTACAGGGAAGAGAAAACATGTGCAAAGGAGATGATTTGAGTGGTGCAGGGAGTGCGCATATCCCAGCAACACTATCTTGACTGTAGGTAGGACATTTCAAGTGGCCAAGTGGCAAGGGAGAGACCCAGGATGACCAGTATCTTCCCTCAGCTGCAGGAGGCTGCCGGGTCTCAGGTTTGTTAGAGCCCGCCTCTGGTGCGCCGCCAGCAGTTTTATTTTCAGGGTGTGCTCCCTTAGCCTTTGTCCTTAAAGGACTTGACCACAAGACAGTGGTTGCTAGGTGCCAGGGCGTATCCACACACTGGTGGGCCTGCACACCATACCTCTGGGGCCCACTGCTGCTCCGAGATCCCCTGCTGGTTTAGCCCGGGGCTGCAAGACACCCAGTTACCGTGTGTGGCCACGAGGAGGCACAGCAGGAGTCTTGATGATGAAGATGTGTGAGGGGAGATATGATTGAGCTTTTTAAAATCTGTTCTGGGATGGATAAGCTGGATTTTAGCAAGTTATTTGAGTTGGAAGGTAGTAATAGGACTAGAGGTCACCACTTAAAAACTAAAAAAACAGAGGTGCAGGTTGGATGTTAGAAAATATTTTTCACCAATAGAGTGGTAGATTACTGGAATAGTTTGCCATCCGAGACGGTAGACAGTCCAAACATGAATGTATTCAAACGCAGATTAGATGATTTTATGGGGAGGGAGGGTTAACTTTGGGGGGTATTCTGGACTTATTCCTATGGATGCAGATTTTTATTATTGTATATTACGATTGATTTTGATGAGTCTTGATGATGATGCTTTTTGTTTTTGACACATTCCTGTGTATGGTTTGAATTGTAGATGCATGATCTGACATAATCCTATGGATTCATTTTGTGGATGGGTTTTGACAGATGCCGGTATCAGCAGCTTCAACTTCCTCAGTCTCTCCTAATAGGCAAGTCCTTTAAATTCAGGCATATCCTAGTAGCCCTTCGCTGCACATTTTCCACCATTTCTGTCTTTTCCCAAGTGAAGACTACACTTGATTGGTGCATTTTAGAGGGGGTCTTACCATTGCAATAAACAAAGCTTTTAAAAATCTCAGCATCCAGGGCAACAAAGGTTCTCCTGATCAACCCACTAGTTTATTGGCCTTATTTACTTTTTCTGCAAGATGGTCAGGGCAGCTTAATTTATCATTCATAATGACACCTACATCCTTCTCAGAGGTAATCTTCTTTAGCTATTTTTTTTTCCAATAGCCACGATCTTCAATGGATCTTCTTCCTATTCTCACATATTTATATTTATCCGGATGGAAACTGAGCAACCATTTTTCACTCCAAGTATATAAATTGTTTACATCTTGCTGTAGCCTCTGCTCTTGCTCTTACAGGTACCCAAGGCAAGTCCTCCCAGGGTTGGCCTTCATATTGGCACTTTTTCCAGGAATTATTTCACAGCACTAATCTAATGTGACAAATGCCTTTATATCACTTCCAGATACATCACTCCATTTTCTAAATCTAGATCTAGGAGAAAGTGACTGCTCCCTATCAATAATTTTCTTGGCACACTTATTAGTTTTTGTGGCTGTAATTTCATAAATTTCAGCAGGGAAAAACTTTTCAAGATATTGAAAAGGACTAAGATTCTGAAAGCCAATTACTTGATGAGAATAACTAAAATCGATTACTCCTTGAAGAGAAAACAAATTTGTATTTTCCTTACTGACATTGACTTTTATCCATTTTAGTGGGTCTCTTACATCCTCACCAGCACATATATATGAGTGAGTTCATTCTCTTCATAATCATCACTTGAAGAATTTTACAGATCTATATCTTCACTCTCTTCATCTATCGAGAGAGTCTGAGTCGCCATCAGAAAAAAAATCTTGAATACTTTCATCTGGTAGGCTTCGCTGTAAATCCATGCTGGTCTATAAACCTGTTATACAAATGTAGAATATTGTTAAACATGATATAAAACTGTAGAGGTATGATATGAAAATGTAAAAATATCTATAATTATATAATACAATAAGTATTCATTATAGTAGTAAAATTAAAACAACATGAATGGAAACTTACAACAGCGATAAACCACCCACGATGACAGCTGCATACTGCCCCCAAATCTGGCACTCACGGAAGTTTATACTTCATGTATACGTAAGAAATTGAGTCATTTTGCATCGTGAGATTCTTGTCGTCTGTAAAAGTGGAAAAGAAAGATTTTTTTCAGTCATGTTGACTTTTGTCGACTGATGCATTGAATGTTTAACTTTATTTGGGCGACAAAATTCAATCATTGCAGCAAAAGGGTTAAAATTGTGCCATTGCACTGAGACTGTTCCTGTGGACCTATTCCCTAATACCGCAACTGCTTCAGCTTGCTTTTTGTTCTCTTCAAATTGGGCACACTCGCATGATGCACCACCATTTGATGGAGTGCTTGCCTACACTTTATTGCGCCAACTACATTGTCACACACTGTTGGCACATTCGTGTTGAATGTCCCAGTCTGGGTGTTCTTTTCTCATGTTTGTTCCTTTTGAATTTTAAAATAGTCTAACACTAGGCTAGAATTTAATTACAGTAACTTATGCCAACAAGGCAGTCACCAGATGGATGAATTGCAAAACATCTTTGTCTTACCTGATATAAACTGACCTCTTGTAATGGATATCTTGATGCATAACTCTTCTGATGGTTTGCCAATTATAATAATTTTTAAAAGGAACTCTAAAGCAAATTTCTCCCTTTCAAATATCACAGTGCTAAAATATACTTATACAAGATATATGAAAATAAATTTTCTGAACTTCACCATTTGTAATTCTTTGAGTGTTAAAAAATTCAGAAAAATTTTGATATTTATATTTATTTCTGAACTTCACCATTTTGTTTTTTGATTTTATAAAAGAATTATTAGAAATAACAAATAAAAATGTGATAAGATGAAATTATTATTCAAATACTCAAAAAATTCCCCTTCTTAAATTATAGCAAGCGATTCAAATTGATGTCCTCAAAATACTGATGTGCCCTGTATTCCAATAAGTAAACAATCTAATACTTGGGGCTTTTTAAAAAATATGTTTTGACAGTATCTAATTGTCCTTTTGTCCTCTTTCCCCCACCTCATTCTTTTCCCATTGAATTTAAGAGTTAATTGCGTGGAATTCTTTGTCTAGTTGAGTTTGGACAGGTGGGATTTTTAAATTACCCCATCTTTTTCAGTGCCAAAAACTAAATTCAACCAGCTCTTGTGCATCTCCCTGCAGTATCTTTAACTTGACATAAAATTTTATTTCTTTTTCAGGCCTAAAATTAGTGTTTTATATATTTTTGCCTTTTAGTTAATTGGTAATGGCACACATGCAATTTGATGCAAACCTCAAGGAGATATTGAGAATGGACGATGATATCTCAAAAGGACCTGCACCAAGGTGGCAAAAGAAGGCAATTGAATATGGTGTTACCTCTCTCTCCTTTAATGAAAACAGTGAGTCCTATTTTATCATTTGGATTGTTTTGATGCTGCTTTTCTAGTTAAATATTTTTCCATTATTCTGCATAATGCTTTTGGTTCAGGTTTTTTGTAATATTTATGTGTGAAGTAATTAGTAGTCTGGTGATAAAAGGCCTCAAACACATTGATGGCAATAAATTTTCACTATATTGACCGTTACTATACTTCATTTTACACAACTTTCATCCTGATCTCCAGTTATTAATTCCAAATCTGTAAATTTAATTGATTTTAAACTAAAAATGGGCAACAATCATTTTCACCTCAAACTAATTTAGGTTACTCATGAAGTGTGAATATATCCATTATACTGTTGGTGAATAACCCCTTCATTAAAAATGGGGTTTCTGTTCAAAGCTTTCTAATAGAACTCTTGCCAATACAGTTCATCTGTGACTATTCAGCCATTGTTCAAATGTTTATTTAGATAGTTCCTTGCATATCTGACTTCTGTCACATCTGAATAATCATTTTGTATAGTTTGGTTTATTATTGACTGGTCACTGACATTACTGCTTAACTGATAAATAATGATCCATTTCTTATCTTTAGTAACACCCCTAACCCGGTATTATTTAATAAAGGTGTAGCTGACATTTCTACTTTGGGGTCAAGAAAGGCCCATTTTTCAATCTTGGAAACTTTTCATACTTTTTTAAAATTCTGAAGATTAGACATAAAGCTAATATTGTTCACTTTTTCTGACTTTCTATTTTCACCTTTTTACCCAGGCTTTTTATGTCAATATGAAAATAGGTTAAAGTAAATATTTCAGCAAAATTTGAGCCATTTATTTTTTAGTGTGAAGGAAAGGTGCCTAATCCAATACACCTCTGCCAATTTTTCCATTTAGAAAAACCTGCATCAAAATGCAATTTATTTCTACCTTTGAAATGAATTGGTAATTGTTGCAAGCTTTTTCATTCACTACCTTGTCCATATGCATTCTGCAAGTTTCTGCTGCACTTAGGTTGCATTAAGAAAATTTCTATAGATTATAACATATTTTCCTTTTGATATCACACTTGTTCTCTTGGGGTAATTCATGTAGACAACTTTGGCTATTTAAATTTCACATTTTTTTAGCAATATTTTTGGGGAGATTTTTTTAATCTATGATCTATTAAAAAAATAGAAGTTCAGGAAAAATTTTTACTCTAGCCTGATCTACTTTGAAGCTTTGTAAATTCTGAAGGCCTTAAGATTCTTTAGAACATTAAAAGCTTAAAAAAAGACAGATATTACTTTTATCCACAATTAGTTGGAAACGCTTTTAAACTCGTGTCCACTTAACCATTGGTTCTGGTCATTTTTTTCCTTTTGGTATCCTTAAATATGTTTGACAATTGGCTTTTAGAAACGAAAAATGTATAATTTCTTATTGAAGGCATTCTAACTTGAATTCAATTCTCAAATACTGAATCATTACTGCTTTAAGTAGATTCACTAAAATGACTGAATTCCCCTGTCATTCATAATCTCCTAGTTTGTACAAAAGTAATCTCTCCTTTACATTTCACCCTTAATATTGGGTACAGATGCTGTTCCCACTTTTTGCCTCCCTTGCAATCTGGTCCGCTGTATTGCTGTAACTCTCCTAGTATCAGGAAAAGACTAGCTGATTTCTACTATTCCTGCCTGGTGCTATTAGCATGTTTTTGCATGTTGGATTTTAAGGCTCTGAATTTTGGAGTAAGCTTTCCTCCAAGATACTAGTAATTTGACTTGGCTCTAACTGTTTGCTTGTGTACTTTTGCATGTTTATGGTACAGTTTAAACCACTGGCTTACACAATCCAGTGTCTGAACCATAGATTTTCTATATAGGTTTAGAGGAGGAGCGGAGCACCTTATTATTTTACACTGTTTTCTTGATTTGAATGTTTATATAGGTAGGTGCATTTCATTATTCAGTATCATGAATCATCCCATCCTTCTTATTGATTCTGGTTAGTAGGGGGGATGGGGTACTAAAATGCCCATGCTCTTCTCACCCATTTTCTCTTCTAGTGTCTCTATCTTCGGTTTGCTTATTTAACCCCACAACATTTCATGCATAACATGGGAAACCTTGCAGCTTCCATAAATTTTCACTTTTATTGCAGATCTTCTTACAAACTTTCAGTGTGAGATGCCTGCATTAATAATTTTTTTTAAAATTTGAGATAAAAATTGTCCATTGGGTAGAGTCCTTTAGTTACCATTGACAAATTTATGTGTAAATTGATTGTATCTATAATACATTACTTTAAACTTGTCATGCCTCATCACTCCAAAGGGGTGAGTCCCTAGAACACGGTGGCCAGGATGGCCGCCGTGCTGACGGGACTCAGCACCCCGTCTGATCCCAGCTTAGCCTCTTCTCCTTCCTTCAAAAAACTTGTTTCCTTGCTTTTCATACAACCTCTCCCACAACTTTCTCTGGTCAGCCTCTAATTTCACAGGGTAGATGCTGACCTTCTTCTCAGCCAACCGTCCCGGATCGGGGCTGAGGGGGAAGGGGACAATGTTCCCTAACCCCTGAGCTCCGGTCTGGGTTGGCTGGTTTTTAACACATCCCTTTTCCTCTCCTCTTCACATTCTATCAATTTTATGCCGTGTTCAAGGTGGAGCCGCCATGCCGATGGAGTGCCAGGCCACCAGGCGGGTGGGGTGATCCCAAATGGTGGCGCCTGGCTCTGCCAGGCCTGTAAGCACCTTGCAGTGCAGGCAACTGCGAGAGGTAATGAGCTATTGCGTCCCGTATAAAAAAGAGGGTCACCATGCCCATGTATGAAAATATCCCCCCCATACAAATCTCTTCCCATTCCCCCTTGTACATCGATGGAGCCACCCTCGGGCAGCTCCGCCGAAGGGGTCTCCTTCTCTGGAGGTGCTTTTGGGCACCTCCCTATTTCCTGCGGCAGTCCCTCCTTTTCTTTCTAAGGGGACTGCCAAGAAAGCCAGCAGGCAGCCCATTGCCAACTGCCCCTCTTGTAAGCGGCTCGGTAGGGCAAACCCCCCTTAGGGGGGGGAGAGGGAAGCCAGGCCACTTCGGTTGCTTCCCTCAAAAGATCTGCTGGCAAGAATTTTAAACCTTGCCGGGGTCAAGGCCTGGCGACACTGCTAAGGGGACCTGCGATGTCCTGGGAGGGACTGGCCAACTGGAGGCCCCTCCTGTGATAGACATGGTCCAGGAGGAAACCCAGCCTCAGACGGTAGGGCCTTCCATGGGGGGGGGAATCCAGGCTCGGCGCCAAACACCGAATCCGCCCCTATGCAAGGTCCTCCTCAAACGGCTAGGGTTTCTGAGGCAGTACAAGGAGAAGTACCTGGCTGAGGCTGGCCCATCTGGCCTAGGGGCTTCTGCTGGCGGTGAGAAGTGGATACATTCCCCACCCTCCTCTCCCCCCCAAAAAAAGATTAGGAAGACGCGGGCTCCTCTCCATCCGCGGGGGCTGCGGGGACGGATGGGTCTGCTGCCACTTTGGCAAGAGACCAAGCCAAGCTCGGCACATCTGGCCCCTCTGCCCCCCCCCCCCGGTTGCGGAGCCCCTGACTAAGACCAAAAGTGCATAGGGCGGAGCCTTGATGACATCGGGGCCCCTCATTCAGAGGTTACCTGGCGTTTTTGAGCCCGCTGGCTTCAAACGCTTCCTTGTTATTCGATCCACTGATGGCAGCATGTTGTCCAAGGGCAACATGATCCATCAAAGGAGAGGATTAGCTAGTGCAATTGGTAGAGAGCCGAAGGTGACCCGTTTCTCGGACGGGAGCCTTCTAGTGAATGCGGCGAATCCCGCTGAGGCGGCCAAGATAAGTGCTCTTCGGACACTTCATGGCACCCAGGTGAGTGTGACGCCGCACTCTACCATGAACTTTGTGAAAGGAGTAGTTTATGCGAGGGAACTCGTTGACTACTCCATTGAGGACATCACCTTAGAGCTGGCTGACCATGGGGCGGCCAGCTCTAAGGTGATGTTGACAAGCTCCCTGAGTCGGTGCATGCTGGTTCATCTGGTACTGCATGAAGGCATTCGTACCACTGCCGCGGTGGTGCTATTACTGTCACCGCTTTGGCCATATGAATCGATCTTGTAGAAGTGCAAAGTCATGGTCACCCGAAGTCTGTGAATTGCCCCAAGGCCGCACACGATAAGTCTAAATCATGTGTGGCCAAGTATGTCAATTGCGGAGAGCCGCACCCCCGCTTCTTCGAAGCAATGTGGTGCATATCTCCCCGAGAAAGAAATCCTGGCCATTCAGGCCCAGGATCGACTCTCATTCTGCAAGGCTAAGGACTTGGTCCTGGCCCATCCAGGCCAATGAGCACGGTTGTTTCCGCACCCCTTCGGAGCTCTTCTGTGGGCTCTACTCAACCCGGGCGCTTCCCTCGTAAAGCTGGCGGCAAAAATGGTTCATACCCAGCCCCGGCTAAAACCAGGGCTTCCCCGTTGTGACCGTTTCCCGTAAGACGAAAGTTGGTCCTAAGGCCATCTTCCGGGGTTCCTTAAGTTGTCACCCAAAAGGAGGACAGCAACAAAGGAGCTTTGGCTCCTTCGCCCATGCCTAGAGGTGGAGTGAGTGGCTTGGAGATGGTGGTTCCTCGAAAAGAGGGCTCCCCCCGCCTAAGGTTTCGAGGTGGAGGGAGGAAAAGACTTGTATGGCGAGCCTAACCTCCCCCAATAAGTCCTCAAAGGCGACAGTGCCTTCAGCGCTTTGTTCGGCCAACAGTGCCCGGGGTTCTGCCTCTGAGAAGCGTACGGCCATTCCCGTGAGGGTCTTCTGTTTGAGGAGGGCCCCAACATCTCCTCCAAGCTAGGCCTGGAGGGCATATTCCTTCAATGGAATTGCCGTTGACTCCAGGCCAATTGGGAGGATCTGCGGAGGCTCGTCCCGTTCCCCATTAGCTATCTTTTTGCAGGAGACCATGCTAGGCGTGTGCCCCCTGCCCTCCCTCTGGGGTATAGGGATCTTGCGACCCCACCACCACGGGATGCCGGGCTGGGGGATGCGCGTTTTACACCCGGCATGATGTGTCTGTTCTTCCTTTCTCTTTAGATACCTCCTTTCAGGCAGTGGCTGTGCAGCTGCACTTGGATAGGAGGTATACTATCATTTGTACGTACATTCCACCCTCAGCTGACTTCAATGCAGGGGACTTCCGCCGCATCGTGGCACGGTTGCTGAGGCCCTTTCTCTTGCTTGGAGATCTGAACAGAAGGCATCCTCTCTGTTGATCGATGCTGGGAGATGCCACTCACTCTGCGCCGCGTGCAGTGCATCACTCGCCTGTACGCGCGAGCCCGGCGCCTCCCTCAGTCGCCAACAGCTCTCACTGCATACGCAGCTGATCTCGATGGTGCCGCGAGACGCCAGTCATACCCTAAGTCCTTTGGTTTAGTGCCAGGAAACTCTTTTGAGAGCTACATATAGCTCTCGAGCCAATGGCGCCCCTGGTTCTGCCCAGGACGCCACCCTGGAGGGTACCACATTTGGCTATTTGTCGCCATGCCTCTGCTCCCAAAGGTTGTACGCGCCGGGAGTATTGCGTTCGACCTTTTTGGAGCCACGGTTTTGGCGAGCTGGGCAGATGTTGAGATTATCTTCTGCTGGGTTCCTGGATATGTAGGAATTGCGGGGAATGATGGCGCCAAAGAGTTTGCGGGGACTCTGCGACCGGACCAGCGTTTTGCTCTTCCTCACACCGACTGCATGGCAGGAATATGGGCAGCTCTTCAGACTGCTTGGCAAAGAAGATGGGAGACGGTCGAAGGGAACTTAAAGTTGCATGCCATTGCGCCGTGACTGTTCCCATGGACCTATCCCCCAATGCTGCTACTGCTTCAGGTTGCTTTCTGTCGTCTCTGAATCGGACACACTCGTGTGACGCATCGCTATTTGATGGAGCGCTCGCCTGCGCCCTATTGCGACGACTGCGTCATTCCCCAGACTGTTTGGCACATTCTTGTTGAATGTCCTTGTCTGGGCGATCTCCACTCACGTAAGGGGATGAGCGGGGTCCTTGTACTTGGGACGAGTGCATGCACATTGACTGGTGGACTTGTTGACTTTTAAGGGGAGGCTGGGCTTCTCCCATTTATTTAAGAAGGTTCTGAAATGCTGTAGCTCAGTAGACTAAGTTGATTTTCTCAGTTCAGCAATTCAAATTTTAGTCTTTCCACCCCCTCTTCCTCCCCCAATTAACACTAGACTGCCAGAAATCTGTTAACCTTTTAATGCCTAAAGGAGTGTTGATTTGACCTTTCTCAACAAATAAAAATGCAGTCACTAATGTATTTTTTAGGTAATTAGGTTAAATTTAACAAGACAAATTTGACATGAAGCTCAAAATTTGGAAATTAAACAAATGACAAAGGCAGCAAATATAATCTTAGATACTCTCTCCACACACCATCTTTTCGCAATGTTTATATACCTTGATTTTGACTTTATTACTTTGCACCTTTGAATTTGACAATTTTGGGTGTACATTAACTACCTTAGGATCAGATGTGTTCCTATCCAAGGATATTTGATTCTTGGATAAATCTTGATTTTAATCAGTTCTTCAGCTAATGGTTGTATAAAAGTTTTTCTTGAAATATTTTTCTAGTGACATTTATACACGAGATCAAGAAGGCTATAGGTGTTTTGACCATGTCGGTACCCAGTGTATCCTGTTGCACTTGGTACCTGGAGAAGCTGCACATCCTTCCAGCCTGAATGCAAATTAGGAAAGCCTATCACATGTTTGATGTGAAAGTTGATAGGGCCTGGAAAAGTTGTTAGGTTGCTTGCTCTTTTTCAGTGCTACTTTATCTTTATTTATTTATTATTATTATGTTATCATTCTTATAATTTATTATTTAGTAATATTTATTTATTTATTATGGCTATCCCCTCAACCTGAGTTTGGTCTGGTAGCCATGGTGCCTCGGTGAACTGCATTCCATCCTGGGATCACCTAGCACTAGTGTATGATGATAATAATAGGTGATTTCCCACCCTATACAGTAGTTGGTCTACCTATCCCTATGTCTCTACCAAACCCTGCTGTTCTATCTCCCATTTGGTGCACTTTTGTCCTCCTATGGGTCCTTAGTCGAGTGGGTGTGTATACTGTGAAGTCATTACCTTCTGAGGGCTGAAAGCTCTGGCTAGTATAGGGCATAGGGTGGTTGGCCCATTGACTGCTCACCTTCCTCCAGTAGACATAAGGTGGTTATGCCAGCACCACCCTTTATGGTTAAAACTATTGGGGCTGCCCTTTCACCATCTTCATCTGGCAAAGGGGATTCCCCCTTTCTTATCTTTAGAGCCACCTGCATGAGGCTCCACCTCAGAAAGGAGGGGTGAGGCATATTCTTTATCAGGCGCCACTCTAACAATCTTCTACAGGTGAGGAGGTTTACTTCTCTTGTATGCCTACTGTTATGGTGGTTTCCCCCTTGCCCCTTTCTTTGGAGTCACTCATAGATGACCACCTTTTCACTAATGGCAGTCTTTCCCCCCTTTCCTTTCATTGGGGACTACCAAGAAAGAGGCAGGTGTCCCAGGATCAATCACTCTTGGTGGGAGTGAATTGATCAGGCCAATCCCCTCAGAGGAGCAAGGGAGAGTGAGGCCCACCACACCTGTATTATGAGTTTGCAGAATGTCAGCATATTTGGTCCCCTCCCTTCTCCCATGGAGGTTGGTTCGCCTGCCCAAGATGAAAATGAAGAGCCCTTGATAGGGATATATGCTACCTTGGGGGGGGGGGCACATGGAGCCACACCCCTCCCTGAGCTGTACATGGCCTTGGAGGTCACCCAGCCTCAGATGGGAGGATCTTCCATGGGATTTGACCCGAGCTCTGTGCCCCAAACTGAATTTGAGTCCACCCCAGTGCAAGCTTCTCATGTTGGCTATCTTTTTGCAGGAGCCACATTTTGGTCCAATTCCCCCGTCCACCCTCTCAAGGTATAAAGTTTTGCAACCCCACCACCACAGGATGGGGTTTGGGTAGGAGGATGCTTGATGTCTCTATTCTTATCTTTGCTATAAATACCTCCTTCCTTGTGGGTATACGTGTCTTCCACACCCTAGCAGAGGTGTGGAAGTAAGTCAGAAGGATTCAATCTAAGTTCTCCAAGAAAATAGACTCTGCATCTATGGCAGAGTCTTTTGCAACCACTTTGCATGCGTTGATGCCGCTGAAGGCCTTCGACAGGACTTTACCTTCATATTCAGAGAACCTTTCAATGGCTGGTTTACATTGAGTGAATTTCATTCCTCTCCTTGCTTCATCTGCAGACTCTGCCCCTGCTTCTGTATGCGATACCTTGACACTTAAGTGAGCAAAGCATGGACTTTATTAGATTTGTTCAAAAAGATCTGGACAGAGAGTAGGGTATCCTCCCAGACAGTTGCCCTAAGCTGGGCAGATGTTGAGATTATCTTCTATTGGTTTCCTGAACATGTGAGAATTGTTGGGAATAAGCATGCTAATGTGAATATGAGTCTACTAGCAGTCGGTGACCAGACCATCGTTTTGCTCTTCCTCACACTTACTTACAGCCCCCTTTCTGAGCTCAAAATTTCATTTTTTATTTTTGAACCAGAAAGATATACACCGGGAGTCTGCAAGCTTTTTTTGTCTTGTGTGCCAATTCCATTAAAAAAAAAAATTCTGGATCTGTCTCATCCTCTTTCTCATTCTCACTAACAATGGACCAGGGGGAAGGATGGCTGTGATTCCAAAATCATGCCACACACGGTTCTCTCGGTTTCACAATCCCTCGTTCACTCCGAAATGAGAGCAGTCAGAGGTACCTTAGTTACTGGAAAAAAGGGGGTGGGGAAATTACCCCCTGCTCACTCTTTAATGGTGTTATGTACCCCCCTCCCTTATATACATATATTCATGACCTGTAGGAGGGAAAAAGATGTCTCTGGTGAAAGATGGGGGCTCGACGCTGCTTCCAAGCAGCTTGTTCCCCCTCCTTCCCTGGAACCTGAAATAAAAGGTGGGCATTAGAGTGGCACAGGTGAGTTGAGGTGGAAAAACAAACAAAATGGACAACTATACCCGAATGTATCCATCTCTTGCTTCTCCATAAACTTCGCCAAAAGCTTCTGTCACCATTCGCACACAATGCTCCACACTTTGAGAATAGCATGGAATATCAGTAGAGAGTGGCTCATCGACAATATTTTGCAGATCCGCATTAGATCGATGCATTGTAAGTGGTAGCTCAAACCTGCACTCCTCTTCAGGGGGAGGTAAATCTGTTAGGTTCTTAGCAGTCTTATCTATTTTTGGTGGCTTGAAATCATGTATCTCTTCCTCATACACAGTGACTTGTTGGATCTTCTTGATTCTGTCAATAGCTAATTTCCTGTTCTGATCAACGTCTGCCAGCATTGCCAAAAGAACGTTCTCAGCATGAGCCCAGTAGGAATTCCTTTGGATTGTTCGTCATGCTATGGCTTCACTGGCAGGTTGGAGTATTTGCAGAAGATTGATCTGTTCCAAGACATGTTTAGATTCTTTCATGCATTTCAGAGAAAATTTGATGTGAAAACAGATTGGTCCATAATGACACAACAAACTCTGTGAAGGCATAAAAGTCATTAAGTTTTTCTGTTGTCACATAAAGTCGGCATTCTGCTGGCAGTGGTGAGCCATCTTGCATTTTATTGGCCCTAGTTTCATATGTAGGAGATAATCATCAATTACCCCACTTCTAATAGCACTGATAATTCTGTACAGGTAAGCTTTGTCGTGACTAAGCTCATTCCCATCTACATCTGGAAGAGGAGCTCCTTTAGCAATACATTGAAAACCATTTGGTGATATTGGTAGAGTTTCACAGGTGGTCCTTTTCATTGAGTTCCACTTTCTGTTGGACCAATATATTTCCTGCACAGGTGCCTGAAAGGAAGCTCATTTAGATCCAAGCTGCAGATGACCTGCTGCAATTGACATTCCAGCCCTCTTATGGCTCCATTTTTGTAGCCAGTATTAGTTGCCATGCTGCCAGCTCCCACTGCCTTTATCTCATTTTTAATATCATTTTCAACAAGCCATTTCTTCAGCCCATCTGCAATACCTGCAGGGGTGGGGAAACCCTTGCCTGCGAGCAAAATTTGCATTGCCCCTGGCACTAAATATAAATGTTGAGTATTAATTGTTTTTGGATATTAATGCACGAGTATATCATACCATGTAGTAAATTCAAACAACATTTACAAAGATACAAGTAAAATTTTAGTTATCACCCGCCTACTTTCATTAGAAATTTTGGCCGACGGTTTAAAAAGGTTTCCCCACCCCTGATCTAAATAGACTACCAGGTTCTCCTACAAGCACATTGTCATCTTGAATTTCATTTGTTCCCCTTTTAGTTAGTATTGTGTCTGTCCCATCAAAAAACAAAGCAGTAATTTTCTTCTCGCATTCAGATTCAGTGAAATTCCTCCTTAACTTCTGTTGTTCCCTCCAGACTTTGTGATGGTCAATTACATGGGAGCAGTCTTCTGAATTTATACCATAGTCGAGTACGGCTGCACTACTAATAGCAGCAGCAACTCTATTTGACACATAATACTGATCTGCTTCCATAGCAATTGTTGGTATTGCTAGGATGTTTTCTGTTCTCGCAAAGACTTTCTTCCATTCATCATTAGAAATGTAAGATGAGATTTCTTCATCCAAGGCTTCATCTGAAATTGTAGTTTTCACTTTCTTCTCTCTTTCTGACTCTTCTCTTCTTTCCTGAATTTGATCTTCTCTGATTTTCCTATTTTTTATCATTTGACTTGTTTTTACATCCACTCCTCCAATTTTCATGTAACACCTTGTTCTTTGGTCAATAAGAAATTCATGCTCTAAAAATCCTTTAAAAAAAAACCTGATAGCTAAAAAAAAAATAGCTTGGGGCTCCTTGGAGCTGTTTGGTCATGTGGGAAAGAAAAGGAAAAGAATAAAATTGAGTACAAAAAAATATATGGAAACGAAGCAAGCTAGTTTAACTGATGTGTGCATTTCTACTCAAAGAAAAATGTGGACAGAGAGGGACATGCAAACAACAGGGTGGAAAGAGAACAGGAATAATCAATAAAAAGTAAGGATGCCAAAGATGGCCTTAGCAAATATTGTCAACCCAGCTTCCGGGGTAGATATTGTGAATATATCTCCAGAATGATTTGGTATAACAAGAAAACTAAGAGTGCACAAAAGGATGGTGATAGTATGTGTGGATGTTAAATGGGGGTGGAGTGCATTATTTGCATGTGTAGTGCTTAAACAATTTGAATGTTTTTAGTATTTTTTTTTTTTTTTTAGGGGATAGAAGTTGGGATGAAGCAACTTGCCTACCCAGTTTTCAGTGCTAGGAAAGTCTCAGAGTAGAGTATTAATGAATGTCTAATGGTTTTGAGTGAGGAAGAGGCCATAAAGTTACACGAGACTCTATTTAGACTTTGTTTAAATTTGAAGGAAGCTTTATCAATAATTGATGATATCTTTGTCATTATTAGCGTTTCAATCCATTACAACCACAGAAGAAAATTGTTGTAATCAAGCGACTTTTGTCCTAGAGTAACAATGCTAACTACAGGACTCAATCTACCTGGTAGTCTAGTGTTACCCGACAACCTCCTTCTATTGATCTTTTAAAGAAAATATATTTTACTTTTCACTTAATCTGGACCTTTTCCTAAAATCTTTGAGATACCCTCATTAGTTTTCGCTTTTGGGGGTTCCGCTAAATTTAAATAATCTACTTTTTTCCATCTCATTCTATCGGTACTATGATGATAATATGCATTGTTAAAAGTGGGAATTCTTGCTGGTTACTGAACATTGCCTACTTTTTTTTTTTTTTCATACTTCAAATTTGAAGAATTTTTCATAGTCTAGATTCTGCTCTGGCTTTTTACATGTTAACCATGAGTTGGGCCATGTATGGTGCACCAATAGTCCCAAATAATTGATCCTACATAATGTTACTCTAACTTCTTTTGGAGCCATTGCAGTGGTAAGATAGAGTAGGGTTTATTTTCATTTGTAACTAAAATGCCTCTCAAACGCTGAAAACTTTGTCTATGAAAACTACATATGGGGATAATTTGTGGTTGGCTTTCACCTGTTTTGACATGCCTTTGGAAGCATGCATGCTTTGCCATCTCTGCATTATGTGATAGGGATGTGGAAATATATTGGGTAAACAAACATTCTATTATTTTGTTGCGTGTTCTCTGTTGGTATTTTGATCTCACTTCAATCTGTGCTTAGTGTTATGATTTTGGTAAGGGTTTGTTTTATTTGGTTAGGTTACCTTGGCAACAAATCTGCACTGGGTGTGAGTCCTAAGTCTGCCAAAACTCCGCTCAGTGGTTCTTTACTTGATGTGAAGAAAAGCCCCACTCGTGCCATTTCTCCAGGTAAGTGCAAAATTTTTTGCTTTTGTACAAGTTGAAAATTATTGAAGGTTAAGATAAGAATCTGATCCTTTTTCATGTTTTGGTAATAGTAGTAACATTTTTATTGTGCCCAAAGAGCAAACATTCCCACCTTAATGATACAAGATGTAATAGGAATTATTAAGTGCCACCCACAGGGCATGGTGGGCAATTTGTCACTGTTGGCAACTCTGAATTATGCATGTGTGTGTCTGGTGTCGGTTCTCTTCCTATCAGAGAAGACTCAGTTGTGCATCATATATGAATGAAGCAATGCCCCAGCTGAATTCAATCGTTCAAAAATTTGGAAATGGCAGACTATGCTGCTTGGTATTTATGCTGGGAGCTCCAATGCAATCTCAAGAGTGCTTTGGTGTAAATCTTACGAACAACACAGAGTTGGAAAAGTCAGGTTGAGATTACAAGGGTACAGCAGCTCAGAAACTTCACCAGCATACAATAAGTGGCTTGCTATGTCCCCCAAAGAGGTACAGACTCATCTATTATAATTATCATAGTGTGGGGGGGGGGGTGAGAGACTACCAAGGTGGAACTTGTGTCCAATATCACAACAATTTTCACCCAGTTAAACAGGGGGACAGATGGGA
This sequence comes from Ceratothoa steindachneri, assembly GCA_963969495.1. Classification (NCBI taxonomy): domain Eukaryota; kingdom Metazoa; phylum Arthropoda; class Malacostraca; order Isopoda; family Cymothoidae; genus Ceratothoa; species Ceratothoa steindachneri. The sequence continues at coordinate 169,100,242 of OZ018324.1, forward strand.
AGGCCTGTGCAGGTTCCTATGTCCTAGTTGAGGCTGATGACAATTTCATTGAATAAAATGATTAGTACGGGAATCCTTCAAGCCTTTAATGTGCAATTTTGGTAATTATATCTGTATAAATGGTGTCAAATTACCTACAGTACCCTGTATATTGAGGGTAAGTGCAAGTTAATCCAAGGCTTTGGAAAAGTTTTTAATTTTCTCCCCGTAAGGGGCGCGGCGATTTGCCATCCTGGCCGCCGTGCTGACGGGATCCAGCGCTCCATCCGGCCCCAGCTTAGCCTCTCTTCCTTCCTTCAAAACACTTGTTTCCTCTCTTTTCACACAACCTCTCCCACAACTTTCTCTGGTCAGCCTCTAATTTCACAGGGTAGATGCTGACCTTCCTTTCAGCCAACCGTCCCGCATCGGGGCTAACGGGGTGGGGGACAATGTTCCCTAAACCCTGAGCTCCGGTCTGGGGTGGCTGGTTTTTAACAACCTGCTTCATCCCCACCCATACCTTCCTCACATCCCTTTTCCTCTCCTCTTCACAATCTATATATTTTATGCCGTGTTCAAGGTGGAGCCCCCATGCCGATTGACTGCCAGGCCACCAGGCGGGAGGGGTGGTCCCAAATGGCGGCGCCTGGCTCTGCCGGGCTTGTAAGCACCTCTTGCAGTGCGGGCTACTGCGATAGGTGTGCGCTATTGCATCCCGTGTTAAAAAAAAGGGGTCACCATGCCCAATGATGAAGACCCCCCCCCTAAAAAAACTCAACCCCCAACTTTCCCTGAAACATCAACGGAGCCGCCCTCGGGCAGCTCCAGCAGAAAAATGGAGGTCCCCCATCCTGTGATTGCACAGGGGACCCTCCATATTTCTCTAACCGGAGAGAAGGCTTACTCCTCTCCTTCGCCTACGGGTGTAGGGGACTCCCCCTCACCCCCTTCTCTGGAGGTGCTTTCGGGCACCTCCCTTTTCCCAGCGGCAGTCCCCTCTTTTCTTTCCAAGGGGACTGCCAAGAAAGCCAGCAGGCAGCCCTTAGCCAGCCGCTCCCATTCGAAGCGGCTCGGTAGGGCAAACCCCCTTAGAGGGGAGAGGGAAGCCAGGCCCCTTCGGTCGCTTCCCTCAAAAGACCTGCTGGCAAGAATTTTAAACCTTGCCGGGGTGAAGGCCTGTGCCTCCCCACACAAGACTGGGGACACTGCCAAGGGGACCTGCGATGTCCTGGGAGGGGATGGCCAACTGGAGGCCCCTCCTGTGATAGACATGGTCCTTGAGGAGACCCAGCCTCAGATGGTAGGGCCTTCCATGGGGGGGAATTTGGGCTCGGCGCCAAGCACGGAACCCGAATCCGCCCCTATGCAAGGTCCTCCTCAAATGGCTGAGGGCTCCGAGGCAGTAAAAGGAGGGGAGGGATCTCCTCCGACAGGTGCCCCTACGACAACCAGGACCTTCTCCATTTCGGAGAGGGAACTGGCTGAGGCCGGTCCATCTGACCTGGGGGCTTCTGCCGGCGGAGGTGAGAAGCGGGTTCATTCCCCGCCCTCCTCTGAAAAAAAGAAAAAGACTCGGGGCTCCTCTGCATCCGTGGGGGCTGCGGGGACGGATGGGTCTGCTACCACTTTGGTAGGTGACCAAGCCAAGATCGGCACATCCGGCCCCTCTACCCCCTCGTGTGCGGAGCCCCTGACCAAGACTAACACCAAGAGTGCACAGGGCGGAGCCTCGATGACATCGGGGCCCCTCATTCAGAGGTTACCTGGCGTTTTCGAGCCTGCTGGCTTCAAACGCTTCCTCGTTATTCGCTCCACTGATGGCACCATGTTGTCCAAGGGCAACATGATCCATCAGAGGAGAGGATTAGCTAGTGCAATTGGTAGAGAGCCGAAGGTGACCCGTTTCTCGGACGGCAGCCTTCTGGCGAATGCGGCGAATCCCGCCGAGGCGGCCAAGATAAGTGCTCTTCAGACACTTCATGGCACCCCGGTGAGTGTGACGCCGCACTCTACCATGAACTTTGTGAAAGGAGTAGTTTATGCGAGGGAACTCGTTGACTACTCCATTGAGGACATCACCCTAGAGCTGGCCGACCATGGGACAGTCAAGGTCGAACGTGTGATGAGAAAACAGGGAGGGGCTTCGAGACCCACCCCTACACTCTTCGTCACCTTCGACTGTGACAAGCTCCCTGAGTCGGTGCGTGCCGGTTGGTACCGCTACCGTGTGAAGGCATTCGTGCCACTGCGGCGGCGGTGCTATTACTGTCACCGCTTCGGCCATACGAATCGCTCATGTAGACGTGCAAAGTCGGGGTCACCCGAAGTCTGTGTAAATTGGTCCAAGGTCGCACACGACAAGTCCAAATCGGGTGTGGCCAAGTGTGTCAATTGCAGAGAGCCGCACCCTGCTTCTTCGAAGCAATGTGGTGCATATCTCCTGGAGAAAGAAATCCTGGCCGTTCAGGCCCAGGATAGACTCTCATTCCGCGAGGCTAAGGACTTGGTCCTGGCGCACCCAGCTCTGCCTGGGACGTCATATGCCTCAGTAGTTAGAAAGGCACCCTCTGCTCCTGGCCCATCCAGGCCAACAAGCACGGTTGTTTCCGCGCCCATTCGGAGCCCTTCTGCGGGCTCTACCCAACCCGGGCGCTCCCCTGGTAAAGCTGGCGGCAAAAAGGGTTCATACCCAGCCCCGGCTAAAACCAGGGCTCCCCCCTCTTCCCCCAGCGTGACCGTTTCCAGCAAGGCGAAACGGCCACGCGCCTCCACCAAGTCGTTAGACTCACAGGAGGCAACACCCCTGAAGGTCGCTAGGCCATCTTCGGGGGTTCCTAAAGCTGTCCCCCGAAAGGAGGACAGCAACAAAGGAGCTTCTGCTCCTTCGCCTACGCTTAGTGGTGGAGCGAGTGGCTCGGAGACGGTGGTTCCTCGAAAAGAGAGCCCCTCCGCCTCCGAAGCCGCAGCGCCCGCCTAAGGATTCGAGGCGGAGGGAGGAAAAGACTCGCATGGCGAGCCCAACCTCCCCCAATAAATCCTCGAAGGCGACAGCGCCTCCAGCGCTTTGTCCGGCCAACAGCGCCCGGGGTTCTGCCCCCGGGAAGCGTACGGCTATTCCCGTGAGGGTCTTCAGTTCGAGGAGGGCCCCAGCGTCTCTGAGCTAGGCCTGGAGGCCATATTCCTTCAATGGAATTGCCGTGGACTCCGGGCCAACTGGGAGGAGCTGCGGAGGCTCGTCTCGTCCCGCCCGCTCCCCGTTAGCTATCTTTTTGCATGGTAGACCATGGTAGGCGCGTGCCCCCTGCCCGCCCTCCCGGGGTACAAGGGTCTTGCGACCCCACCACCGCGGGATGGCCGAGCTGGGGGATGCACGGTTTACACCTGGCATGATGTCTCCGTTCTTCCTTTCTCTTTAGATACCTCCTTTCAGGCAGTGGCTGTGCAGCTGCACCTGGATAGGAGGTATACTATCATTTCTGCGTACATTCCACTGTCAGTTGACTTCGACGCGGGGGATTTCCTCCGCGTCGTGGCACGGTTGCCGAGGCCCTATCTCTTGCTTGGAGATCTGAACGGCAGGCATCCTCTCTGGGGAGATTACTCCATAAATCCCAGGGGACAAGTCCTTGCCGATCTGATCGAAGAGCTTGAGATGGGTGTCCTAAACGTGGATGAGTTTACGCATCACTGTCCGAGAACCGCTTCATTTTCTTGCCTTGACCTATCTCTGTGCTCTTCGGATGCACAGCCTGATTTTGATTGGGGGGTGGTCGATGACCTCCATGGTAGTGATCACTTTCCCATTCAAATATCATTTTCAGGGCAACTGCCGCCTGAGAGACCACCTCGGTGTTGCTTGGCGCGGACGCGGTGGCCTGCATTTCAGGAAATGACTGAATTCTCTATCTCAGTCGAGGAGTTTAGGTCGGTAGATGAGGCCGTTGAGTTCTTCTCCGGCAACCTCATCGCCGTGGGCCTGACTACTATTCCTAGGACGTCTGGCCGTTTTGCATGCCGACCACTCCCATGGTGGTCGGCCGAGTGTGAGACGGCCCAAAAACAGAAGCGTTATACCTACATGCGCTATAAGCGCCGCCCGAACGATTTCACTGTCGCTGAATTTCGTCGGGCTAGGGTTAGGTTCCGGTATATTTCGAAGCACGCCCGCTGCTCTTCTTGGCGGGCATACGTGTCTTCACTTAACGGGAAGACCCCTTTAGCTGAGGTGTGGAAGTGAGTCAAAAGGATTCGGGGCAAGTTCTTGCAGGACCCCCTTCCCGTTCTCCAGGAGAATGGGACCGCAATCTCGGACCCCGCGTCCGTGGCGGAATCCTTCGCGACCGCTTTTTCCGCATTCTCTAGCCGTGATGCTGCTCCGCCAGCATTCAATGCACGTCGTGATGTCGCGGAAGGCCGCCGGCTGGACTTTACCTCCAGAGGCGGACAAGTTTACTGTGAGTGAGTTACGCTCCGCCCTCGCTTCGTGCGCGGACACCGCCCATGGTCCGGACGATGTCCCGTACGCCATGCTTCGACACCTAGGTGAGCGAGGCATGGCCGTTCTGTTAGATTTGTTCAACAGGATCTGGGTGGAAGGTCTTCTCCCAGAATCCTGGCGAATCGCTACTGTGCTTGCCTTTCGCAAACCGGGGAGAGATCACTCTACTCCGACCGGTTTCCGCCCAATCTCTCTAACCTCTTGCGTGTGCAAGTTGATGGAGAAATTGGTAAATGTTAGATTAGCCTTTTTCCTGGACAGCGGAGGCCATCTGTCTTCCGCAAGTTCCACTCCACGTCGGATGCTCTGCTCCGACTGGAAAATCCCGTCTGCGAGGCTTTCCTTCGTAGACATCACTACGCCACGGTGTTTTTCGATCTGGAGAAGGCCTATGATACCGCATGGCGATACGGTATCATGGAGACTCTCCACACGATGGGGGCGAGGGGACGCCTCCCAATGTTTATATCTGAATTTTTGCGAGATCGTCGATTCCGCGTACGGGTGGGGGGAGCCCTCTCCGGCCCAAAGGAGCAGGAAGAGGGTGTCCCGCAGGGAAGTGTTACACTCTTTGCCCTGAGCATCAACGGCATCACCTCGGTGCTGCCGGAAGATGTTCTCGCTACGCTCTACGTGGACGACCTTTCGATCTCTTTTGGCGCGGCCCAGATGCCAACTCTGGAGCGTCGACTCCAACAGGCATTGAACCGCGTCTCTCGCTATGCCGAAGCGCACAGGTTTCGGTTTTCTTTGGCCAAGACTAAGGTGGTGCACTTCTGCCGCCCGACCCAGATTTGTTTCTTAATGGGGTGCGCCTGGATGTGGTTGAGTCGCACCGTTTCCTTGGTCTTGTATTCGACCGACGCCTCACCTGGGAGGCTCATATTCGCAGCCTTAGGGTCTCTTGTACCCGCGCCATGGGCATTCTCCGTTCCGTGACGTTCAGCGCTTGGGGCGGTGATAGGGCTACTGCCTTACTTTTTTATCGATCCTTTGTTCGTTCGAAGCTCGACTATGGATGCGAGTTTTATGCATCCGCAGCCGAGCGTTTATTGCGGAAGGTGGATTCGATCCACCACACCGGCCTTCGCCTTGCGACCGGTGCCTTCCGCACTTCCCCCATTGAGAGCCTGTTGGTCGATGCTGGGGAGATGCCACTCGCTCTGCGCCGCGTGCAGTGTATCACTCGACTGTACGCGCGAGCCCGGCGCCTCCCTCAGTCGCCAACAGCTCTCACTGCATCCGCAGCTGATCTCGATGATGCCTATGCCGTCGAGAGACGCCAGTCATACCCTAAGCCTTTTGGGTTTAGGGCCAGGAAACTCCTTCGAGAGGTAGATATCGCTCTCGGGCCAGTGGCGCCCCTGGTTTTGCCCAGGACGCCACCATAGAGGGTACCACATTTGGCTATTTGTCGCCACGCCTCTGTTCCCAAAGCTTGTACAGCGCCCGGAATATTGCGTTCGACCTTTTTGGAGCACACCTCATTTCACGCTGGAACCGTGCCAGTGTATACAGATGGCTCCAAGTCCCAAGAGGGGGTCGGCTTCCACGCCGTATCCCCTCTGTTTGAAGTCAGCGGGGCTCTACCTGGCGCTGCGTCTGTCTTCACGGCCGAGTTTGTGGCAATACACCACTCGGTACGGGAGATTACGCGACGTGCCCGGTTCGGAGACCGGATTGTGATCTATAGCGACTCATAAAGCGCCCTGAGTGCTCTCAGGGCATTAGAATCTCCGCATCCCCTGGTTCGCGATATCCGTGACGCCACGGTTCTGGCGAGCCGGGCAGATGTCGAGATTATCTTGTAGCGGGCCGAAAATCTAAACTAACCCCCAATCGATCCAACCCGCTTCCTACACTATCCGGACGTGAGAAATCGAAGGAGAATGAAACGGATTGTATATACAGTCCCTTTACTTACAAAAAAAAATTTACAAAATATCTACAATAGAGAGGGGGCGATTATATTGGAGATCTTACTTTTCACCAATGGATACAAAAAAAAAATCCTATATATATAAATACTATTTAATCTATCCTAATAAACATAAAAATCAAACAACCAAAAAAAAAATCCTGAATACAACAGTCAATATATAAACAACAATCAAGGCCTCACTTTATACAAAGAGGATGGGAAGATGTCCAGCCACCTGCCACTCGAGCGAGCAAAATGCCTAGGACTTACAAGTGTGGCACCTCTGCGCTTGATGGAAGATAATGACTTTAAAAAAGCTTACGTGGCTATTATAAGCCCTCCTTCATTAAGCTATACTAATGGCCTTTATTTATTAATGATAATATAGCTTTCCAGGATATAACGCTTTGTTTGTAATATAAGGATATACGAAACTAAGTCCTATCTTTCCAGAATATGAGGCCTGGAAAGAAAGAAAAAAAACATGGTAATCATTTTTATACATAAAATAAACAAAAAAAACAAACCCATTCCCATTCACACACATTCTTACAGAGGGAGGGAGAGGGTACTGAGAAAAGGGGTGGGAGAATGGCCCTTTTACACACACTCACATTCGCCCCACCACACCCCTCCTTCCTTAAGCCATTCGACCAGCCACTCACTAAACCCTTTCAATCACTCTTCACGGTACCACTTGTGCTCAATCGCACCCTTCTGCACCCATTCACACTCGTCTACTGGTCCCTGGCTACGCGTAGCAATTAGTCGGGGTTGTTCGTCAGTCGTCCTGTCAGTCTCATCGTCACTATTTATCATCTCATCAACCATACTCTTAGCCCTCATTACCAGTTCTCCCATCTCACGACAGAATTCTTTCATACTCTTCCGTTCAGAACCCTCACTCTTCATACCCCCATTCATCAGCTCCTCACTCACAGCTCTCATCCAACTCAAGTTACATTCTTGCGAAACAGACAGGTCATTCACATCCCCTGTATTCTCAACAGGCATACCAGAAACCCCTTCGACTGGTTCCCACCAGAAACCTGAAAAATCAGCCACTTCATCATTCACTACATCAAACTCACCCCTACTATTACCATTCATAAAACCCGAAAAATCAGCCACACTAGGTTCATTCTGCCCAAACACACTATCATTCATACTGTTCCCAAAACCAGAAAAATCAGGCACAGGCAGCCACTCACTCGTCTACTTATACCAGCCAAATCACTCACCTGTTTACGCAAAAACTCAATCTCCCTTTCAAGATCCCCCATACCAGAAACACTCTGCTCAGACTTACTTTCATTCGTACTTGCATTCTTCCTTTCACCCTTCTTTGTACGCTTTCTACTCCTCGAGACTAAGACTAGCTCTTTCCCAGACAGATCCATACTATCACATTCAATCTCATCATCATGCACTTTACCTCTCTCTCTACACAGTCCATACACTGGATGGCTCACCAGGTAGTCAGGAGGTTCTCTCCATCTCCTTAACTGACTCTGATGAGCCCGCACTCTCTCAGTCATGCCGTCATTCAAACTCTCCAAAACATTTGTCACTCCATTTTCCCAAACCCTCACAACTCTATAAGGTCCATCAAACTTCTCACTCATCTTTGATACATTCAACCTACCCTTCACTTCTTTCACCTTCAATACTTTTGTACCTAATTCAAATGAACGGAACCTTTCATGCGCCTCACGCCATACACTCTGCTCACTTTCACTCAAACGAAACCTATCTTTCACTCGCCTTTCAAAATTCATCACAAACTGACATGGGGACATTCCAGTTGCACTATGCACAGTTGAATTATACGCCCACAACACTCTCCCCAGACACACATCCCAGTCATTCACTGTCGTACTCATCATTCTCAACATCTCACACAAGGTTCTTATAGTCCGTTCAGCCAATCCATTTGAAGACGGTACATACGGAGTTGTTCTCACATGCTCCACACCATTCTCTCTCAACATTTGCTCAAACACTTCCCCTACAAATTCAGGCCCATTATCACTCAGACATCTTCTAGGCTTCCATACACACATAGGAAAAAACAACTGCTCAACCACACGCGCAACAGTCACACTCCTTTTATCTCTCACAGGCGCTGCATACACAAACTTACTTTTATGGTCAACCATCACAACCATACCAACATTCCCAGCACTCGTACGCGGCAAAGACACACAATCAATCACTACCAATTCAAACGGTTCTTTCGCATCAACTTTCAACATCGGTGGTTTCACTTGCACACCTTGCACCTTTCGCTTCTGACACCTTTCACACATAGTTGCAACATCATTCACAACAGTTCTCAGAAACGGGTGGAACACATGCTCCTTCATACACTCCCACAGCTTAAACTTACCCATATGCCCATAATTATCATGCACAACCTTCACCAGACCAATCATACCAACTAAGGACATCACAGGTACATACATATCATCACCACCCTTCACATGCCTCACAAAATATACAACATCCATACAAACAACAAAATCCTTAGCATACCTTTTAAAATCACTTAAACACTCTGGCCATTCATTCAAATCAACACGCATCATTACACACCTCTTCAACTCACTAACAAAAGGACACATCTCTTGCATCTCTAGAATATCATCATCACTTAAAATCTCATTCTCATCATCCATGACCAACTCAATCATACCGCAAAACTTGACAACATTCTTTGCACACTCATTCAACTTCATCACCTCACATTCACCTTTCATAAGACAATCCTTATCAGCATCCAAAGACAAATCATTTAATCTCATAAAGTCTACACCAAGCAAGAAACAACAAGGCATTTGCTCACCTTTCAGAATCACAAAGTCATGCTTCACATTCACACCATTACCCAAACTCACTTTCAGACTAACCTGTTCCCATGCCACTATCATGCCATTCCCTAATCCACTTATCCGTAACTTCACAGGTTTATGCTCGCAACATCTAAACTCTTCATACTTACTCAGAATATTCTCATTCACTAAAGACACTTGCGCTCCAGTATCAATCAAACCACAGAACAACCTTTCACTAACTTTCACTCTCGCTTCCATCATATCAGGTCCACCATGTTCGCAATACACAGAAGGAACAAGCACACCAACATCAGCACTGATATCCACACTGTCATCAACTCCCATATCATCACTCAACACACACTCATCTTCATCCAGACAATCATTCTTCTCTCTTATATATGAACACTTTTCAATTACCCAATTGTAGTGCACACCGCTCAAACATTGCAGATGTACCACATTAGGATTCAAACCCTTCATCTTCTCATCCTTGTACACAATCGGCCTCTCACCACCAAAGTGCACATATACAATCACTCCATACAAACGACTCACTACAATCAACACTTCCTGAAATGGCGGGACCCCTTGCATACACATCGCTCTCAATTCTTTCATGAAGTTCCGCACCTTTGCCATACCAATGCTTTCAGGCTTCCTACACACTTCATTCATTACCTCCTTCCTTAAATCATCTACACTATCGGGCACTCTCACATCTACTCCATCACTCTTCAAATCTTGCAAACCATTCCATACACTCTCAAACAAGGAATCACCACCACCCTTACTCTCTTTTCCATTCATAATTCCTTTCGGCAAATACTCAGGATCACTCACTCCACACACATTTTCATCATTCGTACCAGGATACCTTGACATCAAATCAGCCACTCCATTCCGTTCACCAGGCACATACTCAATCACATAGTCAAAGTCACTCAAATCTTCCAAAGTCCTTGCAATCCTACTATCAGCCCACTTCATACGCTGCAAATACACAAGAGGTTGATGATCGGTTTTTATCACAAACCTCACACCATACAAAAATGGACGCAACACTTTCAAACAATATCTTATCGCAGCCAGCTCTCGTTCCACAGTCGAATACTTTCGTTCTGCAACATTCATAGCCTTGGATACATACCCAATTATTCGCCTGACATTCTCTCCATTCAAACGCTGCTCTTGCATCAGAAAACCTCCCATACAATACCCACTTGCATCTGTATACAATTCAAGCATTTTAGCATTTACACTATAATCTGGGTAAGCTAATTCAACATCTTCAGCCGCTGCCTCCTTCAGTCTCTCATACGCCTCATTCATCTTATCATTCCACTTGACAACCGTACTACCTTTCTTGCCCATCCACTCAGTCAGAGGCTTACTCACACCAGAACAATCACGTATAAACTTTCGCTGGAACTCAATCAAACCCAAAAATGACTTCAGTTGCTTCACAGTCACCGGTTTAGGAAACATTCGCACCTTCTCAACATACTTCGATGATTTACGCAATCCATTCTCACTCACCATATGCCCAAGGAATTCCACTTCTTTCGCAAACCATTCACACTTCGCCACTTTCACCTTCACACCAACACTCTCCAACGTTCTCAACACATCATTCACCAATCTCATATGCTCCCCAAAAGTCTCAGTCATAATCAAAATATCATCTATAAACGCAATCACATTCTTACTCGCAAACTTACTCAACACAACATTCATTGCCCGCTGGAAGGCTCCGGGAGCATTAGCCAACCCAAAGCTGAGGTTCCGGAACTGGTAATGCCTCTTTGAGGAAGAGAAGGCAGTTACTGGCCGGCTCTCCTCAGCAATGGGCATCTGGTAATACCCCCGTACCAGATCCAGCTTCGTAAACCACTCCATCCCATGCATACTATATACACACTCAGATACCACACACATCGGAAACCTTTCTTTCACAGTCCTTTCATTCACCTTTCGATAATCAACACACAGACGCAATCTTCCATCCGGCTTACGTACAGGTACAATTGGACTATTCCATGCACTCTCACTCTCCTCAATCACCCCCAATTGCTCCAATTCCAAACACTGCTCCTCAATCTCTTCAGCAACCGGACGGGGGAAATGCCTCGGCCGCTGATAGATTGGGGAGTCCTCCTTCAGGACAATCTTGAATTCCGGGAGCTTTGCAACCCCGAAATCCAGATCACCCTTACTGAGGGCTCCCTTTCGCTCAAATATCATTCGATACACATCCTCCCTTTCATACTCAGTCAAACATCCATCCAATTTCACCATGTCCTTCACCTCATTATACATCCATTCACATGTCTTTTCATTCGCAACATTCACCCTGATATCCGTACTATCATCCATACCTACCTCATTGACAGTGGAGAGGTGGCCCAGTACATCTCCGACTTGGATTCCCCTCACCTGCCCTTTCACACTGGGGTCTGCCTGCACACATACAAAAGGATCATTCATTCTCATCAAGCCATCAAACACACAAGCAACACGCCTTACCTTATAACACGCATCGTTTCCATCCAATATCACAGTGTTCTCACTCACATTCAAACTAACATCCTTACTCCAACTCACTCTAACAGACACCCTTTCACCCTTCACAAGCCTTACACTCTCCATAGCAGTCACCTCAATACCAGTAAACACACTCCTCAAAACGCTACCATCTTTCCCTACATACAACTTATACACCCCATTTTTACCAATCTTTCTCTCAATCTGATCACTCGCAGGATGCACAACCATACGATTCATTTTCATAAAATCATAGCCCAAAATCACACCATACTCACTACTCACCTTATCAATCACAGAAAATTCACATTAATTCATCATCATACCATGCATTCGAACAGCTGACCTTATCATTCCAATCACAGGCACTCTTCCTATTACCAATACCTACTAAACTACCCTTGCACTCAGACAGGAGGGCTTTCTCGCTAAACTTGTCATACACATCTTTATACACCAAGCTCGCCTTGCATCCAGAATCTATTAAAGCCAAACACTCAATTCCATTCAACTCCACCTTCACACTCAGACACTCATACTTCCTACCAGACAGCACTTTCACACTAGACAGACTTGCCAACACATTACTCACACTCATGCACCCAGAGGATACTTCAGCAGGTACCCTCTTACCATTCAGTTTCCCGCTTCAGACTTTCCATTCACACCTTGCGCTCTCAGTCTAATCCAACACTTTTCACTTGAATGTCCTTCCATCGCACAATAGCTACATACATTCCTCTGGTCACGACACATCCTTGCATAATGACCAGCCTTTCCACAATTACCACATGCATATTTCATACTTTCCCCAGCAGTTGCTCCACCATTCAACCTCGGACAATCTTTCTTCAAATGGCCTATTTCTTTACACTCGAAGCACTCTTTCACACTTTCCTGGCAATCCTTTATCATATGCCCTTTCTTACCACACCCAAAACACGCACCAGATGTCCACCTACATTCTGCCAACATATGACCTTTCCTTCCACACCAACGACATTCCACAATCTTTCTCACACCATTCGGTCTCTCATTTGCTGGGACATACCTCGGTTTCTCTCTCATATATCCGTTCCCACGCTTGAAATTCATCTGCCCCCTTCCATTCGACCACCCTCCATTTGCCCATCCATTCTGCCGGCCCAGGAAGTTTGACATCACTCCAGCTGGTGCAGCCTTCAGGGCATCCCTGTAGCTGACAAACTGCCGGGGTGGATGAAAGCTCCTGGGCTTCTTACCCCCAACATTCACACTGTACCATCCATCCTCTTCTAGATCGCTTTCATCATCAAATCGTCCATCTTCTAACAGTTCCAACACATCCTCCCACATCAACCGTTCACCTGTCAGTCTCACTCTCTCCTTTCTCTTTCCACCCAGCCATTCACTCACCTTTCGTGGGATCGTGTCCAAAAACTTCCTCATGAGTGGTTTACATTCATTTACATCATCATCACCATACCTCGTTCTTGCCATACTCTCAAGCCTATGTGCATACATATTCACACTTTCACTCTTCCCCATTCGAGCCTTCTCAAATTCATTTACCCTTTTATACTTGACACTCTCTTTCATTCGTTTCACCTGTCCAATCATCCGCTTCTTCACCACATCGTACCTTGGTTCCCCCACACTTGTAATCATGCGGAAAAACTCCAATACTTTTCCCTCCAAACATTCCCCCAAAACATTCATCCAGTATCCCTTATTCTCCGGGTACTTGAGCTTACAATATCGCTCAAATTCCCCGAAGAATTCTTCCACACTTTTCCCACCATGTAACCTAAATCTATCTATCTTTGGCACTTCCCTTATCAAAATACCCTTTCCCACATTCACTTCACTCTCACTTGAGCTGCCTTCACTCTCACTCATATCAATCATACCATCACTCTCTCCTTCATCCGAGTACAATGAGTCCACACTCTTGCCTCTTACCTTCCTATCCTTCCCCTTTGCACCACTCTTCCTTCTTCTCTTGCATTCAACTCTCTTCCATTCTCCGTCCTTCCTATCACTCATAATCACCCTATCCTCTCTAGACTCGCACACACTCCCATTGATCCCATTAGTCTTATTCCCTTCAGTCGGAGCAGGGGTCAAGGTCAAGGGTCCTAGGGCCGGTCCTGACCCCTTCATCATGTCATACAGGTCCTGCATCCGTCGGTCCGTCTGATCCTGTCGGTCTCCCATTTCCTTCTTCATCCTATCAGTCTTTTCATTCATCCCTTTTATTTTATTCTCCATTCCCTCCATCATTCCCCGTAACATTTCACACTCCTCTTCTTTCTTTCTCAACTCCAGTCTCAATCGCACTACTTCTTCATTCAAAGTTTCTGCTACAGCCATTGTTCCCAAGTTAGTAAAAAAGATAGGAGAAGGGAAAAAGCAATCAAACTACTTGTCACACTAATTGGGTATGGACTGCAATCCAATCCAGTCACGCTCCCAGTTTCGAAGTCTCACGTCCCTATTCGGGCGCCAAATGTAGCGGGCCGAAAATCTAAACTAACCCCCAATCGATCCAACCCGCTTCCTACACTATCCGGACGTGAGAAATCCAAGGAGAATGAAACGGATTGTATATACAGTCCCTTTACTTACAAAAAAATTTTTACAAAATATCTACAATAGAGAGGGGGCGATTATATTGGAGATCTTACTTTTCACCAATGGATACAAAAAGAAAATCCTATATATATAAATACTATTTAATCTATCCTAATAAACATAAAAATCAAACAACCCAAAAAAAAATCCTGAATACAACAGTCAATATATAAACAACAATCAAGGCCTCACTTTATACAAAGAGGATGGGAAGATGTCCAGCCACCTGCCACTCGAGCGAGCAAAATGCCTAGGACTTACAAGTGTGGCACCTCTGCGCTTGATGGAAGATAATGACTTTAAAAAAGCTTACGTGGCTATTATAAGCCCTCCTTCATTAAGCTATACTAATGGCCTTTATTTATTAATGATAATATAGCTTTCCAGGATATAACGCTTTGTTTGTAATATAAGGATATACGAAACTAAGTCCTATCTTTCCAGAATATGAGGCCTGGAAAGAAAGAAAAAAAACATGGTAATCATTTTTATACATAAAATAAACAAAAAAAACAAACCCATTCCCATTCACACACATTCTTACAGAGGGAGGGAGAGGGTACTGAGAAAAGGGGTGGGAGAATGGCCCTTTTACACACACTCACATTCGCCCCACCACAATCTTCTGCTGGGTTCCTGGACATGTAGGAATTGCGGGGAATGAGAGCCCCAAAGAGTCCGCGAGGACTCTGCGACCGGACCAGCGTTTCGCTCTTCCTCACACCGACTACATGGCAAGAATACGGGCAGCTCTTCGGACTGCTTGGCAAAGAAGATGGGAGACGGTCGAAGGGAACTTAAAGTTGCGTGCCATTGCGCCGCGACTGTTCCCATGGACCTATCCCCCAATGCCGCGGCGGCTTCAGGTTGCTTTCTGTCGTCTTCGAATCGGACACACTCGTGTGACGCATCGCTATTTGATGGGGCGCTCGCCAGCGCCCTATTGCAACGACTGCGTCGCCCCCCAGACTGTTCGGCATATTCTTGTCGAATGTCCCAGTCTGGGTGATCTTCGCGCACGATACCTGTCTCGGTATCGGGATGGGCGGGGTCGCTACCGCCTGTCCCTTGTACTCGGGACGAGTGCGTGCACCATGACTGATGGACTTATTGACTTTTTGGGGGAGGCCGGCCTTCTTCCCCTTTATTTAAGGTTCCTTTTTTTGTTATTGTTTTGTTTGTAGGTTGCACTCTCCTGCACCGCGGTGAGGGGGACCTCCCCCCGCTGCCGGAGATTGCTTTGATTGTTAAGTTTTTCCAATTTATATCATTGTTAAGTTTTCATATTTTTACTTTAAAGTAGCCTAGTTCTAGGCTGTCGTGTTTTTCGGCGAATTATGCCCAAGTGGGTAGTTGCCAGATGGGCTCCATAAAATAAAAAAAAATAAAAAAAAATTAATTTTCCTTTAAAGAAAAATTATTTTTGATAGTTGGAAATCATATATACAGGGTTTAGGGCGGTATGGAATTTCAGGAAACGATTACATTGTCAGGTAATTAGTGATTTTGTCCAGTTGAAAACTTTGTGAATATGCTTGGAAGCTTCTTTAATTAGCATTATTGTAGTTTTAATCTTTCATACTATACTAGGTATATATTAAGTACCATAAAAAATATATACTATTTGTGACATTGTTACTTCAAATCATACATGGTAGAAATGGCTATTATCTTATATTCCAAATTAAAACTAGGAGTAAACTGCATGTAATTGTTTAAATTAAGTTCTTATCATGGTTAGCAAATGCAACCAGCAATCTCAAAGTGCGCTGCACTGTTTGCAAGAAAGATTTTGAACTCTGCAATATGGGTAATAGAGCATTGACGGAGAGTAATAATCATATTACAAGTTTCCATGGATGGACCTAATTTGACTCTGTTTCCTAAAGAATCTTGAGAAAGAAAGGAGATAATTATATCCTAATAGAGAAGCCATTTTCAATATAGGAATTTGTAGTCTTTGTTTGGAATGTAATACTGAGGGCAGGTATAAATCCAAATGATTAGGACCTTTCTACTAGGGCTTGCAAACCGGTTAAACCGGGGTTTTATATTCGCTTGTTGGCCTTCAAATATCATTTTCTATTCTGGCCCATTTTCTTTAGCTTGCTCATCTTCCTGGAACTTCAGCTATTTTCTGTTCTAAACATGTTTTTAACATATACTTGTCAATTGTCATAAACAATTGTAAAAAGCAATTTTTTATCTTTTAAAATTCTTATTGGCATTTTGCACAAAAGATTTAAAAAGAAATACCTACTATTCATGAAAATCTGATAATACCTATAGGTATGTGGTATGGTAAAATTTGGCAATTTGAAATGTCTTGCTCATTCGCTATTCAAAATTTCAGTGAGGGAAGACTCATTGACTCATATAGTCGTGTCCCATATTTTTAGCGCTTTTTTGGTAATATCAATTCCTGTTACTACTTATTAACTATAGTCACTACCCTTAATATGTCAAAGGTGAAATCAAATGTAATGGAATTATTTTGAAGAAAAAGCAAAGATGAAGCACAGTGTTTGAAATGTCAGAGAATAATGAAGTCATCTGGAGGAACTACATTGAATTTGATGTTGCATTTAAAGAAAATTCACCAAATTGACACAAATAAAGATAATAGTGAACCTCCATTAAAAATGGTAAGAATATTAGAAAACTATGGTTAAAAAGTCTATTGCAAAAGAGATTTCAAAATTAGCTGCTTTATATGGATTATCTTTTAACTCAATTGCCAAGAGTGTTTATACAATCTAGCCTTTAGCTTCAGAAAAAAATATGATAAACCACCACCAACTTCTGTGAATGGGGTTAAAAATATGATTATGGATTATTATAAAACTAAGAAAGAAGAACTCATTCTATATTTCAAAGAATTATCAGCTTTGGGTGCCTAGTATTCATTAACTAGACGAATATACATCTATATAAAATCAAAGGTATATAAATATAAATGTGCATTCAAAAGACAGTCATTGGTCTTTAGGCCTTATTGAGCTTAATGGCTCACTTGATAGCAGTAAAACTGAGAAAATTGTAAATGAGCATTTAAAGGAATTTGGCTTGATCTTGGATAAGGATATTGTTGCTTGCACAACAGATGGTGCAGCAATGATAGTTAAGTTTGGTAAGCAAATTAAGCCTGATCATCACAATGTATAGCCCATTGTATGCATCTGGCTGTTATAGATGTACTTTATTATAAAATCATCATTCACGATGCCCTAGTCACTGAATCTAGCAAAGACAATGAAGCTAATGATGAGAATGATGATGAAAGTGATAATGATACAGTTGAAGAAAACCAGCAAAGTAGCTTTATCAAATTGACGTAACTGATAAGCTTGTCTATTTCCCTGACCTAAAGCCTAATATTGCACAAACTATAAAAAAAGTCAGGAAAATTTGCAAGCTTTTTTGGAAATTGCAACCAAAAATGACATATTGCAAAACTTTGTCAAAGCAAACTTCATTGGAAAGGAATATAAGCTCATATTGGATTGCAAGACTAGATGGAATAGCACATTCTATATGATAGAGATTTTTAAAGTTAAAAAAATGCATTCCAAATGTTCTATGTGGAGTACTGTCAACTGAAGCAGTATCTGATGATGATTGCTATGTGAAACTTTGCGACCAGTTTAAATGATTCTGAAGGCTATATGCTCAGAAGATTCAAATCTGCTTAAAGCATAATCGATAATAAAATTTCTGCTTGCTAAGCTTCTTAAATCAGAAAAGCCCTTTGATTTAATGCTTCATCAAAGCCTTTTGCTGCGCTATAATGCAAGACAAAATTTGCAAATTGTGGGTTTGCTGACCTATCTCCACAACCACAAAAAATTCAAGAAAGAAGATTTTGGAACAAGAACCTTTGACCTTCCAAGTAAGCAAGTTTTGAAGAGGTATGCTGAAGAAGCATATAAAAAATTATATACAGAACCTTCAGAAGAGGGAGACTTGACATTGTCTGAAGAACCTTGACTAAAAAGATTGCCTCATCAAAAGAAAGCAAGGACTCCTCTACTTTCGGTGGTAAAGATACACTCATGATAGAGTATGCTAATGTAATGAAGGCATTGACTGAAGAGCTATTATAGTCTTCAAGTGAACTAGAAATCAGCAAAGCATGTAAAATTTGGGAGGCAACTAACAATAGAAGTGAAAAGCTTGAGAAAATTTATAGGTCATTGCTAACCATTAAACCCACAAACGTCCGATCTGAGAGGTCATTTTCCATTACTGGACTTTTTAATACAAAAATAAGGTCAAGTCCAGCTTGTTTAATTTGAATTTTGAATTTTTTATTATTTGCTGGTGATCACAAATTTATTAGCTTATGCCATTTAACACGTACAGGAATAAAAAACTTGAAAATTAAAAGGAATGTTCAATTTTTGCATCTTGGAACAGATTGCTTAAAGCATTATTGGTTATAGAGACTGGTATGCGAATGTTTTCTATACAAATCGTATTCTGGAACAGATTAATTTTGTAAAGCACCCACCCACTTATATGGCAACCCTCAGTTATCCCATATGGATTGGACAATGTTGGGATTTTATTTTAAAATAAATTTGTTGGTAAACCCTCAAATATGCTAATTTTATAAAAAAAAGAAAAAAATTCTTGTATTATTATTATACCTCATATGCCATCAAAATCTAAAGGCAATAAATAGGAAAGAGGCTGCTACTAGAAAACCAGTAGTCGGTCAATGTTTTAACACAATTTTTCCTTTTATTACAGGTCCCGGGTGCCTGCTGATAAGCTTATGTCCTAATTTTCTGTTTTTCTTTATTTGTTGTATCTGATGCTTATAGTCAAATTGTCTCTTAATTCTTACATTGTTGGAATGAAATATTTTGCAAGGGGTAGACTTGTTATACTTGGTACCGGGAGAGGTGGCACTTCCATCCTGACTTCAGTGTGCTTGGTTGTCCTGAACTAACCTTGCCCCTATCTACCTATTAGATCTTTTTAACTTACCCCCTTTTTTTCACCACTACCAACCCATCTTTTTTTGGCAAGGGACTGGATGTTGTAGCAGATGCAAAGTGGCTGCTACAACTGGGTGTTAACACACCCTTCCTGGCCCAGTGTTGGCCTTAAGGACACCGATGGTATAGCATGA
The DNA here is from genome assembly GCA_963969495.1 of Ceratothoa steindachneri. Taxonomy (NCBI): domain Eukaryota; kingdom Metazoa; phylum Arthropoda; class Malacostraca; order Isopoda; family Cymothoidae; genus Ceratothoa; species Ceratothoa steindachneri. Next base: position 169,119,771 of record OZ018324.1, read on the forward strand.
GTAATGCCCCTGCTACAACTCAAACCCGGAAGAATTGCATGCCCTCCTGGCCCCACTTCCCATTTTGACTTCCTGCAGGAGAATTTGGGACTATAATTTCCATTATTTTTACTGTCTCTGTCTTCATTCTTTACAGTACTTTCCTTCCTCTGTGTAATATAGCCTTGTTGGTATTGTACTTTATATGTATTGAAAATAATTAGAATAAAATACCTATTTGTTGCTGTACAAATATATTTGAAATATTTTGAAAATGTTTTTGCTATGTGATAGACCATTTATGACATTTGTTTTTTAGGGCATAATAAGTCCCCTGGGAGGATGCCAAAACTATCTGTGCGAGCACCTGGACAGAAGACTCCCAAAACTCCCAATAAACACGGCGATAGGTGGGTAAGAATAATTTTAGATTTAAATGTTAAATGGGAATTTTCTTCCTGTTTAATAACCCCTCAAATAATATCTAATAGTTACCCTGGTGATAATTTTTTATACATTCTCATGTTATTTATGAACCCAGAGCAAAAGAACCTTGTTTTTTTAAGTAAAATAAAAGGGGCTTTTTAATTTTAAGGTTTTCAAATTGATCTTTTTAGAATTGAAATAATTTGTACACTTATCTTTATAATTTTCTATTAAAATTCTGAAGGTCAGAAGAAGTTAATAGAGATCTATTTTGTCAAAATGGATCCTAATCAGGCTGAAAAACATTTTTGAGAATAATCATGCTGATTGTTCGAGTGATGAGTGACTGACTTGGATTTTAACAAGTCATATTGACTCGCTGTACATAGTGATGAATGAGTCATAAGGAATTTATTGTATTTGATTTTTTTTTTTTACAGTGAGAGAGAAACTAGTACTTCAGAGTGAAAGTTAGGTGATCAAATTCCAAACTTTGTTAATCTTCCACTCAAACTGAGAAATGCTTCCTCTGTATTCCTACCAGATAAAAAAAAATTGCAAATATTCTGATTTATACGTCTTTGGTGATATTTCAAACAGAAACTTTAGATGTTGTCTCTCCTTGGCTCAATATGATGAAAGGGGGTAGTTGTACTACTTACATCCCCAATTTTTTGTGGACTATTTAAAAAAAAAATTTTTTAGCATTATTGCATATTAGGACCATAATCACCAATTGAGAAGAAAGTATTATAAACACTTTTATAAAAATATTGAGGTTCTATATTGTTGTAGAATGGACTCTCGTCGATATACCATATATGACTATTCGTTGAGGGAACTATTCATTTATATTTAGAGTGCGTGGTGTCTGGGTTGACCGATATTATTTATCTTCAATATGCTTAAGAAGTGGAACTGAGCTCAAGGATAATAATATGGCTATCATTAATAAAATAGTTTTATTAATAAAAACTATCAACAACACACAACAGAAAATATTGACATAAACAGAGAATGGAAAGGGTCGTGGTGAAATCTAGCTAATCCGAGGATTAAGATTTGGAAGAGATTTAAAAAGGTAAAACAAATAAAAATTCAAAGGGATGGGATGGTTCACTAAACCATTTAAAGCACAGGATAGGGTTGACAAAAGGGTTAAATACTCAAAGGTAACGTTCAGCTTACGTAATTATACGTTGTGCAGAGGAAGGCGATGTGAAGGAATCTTCGGCCGAAGGGGGGGGGGGAATTAAATGATCCTGATGTGGCGTCTTGGGAATGAGAACCGTTTCTTGGTGAACGGGCTTGATTAACAATGGCTGTTCTACGTTGTTCTCTTCTGAACAACAGGAGGGGTGAGAACCATCTCTTGTCTAAGGGCTCAAAGAACAATGGCTGTTCGAATGTTGTTCTCTTTCTGAACAACAGGGGGAAGGGTGAGAACCGTTTCTTGTCAACGGGCTCAAAGAACAATGGCTGTTCTAATGTTGTTCTCTTTCTGAACAACATGGAGGAAGGGTGAGAACCGTCTCTTGTCTACGGGCTCAAAGAACAATGGCTGTTCTAATGTTGTTCTCTTTCTGAACAACAGGGGGGAAGGGTGAGAACCGTTTCTTGTCAACGGGCTCAAAGAACAATGGCTGTTCTAACGTTGTTCTCTTTCTGAACAACAGGGGAAGCCTTGTGGACTTGGCGTCTTGAAGGCTCGAACCTTGGCACTCAAGGGATATTGTCCTCTTCTGGACAATGATGGTGGATCTCGAGGCAGAGGGCCCTTGGTGCACAAGGTGAGAGTGGATTGTAGTGATGTCTCACAAAGAAAATCTGGATCTGGAATCTTCTCTTAGTGGTAAAGTTTGCCTATAAATAGTCGAGCCATCCCCTTGGCGTAGGGGACAATGGAGTGGGGGCTTCGAGGGAATGCACAGCCGCGCCTGAGAACAATACCTTATCTGCCTATAAGCTTAACTCAATCTGGCGTGATCGGCGAATGGGGAGGGGGTGATAAACCTCCTTGGTTCAATATTGACTCAGGTGGCGGTGATAATGTGCCTGGCTTCAAGGCGAAGATGCACGTGGGTAGCATCGTGTTTCTAAACAACATGTGATAACGATTGAAATTAAGCGGCCTCAAACTGTTCTATCACACATATATATATATATATACAAGGTGTTCAGGCTAAATTTGATGAATTTTAATGTCCCCTTTTTTCACAAACATGTTGATGTATTGGTGAACAGTGAACAGAGTTGGATAGCATACTATAAAAGTTACCCGCATCATGATGCTTCATGTCAGGCATCAAAATAGATGTCATGCCTGTGCTCAATGCTCTGTGGACACTGTAAAGGTTGTAATACGTGATATAGACAGCTGCAATGGAGACTATTAAGCCATGGCCAGCATAAAGGGACACAACAGGCATTCTGACCATCCCCATGCAAAGATTCATCTAACAACTCCAGGAGAAGCTGATGGAATACCTGGGCTTTGGTGAGAGAGATGGGTGTTGTAGTCACCATCATGAACTGGCCCTAAATGAGGACCTTCGCTACCACTAGTGCATGCCCTTTCTCTCAAACATTTTCAAAATTAACCCACTCTTTACATGGTCAACCAATCCTGACACTCCATCTTGTATATTTTCTTCAAATCCATTTCCATCCATTTTTTTAACATCTCTATACCATCTCAAAACACTTTTGCACAATCAGAATCCCTCTTAAGCTGTCCATTTACACTGATCTCACTCTTATATCTTTCATACTCATTCTATATCATAATCTCGCTCTGATACTCCAACATACTCCTCTCAGCTTCCTGTCACATTCCACCCCCATAAGTGGCACGGCGATGTGCCATCCTGACCGCCGTGCTGACAGGACTCAGCACCCCATCCGACCCCAGCTTAGCCTCTTCTCCTTCTTTCAGACAGCCTGTATTTCTCCATTACTTAGTCACTTTTCATACAACCTCTCCCACAACTTTCTCTGGTCAGCCTCTAATTTCACACAGGATAGATGTTGACCTCCTTCTTAGCCAACCATCGTGGATTGGGGCTGAGGGTGGAGGGGACAATGTTCTCTAACCGCTGAGCTCCGGTTTGGGATGGTGGGTTTTTAACAACATGCTTCATCCCCACCCATACCTTCCTCACATCCCTTTTCTTCTCCTCTTCACAATCTATCTTTTTACGCCGTGTTTAAGGTGGAGCCGCCATGCCGATGGACTGCCAGGCCACCAGGTGGGAGGGGTGTTCCCAAATGGCGCCGCCTGGTTCTGCCAGGCCTGTAAGCACCTCTTGCAGTGCGGGCAACTGTGAGAGGTGGTGAGCTATTGCATCCTGCAGATAATTTAGGGTCACCATGCCAAATGATGTTAAAAAACAAAATCTCCCCCTAATTCCGCCTTGCTCACCGACGGAGCCGCCCTCGGGTAGCTCCACTGAAAAAATGGAGGTCCCCCCTCCTGTGCTTGCGCAGGAGACCCTCCATATTTCTTTAACCGGAGAGGAGGCTTACTCCTCTCCTATGCCTAAGGGTGAATGGGACTCCCCCTCACCCCCTTCTCTGGTGGTGCTTTCGGGCACCTCCCTATTTCCAGCGGCAGTCCCTCCTTTTCTTTCTAAGGGGACTGCCAAGAAAGCCAGCAGGCAGCCGATAGCCAACCGCTCTCCAGTGAAGCGGCTCGGTAGTGCAAACCCCCTTAAGGGGGAGAGGGAAGCCAGGGTCGAGGCCTGTGCTTCCCCACACGTGACTAGTGACAATGCTGCCAACAGGACCTGCGATGTCCTGGGGGGGGGTGATGGCCAACTGGAGGCCCTTTCCCTGAGATAGACATGTTCCTAGAGGCAACCCAGCCTCAGACGGTAAGGCCTTCCATGGGGGCTAATCTGGGATCGGCACCAAGCACCGAACCCGAATCCACCCCTATGCAAGGTCCTCCTCAAAGGCCCGGGTTTCCAAGGCAATACAAGGAGGAGAGGGATCTTGACCGGTGCCCCTGCGACTACCAGGACCTTCTCCATCTTGAAGAAGGACCTAGCTGAGGATGGTCATTCTGTCCTGGGGGCTCCTGCCGGTGGAGGGGAAAAGCGGGTTCATTTCCCGCCCTCCTCTCCTAAAAATTAAAAAAAAATAAGAAAAAGACTAAGAAGACTCTGAGCTCTTCTCCATCCACAGGGGCTGTGGGGATGGATGGGTATGCTGCCACTTCAGTAAGTGACCAAGCCAAGATCGGAACATCCGACCCTTCTGCCTTCCCTGGGTATGGAGCCCCTGACTATGACTAAGATGAAAAGAGCGTATGGTGGGGCCCCTCATTCAGAGGTTACCTGGCATTTTTAAGCCCGCTGGCTTCAAACGCTTCCTTCTTATTCGCTCCACTGATGGCACCATGTTGGCCAAGGGCAACATGATCCATTAGAGGAGAGCATTAGCTAGTGTAATTGGTAGAGACCCGAAGGTGACCCGTTTCTCATACTGGAGCCTTCTGGCGAATGCGGCGGATCCCTCTGAGGCGGTCAAGATAAGTGCTCTTCGGACACTTCATGGCACCCCAGCGAGTGTGATGCCTCACTCTACCATGTACTTTGTGAAAGGAGTAGTTTATGTGAGGGAACTCATTGATTACTCCATAGAGGACATCACCTTAGAGCTGGCCGACCATGGGGCGGTCAAGGTCGAAAGTGTGATGAGAAAACAGGGAGGGGCCTTGAGACCCACCCCTACACTCTTCATCACATTTGACTGTGGCAAGCTCCCATAGTCGATGCGTGCCGGTTGGTACCCCTACTCTGTAAAGGCATTCGTGCCACTGTCACCGCTCATGTAGATGTGCAAAGTTGGGGTTACAGAAGTCTGTAAATTGCTCCAAGGCCGCACACGATAAGTCCAAATCATATGTGGCCAAGTGTGTCAATTATGGAGAGCCACACCCTGCTTCTTTGAAGCAATGTGGTGCATATCTCCTTACGAAAGAAATGCTGGCAATTCGGGCCCGGGATCGACTCTTAATCTGCCAGGCTAAGGACTTGGTCCCGGCGCGCCTGGCTCTGCCTGGGATGTCTTACGCCTCAATGGTTAGAAAGACACCCTCTGCTCCTGGCCCATCCAGGCTAACAAGCACGGTTGTTTTCACGCCCAATCAAAGCCCTTCTGCAGGTTATACTCAACCTGGACGCTTCCTTGGTAAAGCTGGCAGCACAAAGGGTTCACACCCAGTCCTTGCCAAAACCAGGCCCCCCCAACCTTACCCCAGCATGACCGTTTCTTGTAAGGCGAAACCGTGATACGCTTCCACTGAGTCCCTCCTAAAGTTGGTCCCCAGGCCATCTTCCGGGGTTCCTAAAGCTGTCCCCCAAAAGGACAGCAACAAAGGAGCTTTGGCTCCTTTGACCATTCCTAGTGGTAGGTTGAGTGGCTCAGAGACAGTGGATCCTCGAAAAGAGGGCCCCCCTGCCTCTGAAGCCGCAATGCCCACCTAAGGTTTTGAGGCGGAGGGAGGAAAAGACTCGCATCACGAGCCCAACTTCCCCCAATAAGTCCTCGAAGGAGACAGCGCATTGTCCAGCCATTGTGCCGGGGTTTCTGCCTCCGGGAAGCGTATGCCCATTCATTCCTGTGAGGGTCTTCTGTTTGAAGAGGGCCCCCGTGTCTCCTCAGAGCTAGGCCTGGAGGGCATATTCCTTTAATGGAATTGCCGTGGACTCCAGGCTAACTGGGAGGAGCTGCGGAAGCTCGTCTCGTCCCGTTAGCTATATTTCTACAGGAGACCATGCTAGGCACGTGCCCCCTGCCTGCCCTCCCGGGGTATAAGGGTTTTGCGACCCCACCACCACGAGATGGCCGGGCTGGGGGATGTGCGGTTTACACCTGGCATGATGTCTCCGTTCTTCCTTTAACTTTAGATACCTCCTTTCGGGCAGGGGCTGTGCAGCTTCACCTGTATAGGAGGTATATTATCATTTCTGCGTACATCCCATCGTCAGCTGACTTCGTGGCACGGTTGCCGAGGCTCTTTCTCTTACTTGTAGTTCTGAATGGCAGAAATCCTCTCTAGGGGGATTACTCAATAAATCCCAGAGGACAAGTCCTTGCCAATATGATCAAAGAGCTTGAGAGTTTACGCATTACTGCCCGAGAACCGCTTCATTTTCTTGCCTTAATCTATCTTTGTGCTCTTCGGATGCACAGCCTGATTTTGTTTGGGGGTAGTCGATGACCTCCATGGTAGTGATTACTTTGCCATTAAAATATCAGCACTTGAGGCGCTCATAGGGCTGCCGTACTTTTTTATTGATCCTTTGTTCTTTTGAAGCTCGACTATGGACGCGAGTCTTATGCATCCACAGCTGAGCGTTTATTGCGGAAGGTGGATTCGATCCACCACACCGGCCTTTGCCTTGCGACCGGTGTCTTCCGCACTTTCCCCATTGAGAGCCTGTTGATCGATGCCTGGGAGATGCCATTCACTCTGCGTCGTGTGCAGTGTATCACTCTCCTGTACGCGTGAGCCCGTGCCTCCCTCAGTCGCCAACAGCTCTCACTGCATCCGCAGCTGATCTCGACGGTGCCTATGCCGCCGAGAGACGCCAGTCATACCCTAAGGTCTTTGGGTTTAGGGCCAGCAAACTCCTACGAGAGCTAGATATAGCTCTCGGACCGGTGGCGCCCTTGGTTCTGCCCAGGACGCCACCCTGGAGGGTACCACATTTGGCTATTTGTTGCCATGCCTCTGCTCCCAAAGCTTGTACGGCACCGGGAGTATTGCATTCAACCTTTTTGGAGCACACTTCGTGTCACGCTAGAACCCTGCCAGTGTATATGGATGGCTCTAAGTCTGAAGAGGGGGTCGGCTTCCACGCCGTGTCCCTTCTGGAACTCCGTAAGAATATCAAGGCTGGTTATCTATGTATTCCCGTGAAGCCCTATGTGGAGTATCCCCGTAGATGCTTTCATTGTCAACATTTCGGGTATCCCCTCTGTTTGAAGTCAGCTTGGCTCTGCCAGGCGTTTTGTCTGTCTTCATGGCCAAACTGGTTGCAATACACCACTCGGTATGGGAGATTACGCGACGTGCCCGGTTCGGAGACCGGATTGTGATCTACAGCGACTGACAAAGCGCCCTGAGTGCTTTCGGCTCGGGGCAATGGAATCTCCGCATCCCTTGGTTCGCCATATCCGTGACGCCACGGTTTTGACAAGCTGGGCAGATGTCGAGATTATCTTCTGTTGGGTTCTTGGACATGTAGGAATTGCGGGGAATTAGAGCGCCAAAGAGTCTGCAAGGACTCTGCGACCGGACCAGCGTTTTGCTCTTCCTCACACCGACTACATGGCAGGAATATGGGCAGCTCTTCGGACTACTTGGCAAAGAAGATGGGAGACAGTCGAAGGGAACTTAAAGTTGCGTGCCATTGAGCTGCGACTGTTCCCCCGGCCCTTTCTTCCAATGCCGTGGCGGCTTCTAGTCGCTTTCTGTCTTCTCCGAATCCGGCATACTCGTGTGACCCACCGCCACTTGATCGAGCGCTCACCTGCACCTTATTGTGATGACTGTGTTGTCTTCCAGACTGTTGGGCATATTCTTTTTGAATGTCCCAGTCTGGGTGATTTTCGAGCAATTTACCTGTCCCGGTACCGGGATGGGCGGGTTGCTACCGCCTGTCCCTTGTACTTGGGATGAGTGCGTGCACCTTGACTGGTGGACTTCTAGACTTTTGGGGGGGATTCTGGCCTTCTCCCTTTTATTTAACAAGTCTTTTTTTTTACTTTTTTATGTTTTCTTGGTAGGTCGCACACTCCTTCACCTGGGGAGCGAGACCTCCCCCTGATGCCGGATCTTGCTTCCTAATTGTTGTCATCTTCCCTTTTTATCATTTTGTTTTCATATTTTTATTTTAAAGTAGCCTAGAGCTAGGCTGTTTGATTGCGGCGACTTATGCCCAAGTGGGCAGTCACCAGATAGCCCCTTAAAAAAAAAGTCACATTCCACACACAAACACTTGCCATTTACCAAGGCTCTCGTCACCCCAAGCACTTTGCTATCATTTAAAACACTTTGGTTTCAATCCTCTTCACACTTTCAGGGTGACTGTACAGATTCAGATATCACACCCAACCCCCATTCTCATTCCCAAAGACCATTACCCAACTCCTTTCCGCATTCTTTTCGAGCCCAACTCTCATGAACCTTGTCAAAAGCTGCAATCAACATTTCCAAAGCCTCAGAGTCACCAAGACAACATCATCAGCATATACCTACATAGATAGAATACTCATCCATAAAAATAATAAACATCCATGATAGGTCTTCATTGATATTCTTTTCTGGTTCCTCCTCCTCCTCCCTTCCACAATAGCTTCATGTTACCCCTCTTAAACTTGAAATTATTAAAAAAAAACTTAAGTTGCATCTTTTTATATAATTAATGAACCAACTTTTACTTGCCACTAAACCATTGGTTCCCAAACCCATGGTCACAAGGGGGCTCCTGAGGGGCACGGGATGGCTACAAAAAAATAGAGTTATTAGAAGTAAAAATAGTTCAATCATAATTGTAGAATATAAATCATTATTCATACTGGGACAGGAAAATAGTTGTGAATAATAAAGTACGATAAATGAAGGCAGAACAAAACATATACAAGTATGATCAGGTCCAATACTTGTACTCTACACCAAGGCGGCTGGAGCTTGACTCTTATGTTTCTTCAGAATCTTCAGTTCCGACATAGCTGTATTGGTGGACACACATGCACATCATATAAATTTTATTTGTATGTTACTTTTTTATTTACTGTGATTTTCAACCTAATTCATGAGTAGAATATTTCATTCTGATATAGAGGAAATGGCCTAAGCTTGGAATTTTCACTCATTAAAGAAACTTGCTAAAGATAAGGTTATTGTTATGATTGGTGTGATAAGGTTGGCAATTTATACTTGTCTTACGTCCATAGTAATTTGCATTGGGTATGTGGGTGAATGTTTGTTGCTTTATGAATAAGTAATTTAGAAGAGTGTATGGTGCATATAATATATATATATATATATATATAATTTTATACTCATTTCAGGTATGAATTCCAGTGCAAACAACAATTGATGTATAAACTTTGATTTTCTGAAATATAGCTTCATACATTGAGAGATAGATCAGGGAATGTCTGCACTCATTTTGTTCAGTGTCTGCAAGTCCTTACCAATGAATCAATGAAGGAAAACAAACAGTCACTCTTTTTTAGTTCATCTAACCATTATTGCAAAGCCACTAAGTTACTGGAAGGATAAGGACGAACAGGTAAAACTAAGTCAGATCCATGCTCTTTCAGGCTCAGCTTTTCCTTTGGAGAAAGCTTCCTTGGTATCCTTTGAAGTGGCATGGTATATTGCACAATTCAAAAAGTCTTGCCACATTAGAGAAGAATAGATGAAACCAGCAGCATTCACTCTTGTGAAAAATACTTGTTGAGCAGATGTAACTAAGAAAATTGAGTCTGTACCACTTTATAACCATAGCATCAAATGTTGAATTGATCTTATGCCATTAGATACTTTGTATCAATTAATTTTGGCACTGAAAAAGGCAGGTAAATTTTCATTACACACAGATGAATCTGTGGTGAACCTCAACTCATGGTTTTTGTGAGGTACAGAGGAGATGACAGAATTTCTGTTCTGTAATGCCCTGTCAACAACCACCACAGGAGAATATATGTTATGGTGGACAGGTTTTTCAAGAAATATAACAAACTGGTTGACCTGTTTGGCTGTGTGTACTGATTGATCACCATCGATGATAGGAATTTGAGTATGTTTTGTCACTCTGGTTAAAGCAGAAAATCCTGATTCCATAATAATTCACTGTTTCTTACAATGGAAAAACTTGGCCTCTCAATGTCTCCAGCTAGAACTCCATGTTGTGTTGAATGATGTTATCCAAATTCTGAATTTTATAATGGTCAGACAGAGCTTTGAACTCACACATTTTCTGTAAAATATGTGAAGTTATGGGATCACATCACCAGGACTTAATTTTCCATTCTGATGCCCATTGGCTGCCTTAAGGCTGCATCCTTGGATGGGATATTTATCTTAAAGCTGAAATAAAAGTTTTTCCCCAAGAGAAGAAGCATAAGCTGGCTGACTTTTCAAAGATGCTGCTTTGGTGGCAAAGCTAGCATGTTTAGGTTACATCTTTAGCCACTTAAATGAATTGAACTCGTACAAGCAAGGCTGAAATCAAACTATGATAGACATCAGTGAAAAAATTACATCATTCAAGAAGAAACTTGCTCTTTGGAGAGAAAAGTTAGCCACTGAAAAAACAGCTGCTTTTACAGAGCTGACTGCTCGGCTGTAAGATTCATTTGCCAAAAAATGTTGATGTATTTCAACACAGCTGTGTCACGAATGTGTCGGGTGTGAATGTCAGTTATGTTGGAGAAGATATTCCAGGATTTCAAGAAAACTTTTAGATCTCCAGAAAAATCAGGTGCAGAAGCAACATTTTGAAAGTCTCTCATACTGAATTCTGGGCTCAACTGAAGGATAAGCTTGTTCTGATTCGTGAGGCTGTAAAAGCTCTTAATCCATTTCATACAACATACTTCTGTATACCAAAATTTTCAGTTTTTGTGAGGTTCAAGAGCAAAAAAGGAACAATCTGGATCCTCAACATGATCTGCACTGTTCTTTCTCTCCATCAACAGCAAGCCCAATTTGGAGAAACTTGTCTTTAATATGAAGGAATATGACTGTAGTCACTAAAATACTTCTTTTCAATTTTTCGATAAAGTATACTCGAAGAGCCAAAAGTTTATTTTCTTTGCTTGCTTTTTGTTTCAATAAATTACATTAATATGAAAATGTGCCTTTAATATCCTTTAATTAACATAGAAATATAAAAAAATATTGTTTATTAAATAACATGGAATGTCCGTTAAATATATTGGATTAAACTAAATGTAGAAACACTGAAGAAATTATTATATTTATCAGCAGTCAATAGCAGTCGAATAGTTAGAAGGGCTCATTCATGAAATAGTATTATATTTATTAATTAGTAACATAGTAAAATTCAGTAAATTTTATTGAATTGGATGAAACTACAACAATACTGAAATTATATTTCATCCCTGAGGGTTGCCAAGCCAAAATCAATTTGTGTTCAGGGTCATGACAAAAATGTTTGGGAAACACTACCCTAAACCAAATGCATAATTTTAACAAAGGGCATCAGACACACCTCATTCTACATAATGGTATGATATAAGCCAGAAAAGGACAAACACCCTCATGTGAATAATATGCCTATTTGGTAGCATTATCACACTAATTTATTTACTATTGACTCTTATAGTCTGACTGCTAAAAACAATTTAGGAAATCTCACTCCCTCTAGTCTATGAACCCCTAGCTCCGTATCCATGCCTGCATCAGTTAGGGTAATTATACTTATATCTACTCTGTTTTACCCCAGGTTTATTCCCAATCGTAGTTCTACTGACATAGAGCGGGCTTACCAGTTACTTATCAACAGTACAGAAAATGTGAGCAAAGACTTGACCACTGAGGAGGAAGGATTATCTTTAAAACAGGTGAGTGTATTTATCTTGCTCTTTTTGCAAAAGCCATCTGAAAATGTTAGGTATTGTAAAAATGCCATAGAAGGAATTTAATTGGTCAAAATTATTAGAACAGCTAATTTTTGGGGGGAAAATGTCTTTAGAATTATGTGGGAAAATTTCAGAAGTTTTACATGGTGAGAAAACAAAGCTATAGTTAAAATCATTTTATTCAAATGCAGACTGGGATGGGTACATTATATTCCATTGAAAAGCAATAGGTTTGGAGCTGTATCTTTTGTGTGAATCACAATGGTAATGCAAGGAATTTCATGATATATGTTGGCAAAGGAACACAGCATGATGAAACATACCAAGATCTCACATTGAAGTCACAGGTAGTGATGACACGATTTAGTCAAACTATTGCTACAAAGGGATACTCCCTGACTTACTAACTAACTACTCATTCACAACTCAGTTCTCATCATAGATATTTATGGAACTCTTTGGTTAAGTCGGAAAGATTTGCCTGAACAATTCAAGAAAGATAAGTTGAAGAAAGTTTAGGTATGTGTATATCAAAGAGGTATGTTCTTGATATTGCATTGGAATGATAAGAAGGATGTAGCCATGCTTTCTACTAACCCTAGTCGTGCTATAAAAGATGTTACTACATCATGAGAAATGAAAAAGCCAGTAGTGTGGGACTACACTTACACTGGGTAGAGTTGATAAATTTGACCAGCTACTAATACACTATCCAATTCCAAGGAAAAGAGCAATAATAATATAGGGCTTTTTTTTTCATATAATAGACCTTTCCTTCTGGAATTCCTATATTCTATACAATGAAGTATTCAATGAAAAGGAAGACATCAAAACCTCTTAAACACCTAAAATTTTCAGACAGTTATCATTTGGTTAATTATAGAAATAAATAACTAGAAATATCACATCCTAAAATATGAAGGCCTTCTCATTGACATTTTGCAATGGAAATTCCTGCCAAGGAAAAGTGTAAATTGTGCAAAAAAACATCGAAAGATTACTGCAGAAAGCCTATAAGAATCACATTACATGTGTGAAATATGCAGAATACCTTTGTACATAGTTCCCTTTTTCAATATGTATTATTCCAAATAAATTCTATCATGTCTAACTAAATATAGTTTGTCCATTGTGTCTGTGTTATCCCTTTCCTTTTCACTTATTCGGTGAACATAACTGGTATTTTATAATAATTGAGATAAGTATACTCATCTTTGCTGATGAAGGAAAGCTAATCCTAATATTGTATATATTAGTTAAATAGCATATTTTAAACAGCATAAAAAGCACAAAGTAAAGAAATCAAAATTTCTTTTTAAATGTTTTTGGGAAGAAAATTTGATAGGTTCAATCCTATAGTTCTAAGTGTAAACATAAGTTTTACAATTTCTGCCCTCATTTGGATTGAACCTCTCGATGCTTAAAGTCCAACACTGTATGCACTAGGACAAATTACCCCTCCCACCCATTCCATGCTCTCATAATGACCCAGGGACAAGACCATACCCCCCTGGCACTTTATTCTCTCCTTACCACCATTTCAACCACAAGAGAATTATTCCTCACACACAACCCAGTTTTTCACATATCCTTACAATCTTCCTAACAACTCAGTATTATGGACATAGTCACAGATGAACATCTACCCACACACCACTCACCTTATCCATGGCCAGGTCTGGCCGCACACAGTTGAACCTACACTACACAAACACCTAACACAGAAAACTCAACAACAAAAACTGCCTAGTATGGAACTACAGACACCTGATAGAAAGGTGTCTGATGTTCAAGCTTTTTCTAATCCTCCAATGTCATAATGTTTCATCAGTCTTATGGATCCAGCCCCCTGCTATGGCAGCTTTCCTGTGGGCTGCAGTCTTATGGATCCAGCCCCCTGCTGTGGCAGCTTTCCTGTGGGCTGCAGTCTTATGGATCCAGCCCCCTGCTGTGGCAGCTTTCCTGTGGGCTGCAGTCTTATTGATCCAGCCCCCTGCTGTGGTAGCTTTCCTGTGGGCAGCAGTCTTATGGATCCAGCCCCCTGCTGTGGCAGCTTTCCTGTGGGCTGCAGTCTTATGGATCCAGCCCCCTGCTGTGGCAGCTTTCCTGTGGGCTGCAGTCTTATGGATCCAGCCCCCTGCTGTGGCAGCTTTCCTGTGGGCTGCAGTCTTATTGATCCAGCCCCCTGCTGTGGTAGCTTTCCTGTGGGCAGCAGTCTTATGGATCCAGCCCCCTGCTGTGGTAGCTTTCCTGTGGGCAGCAGTCTTATGGATCCAGCCCCCTGCTGTGGCAGCTTTCCTGTGTGCTGCAGTCTTATTGATCCAGCCCCCTGCTGTGGCAGCTTTCCTGTGGGCTGCAAGGATTTCTTACCTGATTGCACTTTATTTACTCCATTCCACACCCTTCCCCTTCATTTTCGTCTCATTCAGGCAACAATCTACAATCTCCCACTAATTATATTCACTTCCTCTTTGCCTTACCATATATGCCATACACATCTTTGCACACACCTCGGTCATGCTTAATTAGAATGACCCGACAAGGCCCATGCCACCTATGGCCCATTACTGTGATTTTGTAATGCACAATCTATTCATTAGAATACATCCATAATCCCTAAATTTTATATGGCACCCCTTTATCTTTGTACACTGGCTCCACAAGGGCACCTTCCATCACTGGGAAATAGGCAAGCTTAGGAGAAGTCTTGTGCCTTCCTAGCCCTGGCTTGATATTTTCCACAATTTTCACTCACTACAAAGGACTTTTCAGAAATTTTATGGAGATGCTCCATAATTTTCCCGTAGTTTTAATCAATGTTCTGTTCTACACATAAATGTTGGAATGGTAAAAATGTGAGTTTGTGTGTTACTTTAAATATGTCACTTGAATGTTATTAATCTTAGTCATAATTTTACTGAACTTGTTGAATCTCTTATTTCAGAAGGAGTATCAAGAGAAAATGCTAGAGAACTTAAACGATGGTGTTGCACCAGATACCAGAATTCTTTCTTTCCAGACAAAAGCACCACAGTCAACTGACGGTAAATACATTTATTTTGTTCCTACAGAGTCCTTGTCGCGTTTGACTGAGATAGGCCCCCTGAGTCGGTGTGTGCCGGTTGATATCGCTTTCTTGTGAAGGAAACCGCGAGGCTAAGAACCTGGTCCTGACCCACCCAGCCCTGCCTGGGACATCTTGTGCCTCAATTTTTAAAAAGGGCACTGACTGCTCCAAGTCTCTGAGCGCCCCCCGACCCACCACTGCGGGAGCGTGCTTCCTTCTTGCTTTTTTTTCTTTGTCTTGTTTTTGTATCTTTTTTATTTGATTTGTTTGTTTTTTAATCTAGCCTAGTATTAGGCTGTAGTATGATTATGGCAAATATTGCCCTAGTAGTCAGTTCCCAAATTGGGTCATTAAAAAAAAAAAAATCTTTGCTTTAAATACCTCCTTTCAGGTAGTAGCTGTGCACCTGGATAGGAGGTATAGTGTTATTTTGTGTACACTCCACTGTGCCAAGTTCAACGCAGGGCCCATCCGCTGCATCATGATACAGTTGCCGAGGCCTTTTGTAGTGCTTGGGGATTTGAAAGGTAGACACCCCCTCTGGGAAGACTACTCGATCATTCCCAGGTCCTTTCTGAGTTGGAGAGAGTTCTTAAATGTGGAGAGTTTACGCATCACTGCCAGAGAACCGCTTCCTTTTCATTCTTGATCTACCCCTGTGCTCTCCTTATACAGTGATTCGGGTGGTAGGTGGTCGATGACTTCCCATTCAAAGGTGATTTTCTGGACAGTTGCCACCTGAAAGCCCCCCCCCTTCCAGTGGGGTAAGGCGGTCCGCATTTTGGAAATTTGTAGATTTCTCTGTCCCAATCAGGGGATTAGGCTGTTGAGTTCTCCAGCAACCTCATGCCAGGGGCCAAACTACTATTCCTAGAATGTCTGCCCATTTTGCACACCAATCACTTCTGTGATGGTCAGCTGAATGTGAAACCACCCCATCAAACAGAAACATTATCCCTACGTGTGTTATAAGTACCACCTGAGCTGTTTCACTGTATGTTCCAGTGTGTTTCGAAGCACGCACACCGCTCTTCTTGGTGAGCATGTCTCTTCACTAATGGGAAGACCTGGCAAGTTTTTGCATACCCCCCCCCCCCCCATCCCTTCCGATTCTCCCGGAGAATGGGACCACAATGAGCCTGTGCCATGGTGGAGTTATTCGCAACTGCTTTCTCGAGCTGGGATGCTGCTCTGCCATCATTCAATGCATGTTGTATTGTTGCTGAAGGCCACCTACTGGACTTTACCTCCAGAGGCGGAGACCCCTTCAATGACAGGGTTATATTGAGTGAGTGCATTCTGCTCTCGCTTCGTGTGCGGACACTGCCCCAGGTTCAGATGTCCCCCCTATGCTATGCTTCAACACCTAGGTGAGTGAGGCATGACCTTTTTATTTGATTTTTTCAACAGGATCTTGACATAAGGTATCCTCCCAGACTCCTGTCGAATAGCTACTGTGCTAGTTTTTCTCACACCCAGGAGAGATCAATCTATCCTGACCAGTTTTCTCCCTATCAATCTAACCTCCTGCATGTGTGAGTTGATGGAAGAATTGGCAAATGTTAGCCTAGCCTTCAACACAGTGTGGCTTCTTCAAGTTCCACTCTACGTCAGATGATCTACTACAACTGGAAAATGCCCTCTGCAAAGCCTTCCTTCATAGAAAGAACTATGTCAACCTGTTTTTCGATCTGGAGGAGACCTATAATACTGCATATCATGGAGTCTATATCTCACAATGGGAGTGAGGGTATGCCTCGCAATCTTTTTCTTATTTTGCAAGATCATTGATTCTGAGTACTGGTGGGGGAGCTTTCTCCCGCCCATTTGAGCAGGAAGAGGGGTTCTGGAGGGATTTGTCCTTATTGTCATCCTCTTTGGTATCATTTCAGTGCTGCTGGAAGATGTTATCCCTATGCTCTGTGTGGATGACCTTTTGATCTTTTTGGTGTGGCCTAGATGACAATTCTTGAGCATTGACTCCAACAGGCATTATTTGCTCGTATCTCTCATGCCGAAGCGCACAAGTTTAGGTTTTCATTATTTGTGCATGACATCTAACAAACGCTCTTCTTCAAATCTTAACAGTTCTTGATCAGTCCAAGGGATTCATCAACCACACCTAAATTGAGTATATCTCACCCATACTCGCCTATGCCAGTCTGACTTTGACACCTAATCTTTCACAACCATTCATCTTACTACACTACAAAAAATAATGCTTTGGTACATTCAAAGTGGCTTACCTACACCAACCCTTTTTTGAATTCTGATTCCCAACCTTCCCATGATGCCGGAATGTGTTTCCTTCTTGTTGCCTAGTACTATGCCACAATTTTAATTGCAGCGACTTATGTTGTTGAGGGCAGTTGCCAGATAGGTGATTACCCCCCCCCCCCCCCTCCCAAAGAAGAAAAAACAACAAACAAAACATGACTTCTCAATACTTTGAGAAACCAATGTGTAAGACAAGGACTATTATCTGTTAAACATATACAAGACTCAAAGTAGATACCACACTAAGATAATTATTGTTGTTAATTCCTCTGACCATATTGATAATGAGCACTTCATAAAAACAATTCAAATACTGCAAGGCATCTGGATCTAAACTATCTCTTAAACATCATCTCGCCTAGCATTTTCTCAGAAGAAACATTCTGCTCACATCACATGAATTCACTCGGTGAGGCTGATGTCACTATCTAAAGCTAAGTGCTTAGATATATTGTACTGTATTGAGAAACATGTTCATCACTTCGATATCTTTCTTAGACATTTACATTTGGGAGTACTTTATCTTGTGATGAACCCCATCCAGTTGGCATTGTTGGGAGCAGCTGCTTTCAGGGTAGAATACAAAGACAAATGCAACTAAAGTAACTTAAACTCTCCCACCTTTGTTCATTCCTCATTTTTAATACAGTAATTTCTTATCATTAACAGGGCACATGAATAACCTGAAGGTCCTGTACAGTACTGGGAAAGCTTCAGTTTCCAAGTCCTCAGTCACACGACACATCCCATCCGTTCCTGAGAAAGTTCTTGATGCCCCGGAGCTTGTCAATGATTATTGTAAGTAGCCATTAGTCCTGCATCACCTCTACAGGGTAGATGAAATGCTCAAGAAAGGTATATAGATAGTTTGGGTGTCAAGGTCTCATTCATGGAATGGCCAATCACTAACAGGAAACTATTGTATAGTGAAGAAAATGGGGTGCAGCCAGACCCTCAATCCAGAAAGATCTTTCTATCGGTTGATGAACATTTTGTGATTTAAGTTTAGGAGGGAGGCAATACAAAGTGATTCAGATGTTGAGCCATTGTTTATAGAATGTATTAGTACACTCTCACTTAATTACATGATTAGAGAGAGGGACATATTGGCACATGTTGTTTATAGCTCCCTTTAACCATTTGGGAGATTCAGGAGAATGCGTTGATTTACAGCCCGTGCTGTAAGCCCTGCTAATGTTGGCACAATTAAGTGGGGAGTCGCTAATTGTGAGGCTGTCCTGAGAGACCAGGTAGTGGAGGGAGGCTGTTGAATGCCATGGAAATTTTATAGCAACCCCATGTACTAGCAGTCCCTGTAACAGCTAGGAAGTGCAACTTAACCTCGTGTGGAATTTCATCCAAGTAGGGTGGTCGTTTCATATCCACTTTGGAATGACTTTGCACTCTTCAACTTTTTCTCTTGTCCTACAAGGTGGTTAGAACTTAAAAAGAATATAGTCTCAATAAAGTCACACATTAGATAGCTGTTGCCTTTTTGAGTCCATATTCTTTTTCTGTCTTTCCTTGTTAACTTTAAAGGCCCTCTACATTAGATCTTATTAATAGTTCCTGGGTTTGTTGGGAATTTTGGATGAGTAACTGGTACAAATTGTCCTATTTAAAGATAGTATTCTGAAGAAAGTGGAGATTTATAACAAATGATTGAGGAAACAGTAAAAAGTTATTTGAGGATGTCAGGAATATGTGGCTTAATGCATACAAAGAGAATTAAAAAAAAAAGTGGTTAGAGTAGAAAAGTATAATTGTGGAATAAGTCAGATGGGTGAGGAACCATACAAATAACTGTGAATACAAAAAGAAAGTGTATGAGGAATGAGGTCAATAGTAGTTAGTGAAAATACTTTGTGCCATATAAGAGTATGTAAGAGTGTGCAAGAGGTTTCGTTGTTCTGGAAAGTCTGAAAAATGGGAAATTTGATAGGTGGTGTGCTATAAGGCATTTGAAAGTAGAAGAGTGCCTGAGTACCCGAAAAATACAATGATAATGCCATTGTATAAGACTATATGTGAGAAAGGGAAATGCAAGAACTAAATTTGTGGAATAGTGAACATTTAGTAATTGGCCTATAATCATTGTGGGATGTGGGTACAAATTAATCTTCTTTGTTATCTACCAACATCCAAAATTTGTTACTTCATCTGTTAGGAAGACTCATGACTAACTAGTTGTGTTAGAATACTGTGATAAATTCCTCTAACAGCATGATGCACCCTAACATTTTCTGGATTTGTTCCTCTCTGTTTAGTGTGCACTTGTCAGCTGCTGCCATGTGCAACACCTTAAAATCTATTAGTGTATGAGAAACTACCCCAAAAGTATAGACTATTTTACTGTGAAACAATATTTATAGTATGTATTATGAATGATGTGCTTATAGTACGGGTGAGAGATTGATAAAGAAAGATGAGGGATTGGTACTATGTTAAAGTATTCTGATGACCTAGGGTTGGAGGGTTGAGTTATTTGAAATAGTGATTAACCCATTTTACAGGGTATGTGTGAAGATGAATCTAAAATTAAATGCAGAAAAGAGTAAGGTGATATGGGGCTAAGTATAGGGTAATGTGTAATATTAGTATCCATACTGTGTGGCTGGAGCAACTGGCTTGTTCTAGCTATGCAGGGTATGTTGTGAATAATATTTGAATGGATCATGTCAGGAGGCAGATTGCAATAACCAGGTATTGAATTGTTGGAAAAGTTCAGGGAAAACATGAGCACTAATAACTGAAGGATTATTGTGGAGTGTGTATGGAAGTGTGTTTATCACCATTTGTGGTGATGAGACTATAGTGTGGAAGAATATAATCAAGGATATAAGCACTGCAAATAGCCAAATTGAAATAGATTTTAGATGTTGGGAATATATGGTCAAGAAGTATATATTGTGAATGAAAGTGGGACTAAGGACATTGAGGTGGCTTGTGTATATATGAGAGGATAAGAAAAGACTTAAAATTGAAATACATGTAAGTGTGATGGTGTGCAAAAGACTGAAGGTGTGTTGGTATTGTACTTATAAGTCCTCAACCCCTAGGAAAATCTAGCTCCTGAGCCATTCTTCAACCATTGCTTCAGTGACCCAAACTGTGATGTCTTCTTATATTTCCCTTACCACTAACACTACACCTCATTTCTAACTCACAATAATAATGTTATTTAAGAGAGCAACAGAAGGTCCACTTGGTTATTAATCAAAACCACAACAAAATTTAAATTGAACTTGTCACACCTAGACAGTGGAGTTATTGAAGATTACTGAGAACTTCATCCTTTAATGCAGTAACTATAATTTTTTTTTGACAAAAGTACAAGCCATATGCTACATAAAAATCAACACTAATCAATACAGCGTCCAAGCTATTGCTTTAGTCCTCTGAGGCATGTGCACTGTATTCTCAGGGATTTGTCTGATTCCCTGCTTTGTTAGATTGATATTTGCAGCTGGAATTTAACTTTTATGAAGAATGAAACATTGTGTGATCAAGATAAAGTAGTTGGCCTATCAGTAATTGTTGAGTAAGGAGTGCTCTGAGTATGTTTTGTCTTGTAGAACCCAATGCCAAATATTCTTCCCTAAATACCGCAAACCTCGCAGTAAAACTTGTCTTTATAGTTAGATCAGGGGGCAATAAATTCTGAGTGAATATCCTCTCATTTTGACATTCTCTCCATCTAGATTTACATTTGATGGACTGGAGTATAAATAACCACTTGGCTGTCGCTTTGGGTAGCTGCGTCTTCATCTGGAATGGTGGTGATGGCTCCATCACATCCCTTGCACAGTTTGAAGATCCTGACCATGTTTGTTCCCTCTCGTGGATCAAGGAAGGTATGTTACAGCATGGATGTAAATAAGGGCTCCCATGTGTAGGGCATTTGAAATGGAGTGATTAAAATCCTACATTATGGTTGACTGCCGACCCTTTTTCTCTTTTATCCTATTGTTTCTTCTTTCCTCTTCTTTTTTCCTCTGCTTTTGACTGCCTTGTATGTAACCTCACATGCCCAGTGGTTTGACTTCCTTATATTATATATTTCTTTAATGCACAGAATAATGACAGCTTCCCCTTACTTGCAGCCGTCCGAAGAGAGCATGAAATTTAAAAAAAAGAATTTGGAAAAGGATAGTCCCAATTGATGCAAGGGAATACAGCTCAATAGGAAAAACGAGGGTGGTAGATTTATTGTAGATCACAACTCTTATAGAGGTAAAGTGTATGTCTGAGAGCACAGTGGTTTTTCCATTGATTAATTGAGCTGGATAGGAAGAAATGCAAGGAATGAAAAGCAGCAATTAGCAGTGAAATGATAGGGACATTCAGGCCACCTCTCACCCTAACACATGTTAGTTCAAGGATAAAATATTTCTCGCCCGAGAACAGTTTGACAACACACATGCCTAAGAACCTGCCATATTACATCCCTTTTAACATGCTTTCTGTAAATCCATAAACCCCTAGCCACTTTGCATCTACTGTGTCCATTCTCTGTCATTGTAATACAATCAAAAGTTGCCCATCTTTTCAACAACTCTCAAGACTTTCCATTGTAATTTTGTCCTGCCTCTTACTCCCCTTTATACATCAGTACTATCACATTTTTTACTTGTCTGATACCCTAATACTTTCATTGACTTGAAAGCACAATCAACACATTCCCTAACACAAACAATGTCATTTTCTAGCCTCTCAGCTATTGTCATTACCTCGGTTGCCTTCCCCATTTTTCAGATGTAGTGATAAGGTTCTCCTCCATACTTAGGGGTTCCATACTTTAATACAACCAGGGTTCGCCCATCAAAAAATCTGGGGGGACAGGGTTCAAGAAATACATGCTACTTATCATTATTTTATTCAAAATTCATATTTGTGTTTATAATTTCAACAAATGTGTATCAAATTAAGGTTATTTCTCTGATAGTGACTCATAATAATTCATGTCTCCTTCTACAGGTTATGGCTATCATCGGTACCCATAATTCTCGATCAGTGATATGTTAGTGCGATCTTTTCTTACTATAATAATTATTAAACTGATTAATCATCAATATTATATAAAAATAGAGATAGCTATTTATTTTTTATGTTATTCTAATGCTTGTAGCTTTTGTTTTTTTAAAAAAACTCAGAATAAAACCCGGGTTTTATTGGGCTTTTTCAAAATTTTGTTTTTTTGCCAACCTTGAATACCACACCCAATTTGTACCAGCAACGCTAATCATATTCACACTTACCTCTTGCAAAATGTCTGTTATAAGTTTGTAAAATACACTTGCCATCTCCTTTTAACTTCCTCAATCCCCACAAGCCCCTGCAGGGGGCGTACCTTGTGTAGCCTGTTACACTTTGTACCTGGAGGAGATGCTGCACTTCCTTCCAGCCTGAGTGCAAATTAGTTAAACCTCTCAATCTCTGATGGGGCCTGGTCAAGTTGTTAATGGGCTTTCCCCTTGCTTCCTCTCAGCACTACTTATTGTTAGTATTATTCTTATGTATTATTATGGCTATTCCCTCAACCTTTTTATCTACCCGCACATTGTACCGAGAGGACTGTTTTCTCCTGGACAGAGTTCGGTCCGGTAGCCATGGTGCCTAGTTGGACTACATGTCATCTTGGGATCACCTAGCACTAAGGTATGATGATAATAGTTGTTCACTGACCCTTCTTGTTAGTGGACCCGCCTCTCTCTACTTCACTTTAATACATATCCCCCTCCCCCCTTACAAACTGGCTCTTCTATCCACAGAGGTTCTGTCTGCCACACACACTTTCATCCTCTTATGGGTCCTTAATTGAATAGCAATGTATACCTTGAGGTATACACTGTGAAGGAGCTCCACTCTAACCATTTCCATGCTGCAAAGGGATTTCCCCCATTGGCATATATGGAGCTACCCTCTGGCAGCGTCCACATCTGAAAAGGAGCTTGGGGCCCCCTCCATCCCGCTTCCACTGGAGAGGAGGTTTACTCCTCTCAAATCTACAAGTGTGGTGGTGGCTTCCCCCTCACCTCCTCATGTGCGGGCGTTCAATGGCAACTCCATTTCGCCACCAGCGGCATCCCCCATTTCTTATTGTAGGGGATTGCCAAGATAGATGGCCGGCAGGTGACCCCATTGGTCCATGCTTCCTACAGTCCTGCAGTCATCTATTCTCATTCTACAGGGGGCCAGCGTACCTGCCCATCTCTCTTCCCCGATCGATGCTGGTTCGCTGGATATAGAGAAGATGAAAGGTACCTTGAATGGGATTCCTGATGTCTTGGGGTGGGGGTGGGGGGGCACATGTAGGCCCACTTGAGAGACAAATGGTCCTGGAAATGACCCAGTGCCAGATGGCAGGATCTTGCATGGGGTTGAACCCAAACCATGGCATCGAACCTGAGTCTGCCCCTGTGAAAGCTGCTTCTCGAAAGGAGAGGAGGGACCTCCTCCCCTGGTTGGTGCCCTGTTGACAGCCAAGGCCTTCTCGATTTCAGAGAAGTATCTTGCTGAGGTCAGTCCATCCGGTCTAAGGGCTCCTTCCATTGGTCGAAAGAAGCAGGTTCATTCCCCACCCTTTTCTAAGAAGAAAAGTAAGAGGAAGACTTAAGTGTTGCCCTGCCTCCGAGGGTGCTCCCTGGACAGACAGGTTTGTTCCCATTTGGGCAAGCGACCAGGTCAAGATTGGTCCAGAATATGACAAAAGCCACAAGTGTGCTGAGTGGAGTTTCAATTACGTAGGGGCCCCTCATTGAGAGATGACCAGTGTATTTTTGAGCCCGCTGGCTTATTATGCTTTCTGATCGTTTTCTCCACAGATGGCAGAATGTTGTCCAAAGGTAACATGATCCATCAGAGAAGAGCATTTACTAGCTTGATTGGTAGAGACCCCTCTGGCGAATTTGTTGGATCCTTTCCCAAAGTACCATGACTAGTGCCCATCGGACACTTAATGACTCGCGGGTGAGGTTGACTCCCTTAGTGGATCTTCTATCTGAAGAGGGCTGCTGCATCTGCTCCGAGCTAGGCATGGTAGGCCTATTCCTTAAATGGAATTGACTCACTCTGGGACAACTAGGAGGAGCTGCCGAAGCTCGTCTCCTCCCATTCCCCATTTGCTAAGTTGTTAATGGAGATTATGCTGCTCATCCTCCTGTGGTATGAGGGTTTTGTGACGTCACTACCATGGGATGGGAGCAGGTCAGGAAGATTGGCGATTTACACCTGCCCCTGGATAACATTCCACCATCATTTGACTTTGACCGTCATGGCACAGATTCTGAGACCCTTTCTACTGCTCAGAGATTTGAACAAAAGACGCCCCCCGAGTTGACTACCTAATCAATCACTCAGTTTGCCAGATTACATGCTGTGCCCAACTCAGAGACCACTTTGTAATCCACGATGACTTGAAGCATTGGAAGTCTTGCAATTTCTCCTTGTTGCAGTATCAGTTATGCTGCCAGTCGAGATTATTCTTTACTGGGTTCCTGGATATTAAGGTGTTGCTGAGAATGAGTGGGTCAGGCTGTCTGCACAGACTAAGCCTTCTGCCCCAAAATTCGCTCTTCCACACACTGGGATCAAGTTGGCTTTTTGGGGTACATAGTGTTACACCTGGTACCTCTATAAGTGGCATCCCTTCCCATTCTCAGTGCCCTAAGAGAAACTGGTGTTCTCTTTGGCCACCCTTTGCCTCTCTTAAATCTACTTTTTCATTTTTCGTACATCCATCCCCTTGAGGGGTTGGATGGTGTAGCAGGGGTTATGCCCCTTCTAGAGCTGAAACATGGAGAAACAACACATCTTCCTTGCACCAATGCTTTCTGCAGGACCTTTGTCTACCTTCATTACTTTCTTTATAGATCTTTCTATCCTAACTTTCCACATGTTACAGCTTTGTTGCTCTTGCACTTTAAATTTTGGAAAATATGGGATGGGGGGGGGGGGGGCAGAGCAATGCAGAAAGCCGTCACCAGCAAATTTAAAGTTGTGTGGATGTATTCTACAAATCTTTGATGGTGTCTAGTCACTGTCACCTCAGTATCGAATACACTAGCAGGATGCAGCTACATCAGATAGAGCATCAGATCCCCTCAACTTTTCTGCGGTGTCTGCTTGATATACTTGACTACACATTTTGTTTGAATACCCTAACCTGAAATGAGTTTCACGTGTGGTATGCTCCTATATCATGATGACCCCGATCACTACCGCTAATTTCTAGTGCTAAGTGGCGGCTCTTGTGCCGCAGATTGTAATGTGGAAGTTTTTGAAGGAGGCTGGCCTCCCTGCAATTGGATTTTGTTGTTGGGTTTTTTTACCCTCTCACTTGGGTGTCAGGGAGACTCGCCTCACCTTGGATACCTTAAACATTCCTTGTATGCAATTGTTAGTTTATTGATTAGTGTTTTGATAAACTTTTTTTTTCTGCAACTTGCCTATGAGTGCTGTAAAAAATAAAGAAAATTTTAATTTTGCAGGCCTATCCTAATTCATCTCCCAATATGCTCTCATTACCTTGCTCTTTGAAAAAGTTAATTCTGGTTGTAAAATATTGGCACACATCTCTGTCATAACCTTATTTTGCATTCTTAAAGTGCGTGTTTTAGTCTTAAGTGTCATTTATGAATTGTGTGGGGGGTTTGTTTCAGGGAATGTTCTCGGGATTGGATTAAGCAATAATACAACTCAGCTCTGGGACTTGGCTCAACAAAAGCTCATTCGCACAATGGGTGGACACACAAGCAGAGTTACATCCCTGGCCTGGAACTCTTTCATTCTGACCTCTGGATCGCGGTCAGGACAAATCATCCACCATGATGTCCGAGTTCCCAATCATGTGACTGCCAACCTCAACCAGCACACACAGGTTAGCTCACTTCCACTTTTCAGGTCAATTGTCTGCAGCACTCCCTAGTCTATTCGATATGTCATTGGTCTTCTAGCATAGAGTCATGTGTTCACACCTAGTAAGTGTAGATACAAAATTGGCAGGGTTATGAGTTGGCTGCCTATTGGTGGATACACTGAAACATACAGTGCTTGACAAAAGTTTAGGCCGGGCAAGCGGGGACGGACTAAACTTATGTCTAAAAAGAATGGTATAGATGAGGGGGATTTAATTTAGTCATAAGTTTGTTCTGGCTGCATGACATCACT
Organism: Ceratothoa steindachneri; assembly: GCA_963969495.1. Taxonomy (NCBI): domain Eukaryota; kingdom Metazoa; phylum Arthropoda; class Malacostraca; order Isopoda; family Cymothoidae; genus Ceratothoa; species Ceratothoa steindachneri. The sequence goes on from OZ018324.1 coordinate 169,146,313, forward strand.
ACATCCCTCAGTTTCCTGCTCAGTGTTGGCTTGGTTGTGGTAGTGAGAGGACTGTGCTGTTGTGTTCTCCTGACCGACGCCATTTTGTGACTGGGTTTTATAGTAGTTTGGGAGGGTTTGTGGCCTTATTATGGGAAAAGCGAGGCAGTTATCGTCTGAAACTATTGCCCAGATTATTGCTCTCAAGGAGGCCGGTAAGCAAACTAAGGAAATAGCTGACCAACTTAAAATAAGTGATCATATTGTGAGGCATTAAGTTGTTAGGTGGAGGGAGGGAGGGTGTGACGCCAAACCAACCCAGAAAGAGCGGTCTGGTAGGCCTCGTAAGACCTAGGCGTGTGAATAACGTTAAGAGATACCTAGAGAAGTGTCCTCATATTTCAGCCCATAAAATTAAGGAAAATAATAGTGGTCTGTTTAGTGAGGTGTCTGTGTGCACTGTTAGTCAACGTATTCATGAGCTTGGTTACACAAGCCACTGCCCCGTCAAAAAACAGATTCTCACCTGTGTGCAGAAGGCTTGTAGGGTCGCTTATGCTTTGAAATATCTTCAGTGGGATGATGCTGACTGACTTGACGTGTTTTGGTCTGATAAAGCAACGTTCACAGTGACTGAGGGGAGGGGTGGTAACGTGTATCGGAAGCGTGGCAGTAACCCCCTTGACCCACACTACCTTTGTGGAACCATGAAACCCCCCCAGTTCATTAATGGTATGAGGTTGTTTTCTCAGGCAGGGGCTTGGGGAAGCTTGTTGTGTTGCCCGACAACATTAAAGTCAACCAGTACATTTATTATGACCTGCTAAATGAACATCTGGAGGAGTGCTTTGAGTTAACAGGCGCAAGTGTGTTCCAACAGGATGGTGCCCCCTGCCACACTGCCAAATCTGTTATAACCTGGCTTAAAGACTGAAACTAAGTTCATTGAGGATTGGCCTGGTAACAATCAAGATTTAAACCCGATTGAGAACCTTTGGCAGGTGGTTAAACACTGGTTACAAGGGAAGGACGTCAGCACTCTCCCCAAGCTGGAGAAGGAAATTAGGGTTTGTTGGGATGCTATACCTACCCAGAAGCTACATGATCTTGTTATGTCCATGCCACTACGCCTGAGGGATGTCAAGAAGCTCAAAGGATGCCCAACAAAGTATGAAGGGTAAGATTAATATTTTCTAGCACACTTTTATCATGCTGCAAATTGTCTGACATGCACCTGGCCTAAACTTTTGTCGAGCACTGTAGCCCCACAGGGTAATTCCATTCGCAATTGGCCTATCATTTCCCTTCCCACCACAGCACTGGGTTGATTTGAACTCTGATGGGATCTGGGAAGGTTGTTGGTGCGATTTCCCCTCGCTCCCTCACCACTTTTTTTTTTTTTGCCTGCACTTGATGCCAGGATGAACTGTTTTCACCTGGACATATTACAAATTAGAGATGCCCCACCAATAGGTTGATTGAACCTCCTTGACAGGGTTGGGTTAAGTTGTTAATGCACTTCCTCCTCGCTCACTCTCAGCATTTTTTTTTCTCTCTGATTATCCTCTCAACTTGGAAAGATGTGAAGCCCGTCAGGATGCTGTTTGTTTCACTAGACATTGGTGCCTTGGTGGACTGCACACCATCCAAGGATCACCTAGCTCCAGGGTATGATGATAATGGCTGATCACCCAACGTACTCGTTACTGGACCAGCCTATATCTACTTCTCTTTATTACATAGCTGCCTAGCCCCTTCCAAACTTTCTCTTCTATTCACAGAGGTTCTAGCTTCTCAGCGCACTTCATCCTCTTATGGGTCCTTAGTTGAGTTGCAATGTATACTGTAAGATCATTACCTGCTACGAGGGCCGAAAGCCCACTGGCTAGGGCAAGTATCAGGTGTGAGGTGTGCTGGACCGTCGACTCTGCTCACTACTTTCCATTAGGCATATATAGCATCTATGCCACCAGCATCATTTATGGTTGAAACTCGAGGACAAATGCACCCTAATGGTTAGTGAGCCTGGTTGTCAATGACCACCTTTGTTAGATCCTGTGGGCCGAGTATTTGCGATTGATCACCTTGAATTTTCTGATCATATGGAAACTTTTCTCTTAGCCTTGAAGGTATTGGGAGGTCATAGTATTTACATTCCATGCATTCTTTCTTTCATTACTGATATTATGGCAGCAGCAAAACTAAATTGTGGGGGACTGCAGATGAATCCAGATCCACCTCCAAGTGCTGCCTCACCCCCCCTTAGGCGTTGGGGGAGGATGAAGTAATGCAATAGCCCTTCGACTGGTGGAGAAGCTCACCTTTCCTCTTTGCCATCTTTGGAGCCACCTGTGTGTAGCTCCTCAGAAAGGGCGCCCCCCCTCCCCCTTGTGCTTTCTTAGGGGACCTCGAACCTATTTCTAGCGGAGAGGTTTATTGCTCTGCTCAGTCTACAGGTGAGGTAGCTTCCCACTGACTATTCCATCTCTGCATCAGCAACAGTCCCCAGTGGAGACCCCCCCCCCCCAAAGTATGTAGGCTCCCGGCATGCCTATCTCCCTCTTTTCCCCAATGGAAGTCTGTTTTTCTAGCCACATGGAGCCCCCTTCCCCCGTAAGGGCCTTCCTGGCTGCCGTGCCGACTGGACTCAGCACCACATCTGGCCCCAGCTTAGCCTCTTCTTTCAGACAGCCTGCGTTTCTACCCTACTTCCTCACTTTCCTTACATCCTCTCCTTCAACATTCTCTGGTTGGCCTCTAATTTCACAGGGTAGATGCCGGCCATCTTCCTCTCGCCCAACTATCCCGGATCAGGGCTGAGAGGGGAGGGGACAATGTTCCCTCACCCCTGAGCTCCAGTCTGGGGGGGAGTGGGTTTTTAACAACCTGCTTCATCCCCATCCACACCTTCCTCACTTCCTTTTTCTTTCTTCTTTCAATCTCTATTCATTTTATGCTGTGTCGAAGGTGGGGAGGAGTGGCATCAAATGGTGGCTGCTGGTTCTGCCAGCCCCGTACTCACCCCTCGCACAGCGGGCTATTGCGTGAGGTGATTAGCGTTTATGTCCCGCAAAAATACCAGGGTCACCATGCCTATGAATGAAGAAAGTGCTATCGCCCCCTTTACTTCCCCTTCACCAGCGACGGAGCCACCTTAGGGCACCTCTGAGAAAATGGAGCCTCCCCCTCCCCCATTTTCTTTCGCAGAGGACCATCCCAGACTCTTCAACCGGAGAGGAAGCTTACTCCTCTCCTTTGCCCTACTGGCGTAGGGGACTCATACTCACCACCTTCCCTGGAGGCGCCCTCGGGTGCCTCGCTCTTTCCAGCGGCAGTCCCCCCTTTTTTTCTATGCCCCCCCTTCCCCCTGTGATGGACATGGTACCTGAGGCAACCCAGCCACTGACGGTAAGACCTTCCATGGGGACGAACCCGAGTCCGCCCCTGTGCAAGGTCCTCCTCAAATGACTCAAGCATCCAAAGCTTTACAAGGAGAGGAGGGATCTTCTCCTCCAGCTGGTGCCCCTGTGACAGCCAAGACCTTGTCCATCTATGAGAAGGATCTTGCTGTTGCCGGTCCATCTGGCCTTGGGGCTCCTGATGGCGGAGGGGAGAAGCTGGTTCATTCCCCGTCCTCTCCTAAAAAGAAAAGGAACAAGAAAAAGACTCGGGGCTCCTCTGCTGCCGCGGGAACGGACGGAGCCGTTGCTGTTTAGGTAAGCGACAAAGCCAAGATCAGCATGTCCGGCCCCGTTGCTCCTCCCTGGTGGTGAATCCTAGACGAAGATCAGAACGGCGCAGAGCGGAACCTCGATTGCGTCGGGGTCCCTCATTCAGAGGCTACCTGGCTTTTTCGAGCCCGGTGGCTTCAAACGTTTCCTAGTTATTCGCTCCACTGATGGCAGTATGTTGGCCAAGGGCAACATGATCCATCATAGGAGAACTCTAGCTTGCGTGATTGATAGAGAGCCGAAGGTGACCCATTTCTCCGACGGGAGCCTTTTGGCGAATGCGTCAAATCCCTCTGAGGGGGCCATGATTACTGCCCTCTGGCCATTGATGGCACGCTTGTGAGTGTGACGTCGCACTCTACCATCAAATTCGTGAAAATAGGAGTTATGTGATATCACCTTACAGCTGGCCGACCATTGGGCTGTCGAGGTCGAGCGTGCGATGAGAAAACAGGGAGGGGCCTCAAGACCCACCCCTATTATCTTCGTCATGTTTGACTGATAAGCTTCCTGAGTCGTTGCGTGTCAGTTGGTATCTCTACCACGTGAAGGCATTCGTGTCACTGCCTCGAGGGGGTGCTACTACTGCCACCGCTTCGGCCAGACAAATTGCTCCTGTCTACCCGAAATCTGTGTAAGTTAGCCAAGGCTGCCCCACGACAAGTCAAAATCGTGTGTGGTCAAGTGTCAATTGCGGACGGCCGTACTCCGCTTCTTTGAAGCAATGTGGTGCATATTTCCTTCAGAAAGAAATTCTGACCCCTCAGGCACAGGATCGTCTCTCATTTTGCCAGGCTAAGGACCTGATCCTCGCGCACCCGGCCCTGCCTGGTTACGGCCTATGCCTCAATGTTAAGAAAGACCCTCCGCTCCTGGCCCCTCCAGGCCTACCAGCACACTCATTTCCCTCCCCATTCGGAACCCTTCTGCGGGTTCTACCCAACCCGGGCGCTTCCCTGGTAAAGCTAGCTGCACAAAGAGTTCACAACCAGCCCTGGCTAAGTCTAGGGCTCCCCTCCCTTCCCCCAGCGTGACCGTTTCCTGTAAGGCGAAACGGTCGCATGCCTCCACTGAGTCGTTGGATTCAGAGGAGGCAACACACTTGAAGATGGTCATGAGGCCATCTTCCAGGTTTGCTACAGCTGCCCCCCATAAAGGGGGTCAGCACCGAAGGAGCTTCAGCTTCTACGCCCACACCCAATTGTCGGCTGGGTGGCTCAGAGACTATGGATCCTTCAAAAGAGGGACCCCCACTCCTGAAGCCGCCCTGCCTAAGGTTTCGAGGCGGATTGAGGAAAGGACTCATGCCGAACCGATCCTCCCCCAATAAGTCCTCGAATGCCATGCACCTTCATTGCATTGTTCGGCCAACAGCGCCCCTCCCTGAGGATCACCGTGTCGTGGTGGAGGGGCTTGCGTACTTCAATGATACAGTGGGCTATGTCAGTGAAGATTGTGATGGACATTATTATCCATTAGTCTGTCTTCAGGGGTCCTACCTTGCTGAACAGGCCACTGTGGAGGAGTCAGACTAAGGATCCTCACACCCTTGTATTGAGTACTGCTGTACGAGTTGCTGATCATGTTCATTGGAAGTTTCGCCTTGAAGGCAGCACTTGTTCTGGTGATGATAGTTGTTCACAGCATTGGTCTTAGCCTAGCCGTCGTTAAACGTTGCACTGTTTTTAAACAGACGGCTGTAGCGTGGGGGAGGGCTACCCTGAGGACGATGTAAAGCGCTTAGTCTGAGGGCAGCTACAGTAACATGACTACTTTCCCAGGGGTACGTGTTCTTTTAATACAAATATTTATTGGTAAAAATAATAAAAACTTTTTCCAGATGCCCCACGCTTCTTATCCCCCTGACACCAATGACTGTAATCTTGGTAGACTCGATCCTTTTGGTTCCGAGGACAATGATAATCTTGATTATGATAGATTTTTAGTTTTAAAATCAGACAATGATACACCAATAAGTAAGGCTGACATTTTCAATGTCTATGAAGACTTTGTTGCCAAATGTGGCCGAGGAATGATGGCTGCCTTGTTGTGGAGTCGTCTTCATTTGATCAGCATCAAAAAATCAAAGCATTAGATTCTCTTCCCTCAATATCTCCTGCAGCCCATCCTACCTTTAACACCTGCAAGGGGGTTATCAGGTCCGGGAAGCTTATTGAATATGATGTGGACCGTCTGGTTGCTAAACTGACTTGTTAGAAGGTAGTTGGTGCATACCGTGTCACTCGTAATGTTAAAGGCACCAGAGTTCTTTCCACTACTATCATATTAACTTTCAATAGGTTTGAACTCCGTAAGAATATCAAGGCTGGTTATCTGTGTATTCCCGTGAAGCCCTATGTGGAGTATCCCCGTAGGTGCTTTCATTGTCAACGTTTTGGACATGTCAGTAAGCACTGCAGACAGGAGAGGGTATGTGTCATTTGTTCCTCCGATTTCCATGGAACACCGTGCCCTCATGCCCCTTGTTGTGCCAACTGTGGTGGCGGTCACCTACCACCTCTAAGCAGTGCACCTTTTATTGTATGAGAGAGAGGTTGTTGCTCTTCCGAATAAATTCTGAATTAACATGAAGGATGCTAGAAGGAGAGCTAAAGAATTATACAGGGGAACAATTTTAATCGCATTTTCTGTTGACTTAGATTTATCTGTCAGTTTTAATTCGTTTTTTCATGCTGATTTCAAATATATAATCCATTTTTACCTACATGCTATAGTTATTTGTAATTTCTATTTTCTTATTTCCCCATAAACTGTCCTCCGGACGGACAGAGAGGGTGTTTGTAAAAAGCAAATACTTCACAGTACATAGTAGTAAGATAGTAATGTGTTATTGTGCAAAATATTGACATTGTTTCTTTCTTCATGTCTAATGTTAG